>LR738711.1:151534057-151558786 GCA_902687465.1 Secale cereale | reverse complement strand
ACCCCCCCCCCCCCACCCACCCACCTCGAAGCCCCATGAACTCCATCCAACGACCCTCGTTCTTATTTATTCTATCAATGGATCAGCTCTGTCCCGATTTGTGTTGGTACTTTTTTTTCAGGGCGAGTTGTATTGGTACGAGGAATAGTCAGCGACATGTGGGGGAGGGGCATGCTGGTGTGGAGGAGGCAACATGGGCCAAATCCCAAAGCAGCGACAAGCCCCACGATGAGAAAACACGAACAGGCCGATTCTTAGAATTGATTCTTTTAAATCTCAGCCGTTGATCGTCATGGTTAATATAAAATCAAAGGATATAAAAGTATGACGTATAGAGAACTATGAAAGCTTCCGTCCTTTAATATTAATATTATTATTATATTATTATTATATAGCAAAAAGGCCCGTGCATTCAACGGGAGGATAAGATATTGCACATCCTATCCGCGAGTGAGCGGACCCCAAAAAATGCATCTCGCAACCCCTGCGTCCCCTCCCCTAGCAGTGGTGGAGGAACCCTTGCCAGCGCCACCGCATGCCCCTTTCAGTCCGCTCAATCTTCTCACCGTCACCGCAGGAGCGGCCGAAGAAGCCACGCTGGTTACCAAGAAGGTGTCATCAGGGCGTGTCATTCCATCCTCGCGCTCACTGTCCCCACCCGACGGCGAGTTTTCTAGAAGGGAACCACGCGTCCATTGATGTAGACCTTCAGGCGCCCGGATCCGCGCAGGCGGCTTATGTGTCAAGTCCTCCCTCACATCGCTTTGGCCGTGTCTTGGGGACGTCGGCTAGGGTATCAGCCTGGATACGTTGCAATGGAGTGGGGATACGGCCTCCCTTCCCTACCTGTGGAGTTCTAACCAGCTGTGGGTTTTCATCGCCGCTCGCTGGTCCGTGAACTTCGGACAACTGTGAGGATAGGGATACGGGACTATCAGTGAAAACCAGGACGGCCTTGATGGCACACGATGACGGCGTCTTGGGGCGCTATTAGCTTGATGAAGGCATGTTAGTGCAACTCTTGTCTCCTCCCTCGATCTGCTCTGGGGAAACCTTAGATCTGAGCCACCCTGATCGGATGATGGCTATGTTTGACGTCGTCCTAACTCCTGGGACATAATTTTTGGAGTAGCTACTGACCAGAGGGGGCCACAGGGTGAATGTCTCCGCATGATTCTCATGTGGTAACCAAGGTGGAGCGGTGTGCCATCTATAGTATCAATGATGACCAGTCTTCGCAGCATGGTGCATCGGGTCTCGGTGCTGGATACCGTTGGATGGGCTCGCGCAGGAGGCTGTTACTATGCGGCGTCGTGGTGGGGAAGAGTCTGGTATGTTCAATGCATTGATTGCTCCTGAAGATGGGACTATGTAATAAAGTGGTGATGCATTCTTCAGCATGCACCTGCGGTGTACACCGCGGGTCCGCTAGACCGGTTGGTGCTTCTGGCTAGCCAGAGGGCTGCTTGGTGTGGCCATCAGAGGCGCACAGTTAGGGCACATCATCAGCTTGTCGGACGACAGTTGTCGCTAGGAATACAAAAACAGCCAGTTCTAGTATAGCAGTGTGTGCTATGCATACTATTGCTAAGATTTGTTATTTGGCTGAAAATCAAGTCTACAAGCTTCAAATTTGGTTATGAGTACAAAAGGAAGCATGACGATTCTACAATGTTTATAGATTATTATCATCTTTCAAGAAGTTCTATGAAAAATGGATAAAATAGAGGAACAATTATTATTATTTTTCGGGAAAAAATAGAGGAACAGTTCAACACTGACTAATAAAATGCAGAACAAACATGTCCAATTTGCAACCTCTCACTCCTACTGTCAATGACCTTGAACGGGGCCTGGGTATAATAGGATCAACTAAGGATTTACGAAAACAAATTGTATTTTTGGAAGTATGAGAAAATTATTAAATACATAGTTACCATAATGTTTTCTTGCGAGAACCTAGACTTATTACAAATCACACAAAGGGAGCATGCTCAGAAACAAACTTCAGGGTATGGCCCTTCGGCTTTTGGGTCGGGAACAAGCCAAAGCCCTTTTAGGAACCTGCAACTTGCTACTCTCAGCACCATCAGCAGCCATCCTCGACGTCTAGGGAAGATCCTGAATACCTACATAATCTCTAAAAGAACATATACATATCAACAAATGAATAGTTTTTTAGTGAACCGCATTATAGAAGAGGCACTATTCTCTTAATAAATACTCCCTCTGTCCGAAAATACTTGTCATCAAAATGGACAAAAAGAAATGTAAACTAAAATACATCTAGATACATCCCCTTTTATTCATTTTGATGACAAGTATTTCCGGACGGAGGGAGTAAAATGGTGGAGAGAGATTTTTTCCGTGAATGCTAAAGAAAATGACCGAATGATGCTGCACGCAGGTAGCTACCCTCCTGATGTTACTGGTGTGCAATTGACCCGGACCACAGCAAATTAAGTATAGTAGGACCACCATCATCACGGAAAAAAAGAGGAAAGGGAAAAACATCATTTCATCCTATAACAAAATTTTGGCAGCATGTTGCCCACAAGTCGCCAAATTAACTGTATAGCAGGCTAGTAGCTAGCGTCTCCAGGCAAATCACACGAACAAGATGACAGGACAGAATCCCCTGAGAAACATGGGATTTTAGCAGTGTGCCTTGACAGTCATCTTGACCCGGACAGCAGGACCCTAAGAAAACCAAAGTAAACACCAAATTCAAATCTGAACCAATCAAATACACTGAAAACCAAATCGAGCGGAGGATGGGGATCATGCTCCACTATAACACGAATCCACCCACGGCCAAGCTAACACTCCGAGAGAATGAGGAGCGGGCTGCCTCGCTAGAGGAGCCGCATCCTGCCTATGCCTCTTGTGCGGTAGTCGGAGGAGCCTCGCCGTGTCGCTTGTGCGTTAGCTGGAGGTGAGCGAAACTCTAGGGTAGGGCAAGATGACGCCGGTCGCCGGGTGCGTGTCATCCTCCTATGTGGGCGGGTCATGCGGGTCTGAGCTGTGCCGATAGCGCCTTAAGCGGACAAACGACTGCTTCACAGGCTACGATGGCCATAGGCTGCGTTGGCGTTCCATCCCCTAGTTGCCTCGGTGACGCCTATCAGTATATGGCGGGTTCCTAAGAACACGACCACGTGCCACTTGTAACAACCGTATCACTGACGTGCTGTCACCGTGTTGTCGCTCACCGTGGCCCAAGGTTCTGGTTCAACTGTGTCCCCATGCATGTTCCTGACCGAAGGCCTCGTCGCCGATGCCACAAGCATGGCATCGCTCAACCATGTCCACTTCGGGTTTCCGAGTTTCCTACAGAGCTCACGACCACGTCCTGCTTCTCCTGGAAGTTCACCTCTGCCCCGTGCTGGCATGTGCGCGTGGCAGGATCATGGTCTTCGGCGACGCGGCTATTGATGCAAGGATCGATGACCACGATGCTAGGGCATGCATCGTGCCATGAGCCCATGAGAGAGGGCGATTGGAAGGGAAAAGAAGATTAGATCGGGGTAGTGAAAGGAAACTGAGGGAGGCATCAGCCGATGACAAAAAAACAGCATAACAGCGATGGATCATCTTGCTCCACCAAATTTGAGGGGGGCACTTCTCGGCGTTGTTGCTTCTCCAGACTCAAGATTTGAGGGGGGCGCGGTCGTTGCCTGTGCGACTGAAGAGTCAAGATTTGGACCAAGCCTCCTAAAATTATGTGTTTTTCTGAACTTATTCTCTTCAAGCTGTTTTGCTTATTTTGAACGGGGACCTTACCTCGTAGAGAGAGGAAGAAGTAGATCGACGAAAGAATAGGAAGGAGACCGAGTCTCTTATAGCTGCTGTGATTTTTTGGACGGGACCTTACCTTTTTTTGAGACAAACTCGCCAGGCTTTATTTAAATTGTCACAACATTTACAGGAATAAAGTTCAAAAACCCGGGATGGCCTAACCAGACACGACGGCCAAACCCAAGCGAAAGTGCATGCCTAGCGAGGTTGTGAGCCTCGAAATTTGAGCTCCTAAACTCGTGGGTAATATTACAAGCAGCGAAAGTCTTTGAACGTTCTATGATTTCATGTATAATAGCCGCATGATCCGCCAACGATCCCTGCTTGATATTATCCACTATGTTCTTGCAATCAGATGCCACCTGAATTTTCTGAACATAAAGATCCTCCGCGATGGCGAGAGCTTCTCTTACCGCCAATGCCTCTAGTGTAACAGGATTATGAATATGCTGAAAAGTAATGGATGAAGCACCCAAGAAAACTCCGTTTATGTCCCTGCACACCACGCCTACAGCCCCAAAATTTCCGTTTGAAATGGCTGCATCAACATTAATTTTCACATGTTCTGGGGCGGGGAAATCCAATGATTTGGCCTCACACTTGGACTTTTGTTGCTTTGTTGTACCTTTTTGGAAATAATATTCATATCCCTCAAGAACGAGTTGATAAAAAGATGGGTCTGCATCGGACTATCATAGATTTCCTCATGTATTGCTCTTCGTCTGGATCTCTAGATTGCCCAAAGCGTTACCACCATGCGTGTGAACTCATCCTGCGGGAGTATTTCATGCATTGTGAAGACCCAGTTTTTTGCACTTAAGCTGAGGTTGTCACACATCTTCTCCACGAGCTCCTCCGATGACAAGGACCACACGCACCTAGCTGCAATGCAGTCAATTAGGGCATTTTTCCGGCTGTCCTCAGCTAAACAGAAACAACATGCTGCAGTTGATGCCATATGCCGATGATGTAAAACATTTGTTGTAGGTACCGAATCATTGCATAGTCTCCACATGAAGATTTTTAATTTTGAAGGGATCTTCACATGCCACAGGGTAGTCCACGCTTTCAACTCATATTTCAAGGCTGACGTCCCTCCCCTCGCATCAAGTAAATTTTCTCTTTGTTTTTTCATTATAAAGAGCATTTTATAAGCTGAGCTTACCGAGAACTTGCCGCGAAGGTCTTCACCCCAAGCCCAAAAATCAATAATCCTCTTTGTGCACAGTGGGATAGAGAGTATTACTTCCACATCAATTGGAATGAAGACCCGTCTCAACTCCTCCTCCCGCCATGAAGATAATGATGCATCTATAAGTTGTGAGACCCGCTGAGGTGGATTTGCCACTAGGGATGCAACCGGTCTCATCATTCCCGATCTAGGCAACCAATTCTGCTTCCATATATTCGTATCCTCCCCCGTTCCAATTCTCTTGATGATGCCCTGTGCAACCACATCTCGGCCATCTATGATTGCCCTCCAAATTTGAGACGGGTGTGCCCCCAACTCAAAGTCTAAGAAAGAAACCGAGGGGAAGTATACCGCCTTAAGTATCCTTGCACTCAAAGTCATTGGCCCCTCAATCAATCGCCATGCTTGTCTTGCAAGGAGTGATAAGTTGAATAATTCGATATCTCGAAATCCTAGACCACCCAAAGATTTTGGTTTAGTGCAAACATCCCACGAAACCCAGCAAGGTTTCCTTCTACCCCTCTTGCTCCCCCACTAGAACTGTCGGATCATCGATGTCACATTCTCACAAATACCACGCGGCAATCTGAAGCATGCCATAGAGTAAATCGGAATTGCTTGGGCAACAGCCTTTATTAACACTTCCTTTCCTGCATATGATAACAATTTCTCCATCCATCCTTTAATCTTCTCCCATATTCTGTCTCTCAAATTTTTGGAAGTCCCATTCCTTGAGTATCCTACATCAGTGGGCATGCCTAGATATCTCTCACTTAACTGTTCATTATGCACATTAAGAGAAAATTTTTATACCTTCTCGGACCGCCTGAGGACATCCCTTGCTAAAAAATATTGATGATTTTTCATTGTTGACCCTCTGACCAGAAGCATTACAATAGGCCGTCAACAGGTTTGACACTGTGGTCGCCCCCTCATTACTCGCCTTGAAAAGCAGCAGACTATCATCAGCAAAGAGAAGATGGTTAACAACCGGAGCTGTCGGAGCCACCTGTACTCCCACAAAATGCGATGATTGAGTTCCTGATTTCAAAAGGCACGAAAGGCCCTCCGCTGCAATCAAAAAGAGATAAGGGGAGATTGGGTCTCCCTGTCGAATTCCCCTGGTGGGTTTGAACTGGTCCAATTGCTCTCCATTGAATAAAATTGAAAAAGACACTGATTTAATCATACCCATCACAACTTTAACCCAGGTTCTAGCAAAGCCAAGCTTACTCATGATTGCCTCCAAATATGCCCATTCAAGTCTGTCATAGGCTTTCATCATATCTAACTTCAATGCACAATGACTGTTAGATCTAGCCTTGCTCCTTTTCATGAAATGCAAACATTCATAGGCACATATAATATTATCTGTGATCAATCTCCCAGGAACAAAGGTTGACTGCTCTTCAGAGATGATATCTGGCAGAATTTGCTTTAACCTATTCGCCATCACCTTTGATGCAATTTTATACAGAACGTTGCACAAACTTATAGGCCTGAATTGAGTGAGAAGGGTTGGGTTCATTACCTTCGGTATTAAGACCAAAAAAGTATCATTTATGCACTCCAGACTTTCTTCTCCTTTGACAATTCTCAACACGGCTTTTGTCACCTCATCACCGCACACGTCCCAATGCCTCTGATAAAAATGTACAGGAAAACCGTCTGGTCCAGGGGATTTGGTTGGGAACATTTGAAAAAGCGCTACTTTTACCTCGTCACTTGTGTACGGAGCACAAAGAATACCATTCATCTCAGATGTGACTTTGTGTGGACCGTGGTCCAGTACAGCCTCCATGTTTGTTACTCCCTCCGACGTGTGCAAATCTTTGTAAAAATTTGAGACAAGGATTTTCAGTTCGGCTGGGTCATCCACCGTAACACCTAGAGCATTGGACAATGATTTGATAGAGAAAGAAGTAGATCGATGAAAGAATAGGAAGGAGACCGACTTTGGTACGGCAACCCATCGTGCTCCTATTTTTTTAGGGGGAGGCCCAGCAGCCCAATTAGGTAAGAAGTCAATCGACTGGAAAACAATAATGCAAGAAAAATAACTAATAAATGTATGGAGAACTATGAAAGCTTCCGTCTTTTATTATTATATATATAGGTAAAGATACTATGTTTTTCATGATATAAATGAGACGTGTTATCATGAAAAAAAAAGCAGCCTAGTTAATAAGCAAGTAAAGTAAGTGAATTAATGAATAAGAAACTAGTCAAGTGCACCGTGCAACTTGTCAGCAAGTGTAATTCTTAACTTGTCAACGTGCATCGGGCCGACACACCTTTTTTGATATAAAAAAGAGTGCAACGTATCAAATCCCAGCGAAGCGGTCGAGCACCTCCTCGCCGTTGCCGCCGGCGTGCTTGAACCTGAGGTAGTCGATGTACTCGAACGGCCTGAACCGGCGCGGGGCGTCCACGGTGACCAGCTCTGGCGGCGCGTCGACGACGAGGTTCTTGCTTGGAAGCAGGAACACGCCGCAGGACAGCCGGTCCTCCCGCCCGGCGACAGGCGACAGCCACCATGTGCACCGGCGCGTGCAGCCTCCCGTTACTCCAAGCCTGCAGCAGGTCAGTTCCCAACTACTCCACGAGTGAACTAAGAGATGCAATTGAAGTGCCGGCTGTGGCACATAAGCTCACAACTCACCACGAGTGGCTGGCCGGCGACGACGAGGAGGGAGTCAGGACTCAGGACTTGGAGAGTGCACCCTCACCCACTCCCCACCTTCCCTCGTCCTCAGCTCGAAGCCGTCCACGTCGTTCTGGAACAGGACCGTCAGATAGCTCCCGTCGACGTGGGCGGCGAGACCGACGGCCGGCTGCTCGTCCGACGAGGACGTTCGCGTGGTGTCGTTGTGGTACCTGAGCATGCGGAAGTTGGTGTCCGTGGCGGCGACGATCTTGTCGGAGCGGTACGAGAGGCCGTAGCTGTCGACGACTATGGCGAGGATCACACGGGCCAGCCTCGTCATCTCTCCGGCCGTCGAAGTCAGCGCCTCCCTGCATGACAACGTGGAGAAATGGTTACGCGACCACATCACAGTCACAGCAAACTCATCTGACGTAGTGTACTAACACGACCAGAGCTCACAGGAAGCGAACTTTGCCGTCCGGCCACGCGCGCGCAACGAACGCGCGGGCCTCCTCGCAGCCGCCGGCGGCCGCGTTGAGAACCCCGAACGCCTCGTGATGGCACGCGGCGTAGTCCCGCTTCTCCATGTACGCCCTGTACGGGCCGTCCGCGGCGCCGGTCCGGCGCTTCGTCTCGGGCGGGAGCGCGAACAGCTCCGCCATCGCCACGAGCATCCGCTCCCGCAGCTCCGGCTGTACGCGGCGGCGACACCCGACGGCGACGCAACCGTTCGCCTCAAGCGCGCGGCGGACGAGACCCGCGCACCGCAGCCACTCCGGCGTGCCACGAACCAGAGTGCTCGGGTCCTCCCCGTCGACGTCAACGCGAGGAGGGCTCAGAAGGGTCGACGACGGGGAGGCAGCCATGTTTGCTCGTTGTGATCCACGGCGAGACAAAATCCGCTTCCCTACCTCCACCTTATATCGTCGAAAAGAATGGAGATACGATTACACCGCCGTTGGTCGTATCGTGCCAATTGAGGTGTCGCCGTGATTGTGACACGTGACCGGTGGCAACGTATGCAGTTCCACATGTTAGGGCATCTCCAACCGGAATCTGTAAATTTTCTTCCGCATTCATCAGGAACAAGTCAATTGACATATATGTTGGAGGACGTTATCTAACTATAGCCGTGTATATTTCAAATCCATTTTCAATAAACCGGATGAAATTCGGGAAAACAAGATCAAATTTTATATAAACACGAAGGATTTCATACGAATCGCTGTGATTGTGACACGTGACTGGTGGCAACGTATGCCGTTCCACGCGTTAGTACTGGATTATGTATCCGTATCTTGACCATATAGCTGTGGTAAGGAATTTTTATGCACAACGGATCGTTTTTGGATCCTCTTACCTGACGAATGTTCACGGTAAGGGTTGGCATTTGCGAACATTTTTTTTTTTTGCGAGCATTTAGATGGCGATTGTATTTGTGGGGAGGTTGGCAGTTTCTTCGATACAACATGATAGTTACCGGGAAGAAGCAAATTTTGAGCAAAAACGAGCAGAAACTGACATCGTTGATCTCGCATGGCAACTAAAACTGCCAGCAAACAGTGTTCGTTTGCCATCTCTTCACAAGGAACGTCGGTGAGATAGCATTATTGTTTTTCGTTCTCTGCTGTGACTATTGACTATGGGAAATTTTTTATTCTGAGGAAATGACTATGAGAACTTTTTTATTTTGATTTGAGGAGGTGACTACTAGAACTAAAAAAATTCTCGAACAGTCCATGCTGGCCAAGACAGATTTTTTTTCTCTATATATGAGAATCAGTCTTCATTACTCAAGCTCTCGCGAATCAAGCTTACCAACCTCATCAGGCTTTGTTTGGTAGAAGTGGAATGGAGAGTTGCATGTTGCAAGAAAAAAGCATCTGTCTAGTAAGCCAAATCAAGTAACGGGCATGCTTTAGAATCCAATTTCAAAAACCAATAAACACCAAACTTTGGTAATGGTATATATATCAAGCATGAATACTGTTTATGCTGAGTAAATAGGCAATTTTTCGATTAATTTAATCCACGAATTAACTACTAGCATGGCATTGACACAAATAATAGCATACTGATATTTAATCATGCAACCGCATACTACGCTAATTGTAGACAGATCTACGTATAACGCTAGCATGCCTAACACAGAAAACAGTAGGAGCGGGATAAACGAGTTATACCCTCCAGTCGGCCAAGCAGAGGCCGCGGCGGCGGTGGCAGCAGCAGCGTCGTCGGCTGCCTTCTTCTCGGCTTCGATCTTCTCGGCGGCGGCACGTTCGGCGTCGGTGGCCATGATGATGACGAGGGCGACGCGGACGTAGAGGAAGTAGACGAACGGCGAGCAGTCGCGTAGTCGCTTCCCAAAAACCTATTCGCCCCTCTCCCGTACAGGATCCAGAGAGGCGAGGCTTCGGAGACCTGCTCTCCCGTCGACCGTGTACGCGGCGGACGGGATGGAGTCACCGGCGGCAGCAACAGCAAAGGGACGACGGCGGGCGTGGAGGCAGATGCGTTCTGTTAAGACGGCGGCTAGGGTTGGTAGCGCCCCACATATATATGTGCGGCTGCGCGTGGAGAGACGTGGGCCAAACCCACGTCGACTCTTCGTTCCTGGCCGGCAAAAAGAAGGGCATAGGAGTGAGCTCGGCTCGGCTCGGCTCAATCCCGCAACCCGCGGCGCGGCGCGTCGTGACGAGGCGTGGCGTGGCGTGGCGAGGCGAGCGGAGGAGGAGGAGTGCGCGAGGGCCTCATCTCTTCTCAAGCTCCAATAGCATGAGGGGGAGAATCCCTTATAAACCACTCCAACTCTCCTTCCACTTCCGGGGTGGGACTAAACTTCCCACCACTTTGTCATGCCACCTACATGGGCCCTTAGAGATCAAATCTGAAATTGTCATATGGGCTCTAGGCCCATCTCAGATGTCAACAATCCCCCACCAGATCTCGAGGGCCCATTGTGTCCTCTGTTCCAATTATTGTTTCGATATACCAGTGTTTCAGCGAAGACCTGTTAAGATTGAGCTTCACCTAGAGCAAGTAGCTACACTCCTTCACAACTGAACAATGGACTATGCCTTGAATTGTCAGTTTGGCGTAAAGAAGTTTCACCACATGTCTTACTGATACTAGGCTGCCGAAGGCTGACCCCTCGCGTGGAGCATATAAGTCACACTCCTGGCCTGTTCATGAGCTTACTAGAGATCACCCCAATCTCATAGACTGTGACCAGCAGTCGGGCTCATATAGGTGTGTTCCTCCAAAGGTCGCTCTGTAGGATAGCATCTTGCTTATACATATAAGCCTTGGAACACATTAAGACAGTAGTCATCCTCCCATACAGTATTAAGAGTATTGCATCTCCAGCGGGTGGGTTAGTATAGTTACTCTCCTCAGTTCACCACTGGCTTGTTTTCCCAGGTCCTACTTCACGGGATCTCCGATCACATAGGTTGGGTTACCACCATGGCAACTCATGTGGGTCTCATACCCATCTCCCTCGATGCATTATCTATCACAACACGTGATAGCCCTTTTGTAAAGGGGTCTGCCAGATTCTTAGCCATATGGACATATTCCAACGCTATCACTCCGGAGTTTCTCAATTTTCTGACAGCTTTTAATCTCATTCTTATGTGTTTGTTGGACTTCATGTTGTCCTTTGAACTCTTCACCTTGGTGATAACAGTCTGATTGTCACAGTTCATAAGGATAGCCGGAACCAGTTTATCAACCAATGGCAAGTCCATCAAAAGATCTCGAAGCCATCCCGCTTCGACACCAGATGTGTCTAATGTTGTTAATTCCGCTTCCATAGTCGATCTCGTTAAGATCGTTTGCTTGCAAGACTTCTAAGAAACAGCGCCACCTCCAAGAGTAAACATATACCCGGTGGTGGCCTTCATCTCATCAGCATCAGAGATCCAATTTGCATCACTATACCCTTCAAGTACCGACGGGTATCCGGTATAGTGAAGTCCATAGTTCATAGTACCCTTCAGATAACGCATAACTCTTTCAACGGCATGCCAATGTACATCACCCGGTTTTGATACAAACCGACTCAGTTTGCTCACAGCAAAAGCGATGCCAGGCCTCGTAGCGCTAGCTAGGTACATCAGTGAACCAATGATCTGAGAGTATCTCAATTGATCTATAGCCGTGCCTTTGGATTTTTGAATCAACACGCTAGGATCATATGGTGTTTGAGATGGTGTGCAGTCCGAGTATCCAAAACGGCTCAACACCTTCTCAACATAATGGGATTGCAAAAGTGTAATCCCACCCCCATTATCTCTCAGTAGCTTGATGTTCAAGATAACATCAGCCACATCAAGGTCTTTCATCTCAAAGTTCTGAGATAGAAACGACTTGACCTCCTCAATGACTTTGAGGTTGGTTCCGAATATCAGTATGTCATCAACATACAAGCACAGTATAACTCCTTCGCCCCCACCATGGCGATAGTATACACATTTGTCAGCTTCATTAACAACGAAGCCAACAGATGTCAGTGTTTTATTAAACTTATCATGCCATTGCTTAGGTGCTTGTTTCAGGCCATATAAAGATTTTATCAACCTACACACTTTTCCTTCCTGACCATCTATCACAAAGCCATCTGGCTGTTGCATGTAGATTTCCTCGTTTAGCTCTCCATTCAGGAAAGTTGTCTTAACATCCATCTAGTGGACGAGAAGATCATGCGAGGCCGCCAACGAGAGTAATACTCGAATGGTGGTCAGTCTGGCCACAGGTGAATAAGTATCAAAGAAATCTTCCTCTTCCTTTTGGTCATAGCCCTTGGCCACAAGCCTAGCCTTGTACTTTTCAATCGTACCATCGGGCCTAAGCTTCTTTTTGAACACCCACTTACATCCCAATGGTTTGCAACCATAGGGACGCTCGGTAATCTCCCATGTCCCGTTAGCCATGATGGAATCCATCTCGCTACGGACCGCTTCCTTCCAGTAGTCAGATTCTGGAGAGGCATACGCTTCTGAAATAGAAGTGGGAGTATCATCCACGAGGTACACGAAGAAATCATCACCAAAGGTCTTTGCAATCCTTTGTCTCTTTCCCCTACCAAGGTGATACGTCCAAAACGTATCTATAATTTCTGCTTGCTCCATGCCACTTTTGGGTGATATTGCTATGATATTCATACACTTCCATACACTTTTGATCATATTTGGACTAACCTACTAATCCAGTGCACCCCGGTGCCAGTTTCTGTTTTCGGCTGATTTTGTATTTCAGGTTTTCACGTTACGAGAACTGCCAGGAAAAATCCAGAAAAATTATATAAAAAATCAGCATTCCGGAACCGACCTTGCGCCCGAAGTACAGCCGGGGGGGCCACCGGGGCTCGGGGCGCCCTGTGGGCGCACCCCCCCCCCCCCTGGGCCACGCCGGGGGGGCGCCTGGGCCCCCCAAAGCCCGTCCGGTGCCCTCCTTGGCATATATTTAGGGGGTCCCTCGAAACCCTCAGAACAGAACTTCTTTTCGCGATCCCATCTCTGTTCCGCCGCCGCCGCCGCTTCCAAGATCGGGAGCACCAGGAGAACTCTTCCCGGCACCCTGCCGGAGGGGAGGATCACCACCGGGAGCTTCTCCACCACCATGGACGCCTTCCGGATGACTCCTGAGTAGTCTCCCTTGGACCATGAGTCCATGACCAGTAGCTATGTGATGTTCTCCTCCCGTTCTTGTGCTTCACTAATTAGTCCTCGTGAGCTGCCCTACATGATCGAGGCACATATGTAATCCTTATGCTGTTGCTACGATGAGTTTGCTGGGATCCGATGGATTATGAGATTATGTTCAGATTGATCTTGAGTAATATATTTGATTCACCTCTTTTATATTTATGTTCATAAGTAATTCTTGCATGTTCTCCGTTGTTATTTATTGCTTTGGCCGAGTAGTAGGTAGTGACTCCAAGAGGGAACGTTATGCTTGATTGTGGGTTCATGCCCCTCGATGACTAGCTTGAGTGACAGAAACATGAGTCTAGGGGATGTGTTGTTGCCACAAGGGGTAAAACAACGGTGCTTGTGCCCGCGGGTGCAAGGATTGTTTACTTTACGCAAAGTTCTTTTAATGCAGTTGTCTGTTGCTTTGAGTTTACACTATGGGTGGGGCTCGCAACTTAATACCAGCGAGATGTTTTGGATAGATATCTCAAGGTGGATGATTAGTAGTAGATATTGATGGATTTCGGTCTACTTACTTTGGCGTACCGCCCATACTTTGAACCTCAACCTTTCTTGCAATGTAGTCAGCATTGGTTTGCGTTCGTGGTCCTGTCAATTGCCCAGCTGTAATTCGTTTACCTCACATAGCTGTTTTATCGTATTTTGGGAGAGAGACATCACTAGTGAACATCATGTGACTCCGGTCCATATTACCATCATTGTTCACATCCACTATTTACTTTTCGCTTTTACTTACTATTGCAAAACACTATCTATCACTACTATCATTGCTTTTAATCCTTTGTGAACTACAAGGCCGGAGGGATTGACAACCTCTCTGTACTCGTTGGGAGCAAAGTTATTTGTATCTGTGTGCAGGTCCACGTTGATTGCTAATTGCACCGTTAGCTGTTGACACCTACTTGTTGAACCTAGGAGTCTCTGGGGATTCGATCCTTGGCATCTTTGTTAAGGGAAAACACTTCCACAACACGGCATCTTTCACCTTCCACTTGGGGTAACCAACGAGGGGTTAGAGGCCCATCAAGGAGTATTTTCTGGCGCCGTTGCCGGGGACTCCACTCTTCAGGATAGGGGAGTTGCATGCTATCTTTTACCTTTGCTTTTTAGTCTTGTTAGTTTACCTTTCAAATTTTGCTTTAGTACCCTTTTATCGAAAATCACAAAAATAGTTATCTTGCTTGCTTGCTACTATGGGTTCCACCGAGAACACCAAGTTGTGTGACTTCACTAGTCACAACAACGATGACTTTATCAGCACACCTATCACTACAGCTGCCACTTCAGCACCTTCATATGAAATTAAACCTGCTTTACTAAACTTAGTCATGAAAGATCAATTCTCCGGTCGCTCCCAGTCTTTTGCTAACCTCCACCTGTACTAAGCGGAATGACTGCTTGTGCATCCACATCCTTTTAAACCAGTTATGCCATACGAGTCCACCATACCTACCTATATGTGGTATTTCACCGCCACTCCAATTAATTTACATGTGCTACCTTTAAAACCTTCAATCTTTGCAATACATAGCTCATGGGAAAGTAGCTTAAAAACTATTGTGGTAAAGAATATGTTGCTTATGTATCTTATTTCTTATAAGTTGCTCGCTGAGCGGTAACCATGTTTTTGGGGACGCCATCAACTGTCACACTTTTGTTGAATATCATGTGAGTTGCTATGCATGTTCGTCTTGTCTGAAGTAAGGGTGATTTGCCGTGGGTTGAATAAGTATGCATATTGTTAGAGAAGAACATTGGGCCGCCAACCAAAGCCATGTATCATGGTGGAAGTTTTAGCTTGGACCTTAATGTTGGGGAACGTAGTATTTTAAAATTTTCCTACGATCACGCAAGATCTATCTACCAGATGCATAGCAACGAGAGGGAAGAGTGTGTCTACGTACCCTCGTAGACCGGGAGCGGAAGCGTCAAGTGACGCGGTTGATGTTGTCGAACTTCTTCGCGATCCAACCGATCAAGCACCGAACGTACGGCACCTCCGCGTTCAGCACACGTTCAGCTTGATGACGTCCCACGAGCTCTTGATCCAGTTGAGCTTCACGGGAGAGTTTCGTCAGCACGACGGCGTGGTGACGGATATGATGTGTTCACCGGCGCAGGGCTTCGCCTAAGCTCCGCGACGGTATGACCGGGGTGTGATTCTGTGGAGGGGGGCACCGCACACGGCTAAAACAATTCAACTTGTGTGTCTTTGGGTGCCCCCCTGCCCCCGTATATAAAGGAGCAAGGGAGGGAGGCCGGCCGGCCCTTCCTGGTGCGGCTAGGGAAGGAGTCCTACTAGGAATAGGATTGCAATCCTATTCCTAGTAGGATTCACCAAAAGGAAGAAGGGGGAAAGGAATAGGAGAGGTGGCGCCCCCCCCCCCCCCAATCCTAGTCCAACTAGGAACCCTAGGTGGGGGCTCCGGCCAGCCCTATGGGCTGCCTCTCTCTTTCCCTTTAGGCCCACTATGGACCATCCCCTCTCTTAGGGGGTTCCGGTAACCCCCTCCGGCAATCCCGATAAATCCGAAACTTTTCCGGAACACTTCTGGTGTCCGAATATAGTCGTCCAATATATCAATCTTTATGTCTCGGACATTCCGAGACTCCTCGTCATGTTCGTGATCTCATCCGGGACTCTGAACTACCTTCGGTACATCAATACTCATAAACTCATAATACCGATCGTCATCAAACGTTAAGCGTGCGGACCCTACGGGTTCGAGAACTATGTAGACATGACCGAGACTCATCTCCGGTCAATAACCAATAGCGGAACCTGGATGTTCATATTGGCTCCTACATATTCTACGAAGATCTTTTATCGGTCAGAACCGCATAACAACATACGTTGTTCATTTTGTCAAATGGTATGTTACTTGCCCGAGATTCGATCGTCGGTATCTCTATACCTAGTTCAATCTCGTTATCGGCAAGTCTCTTTACTCGTTCCGTAACACATCATCTCGTGACTAACTCATTAGTCTTTTGCTTGCAAGGCTTATTGTGATGTGTGTTACCGAGAGGGCCCAGAGATACCTCTCCGACACTCGGAGTGACAAATCCTAATCTTGATCTATGCCAACACCACGAATACTTTCGGAGACACCTATAGAGCATCTTTATGATCACCCAGTTACGTTGTGACGTTTGATAGAACACAAGGTGTTCCTACGGTATTCGGGAGTTGCATAATCTCATAGTCATAGGAACATGTATAAGTCATGAAGAAAGCAATAGCAGTAAAACTAAACGATCATAGTGCTATGCTAACGGATGGGTCTTGTCCATCACATCATTCTCCTAATGATGTGATCCCGTTGATCAAATGACAACTCATGTCTATGGCCAGGAAACATAACCATCTTTGATCAATGAGCTAGTCTAGTAGAGGCATACTAGGGACACTGTGTTTTGTCTATGTATTCACACATGTACTAAGTTTCCGGTTAATACAATTCTAGCATGAATAATAAACATTTATCATGATATAAGGAAATATAAATAACAACTTTATTATTGCCTCTAGGGCATATTTCCTTCAGTCTCCCACTTGCACTAGAGTCAATAATCTAGCTCACATCGCCATGTGATTTAATACCGATAGTTCACATCGTTATGTGAATAACACCCATAGTTCACATCACCATGTGACCAACACCCAAAGGGTTTACTAGAGTCAATAATCTAGTTCACATCGCTATGTGATTAATACCCAAGAGTAATAAGGTGTGATCATGTTTTGCTTGTGAGAGAAGTTTAGTCAACGGGTCTGTCACATTCAGATCCGTATGTATTTCGCAAATTTCTATGTCTACAATGCTCTGCATGGAGCTACTCTAGCTAATTGCTCCCACTTTCAATATGCATCCAGATTGATACTTAGAGTCATCTGGATTTAGTGTCAAAGCTTGCATCGGCGTAACCCTTTACGACGAACTCTTTATCACCTCCATAATCGAGAAAACATTTCCTTAGTCATCCAATTACTAAGGATAATTTTGACCGCTGTACGGTGATCTACTCCTGGATCACTATTGTACCTCCCTGTCAAACTCATGGCAAGGCACACAACGTGTTTTGTACACAGCATGGCATACTTTATAGAACCTATGGCTGATGCATAGGGAATGACTTTCATTCTCTCTATATTTTTCTGCCGTGGTCTGGCTTTGAGTCTTACTCAACTTCATACCTTGTAATACAGGCAAGAACCCTTTCTTTGACTGATCTATTTTGAACTTCTTCAAAAATCTTATCAAGGTATGTGCTTTGTGAAAGTCCAATTAAGCGTCTTGATCTATCTCTATAGATCTTGATGCCTAATATATAAGCAGCTTCACCGAGGTCTTTCATTGAAAAACTCTTATTCAAGTATCCTTTTATGCTATCCAGAAATTTTATATCATTTCCAATCAACAATATGTCATCCACATATAATATTAGAAATTCTACAGAGCTCCCACTCACTTTCTTGTAAATACAGGCTTCTCCAAAAGTCTGTATAAAACCATATGCTTTGATCACCTCATCAAAGCGTATATTCCAACTCCGAGATGCTTGCACCAGTCCATAGTTGGATCGCTGGAGCTTGCATACTTTGTTAGCACCTTTTGGATTGACAAAACCTTCTGGCTGCATCATATACAACTCTTCTTTGAGATATCCATTTAGGAATGCAGTTTTGACATCCATTTGCCAGATTTCATAATCATAAAATGCGGCAATTGCTAACATGATTCGGACAGACTTAAGCATCGCTACAGGTGAGAAAGTCTCATCGTAGTCAACTCCTTGAACTTGTCGAAAACCTTTTGCAACAAGTCGAGCTTTGTAAACAGTAATATTACCGTCTGCGTCGGTCTTCCTCTTGAAGATCCATTTATTTTCGATGGCTTGCCGATCATCGGGCAAGTCAACCAAAGTCCACACTTTGTTCTCATACATGGATCCCATCTCAGATTTCATGGCTTCAAGCCATTTTGCGGAATCTGGGCTCATCATCGCTTCCTCATAGTTCGTAGGTTCATCATGGTCTAGTACATGATTTCCAGAACTGGGTTGCCGTACCACTCTGGTGCGGAACGTACTCTTGTTGATCTACGACATTCAGCAGAAACTTGATCCCAAGATTCATGATCATTATCATTAACTTCCTCACTAATTGGTGTAGGAATCACTGGAACAATTTCCTGTGATGTACTACTTTCCAATCTGGGAGAAGGTACAATTACCTCATCAAGTTCTACTTTCCTCCCACTCACTTCTTTCGAGAGAAACTCTTTTTCTAGAAAGGATCCGTTCTTAGCAACGAATATTTTGCCTTCGGATCTGTGATAGAAGGTGTACCCAACAGTCTCTTTTGGGTATCCTATGAAGACACATTTTTCCGATTTGGGTTCGAGCTTATCAGGTTGAAGTGTTTTCACATAAGCATCGCAGCCCCAAATTTTAAGAAACGACAACTTTGGTTTCTTGCCAAACCATAGTTCATAAGGTGTCATATCAACGGATTTAGATGGTGCCCTATTTAACGTGAATGCAGCTGTCTCTAAAGCATATCCCCAAAACGATAGTGGTAAATCGGTAAGAGACATCATAGATCGTACCATATCTAATAAAGTACGGTTACGACGTTCGGACACACCATTACGCTGTGGTGTTCCGGGTGGCGTGAGTTGTGAAACTATTCCACATTGTTTCAAATGAGGACCAAACTCGTAACTCAAATATTCTCCTCCACGATCAGATCGTAGAAACTTTATTTTTCTTGTTACGATGATTCTCTACTTCACTCTGAAATTCTTTGAACTTTTCAAATGTTTCAGACTTGTGTTTCATTAAGTAGATATACCCATATCTGCTCAAATCATCAGTGAAGGTCAGAAAATAACGATACCCGCCGCGAGCATCAACACTCATTGGTCCACATACATCAGTATGTATGATTTCCAACAAATCTGTTGCTCGCTCCATAGTTCCGGAGAACAGAGTTTTAGTCATCTTGCCCATGAGGCATGGTTTGCAAGCACCAAGTGATTCATAATCAAGTGATTCCAAAAGTCCATCATTATGGAGTTTCTTCATGCGTTTTACACCAATATGACCTAAACGGCAGTGCCACAAATAAGTTGCACTATCATTATTAACCTTGCATCTTTTGGCTTCAATATTATGAATATGTGTATCACCACGATCGAGATCCAACAAACTATTTTCATTGGGTGTATGACCATCGAAGGTTTTATTCATGTAAACAGAATAACAATTATTCTATGACTTTAAATGAATAACCGTATTGCAACAAATATGATCAAATCATATTCATGCTCAACGCAAATGCCAAATAACATTTATTTAGGTTTTACACTAATCCCAAAAGTATAGGGAGTGTGCGATGATGATCATATCAATCTTGGAACCACTTCCAACACACATCGTCACTTCACCTTTAACTAGTCTCTGTTCATTCTGCAATTCTCGTTTCGAGTTGCTAATTTTAGCAACTGAACCGGTATCAAATACCCAGGGGTTGCTATGAACACTAGTAAAGTACACATCAATAATCTGTATATCAAAATATACCTTTGTTCACTTTGCCATCCTTCTTATCCGCCAAGTATCTAGGGCAGTTCCACTTCCAGTGATCATTTCCTTTGCAGTAGAAGCACTTAGTTTCAGGCTTGAGTTTAGCTTTGGGTTTCTTCATGGGAGTGACAACTTGCTTGTCATTCTTCTTGAAGTTCCCCTTCTATCCCTTTGCCCTTTACTTGAAATAAGTGGTCTTGTTAACCATAAACACTTGATGCTCTTTCTTGATTTCTACCTTCGCCGATTTCAGCATCGTGAAGAGCTCGGGAATTACTTTCGTCATCCCTTGCATATTATAGTTCATCACGAAGTTCTACTAACTTGGTGATAGTGACTAGAGAACTTTGTCAATTACTATCTTATCTGGAAGATTAACTCCCACTTGATTCAAGCAATTGCAGTACCCAGACAATCTGAGCACATGCTCACTGGTTGAGCTATTCTCCTCCATCTTGTAGGCAAAGTACTGTCAGAGGTCTTATACCACTAGACACGGGCATGAGTATGAAATACTAATTTCAACTCTTGGAACATCTTATATGCTTCGTGGCGTTCAAAACGTTTTTGAAGTCCCGATTCTAAGCCGTAAAGTATGGTGCACTAAACTATCAAGTAGTCATCATATCGAGCTTTTGTCAAAACGTTCATAACGTCTGCATCTGCTCCTGCAATAGGTCAGTCACCTAGCGGTGCTTCAAGGACATAATTCTTCTGTGCAGCAATGAGGATAATCCTCAGATCACGGAACGATTCCGCATCATTGCTACTAACATCTTTCAACTTAGTTTTCTCTAGGAACATATAAAAAAATAAACGTGGAGCAACATTGCGAGCTATTGATCTACAACATAGATATGCTAATACTACCAGGACTAAGTTCATGATAAGTTAAAGTTCAATTTAATCATATTAAAGAACTCCCACTTAGATAGACAGTCCTCCGGTCATCTAAACGATCACGTGATCCAAATCAACTAAACCATGTCCGATCATCACGTGAGATGGAGTAGTTTCAATGGTGAACATCTTATGTTGATCATATCTACTATATGATTCACGCTCGACCTTTCGGTCTCCAATGTTCCGAGGCCATATCTGCATATGCTAGGCTCGTCAAGTTTAACCCGAGTATTCCGCGTGTGCAAAACTGGCTTACACCCATTGTATTTGAACGTAGAGCTTATCACACCCGATCATCACGTGGTGTCTCGGCACGACGAACTTTCGCAACGGTGCATACTCAGGGAGAACACTTATACCTTGAAATTTAGTAAGGGATCATCTTATAATGCTACCGTCGTTCTAAGCAAAATAAGAAGCATAATAAGATAAACATCACATGCAACCAAAATATGTGACATGATATGGCCATCATCATCTTGTGCTTTTGATCTCTATCTCCAAAGCACCATCATGATCACCTTCACAAAACATGATCATCTCATACAAAAACCGTATAACTCATCATGTCTTGACCATATCACATCACAACATGCCCTGCAAAAACAAGTTAGACGTCCTCTACTTTGTTGTTGCAAGTTTTACGTGGCTGCTACGGGCTTTAGCAAGAACCGTTCTTACCTACGCATACAAAACCACAACGATGTTTCGTCAAGTATGTGTTGTTTTAACCTTCACAAGGACCGGGCGTAGCCACACTTGATTCAGCTAAAGTGAGAGAGACAGACACCCGCCAGTCACCTTTAAGCAACGAGTGCTCGTAACGGTGAAACCAGTCTCGCGTAAGCGTACGCGTAATGTCGGTCCGGGCCGCTTCATCTCACAATACCGCTGAAGCAAAGTATGACATGCTGGTAAGCAGTATGACTAGTATCGCCCACAACTCATTGTGTTCTACTTGTGCATATCATCTACGCATAGACCTGGCTCATGATGCCACTGTTGGGGAACGTAGTATTTTAAAATTTTCCTACGATCACGCAAGATCTATCTACCAGATGCATAGCAACGAGACGGAAGAGTGTGTCTACGTACCCTCGTAGACCGGGAGCGGAAGCGTCAAGTGACGCGGTTGATGTTGTCGAACTTCTTCGCGATTCAACCGATCAAGCACTGAACGTACGGCACCTCCGCGTTCAGCACACGTTCAGCTTGATGACGTCCCACGAGCTCTTGATCCACTTGAGCTTCACGGGATAGTTTCATCAGCACGACGGCGTGGTGACGGATATGATGTGTTCACCGGCGCAGGGCTTCGCCTAAGCTCCGCGACGGTATGACCGGGGTGTGATTCTGTGGAGGGGGGCACCGCACACGGCTAAAACAATTCAACTTGTGTGTCTTTGGGTGCCCCCCTGCCCCCGTATATAAAGGAGCAAGGGAGGGAGGCCGACCGGCCCTTCCTGGTGCGGCTAGGGAAGGAGTCCTACTAGGAATAGGATTGCAATCCTATTCCTAGTAGGATTCACCAAAAGGAAGAAGGGGGAAAGGAATAGGAGAGGTGGCGCCCCCCCCCCCAATCCTAGTCCAACTAGGAACCCTAGGTGGGGGCGCCGGCCAGCCCTATGGGCTGCCTCTCTCTTTCCCTTTAGGCCCACTATGGACCATCCCCTCTCGTAGGGGGTTCCGGTAACCCCCTCCGGCAATCCCGATAAATCCGAAACTTTTCCGGAACACTTCCGGTGTCCGAATATAGTCGTCCAATATATCAATATTTATGTCTCGGACATTCCGAGACTCCTCGTCATGTACGTGATCTCATCCGGGACTCCGAACTACCTTCGGTACATCAATACTCATAAACTCATAATACCGATCGTCATCAAACGTTAAGCGTGCGGACCCTACGGGTTCGAGAACTATGTAGACATGACCGAGACTCATCTCCGGTCAATAACCAATAGTGGAACCTGGATGTTCATATTGGCTCCTACATATTCTACGAAGATCTTTTATCGGTCAGAACCGCATAACAACATACGTTGTTCCTTTTGTCAAACGGTATGTTACTTGCCCGAGATTCGATCGTCGGTATCTCTATACCTAGTTCAATCTCGTTACCGGCAAGTCTCTTTACTCGTTCTGTAACACATCATCTCGTGACTAACTCATTAGTCTTTTGCTTGCAAGGCTTATTGTGATGTGTGTTACCGAGAGGGCCCAGAGATACCTCTCCGACACTCGGAGTGACAAATCCTAATCTTGATCTATGCCAACACCACGAATGCTTTCGGAGACACCTGTAGAGCATCTTTATGATCACCCAGTTACGTTGTGACGTTTGATAGAACACAAGGTGTTCCTACGGTATTCGGGAGTTGCATAATCTCATAGTCATAGGAACATGTATAAGTCATGAAGAAAGCAATAGCAGTAAAACTAAACGATCATAGTGCTATGCTAACGGATGGTTCTTGTCCATCACATCATTCTCCTAATGATGTGATCCCGTTGATCAAATGACAACTCATGTCTATGGCCAGGAAACATAACCATCTTTGATCAATGAGCTAGTCTAGTAGAGGCATACTAGGGACACTGTGTTTTGTCTATGTATTCACACATGTACTAAGTTTCCGGTTAATACAATTCTAGCATGAATAATAAACATTTATCATGATATAAGGAAATATAAATAACAACTTTATTATTGCCTCTAGGGCATATTTCCTTCACTTAATCCTCAATCTCTTATGAGAATATGCTTATGCATTAAAGAGGAGTCCATCATCTATTTTCTATGTTGTCCCTGTATGGATGTCCTCAAGTTGAGATCTATCAAAAACGAGAAATCAAATGTGATTTATCTCCTTGGACCTTTGTACAGGTGGTATAGAGGTACCCCATTGTGACACTTGGTTGAAACATATGTAATGCAATGATAACCCATAGAAATCCAAGCTAATTAGGACAAGGTGCGAGCACTATTGGTATTCGATGCATGAGGCTTGCAACTTATAGGATGTCTTATGCATGACACATATGAAGTACTACTACCGTTGACAAAATTGCTTCTATGTTAAAAAGCTCTAGCACATAACCATTCTTTTACTTTTATGTTGAGTCTCCATCTTCTTTTAAAAGCACCAACTACTGAGAGCATGATTGTCATTCTTAGTGTAATGTGCATTGTCCCAAAGTAGCATTGTCTTTTGCATGATTGTGATATCGTTTATTTGAAATCATTGTATCTAGTCATCACTTAAACCTTGAAGGTGCCCCTGCATTTATGTTTTGCATCACTAAAGGGGGCAAGCTAGATATAACTTTATCATATTTGCACATCATGATCATTGCAAATCTTTTTGATGCTTCAGTTTCATATTGTAAAACTTGCAGTCATTTGTGACTTTCTCATGAGGCAACTTAATTACTATAGAATCATTGTCTCAGTAAGCTTTTGTCATATGACTATGAAAAGTCCTATATGGTTAATAGCATGTCACCACAGAAATTATTCTTGTTATCATTTACCTACTCGAGGACGAGCAGAAATTAAGCTTGGGGATGTTGATACGTCCAAAACGTATCTATAATTTCTGCTTGCTCCATGCCATTTTTGGGTGATATTGCTATGATATTCATACACTTCCATACACTTTTGATCATATTTGGACTAACCTACTAATCCAGTGCACCCCGGTGCCAGTTTCTGTTTTCGGCTGATTTTGTATTTCAGGTTTTCACGTTACGAGAACTGCCAGGAAAAATCCAGAAAAAATATATAAAAAATCAGCGTTCCGAAACCGACCTTGCGCCTGAAGTACAGCCGGGGGGGCCACCGGGGCTCGGGGCGCCCTGTGGGCGCCCCCCCCCCCCCC
>LR738711.1:151521401-151534033 GCA_902687465.1 Secale cereale | reverse complement strand
GCCGCGCCGGGGGGGCGCCTGGGCCCCCCGGAGCCCGTCCGGTGCCCCCCTTTGGCATATATTTAGGGGGTCCCTCGAAACCCTCAGAACAGAACTTCTTTTCGCGATCCCATCTCTGTTCCGCCGCCGCCGCCGCTTCCAAGACCGGGAGCACCAGGAGAACTCTTCCCGGCACCCTGCCGGAGGGGAGGATCACCACCGGGAGCTTCTCCACCACCATGGACGCCTCCCGGATGACTCGTGAGTAGTCTCCCTTGGACCATGAGTCCATGACCAATAGCTATGTGATGTTCTCCTCCCGTTCTTGTGCTTCACTAATTAG
The DNA here is from genome assembly GCA_902687465.1 of Secale cereale. Classification (NCBI taxonomy): domain Eukaryota; kingdom Viridiplantae; phylum Streptophyta; class Magnoliopsida; order Poales; family Poaceae; genus Secale; species Secale cereale. Next base: position 151,533,711 of record LR738711.1, on the reverse strand, counting down.
TCCTCGTGAGCTGCCCTACATGATCGAGGCACATATGTAATCCTTATGATGTTGCTATGATGAGTTTGCTGGGATCCCATGGATTATGAGATTATGTTCAGATTGATCTTGAGTAATATATTTGATTCACCTCTTTTATATTTATGTTCATAAGTAATTCTTGCATGTTCTCCGTTGTTATTTATTGCTTTGGCCGAGTAGTAGGTAGTGACTCCAAGAGGGAACGTTATGCTTGATTGTGGGTTCATGCCCCTCGATGACTAGCTTGAGTGACAGAAACATGAGTCTAGGGGATGTGTTGTTGCCACAAGGGGGAAAACAACGGTGCTTGTGCCCGCGGGTGCAAGGATTGTTTACTTTACGCAAAGTTCTTTTAATGCAGTTGTCTGTTGCTTTGAGTTTACACTATGGGTGGGGCTCGCAACTTAATACCAGCGAGATGTTCTGTATAGATATCTCAAGGTGGATGATTAGTAGTAGATATTGATGGATTTCGGTCTACTTACTTTGGCGTACCGCCCATGCTTTGAACCTCAACCTTTCTTGCAATGTAGTCAGCATTGGTTTGCGTTCGTGGTCCTGTCAATTGCCCAGCTGTAATTTGTTTACCTCACATAGCTGTTTTATCGTCTTTTGGGAGAGAGACATCACTAGTGAACATCATGTGACTCCGGTTCATATTACCATCATTGTTCACATCCACTATTTACTTTTCGCTTTTACTTACTATTGCAAAACACTATCTATCACTACTATCATTGCTTTTAATCCTTTGTGAACTACAAGGCCGGAGGGATTGACAACCTCTTTGTACTCGTTGGGAGCAAAGTTATTTGTATCTGTGTGCAGGTCCACGTTGATTGCTAATTGCGCCGTTAGCAGTTGACACCTACTTGTTGAACCTAGGAGTCTCTGGGGATTCGATCCTTGGCATCTTTGCTAAGGGAAAACACTTCCACAACACTGCATCTTTCACCTTCCACTTAGGGTAACCAACGAGGGGTTAGAGGCCCATCACAAGGGTTTCTTCGTCATCCTCCTCAGGATTTTCATCATGTGTTCGTTCATAGTATTCCATAGGAATGGCAGGCTCAGGAGTCTCCTCAGATTCCTGTCTAGAAGTGCTTTGCATATCTCTCATAGGAAATATATCCTCGAAGAATGTAGCATCCTTAGACCCCATAATTGTACCAACCCTTTGGTCAGGTACCTCAGATTTCACTACTAGAAATCTATAGCCAACGCTATTTTTAGCGTAGCCCAAATTAACGCAGTCCACGGTCTTTGGTCTAAGCTTGCGCTTTTTGGGGATCGGCACATTGACTTTTGCCAAACAGCCCCAAGTACGCAAGTACGAGAGTGTTGTCCTTCTCTTCACCCATTTCTCATAGGGAGTGATCTCATTGTCTTTTGTCGGAACTTGATTCAGGACATGACACGCCGTCAATATAGCCTCCCCCCACCATGCCTTGGATAAACCCGACGTATCTAACATGGCGTTAACCAAATCAGTTAGAGTACGGTTTTTCCGCTCGGCAACCCCGTTTGACTGGGGTGAATAGGGAGGCGTCCTCTGATGAATAATGCCGTGTTTCGCACAAAAAGAGTCAAACTCACTCGAGAAGTACTCTCCACCACGATCTGACCGGACTCGTTTAATTTTTTTTTTCAAATTGTTTCTCAACTTCTGCCTTATAGATTTTAAAGTAGTGTAGAGCCTCATCTTTAGTATTTAACAGATAAACATAGCAATATCTAGTGGAATCATCTATCAATGTCATGAAGTATTTCTTTCCACCTTTAGTCAACACACCATTCATCTCACAAAGATCAGAATGTATGAGTTCTAATGGTGCCAAGTGTCTCTCCTCCGCGGCCTTGTGAGGCTTGCGAGGTTGCTTAGCTTGCACACATGAAAGGCACTTAGAACCTTTGGCTAAAGTGAAACTCGGGATTAAATCCAACTTAGCTAGCCGCGTCATAACACCGAAACTAATGTGACAAAGACGTGAATGCCAAACTTCTGATTCATTAACATTCGAATGAATATGGTTTACGACTTTATTACAAAAATCTGCGAGGGAAAGGCGGAACATTCCTCCGCTCTCATAACCTTTTCCAACAAAGAGTCCATATTTCGTAACAACTAATTTATTAGACTCAAAAACCAACTTAAACCCTTCTCTACATAGAAGGGAGCCACTAACGAGGTTCTTCTTGATGGCGGGGACATGTTGCACGGTCTTCAGCTGCACGATCCTTCCCGAAGTAAACTTCAGATCGACCGTGCCAACACCATGAACAGAAGCACTCGCGCCATTCCCCATCAATACAGACCCGTGGCCTGTGACCTGGTAAGAAGTGAACAATGAAATGTCAGCACACACATGAACTCCTGCACCTGTGTCCACCCACCAATCGTTAGGCTGAAACACTGAAAAAACAGTAAATAAATTACCGTACCATGTCATTGTTGCCCACAATCATGTTGACAGACTTGGAGTCCTGTCCTGGCTTCTTGTACTTGTTTGGGCACTTGTTGGCCCAATGTTCAGCCGAACCACAAGTAAAGCAGCCCTCATCCTTCTTGTTCTTCTTGAAGGTCTTCTTACCCTTCTTCTTAAAGTCGGTATTGTGTTGGACATCGTTCTTTCCTGTGGGCTTGTGGGAGTTGGAGTTCCTCTGGTTCACCATGTTGGCAACAGAAGTCCCCTCAACCGCTTTCCCGTTCGAGTCCTTTGCCCTTGAGTTCTGCTCAACACTCAGATGGCCAATGACATCCTCCACTGAGAATTCACGCCTCTGATGTTTCAGAGTAGTGGCAAAGTTCCTCCAGGAATTAGGGAGCTTAGCGATTATGCAGCCCGCGACAAACTTGTCCGGTAACTCGCACTTCAGAAGCTCAAGCTCCTTAACAATGCATATTATCTCATGAGCCTGTTCCAGCACAGGACGGTTTTCAACCATCTTGTAATCGTGGAACTGCTCTATAATATACATCTCACTCCCAGCATCGGTGGTCCCGAATTTAGATTCGAGCGCCTCCCACAAGTCCTTGGCGACACGCACATGTAAATATGCATCGACCAGTTTATCTCCGATCACGCTAAGAAGTGCTCCGAGAAACACGACGGTGGCCTCCCTGAACGCCTTCTCCTGTTCAGGAGCGATCGTTCCCGTGGGCACACCGGCGACTCAGAATACGTTCATAGCCGTGAGCCATAAAGTGGTCTTAGTCTGCCAATGCTTAAAATATGTACCGGTGAACTTATCCGGTTTCAGTGTAGCGGCAAAGCCACTTGTCGAAAAATTCCTACACATAATAGGTTTTTGGATTGCTGAGTAAATAGGCAATTTTCCGATTAATTTAATCCATGAATTAACTACTAGCATGGCATTGACACAAATAATAGCATATTGATATTTAATCATGCAACCGCATACTACGCTAATTGTAGACAGATGATGTGACCCGACTAGAACGGCGAGTCGTTAGTAGGCCCAATCTTTCACGGTACACAAAAATCAACGACGAACACAACGAGCAAGTCTTCTAGTAATAACCGACGTAGACGATGAAGTAGCAGATGGGTTCTTCGGATCAAGCAATGCAAGAAAACCAAAGAATAAAACTTACGAACGGAATCAAATAGATCAATCCGGCCGCGCAGCAGCAACTAAATCCCTCAAGGATTAGCAGAAGAACTCGGATATTTGACGCATCGGACATGATGCTTTTCTTGTATTTTTTTCCACCTCCCCCTTACACGATCGATTTATCGGTCCTTTTATAGTGCACGCAGGCACGGAGTATGACTCCTAGTTGGACTCGTACGAATCAAAACAAACCTGTCCAAAAGCTAACAAACGATCTCTAATCTTTTCCTATTTTTAAGCCCACGTATACAAACTTCAAAAACAACTTTAGTACTAGGACCCTCTGATTACTATAAGGAAACTAATTAAATATTCCGGCCACGTTGATCACATAGCATCTAATCAAATAAAGATAGATGATATATCCCTTGCACGCTCTAGACTACCATCGGAGGAGTTCTGAAATTTGGCGTCACCATATTTTTCTTTGGCTCGTCTGGTGGCACCTCCATACAAATAGAACCGATGTAAAACACACATGTAGTTTGTATAGTTGCATGCACAGAAGGCTTGACGTTACATGCATCTCCGTCCTCTTGATTAATATGTGGCGGAGCTTCTATAACACATGTGATATCCTTTACTTTGCTATCGATGGTCACATCATCTCCTCCTCCTTTAAGAAAAACCGTCCTCGGTTTTAATTTGGTTTTCTCAGTTTTCCTCAGTAATGAAACAACGGCATCCACCTTGATTGCACTATCAAACATCGGTCGCAACACATGTCGCTTCCCAGCATTCCAGAATGAGTAAGTGTTGGTTCGACCTTCATGCGTTGCGTTATGGTCGTATTGCCATGGCCTTCCCAATAACAAGTGGCATGCATCCATGGGTATAACATCGCAGATGACCATATCAGTATAATCTCCAATGGAGAATTTAACGCGTACCTTATGAGTGACCTTGAGCTTCCGGTATGGTACAACCACTCGACACGGTGGGGTTGTGGGTGCTTCCATGCAGGCAACCCCAAAGCATCAACTAACCCTTTGCTGACTGCATTGGTGTAACTCCCATCATCTATTATTAGCTTGCAATTGGTGTTGTTGATCTTACACTCGGACTGAAAAATATTCCATCGCTGCCCCTTATCCTCAATACGGTCTTCCTGCACTTGTTGCATCATTAATGATGGGTATGCTTCTGCAGCTTCAAAACTCATCTCAGTCACCTTTTCATCACCTTCAGATTTCTCACTAGACGTGTCAATATTTTTTTCTCCATCACTCGCAGACATGTATCCTTTCTTCTGTGAGGAGTACTCTCCTCTCATTAGGACACTCAAACTTTTTATGCCCCCTGCCACCACACTTAAAGCACACAATATCACTAGTACGAGAGTTAGAAGCATGAGAAGATTCAACCTTGGATGGAGATACTTCCTTGGTAGCCCGCTTAGAATCAGATTTGAAACTGCTATTACCACCACCTTCTCGTTGAAAATTACGTCGCACTGAGTTTGATAAATTATCATGACCACCACGACGCTTTACTTGTTGCTCCGCTCGAATGGCATGGTGTAATAATCCCTGTAATCCCGTATATTCAACCATATCGACACGGTCTCGTATCTCTGATTTCAGACCATGCATGAACCGTGCCATTGTAGCCTCTTCTTGCTCCTATACCCCTGTACGAATTAATAATATTTCCATCTCCTTATAATACTCCTCAACACTAGAGTTACCTTGTCGAAGCTGTTGCAAACGGGTGTACAAGGTCCTAGTGAAGTGCTCCGGAACAAAACGTCTCTTCATGATACTCTTCATCTGATTCCAAGACTCTGGACGTCCTCCCGCGCGACATAGTTGGTTCCACCATATTAAAGCATAGCCCGTGAACTCAATAGATGCAGCACGAACCTTTTTCTCCTCGGTGTACCGTTGTCCATAAAAAATCTGATCCACGCGCATCTCCCACTCTAAATAATCATCCGCGTTGTCTTTGCCGCTAAACGATGGTATGGAAATTTTTATTCTTTCATTACCATCATCTTCGTAGGCACGCCGCGGACGTTCATGTCCTCCCCCATGGTGTAGGCCACCTCCATGATGATTATAAGCACGCCGCACAGGCTCATAATAGTTACCAGCCCCCTCAAACTCATGGTCTTGATGCTCACCATTGTTGCGAACTTGTTCGCCTACCTGCTGTCCAGATAATTGCCGATGACGACGCGGTGCAGCAGACCCATCACTAGGCGGTGAACGTGGTCTCAATAGATGAACGGCCTTAGTCAATTCAGCTATCTTTTTTCCTAGACTTTCCTTAACCTTGTCGATGTGCCTCCCCACTAGATTCAACACATAGTCACGAGTTGCCTCCAATCCTAGCACGATAGCCGGCGCAACACTCAGATCATGGGTGGGCAAGGGCACCTCGTCCTCCACATCTCCTTCATGTGCTCCATGCACATTTGAATTTGATTTATGTGAATTCACCATAGTAGCAACTCAAGTAGATCAACTAAAGAATCAGAGAGAGAAAAATTGTACCTTGATCAACCTTGCTCTGAATACCACTTGATGTGACCCGACTAGAACGGCGAGTCGTTAGTAGGCCCAATCTTTCACGGTACACAAAAATCAGCGACGAACACAACGAGCAAGTCTTCTAGTAATAACCGACGTAGACGATGAAGTAGCAGATGGGTTCTTCGGATCAAGCAATGCAAGAAAACCAAAGAATAAAACTTACGAACGGAATCAAATAGATCAATCCGGCCGCGCAGCAGCAACTAAATCCCTCAAGGATTAGCAGAAGAACTCAGATATTTGACGCATCGGACATGATGCTTTTCTTGTATTTTTTTCCACCTCCCCCTTACACGATCGATCTATCGGTCATTTTATAGTGCACGCAGGCACGGGAGTATGACTCCTAGTTGGACTCGTACGAATCAAAACAAACTTGTCCAAAAGCTAACAAACGATCTCTAATCTTTTCCTATTTTTAAGCCCACGTATACAGACTTCAAAAACAACTTTAGTACTAGGACTCTCTAATTACTATAAGGAAACTAATTAAATATTCCGGCCACGTTGATCACATAGCATCTAATCAAATAAAGATAGATGATATATCCCTTGCACGCTCTAGACTACCATCGGAGGAGTTCTGAAATTTGGGGTCACCATATTTTTCTTTGTCTCGTCTGGTGGCACCTCCATGCAAATAGAACCGATGTAAAACACAGATGGAGTTTGTATAGTTGCATGCACAGAAGCCTTGACGTTACATGCATCTCCCTCCTCTTGATTAATATGTGGCGGAGCTTCTATAACACATGTGATATCCTTTACTTTGCTATCGATGGTCACATCAACAGATCTACGTATAACGCTAGCATGCATAACACAGAAAACAGTAGGAGCGGGATAAACGAGTTATACCCTCCAGTCGGCTAAGCAGAGGCCGCGGCGGCGGTGGCAGCAGCAGCGTCGTCGACTGCCTTCTTCTCGGCTTCGATCTTCTCGGCGGCGGCACGTTCGGCGTCGGAGGCCATGATGATGACGAGGGCGACGCGGATGTAGAGGAAGTAGACGAACGGCGAGCAGTCGCGTAGTCGCTTCCCAAAAACCTATTCGCCCCTCTCCCGTACAGGATCCAGAGAGGCGAGGCTTCGTAGACCTGCTCTCCCGTCGACCGTGTACGCGGCGGACGGGATGGAGTCACCGGCGGTAGCAACAGCAAAGGGACGACGGCGGGCGTGAAGGCAGATGCGTTCTGTTAAGACGACGGCTAGGGTTGGCAGCGCCCCACATATATATGTGCGGCTGCGCGTGGAGAGACGTGGGCCGAACCCACGTCCGGCGCGTCGTGGCGAGGCGAGCGGAGGAGGAAGAGTGCGCGAGGGCCTCATCTCTTCTCAAGCTCCAATAGCATGAGGGAGAGAATCCCTTATAAACCACTCCAACTCTCCTTCCACTTCCGGGGTGGGACTAAACTTCCCACCACTTTATCATGCCACCTACATGGGCCCTTAGTGATCAAATCTGAAATTGTCATATGGGCTCTAGGCCCATCTCAGATTTCAATAGTTTATGTAAACACAAAATCACAAGGGAGGATTTTATGTTCTAAGCATATGACTATATTGCAAAAGCGAGCAAATGAGAAAGTATATGTCGAGCATTCATAACACTGGCAGTTGGTTATCAAGTACAAGTATCCACTTACAGCAAACCCTGTACAATACAAGTATCCACTAGCGGAGCATATATATACAACCGATATAAATTACCATATCCACTAGAATTAGAAACAGTTGTGCTCTCCTTGACAAGGGGCAAAGTAAGAAATGGTTGTGATAGGTAGTGACATCTTATACACACTGTACAGTACAAGCAATTCCCTGCAAGATCATAACAAGTCACTATCTGCAAAAGCTCTTGAGAGGATTGTGGAACCAATTTAACTCATTATATGTTCATTAGCTATACACTAAGAGCAAACCGATTTACTTGTTTACATGGTAGCTTATAGGTTCAGAAAGAGTAATCTGGTCATTAACATCAGACCAGCCTAATCAAACCCTACTCGGCGAGATGTTCAACAAATCCTACACTACGACGAGCAATCACCATCACCATCAGAAAATCACGGCGTTCTTGGAGAGCTTGCCGTTGATAAAGAGGCGGACGGAGGACGTGCGGTATGTGGTAGCCATGGTGGCGGGGAGAGGAAGGGGAGGAGGGGGAGGGGCGGGGCGGCAATGACTTACCACCGGGAGAGTCGGGGCGTCGGGAGGTGTCGGGGCATCGGGCATAGTCGGGCGGCGGCGTCGGGGCTCCTCCTCTCGCCAGCGGGGCTCCTCCCATTGGTGGCGGCGGCGGGGCTCTTCCTCTCGGTGGCAGCGGCGTTCAAGATCCGGCTTCGTGCGCTAGGACGAGGCTTCCCCGAGTCCTTGGACGAGGGTTCTGAATCACGTCGGTTTGGAAGGATCGAAGGGGATCAGAGAGGATCGGTCCATGCGAACTCGCTGTGCCAAATGGGCCCACGGTTTTTTTCTGGGGTTTCTGGCCCACGCGACGAAAATCCTCTCGAAACCCCTCCCATCCACTCGCACCAAACGAGGCCTTAGGAGAGACCTCGTAGATTGGAACTCACTCGAGAGCTCATAATCACTCTTACAGCGTCAGCTAGGCCAAGTGATGCTTTCTCGCGCGCGTACTGGGCCGACCAAGCTATGGTTGACAGGTGGGCCACTAATGGGTTGACACGTGGACAGTTTGACCGGTTGACTGGTGGATTGGTTGACCGTTCACCATTTGACTGTTGACTTATGACAAAAAGATTTGGAAAAAATCATAAAATTGAAAAAATTTGTAAATTAATCATGTATTATAAAAAAAATAAAAAAATATGAATATGTAAAAAAATAGGAATATGAAAAAGTATGAACTTTAAACAAAAATCATTAATTAAAAAACAAATTTGGAGAAAAATGTTGCAGATTTGAAAATTACATCCATTTGAAAAAAATGTGGATTCAAAAAATTCACTAAATTGAAAAAGGTTCACCAATTCTAAAAAGAGCATGCTTTTGGAAAACATTCATAAATTTTAAAGAGTTCATGAATTTGGGAAAATGTTGAAAAAAATGAAAAACGAAAAAGAAAGCTCAAAGGAAAAAACAAAAAGGAGAACTGAACTAGAAGCATCTTGAAGCTTCCCAAATCAAAATGGGCCAGCGAATGACGACATAACTGGCGTGCGTTGCGTACTCATGTGAATGAGAAGAAGAAAGAATGGACCGCGCCCATGGTGAAAGGGGTGTGCGCCAGGTTGGCAAATATGTAAAAAACGGTAGGCCAAGCGCTGAATAGGATTTGTGATCCATCCATGTAAAGATGTATTAACAGTGAATCATCGACCCAACTCCTATTTCATGCCTTCCATGATAATGAATATCAGAGTCCAATGTCAACTTTGTGCTTCATAAACAAGTTCCTCGAAGATTTGGAGATTGTCAATAGTCACCAGTCTAAATTACATGTTACGACCATCTAGAGAAGCAAACCCAAGTGGATCCCCCGGTGTGTGAGACAACAAAGTTTAACATTGATGGGGGATTGTCTCGGCAAAGGAACCATGGTGTTGTGGTGGTAGTTTGTAGAGGTGACAAAGGTTGCTACCTTGGCGCATCCTTTATTGTTTTTTAGGGGCCCGTTGATCTTGCATCTTTGGAAGCACATCCATGTAATGCAGCGCTATCTCTAGCCAAAGATCTTCACATCCATCATTTGACAGTTGCCTCAGACTGTTTGGATGTACAAGCGAATATATAGAAGGGTGCATCACCAATTTATGCATCCGTGCTAGATGAAATCAAGCATAGGAGAAGAGAGTTTCTTGAAGTTAATTTTTGTTTCGAGCCTAGAGTGCGTAACTTTGAGGCACATTCTTTAGTTAAGGCCGTTGTTTCTTTACCAGCTAGTTGCCACTTGTGGCTAGAGTTTCGTCCTGATATCATTTGTATCCCATCATTTGTATCCCAGACATTGTTGAGTTTTAATAAAATCCTCGCTCACCCAAAAAAATGATGGCTTCTGCGCCCCGTAGTATGTTATATCCGCAAACCGACGCACACACACACCCTTCATGCTGTGTCGGCCCATTTAGCTTTTTTCTGCTAACCTGCGCAAACAAAGATGCGCGAGACATGATCCGAAGTTGTGATCTCCTCATTCGGTACAAACTGTAGTAACCAACGAGGATATCTCACAAGTTGTGAGTACTTACTTCCTTTCTCCTCTTATGTTTTTTTTATGTATTCACGAAAACCAACGAGAATGGACGACGTGATTTTTTTTTCAAATGCATGAAAGTTTTTTGAATTTGAAATGTTTTACAAATTTGTGAACCTTTTCTTGAGACCAGTGGACTTCTTTCAAATCCGTGAACTCTTTTCAATTTTAACGAACATGTTCCAAAATGTGTGAACTTTTTTCCCAAATTGGATGAACTTTTTTTTCCCAGACTCGATGATTATTTTTCCCCAATTTGATGAAAATCTCTTCAAATTCTGTGATTTTTTTAATAAAGTGATGAACTTTTCTCAGTTTTGTGAAATGAACGTTTTTCAAATTTCACAAACCATTTCCTAAATTTAAAAACTTCTTCTAATTCACAAGCTTGTAGCTTGTGAATTTTTTTTTCAAATTCATGCTTTTTTATAATTTCATGATTTTTTTTCCAAATTCGTGAACTTTTTTCAAATTCATGAGCTGTTTTTATTTTTCAAATTCAACAACTTATCTCAATTTTGCGAATTTTTTTCATTTCCGTGAAGTTTTCCCATTTCTGCTCAATTTGTCTTAATTCTTGGTTGCTTTCACCATTTTAAGAATTATTTTTCAAATTTATGCTTTCTTTTTCAAATAATTTATACTCCTACTAGATACATAATGTGTGTTAATGTTGTACTATGAAAATAGTCAAATAACACTGTTTCGTGATTGTAGACAACTAAGTGAACTCGACCTAGCGGTTATTGGCTACAGTTGTCATAGTTCCTATGTCAACTTCGAGTGTCGCTTCTTGCACTAATATCTGGAGTAGCAACCTGTTACTTCTTTTCCTTTGCATTTGTTGTTCGATAGCAGCGCTAACCAGCACTGAGGGCGCCGATTAAGAGCTCCCAACCAGGGAGCGCAATTAAGAGCTCCCAACCAGGGAGCACCGTTGCGCCTAAGCGTGACTGCATGAAATTCTTTCCGTGTTTGAACAATTAATTTATCTCCTTACCTCAAAATGCAGAGCGACTAGTGAATTTGGTAGCACGATTGCTTAGCAGATTATTTTGAAGTGATGAGTCAACGAGATTCTCGGCCCTATTCATCTCCCGCGAAGCATTTTCTTACATGACTACAATATTTCAATCATAGATTATAGATTTATAATGAATATTAGAAAACAATATACATTCGTAACTCATTTAATTATAACCATTGTAGCAAGGTGACCAAGAAGACAAAATGAGAAGCAAAGAATAGTGATAGCTCTAAAGTTTGTATTTATTTTAGAGGCCACAATGCCACATATTCTTCGAAAAATCTGAAAAATATTTGTAAAAGAATTACATCCTAGGTTGTTTGATATTTCAAAATGTGGAAGGTGATTTTTGAACTAGAAATGTTGTAATAACTTCACTTCAAGCACTTCCTAAACGGCGTTGTGGCCCCCGTTACAGACCTAAAGGAACATGGTGCACACCCCCTTGTACACTAGGTCTAGTAACGAGCCAGTCTTGTATTTTCTATTTGTTCGTTTTTTCTGCGTTTTCACTTGGGTTTTCTTTTTTTAGTTTATTTTTCTTAATTTCTTAAATGTGTGGATTTTCTAATTCTTATTATTTTCCAAAAATTTTGTTTTTTTTCAAATATGATGAACCTTTCTTTAAGGTTGATGAACTATTTTCAAACCGATGATTGTTTTAAAAGCAATTAACTCTTTTTCAACTTTGATGAACTTTTCGAAAATGATAAGCATTTTATAAAATCCAATTACCTTTTTCCATTATCTATGAACTTGTTCTCAAATTTATGTGCATTTTTAAGTTTGTGACCATTTATTAAGTCACAATTTTTTTTTATTTTTTTTTTCCATATTTTCCCCCAAAAGTCAATGGTTCACTAGTCAACTGGTCAAT
>LR738711.1:151487388-151521352 GCA_902687465.1 Secale cereale | reverse complement strand
GATTGAGTGCTGACCTTTTTATGGGTGCTTGAGCGCCCGTTCCTTCCAGTGGCACTTAGCGCCACTTAGGAGCCCCCCCTCGCTTCATTGTCGTAAGTCTAGCTTAGGACTGATCAACCCCGGCCAGGCCTTATGGAAGCCTGATATGTAAACACGAAACATAAGCCCACATCAGAACTCATAAACAATGCATTTTGTTCAATTCAATCTTGTTTGGATTCTAAATGTATTATTACGCCTATTCTTAATGAATTTATTATTCGCTATTTTGGCATTTTTGGCTTCCAAAAGTTTGGAACCCCGACATCCAATGGAGTCCAAGGCTCACATGCTAGGTTTGCATGTGTCTAGTTTTAGGAGGATTCGTATCTAGCGGCTGGCGCTCACTAGTCACTATGTTGAAGTGTCCTGTATACCCTTTCATAGGTAACCTGGCTTAGTGAGCCCGACCCGAATGCTCGAAATCCGGTCCAGGCTTGGACTTGAATTTTCTGCCTAAAGTTTTGCCCGAAAGCCCAAATTGTGTTAAATATTTTAGTTTGACAAATATGTATAATACTAAATAAGAATTTCGAATGAAAAGGTGCATTGTTCACATGTTTTGGGACATCTCATGCCCGAGCTTGGGGTTTTCACTTTTAGGCTTTGTCAAGGCCGCCCCTAAACCCGACCCGTCCTCAAACTTGATCAAGTTCAGTGTCGTGCAATCACATAGGGGGCGATGTCATTAGTGGCGCATCCAGGAATTGAACTTAGCCGGGGCGAAACAATGAAGGTATAAAAAATTGATTGACGAATGCAAGCCCGCTGAACCAAATCTCATAAAATTCAAATATGAAGCTAGATGCACTCGAAAATTTACATGAACAATGATTCAGAATAGTTCAAGTTTTCGAGAACTAGGTTGTAACCACCTAGCATCACAAGATATAACATAAACGTCACACATAACTACTAACATGGACTCCCGCTCCTTGAATAATTCATTCCATGGCCTAAAATGTCCAACTCCATGAATAATAGATACCTACAACAGGTTGAGTTCCAAAATAAGCAGCAATTGGCTACATCTTTTTAAAGATTCCCTACATTACAAAATCACCATTTCAAGTACCGACGTTGTTCACCAATTGGCTAGAAATTGAAGGAACGAGAGTGTAGGAAGGGAGAGAAAGGATTGGTGGAATAGTTCATTGTATTGCTTGAGCCTCGTGGGCATATATATAGGAGTATAATGATCTACTTAGAGTACAAGACAAGACAGAGGAAATCCTAGTCTATCTCTTCTTTCCTAGTAAACATTATACTCAACATCCCCAAGTAGTCACAACGGTAGCGACGCAGACGGTGAGACTGGAGAAGAATCCGAAGGCAAGCCGACGGACACCCCCCACAGTCGTAACGGTCGTTGCATCGCGGAAGTCGTGGCTGGAGTGGAAGCCAACAAGGTTGCTTAAGCAAGGCAGTGACCCTTTGTGCCGTTTGTCGAGGTAGCCGAGAGCGTAGGGTGGTGGAGCCGTGGTCGAGGTAGCCAAGAATGCCGTGGTCGATGTCGAGTCGGGGTAGCCGGTGTCGAGGAAGTCATCGTGGAGCCGCGGGCGCAAGGAGGTGCCTAGTTAGTCATGGGCGCAGTGGTGTCGGAGTAGTGATGAGCTGGGAAGAAGATGTTGTTGACGAGGCGCCGCGCCGGGTTTGCCAAACCCGGGGACACGTCGTAGACGAAGGCACGCGTCGGTGTTGCCAGCACCGGGCATGCGTAGATAGACGAAGACGAAGTTGACGAAGCGTCGAGCCAGGCTTGCCAGGCCCGGGGACACGTTGTGGACGAAGGCATATATCAGTGTTGCCAGCACCGGGCATGCATAGACGAGGGACCTGCACGAGCTGTACGCCACGTCGAGGAGTCGAAGGGTCGGCAGAGAAGAAGACTCGACGAAGGTTGTGGCCCCAATTGGCATGGGGGCTGATGCCACCAACGGTGGCCGGAGTAGATGAAGAGGTCGGGGTAGATGACAGCGACGCTGGCGACGAGCTGCTGCTGGACGAAGACGAAGGGGGTGGACGGGCGGTTGCGGCGGCTATAGGGGTAGCGACGGCGGCGGCCGAAGAAGAGCGGTAGCGACCGCTAGGTTAGGAGTGTGGCGGCGATGGGCGACGCAAACTGATTTTAGATCGGAAAACGAAAAAATAAACGCCGATCAAAGCAACCGGCGAGAGAGAGAGAAAACCTGAAGCAAGGGCTCAGGAAAAGACTCTCGAGGGCAGCTAGTCAACACGACAGGCGGTCGAACCCTAGGTACTGGCGGCGCGGCCCCCGGCGGCGGTCATGGAGGCCGACAGCCCCGGGGGCGGCGCGCAGGTGCGGAAGCGGCGGCGGCTAGGGTTTAGGATCGATTAGGTTGATACCATGTAGGAAGGGAGAGAAAGGATTGGTGGAATAGTTTATTGTATTGCTTGAGCCTCGTGGGCATATATATAAAAGTACAATGATCTACTTGGAGTACAAGACAAGTAAGAACAAATCCTAGTCTATCTCTTCTTTTCTAATAAACACTATACTCAACAGGGAGCTTGAGATTCAGTAGCAAAGAATGGATTGGACCATTTATCTGCTGACTGCGATTGCTGATTTTGCAAACAGCAGTTGCGCGTTTGCACGAGCTCGATCTTGATCCATTGCCGCTGCCTCCTTCCACACAGGTCACTCCCAGCACCGCTGCTTCTTTCCGTTCGCCCATACGTGGACGGGCGGACGGCGGATGTGGATCAGGAGACCGCGGGGGCACGGCCGGTGGCCCGGCAAGGCGGAGCAGTTCGGCGACGAGTTGGCGGCCGGGCTAGGCGGAGCTCTGTGGCGACGAGCCGGCGGCGGCTAGGTTACTCTCGTTGGTCGCTGCTGACT
The DNA here is from genome assembly GCA_902687465.1 of Secale cereale. Taxonomy (NCBI): domain Eukaryota; kingdom Viridiplantae; phylum Streptophyta; class Magnoliopsida; order Poales; family Poaceae; genus Secale; species Secale cereale. The sequence goes on along the minus strand of LR738711.1, from coordinate 151,518,450 downwards.
GGCTCGATTAAGGGATTTTCTGGATTGCCTGAGGTCGAAGGATTGGGTGATGGGTGTGGCCGTTCAATTGGGCTTTTGTGCATCCGGTTTTAGCCCATGTATATTAAAACGAACCATATAATTTCGTATACGTAGTTTTGGCTACCAGGGGCGGCCGACCATTTTGGCCGCTACCGTGGCGCCGCCACTGGATGTCATGGGCCAGACCGCGTAGGATATTTAGGTGAGTGATTTTTTTTGTTCTGGAGCGGTTTTTAAACGATTTTCTTTGTTTTGTTCATATGGTTTTTCTTTCTTGTTTACTTTTCTATTTTCTTTTACATGTTTTATTTATTTTCCTTTCTTTTAGAAATGTTTATGATTTTTTAAGTGTTTCCAAAATTTTAAAATATTCACAAGATTCAACAAAAATGTTCATGCATTGGATTGGGTTAACTTAGTGTTATATCTTTGGCAGATTGTTATGTTATATGTTATATCTATATTGAATTGTGATGTTCATATGTCAATCTAGGTAGGTTACGTAGTTTTTATGGATTTGAGATAGGACATATGAGGAAGTGATTGTGGAGAGAGAGAGGGAGATATACAGTCTACCTGATCACCTTTGGCGTACGCGTCCCAAACATGTTCGCAGGCGTATATGGACCCAAATTAGATGGCCACCGTTGTATAGATGCTCTAAATAAAGCATCTTCGTCAATTGAAACCACATCCTTGGTGAGCGCATCAACTTTGGAATGATCTATCACTAGGTTACTTACTTAAAATTCACGCAACAGAGTAATAAGAGAATCAAACTGTAAGGGCTAGTTTGGTAGCCCGTGATCCCGGAGGGATCCCCGTCAAATACCAGAGCACAGAGCCCACGAGGCAAACTCGGCCCGTGGAAAACCACGACGACGTTTGGTCGCTCGTTCGCTAGGGATATGTTGCCCCAATCCCCTTCCTTTCCCTGGGTGAGAGATCCACGCTCAGATAGGTCAGGGAGAAAAGCCACGACTCACGCGGGTGCATCGAGCGATCTCCTCCAGCGACTACCTGAGCACTATACCTGACTTTTTTTCTGGACGTGATCTTCTCCCCTCTACCTTGTCTTCCAAACTATCATGGTGATCTCCCTATGGTAGGAGGAGGGATCCCCGATGGCCATGGCAATCCCCTAGTGGAGGATTAGAGCCCTGGGAAGCTATCCCCTTGCAATCAAATTAGAACATCTCCAGCCGCGTCCTCAGCAGGCCCCCGAAGCCATTTTTTTAGCCTTGGCGGCTGAAAATCGGCCCAGTCGCGCCCCCAGGATCTCATTTAGCGCTGGTTTGGGCTGAAATAACAGCCGACAACCCCTAGCCGAACCCAAGCGCCCGACGGTCGCCTAGGGGCGCCGACAAAAGCGAAAAGGGGCATGGGGCCGCTCTGTCGGTGAGAGGAGGCCCTTTTCCCGCTGTTTCCTCCCGCCTTTCCCCCAGCTTCCCTCTCATTCTCCATTCCTCCCGCCAATTTCCTCCTCCTACCCTCCCAGCCAGCCGCCATGCCGTCGAAGAAATACGCGCCCCCCACGCCGCGACGGATACCATCGCCGTCGCTGCCCAGCCGAAGCAGAGTAAGCAGAGAGCGCCGCCGTCCAAGCCCCCCGGCATGTCTAACGCCGACTGGAGAACGGAGGTCCAACGCCGGGAGGCTGTCACCACCGACTGGTGGAATAGGGCAAATGCAAAGAAGTCCCTGGACAGGGTGGCTGCGATGGTAGCGGAGCAAGCGGAGCGCTCGGTCAAACAAACCGATGCGTCTCGCGCGGGGATGATGAACCTGCCCGCCGGCCACGGCCCGTACACGTCCTGGAGCCAGCAAAGCGTCAGGTCTCTGACTGGCTTCTCGCCGTCGCCACAGCCCTAGGGTTGCACGCCGTCGCCGGGTTACGCCGACGGTGACGCGCACGGTGGGTTCAACCCCAACATCACCTTCCCCTATCCTCACCCGGCCCAGCACACACCCTCGACCGCCTTCACCAGCGAGAAGTACCCTCCATAAACCTACTCGCCGTCGGCCTACGCAGCCTCCCCGACACCACCCTTCCGCCGTGGCGCGCTGGTCTTCTCACAAGCCTTCTCGTCGCATCTCGGCGACACGGACGCGATGGAGGCCGACATGAATGACATCATCACGACCGGCTCGGCCGCCGCCGCCTCCACCAGTGCACCCTCGCCAAGGCCAAGGAGACGTACAAGCCAGACACGCCGACGCCGGGCGCGGCCGACGAGCGTCCGGAAGGCAACAAAGGAGCCAAGAAGGGGAAACACGCCGAGTCGGCTACCGCACGTGTGCAAGAGTCCATCGAGCATTGCCTCGTCGGCGCCCAGACCCGGGCCGCCCTGCGGAAAGAGAAAACCAAGGCGCAGTGGTCGGCGTTGACGACGAACAGCGCCGTCAAGCTCGACCTGCTCCGCACCAACATCGTCGCGAAGAAGAGGAACACCGACCTGGTTTTCCTGATGGGCGGGGCGGACATGCTCCGGAGCGACGACCCGCAAATCAAGGCGTGGTACGTGGCGGAGCGCGGCCTCATCCTGAACCGTATGTCGTTGACGGCGCCGCCAACTCCCACGCCGACGCCCACGCCGCCACCAAGCCCAAGCGATGATGCCTCCACGACGCCCAGCAGCACATAAGCCGCGCCGACGCCGCCCAACCCACGCACGCCGACTACTTCGACGCCGCTGGAGGCCGACACCGTAGTTTGATGCATTTGCGTGCGCGTCCTTTCTTTTTGCGGCACGCCGAACTTTTCATTTTGGTTGCCGAACCGTGGCAAGGTGATCGCCGAATTGTGACGCTGGTCGCCGGACTTGTGACGATTCTTGGGAGTGGGAATGAATCAAGTTTGAATTTGCGACACCTTGGGTGCAGCACCCGAGGGCGTGGCTGTGGCTGGGACCTAGATCGCCCACAGGCCCTAAAAATCGCCGGGGAAGAGCCCAAAAGAGCGCCGGCCTATGCGCTGGGGGCCGAACAAGTGGAGATGCTCTTAGTCCTAAAAGTGGAATGAAAAAGGCACTTACATCTGGTAAACAGTAATATTGCACTACCTTCACTCCCTGTGATAATGCAAGACGTTATGTGACGAGTGTCAATAAACCTGACGGAGGGAGTACAGATTTATAGGACCTCAGTACGACCACGAAACAAATGTGTAAGCAATCCAATCGGAACAATTAAGAAAAAGACGTCAGTACGAGTATGGCAATGACCGTACGCACACCATTTACACGGCGCGCACGCAGTTTTGCAACATGGATCAACGGCAATGAGCCCGATGGCCGAAAAAGTCGTCCCCAACTCTTTCCCGTCGCGGAAGAAAAGGACTCGAAGACGATGGAGCAGTTCACACTTGCCACGCTGTCACGCGTGAGCTCCAATCACGTCAGGCTCAGCCCCGTCGCGCGGCGCGGTCAAGTCAAGTCACTTCTGTAGCTAGGGACTTCAATTATTCCAAAAAAAAAAGTCACTCCTATAGGTAGCCATAGTACTAACTCGCAGCCGGCGCGACGGCCCGGGCCGATGGAAGCAACCAGCCGTTGAACCCGCGTCCACCACGTACTAGTACTACGTCGTCCACCCTGCCCCTAGGCCGGCCCTAGCTAGTCCTAGAGTGCACAATCGCTTCGTACAACGCGCACGCGACACCGACACACCACACACGCCTCCCAGCCCGCCAGAGAAGCCACCGTCACCCAGCCCCATTTTTTCCTTCCTCCAAAAACCTCACGAGCTCACTGCTCACTGCTCACTGCTCACGAGCCAACGAGGGGAAGAAGGAAAAGGCAGCGAGCAGGCAGGGGCAGCGCAGGGCTGGCTTCTCGCACGAGAAAAAGAAAGAAACAAACGCAAAGCAACGGGGTGGTTCGCATAGTGCCACGGGCATTGAAGTGAGGCGCTCCTGCCTTTTGCCCGAGCGGGGGAGAGCAGCCCGCGCCTCACCTGGCGTGCGGTTTTGTCTTCGCCGCAGGGGGCGAAATGACGGGCCCGCCCCGCGGGGGCCCGGGGTGGGGCGGGGGCGCGCCGGTAATTTCGCGCCGGCGGCGGGGGTGGGGGAGGGGAGACGCCTGCCTGACACCCCGCGGCAGAAGGCCTGGCCGCTGCCGCTGCGGTGGTCTGACAGCCCTCGCTCGTCGCTTGCCTGTGTAGCCTACTGCGATGACTGGGTTGGAGGTGGGGCCGGCGCCCAGCTTCATTGACCGTTCGGCGTTTCGCTGCTCCCTTCACTCGCACCACCTGCTCCCCGTCCATCAACTCGGAGTTTCGGATGGATGGATGCCTCGTCGGCTATGATGTACGGTTCGCGTCGCCGTGCTGGTTTCCTGGAAACTTCGCCGCTGCGAAGCCGCGGCCTCCTGCCAGTGCTAGCGCAACATCAGCATGATCATTTCAAATGGCCATACTTTTCTGTGAAAATCTATGTGGCTGGATTTCCTATACACCTTTCCACATGACTTTTTCTTCTTCTAAAAAAACCAGAACTTATTACTGCGAAAAGCTATAATATAGTCTTTTTTTACGGGGTAGAATATAGCCTTCTCCTTCTCTGTTTTTCACACAAGGCGAAGGTGGCCATAAATTTTTATACGACTTTGAAGATTCATGAGTTTAGAGATCTTGAAATGTTTGATATACTACTTGATCTCGATCTGGTTGGGAGGCGGCGCTCCTTTCCTGCCAGATCGGCAGCGGTGGCGCAGATCGGCGGCGACATGGATGTGGTGCGGCGGCGGCGGTGGAGGACGGCACCAGTAACGACGGATCTGGCCTTGACACGGTCGGGCTAATTCGTTGTGCTACCGATCTCAATCCCCGTGTGCGGTGCACTGCTCCTGGACTTGATCTGCAACATGAGGATGTCTGGGGCGCCGGCCCTAGACTTGTTGGTGGTGGCCTTCTTCTTCGTCGGAGTTGGTCGGCCGGCTGGCTATGCTCGCATGGTCATGGCGGCGGAGGTCGCAGTGGTCGGCGGGGGTGGAATATTGCCGGTGGCAGCGGCAATGTTCTCTCTGGATCCCGGGGCGGCGGCCCTGGAGGGTGGCAGCCGGTGAAGCTAGGGCTTCCCACGACGGCATGGCGTGGTGCAGTCCCTGTCCAATGCGGATCTGTGACGGCGATCTGATCTACGGATTGGTTCGGATCAGAGACGGTGATGAGCACGCGGGATCCATCTCGGCGGCTCTCGCGGCTTGGCGAGGCGGGGTGGGAGGCCTCCTTCTAGGCTCCAGTGGTGGCACACTCAGGCAGTGGCCGGTGCGCCAGGGCTCCTATGGTGGCACTGCTGTTGCGGTTGGTCGCCGGATCTAGGCGGCTAGATCTGGGGCTTTAAAGGCGGTCGAGACGATGCACAGGTTGTCGGGTGGACTACTTGGGACGGATCCAGGTGAAAACCTGGTCTTCGGTCGATGGCCGGAGCCGGTGATGACGATGCCCTTATCATCGTTTCCTTCATGAAGGCATTATCGAGGTGAAGCTCCCAACTCCACTTAAAACCTCCGGGGGAAACCCTAAATCAGCTAATCGGATGTTGGCGGCAATCATGTGTCGTTACCCCCTTGGGGCGGCATTCTTGGAGGTGCACTCGTTCTCACGGGACCAGCGGACGGTTTCTTTGGTGGAGCGGCGCTTCATCCTACACATTGATGGCGATGGATCTCGACGGCGTGGCGCAATGCAGATTCGGTGTTCGATATGCGAGGATGGACTCGCGCAGGAGGATGACGTTGTCTGGCGTCGTGGCGGCGTCGATGGTAGAGAGACCTCGCACGATAGATGCAACAGTACAACTGTGAAGATGGACCGATGGCACGTGGCTGCGGCAGCCTCATACCCGGCAGGCGTCCTGGTTGAGGAAAGCGCTGGACTGGTAGGTGCCCCATACCCGGTAGGCGTCCTGGTTGGGACCTCATGTCTTAGATGTTTAGGTTTGGGTGCGATGTCTATTTGGTATTAGGCCCAGACTATCAACATCGTTTCATCAATTGGATATAAGTAGCGACAGATGTTGCCTAGACGGTAGCTTTAGCCTTACTGTTGTATGACTTTATAAGGTATTGTGTGAATAATTAATAAAGTGGCCGCATGCATCGTCCAGATGCAGAGGTCGGGGGTCCTCCTCCTTTTCAAAAAAAAAAAACTTAACAATCATGTTTTTTCCTATTCTTATAATACTCTTTTCGGTTCGTTTCAGTCTGTCCGTAAATTTGTTTGAAATAAACTTCGTAATGTTTGAACAATTTTATTATAGTAAAAAATATAATTCAAATTTCGAAAAATCATATACATCATGAAATTAATTTGCATACCATATAACTTTAGTGTTGTATTGTAAATGTTAATATTTTTTAATATAAATTTGGTCAAACATTGTATAGTTTACAAATATAGGTGCAATATACCTAAATTTTAATTGAGATGTGACTTGCGACATTGAAGGACATTAGTAAATGTGTCAATCTCTCATGGTTGTTATCTTTGTATCTTTGGAGAGCCACAAGGACGAAAATGTCAAATGGAGACCGAGCTCCATGTAGGACGGATTTAAAAGCTCTATATTCTAACTTTTAGTTTTATTTTTTTTAATGTACACATATACCTCCAAAAAAATGTACTGGTGCGTAAATTTTCAAGCCGAAATATGTTACAACAATGAGAGCTACACAGGAAATATTCTAGCACACATAATATTCATCCTCAAAGTCAATGATTTTGTTTTTTCGTACAACTCACAATTCAAGGTACGTCATCATGAAATTTTACATACACATTACATCATTGTATACATGTATATTTGTTTTCAGAATTTATAGAAACTAAAAATTAAAATTTTGACTCTTTCAAACTCAACGCTTCCATGGAGCTCGACCTTCAAAATGCCCTACTCCGCGGCAATTTTGAGATAAAAGGTTGTAAAAAAATTGGTTACTCCAACCTTTTTCGACTTCCTATTTTTACAGTACAATGATTAGAAAAATTGCCCCTTAGGTGCAATATATGAAATATTTGATATGAACATTTAAAAAGTCATGATAAATTACAAAACACATAGACAAAGTAGGTACATTATCGGACGGGAACTTGGTGCTATCAGCTACCACAACACCCTATATATGCCAAAATAATTTAATAATTCAAAAAAGTTCTAAAAAAATTGATCTTTTTTGGAGTCAAGCGTGGCCAGGTTTATTGTACTCGTATAAAAAGTTTAGACAAGAAATGATTTCTATTGACTTCAGGGAAAAAAAAAGATGTTATTGTGCAATATCACTTAATTGAAATCATATTGTTTAGATACTATTCACAATATAATTTAATCGCCTTTTTCTCAATGTACAATTTAATATCAGGTTTCGAGTTGTGTAGCTCAATACATGCATACTGCTTATGTTGGAAAGCATAATTCACACACCCAGATACATTCACAGACTATATGTTATGCCCGACTAGATTTTTGAATTCTGAAAAAACAACACATCAATACAAAAGAGTTCCCTTTTGCAAAGGAATTTAGCATCTAAATTTAACTCAAAATATATAATTTATATTCAGCAAAAATAGTAGTGATCTAAATACTTTTACATTTCTTTACAGAGGGAGTACTATTGAAAATGTCTTTTGAGTATGAGTCCAGCGATGTATTTTATTTTGTTATGAGACATATATTTTGCTAATAAAATCTATAATTAAAGTTGAAGAGGTACTAAGCTAGTCGTTTTTTTTGCTGATAGTATAGTCGTTGTCAATTGACTTCCAATAGCTTTTTTTTAGGGAAATTGACTTCCAATAGCTGTCTACTATATACTACATCTAATGGTCGCATATACTAAAGCATTTGACTTGGAAGAAAACCACGTGGCAAGAACTGTACCCCCGAGAATCGGATGGCAGCGAGGTAAAATTAGTTGCAACGAAGGGGCAAATCCGGCAGTGAAGCTGTACGGAGCACAGTTATGCTTGTGCCTCTGGCTCGTCAACCCATGCAAACCACACTGTAGCTGACCCCTGGTCACGTGTACTGCAGTCCGCTTGACTTTTGGGTCCGGCATTTTATTGTTTTATAAAGGGCAACTCCAAGGCGCGACCTCGAATGATCCAACGCTTGGAGCAAATGAATCAGGGACAGAGATCAGGTGACATGCACGTTTGCATGTTACCGCGTGCCTTGCCGTCGAAATTTAAATTTAAACATTGCGAAAAAATCTGAAAAAAAATCATGATGTGTGTTTCGAATTTTGATCTGAATTTTTTAGGGGTTATCTTAATATGTGCTATGAACATGTATGAATTTTTTCAGATTTTTTCGCAATGTTTAAATTTAATTTCGGCCGCAAGGCACGCGGTAACATGCAAACATGCATGTCACCTGATCTGTGTCCATGAATCAGAGTAAGAGCAACTCTAGTAGACCCTGCATCTCGCTCCGATCAAATAACCGTCAAAATGTGGGTCGGAGCGAAAAAACCATTTCGATCAGACCCCGCATCCCGCCTCGGCCCGCAAAAAAATTTAGGAGGCGCGGCAAAATCCCGACCCCAACCCGGGAAAACGCGGGTTTCCCCCTAGCGGCTTGCGGTGCCTTACATATAAGCGGAATCAGTTGGTGGGAGGGCATTTCTCATCCCGCGCTTTCTTCCACCAACCACCTCTCCTCTCCCCCCTCGCGCCGCCGGCGGCCGCCGCCCAAGATTCCGGCGAACGTAGCCGGCAGGAGCAAGCCGGAAGGGCGCCACGCGCACGAGGCCTCCCCTCCCTCCCCCCTGCGTCGGCGGGCCGCCGGATTTGCAGATCTGCGGCACTTCATCGCGGGCCGCCGGATTTGGCTTTTTCCGGCCGCCGATTGCTGCCCCAAGCGATGGAGTGGTCGGAGAGCCTCTCCCGCAGCCCAGGCAAGGGCGCATCGCCGCATGCAGGTACGGGTTCGTCTGCCCGCCGTCGCCGAAGGTTTGCGGGCATGGACTTGTCCGGCCGTCCATCGGGCTCGGCGCTCGCGCATCGTCTTTGTGGCTTGCCGATGCCGCTCATAGAGTGCATCGACTACACGCGGAAAATGCTGCGTCTCACTTCGAGCATGCCGAAGCACCCCAGATGGGTGTTCTTCAAATGCGAAAATGACGGGGTACGTGCACTTGCGGTACAATCGAAGGCAATGATGAGGCTGCATGTGCAACTAGAGGGGAAGCAACATCTATTTCTTCCGAACCAAAGATGAAGAAAGAAGAATGCAAAATCAAGAATCCACATATTAACAACGAATGCATGGAGAAGATATTAGTCCAACTAGTGGGAGGAGTTATGGAAGTTGGAAATCTTCTAAAATGCATACTTGTAGTTCTTGTTTTCTTTGGTCTTGCTATTCTAGCAAAGATTTGGTGATGTCTTTTGTATCCAATGTTAATAAAGCAAAGCAATGCAATATGCTAGATCAAATTAAGTTGCAAATTTAAGTTTTGCGGGCCGGGAGGAGCTGCGCGAGATCAGACGCCGCATCCCCAACCCGTAAAAAAACATATTCCGGGAATATCCTTTTTTACGGGTCCATTACACGGGGTCTGCAGCTGCGGCCGTCCGCGCCGGCCCGCAAAGGTGTTTTTCCGCGAACTGCAAAAACATTTTGCGGGTCGGGAGGATGCGGGGTCTGATAGAGTTGCTCTAACTCCAATGGGGCGACCAATTTCGTCTGCCGCCGTCTGTTTAGGTCGGCGCGGACAAAAGAGAAGGCCCAACGCGCAGACGCAAACCCAAATCGAGTCCGCTTCGCGTCCACGCCGACACATTTGCGGTCCAAATTTGCGCCCGGAATGCGTCGACGCACACACGGAATGGACGCCACGCACGTCTTCTCGGTGTTCGCCGTGTCTCCACCTGACAGTCGTCCAACTACCCGATGCCTACGCGGTCAGCTTAATTTATGACCTCGGGCCCACGCGTCAGCGACGACGGTCGTCCTTTTTTAAGCCGACCGTGCGGCGGGGCCGTCCTCATCCGCTTCTCGTCCCCATCTAGCCACACTCGCTCCCCCATTGCCGGCAAACCCTAGCCACCCTAGCCATGCCCAGCCACCCCAAATGGGCCTCTTCTCCGGCATCGGCAGCAGCAAGGCCAAGGGCAAGTCGCCTACCATTCCTTTCCCCCGGGAGTTTGCCCCTCCTCCACCGGCGCTAGCTTGCCGGCAGAGGCAACACGTGAACGTGCCGGTGCACCAGGCGGAGTGGCATTGGTAGAACCGCGTGCCTCTGCTGTACCCCGACGCCACCCTACCACATGACTCGCACTTGAATCCGGAGAGGATCCCAGTGCTGGTGGCGCCGCGGTCGGCGAGGGCGCACGCGGAAGAGGTGCGGCGCTGGCGGGCGCTCCTACGTCGAAGGAGCGCCACGACCCCGCCTACGCATCGGACTCGCCCAACTGGGCGCACTGGTTCGCCTTCGAGCACGAGGAGGCTAGGCGATGCGGCGTCCGCGAGGTCGACCGCACCGTGCCACCGTCCCCGCTCGTCGTCCGCGAGGAGGACCAGGAGGCGGAGGCCGCCTACCAGGAGTCCCTTGTGGCCAGCTACCCAGAGAGCGAGGAGGACGAGGGACGCAGGGCGGCGGCGGCCGAGGAAGAGGAGGCGGTGTACGAGGCGGCCTTGGCGGAGGACATGGCCCTCTCCGCGGCGGGCGACTACGTCGTACCGCCGGTGACTCCGCCGTCCCCTCCTGCGCCAGCAGAGCCTTTGAAAGCCAAGCCAAAGCCATCCCCCATCGAGCGCTACTCATGGACGGGAGTATTGCGCGAGTGCGTGAGCGCGCCACTAGTCTGGCTTGAGGCAACGCTGGCACAGGAGGCAGCGTACCTCGAGCATTGGCGCCAGCGACGGCTGGTCGAGGAGCGCCGTGAAGGCGAGTACCTCGAGATGCTCGAGCACGAGGCCGAGGAGGAGGCGCGCCAGGTCGCGATGGCACAAGCGGCTGCACAAACACTAATTTAAACCAGAAAAACACATCTAATCAGAGGCATAATTGTGTAAACATACAATAGCGTAAAATAAAAAGCAAAAAATTATTTTATTCGTTGGGTTGCCTCCCAACGAGCTATTTCCTTATAGCCATCAAGATAGGTTTGAGAATTCAACGATGCTCAAATGAAAGAATAAAATTGAAGCACAAAGAGAGAATCATGAAACATGTGAAAAACACGTTTAAGTCTAACATACTTCCTATCGATGTTCAAGAAATATTCCGATTCAATGATTTATCGTCCGATTTATCGCTACTCTTGGGGTGACCGATAAGATTATGCCTTATCTTCATCATTTATCATTTGGGCCGATTTATCGGGAATCTACCGATAAATCAAGCCTATTCAGAGCACTATGTTTGCAAGAACTATGTTTATTTGTGTTTTGTGGACCTTGATACGCAATATGTAATGTTATTCTACCTTATTTGTCCATATATCAAGATTCAAAGGATAGGATTCAAGGTAACACTTCTGTCCAATATTATTTTGGTGTTGAATATAGCATATTTTAGTGTTGGGAAACTGTGATTTGAAAAAAAATGGCCGATTAATAGTCGACCAATAAAACCGATTAATCGGCAGATTTCCGATTAATCTCTAATCCCCAGCTGACGAGATGATAACGATAAGCGATATCCTCAACATTGCTTCCTATGCATATGAACTTAATAAGCAAACAAATTATTAAGGCAAGCAATATCTAGCATATGCAAGGAAGAAGGAAGAAACAATATCAATCTCAACATGAAGAGATGTACTTTAGTAACATGAAAATTTCGAAAACCATATTTTCATCTCTCTTAGTAATTGCATGTAGGATCATACTCTAATTCAACAATATAGTTATCATATAAAATTTTCTCTTCATGATCTACATGCGTGCAAAGTTGACACTCTTCCGAAATAGTGGGATTATCAAATAAAGTCATGACCTCTCCAAACCAACTTTTATCGTAAAATTCATAAGATTGATCATTCTCCAGTAGTGGGATCATTATTACCTAGAGTTGACACTCTTCCAAACCCACCTTCAATAATATTGAAAATATTATCATCAATTTTATTCATCAAGAGGCTTAAATAAATTTTCAAGATCGTAAGAAGAATCACCCCAATCATGATCATTGCCATAACTATTTGTCGGGGGGATGAACCCAAGGCAGGCAACGGAACCCGGATCCTTTTCAAATGCGACGGGGCCAGCATCGCCTCTCAATCCAGCTCACGCTTGGACGGGTCGCTCAACCCGGCCAAGTCCCTCGACCCGGCCAGACTCTCCAACCCGACCGGATCCCTCGACTCGGCCCCAACAACCAACTCAAGGCAGCCGGATCTGGCACATCAAGACTTCTCCAACAAGCCAGCTCCACCCTTGGCGCGTTCCTCAACCCGACCACGGGTCATCTCCCGTCCCATCCCAGCCGTATGATGGGACGAGTCTCCATCTACCAATGACCGAGGCAACAGTGCCGCGCCTCAGGCTGGCAATGGGGATTACCCAGGCGGGTATTGGACTCCCATCCCCGTCCCGTGACAGCCTTACCATGCCTGTCCCCGTCCCCATACCCGTGTGCGGGGATAATATATTCCCGTCCCCATCCCCGTCGGATTTTTTTATACCCGTGGGGAAACCCATACACACAATCAACAACAACATCAGATTGCATTTCAGTAGAAAAATATAGTATTTCAGCATAATAAATAGTATGTTATGTCTAGGTTAGGGTTTTCTGCGGGATATTTGGCCAAAGGGATGGGATGGTGAAAATATCGGTGGGTAAGGGCGGTAATTACATGGGTTTTACTAATTTTTTAGGCCCGGTGTAAGGCCTTCACGGGTAAGGCGGGTATGGGTAATGCTATCCCGTCCCCATCCCCGTCGTGCATGCTGGGTAAGGTATTTCACCCACAAGCTTCCCCGTGGGTATTAAAGCTTGCACATCCCCGTCCCCTAATAGAGTAATTACCCACGGGGACGTGGGTAACGGTTAACCATTGCCAGCTTGAGCCCCGCCCATGCCTCTGGTCAGCCGGGGCGTGGCAACAATGCCCCACCTACCCTCTGACTAGGGCCGGTGTGGCAACAGTGCAACCATCAACACCAATGATGCCAGCAAGCGGCGACCTGACGGAGCGCCACTGTAGACGACTCAACCCACGCACTCCCAGACGATCGACAAGACGGCCAACAGTACCCCCGTACCCGGCGGGTCCCGCGCTCGGAGAACCCAGCGAACCCCGTAACCGGCGGGTCCCAGTGCTGGCTTCCCGGACAATGACAACTTGACCCCATGGCCTTGTAACATTACCATTGTACCCCTGGGGGTTGACCTATAAACCCCCCAGGAGCCCCCATGCATACGGTACGAAGCAAGCGAACTATAGCAACATCAGTAGTCACACACACCACAAGGAAAAGCAGCCTGAGCCTGGGCCTGTCTTCCTCCTTCCTCCATACAGCTCAAGGAGCAACTATGTACTGATACACATCAACTACACTCGGCAGGACTAGGGGTGTTATCTCTCCGGAGAGCCCTGAACCTGGGTATGTCTTGCGTCCCACGCTCGCTCATGCCGATCTCGCCTCTGGAGCCCACATGACCGGCGACCCGAAACCCAAGACAAAATGAACACGCGGGAGCCAATCAGAGCCGCTCGGCCACTCGTTTCAAGAGAGAAAGAAACTCACCCCGGCAACACCAGAACTGCGGGCCTCGCCGCCCTCTCCTGCGGAGCGCCGTGACTCCTCTTGGCGGGTGGCTTCGCGGCCCCGGCCGGGCCCGCCGCACACTTCATGGCCGAGCCCGCGGTGCGACGCTGTCTTTCCCGTGCGTCCAGCTTGCCGCCGGCGCCCCCCGAGACGACCCGGCTCCGGCCGCACCGCTGCCTCCTCCACCCGACACCGCTACATCAACGATTCGCATCAGTACCCCCAATGCCGTCCCATGGCCAGTGACTCAAGAAGTAAAAACAAACTCACCCTCCCGACGCTCCACGCCCGCGTCAGCGATCGCTCCCTCCCCGCCCGCCGTGGGCATCAGGCTCCTCCGAGGCCGCGCGCACCACCTGCATCTGCCCCCGATCGTAAGGATGCCGGATGGCGTTCAGAAGCACCTCCCGCGTCGCGTCTGGACAAATGAGAAGATGGGCGGCAGCAAAATACAGAGACCATGGACTCACCATCGATGCCGGGTTCGCGCGGCTGTACGGGGCCTTCCTGAACTGCCAGTCATCCCGCATGTTGGCCCTGGAGATGTCATTGACCCGGCGCGCGACCTGGTCCGCTCTCAACCACAGGTTCGACAAGCGTTCGGGGTCCTCAAGGCCTGGCATCTCACCGATGAGGTGGTTGCGCTGCTGCAGCGGCAACACTCACTGGACGATGAAGGCGGTGATGAGGTCGGTGTCGGTGAGCCCTTCTGGCTCCTTCATCATCGACACCCGCTCGCACAGGTTGAGCACCACCTCTGACGGGCGCTTGGGGTAGTACCCCCAGTTCTGCTTCGCCCACGACGGCGAGTTGACAAACGGCGGCAAATTGATACGGTTCGCGCCAAGATTGTGGACGTAGAAGAAAGAATTCTGCCACTTCTTGGCAGAGTCCTCTAGCGGCACCTTGGGGCGGTTAGCCCCCGGCCGCTTGCAGATGACGGCGGCCCCGCACTCGGACATCTCCCCGGCCTTCGGCCCCTGCTGCTTCAAGGAGAAGAGGCGCACCCAGAGGTCGATCGAGGGCTCGACCCCAAGGTACCCCTCGCAGAGCGTGACGAAGCCCAAAAGCTGCAAGATGGCACCGGCGCCGAGATGATGGGGCTCGAGCCTGAAGAAATCCAGGAAGTCGTGGAAGAAGGTGCTCGCAGGAAGCCCGAACCCGCGCTTGAAGTGCGGGAAGAAGACTGCGCACTCCGTGCCCTCAGGACGCGGCTACCGCTCGCCCTGCGCCAGACGCACGGCGACCTCCGTCTCCCCCGGCAGGCGCCTGGAGGTGTGGAGGTTGGCGATTTCATCAAGAGTGACGGTCAAGCCCATCCACGAGCCCGACGGTAGTGCCATAAATGGAAGCGCGGAAGAGAGAAGGAAGAAGATTGCTACGAAGCTCTGCTCAAAGCAACGGGCGTCGCAGTGCGCGGCGGTCGCAAGTAGCAGAGAAAGGAAGGAGAAGGCCGAGGGGCGCGAGCGAGAATGATTTCCGCCGCCCCCTGCTCTACCCGATTTATGAGCCACGGTTCGAAACGTGGGGGAGTGGGATCGTTTGCGCTCGCCTTTTCCACTTCCCTGCAATAACCGCGCAAGTACGTGCGCAATAACTACCCCAAGAATGGCAACCGACCTACGGACGCCGCAATAAATCCGCGCGCGTGGGTGTAGGATCGAAAGTATGTCTAGGGGGGTGATTAGACTACTTGACCAAATAAAAATCTAGCCTTTTCCAAATTTTAGTTTTTGGCAGATTTTAGCAACTTAGCACAAGTCAAGCAATCAACCTACACATGCAATTCTAAGAGTTTAGCAGCGGAATGTAAAACAATTGCATATGAAGGTAAAGGGAGGAGTTTAGAGGGAGCAAACGCAAGTGTAGACATATATGTTTTTGTCTTGGTTCCGATAGGTGGTGCTATCGTACATCCAAGTTGATGGAGACTTCAACTCACGAAGGGTAATGGCTGCGCGAGTCCACGGAGGGCTCCACCCATGAAGGGTCCACGAAGAAGCAACCTTGTCTATCCCACCATGGCCATCACCCACGAAGGACTTGCCTCACTAGGGTAGATATTCACGAAGTAGGCAATCTCCTTGCCCGTACAAACTCCTTGGTTCAACTCCACAATCTCGTCGGAGGCTCCCAAGTGACTCCTAACCAATCTAGGAGACACCACTCTCCAAAAGGAATAGACGATGTGTTGATGATGAACTCCTTGCTCAAATGCTTCAAATGATAGTCTCCCCAACACTCAAATAGCTCCTCACAGATTTGGATATGGTGGAAGAAGGATTTGAGCGGAAAGCAACTTGGGAAGGCTAGAGAACAAGATTCATATGGTAGGAATGGAATATCTTGATCTCAACACTTGAGAAGGTGGTTCTCTTCTTAGAACATGTTTGATGGAAGTGTAGGTATGTTCTTATGGCTCTTTCCATGAATGAAGAGTGGGCGGAGGGGTATATATAGCCTCCACACAAAATATAACTATTACACACAATTTACCAAACTCGGTGGGACCAATTCAGAGAACTCGGTCAGACCGATTTAGTTCATAATGTGATCGTTAGGCATTTCGGTGGGACCGATATAATCAACTCGGTGGGACCAATTTCATTAGGGTTAGGGCATAAGATAATCTTGTTGAGACCGATTACACAAACTCGATGGGACCGATTTTGGTAATAAGCACACGAGAGAGTTGGTCAGGCAAACTCGCTCGGACCAATTCGCTCGTTTCGGTGGGACCAAAACATTACGAAGAGGAAACACAGAGTTTGCATTGCGAACTCAGTGGGACCGATCGCTCATCTCGGTGAGACCGAAATGTTACGATGGGAAACAGAGAGTTTGCAATCCCATCTCGGTGAGACCGAGATCCCTTTCGGTGAGACCGAAATGATTAGGGTTTAGTGGCAGTGGCTATGTCAAATGAACTCGGTGACGCTGGATAGAACTTTTGGTGGGGCCGAGTTTGACTTTTGGTTTGGGACATATGTGGATGTGAGGAAGTGGTTGAGGTTTTTGGAGCAAATCACTAAGCATTTTGAGCAAGAAACCCATTAAGCAACACCTCATCCCCTTTTAATAGTATTGGCTTTCCTATGGACTCAATGTGATCTTGGATCACTAAAATGGCAAATGTAGAGTCTTGAGCTTGAGCCAATCCTTTGTCCTTAGCATTTTGAGGGGTCCACATTCCTAGTCCATGCCATGCCAATCATTGAACTTTCTTGAAATATTTATCTTGTAATAGCATTAGTTCAATGAGCTATATGTTTTTAGGAATTACCAAAACCACCGAGGGATAGTTGCACTTTCAATCTCCCCCTTTGGTAATTGATGACAACATATAGATCAAAGCTTCGACAAATGATAATAAGATTTAAATACATCGTCGCTTTGAGAAGTATGTGATAAACAAGAACCCCCCCTAAATTTGTGCATTATTTAAAATTTGCGTTTGAATGCAAAATCACAATTAATTAGGATCATGGGTTACTCTTCCATGTCACATACATCTTGGGGGAGCGCTCAAAATGATATAAACTGAAAACATGCACTCATCACCAAGCAACGTGAATGATCATACAAGGATATGAAAGATAGTATCATCCAAGCAAGCATTAAGGTAGCATATGATCAAACAAGTATCTCTCACACAGACATAGAGTATAAATCAAACACACAATAAAGTCCATCCAAAAACAAGAGAGACCAACGAGGCAAAACACTGTCTCTCGAAGTCTATGATCTATACATATTCCCCCCCTTTGGCAACAAGTTACCAAAAAGTTTGAAAATGCATAGTGCTATGCATCTCTCAGGCTTGGTCTTCGGGAGGCGGTGTAGAGAGAACTCAGAGGACGAAGGCTTTAGATGACGTAGTTGGAGCTGGTCGAGTGGCTGCTGGAGGTGGCACTGAAGCTGTGGCTGCTGGTGCTGATGTAGTAGCTCTCGTATCAGGCACTGGCACTTCAACAGATCTCTGACCTCGAGGCACTCGCTGAAATGCATCTGTGGTAGCCTGTTCTCTCCTCTCCTCTGCTTCCTCCTGAAGCTTCTCAACTGCAGACTGGATCTCTGTCACTTTTAGATGAATACCATAGAACTTAGTTTCGATGATCCTCTCCAAGCTCTCCTGATTCTGAGTCAGGGTGGCCAAGCCCTTCTCAATCCTCATAGTTGCTTGAATAAGATATGCCATTTGGTCTTGTTTGTACTTGAGGGTCATTTGAGATGCTCCTGCATCACTTGGCATCTTGGTGGCTTTCTCAGCTCCGGCTTTCTCTCTCCTTTCATGTGCTTGCACTGATGATGGTTCATGTTCATCCATGACAACTGTGTTGTCCTCAAAGCCAGGCACCAAGGGAAGATATTATTTGTCTAATAAGTATGGGCCTGTGCCCATCTTGGAGTTTATGACCATGTGGATGTGTGGAGCATACCCACATGATCTCTTTTGATCTGCAGCAGTCCTCTTGATTGTCTCTACAATCAGGCTCATAACTCTGAACTTCTGAGGCACATTAAATATATGCAGCAAGTTGATTGAAAGTCCTCTGATCATATTTTGATCTCCAGATTTGGGCAACAATGTATGCCTCAAGATTGTGTTGATTGTGGCTAGACCAGACAATAAGAAATGCACAGATCCAAACTGGTGTGTTTCCAATGCATCATCAGGGATTTCCTTGTACATATTGGCCATAGAGTTGTGGTCTTGCTTCTTCTTGGCATACACATCCAAATCATCTTCATGCTCTTCAGGGGCATTAATTAGCTTGGCCCACTCATCAACAGTCGACTGGTGCCTTGTACCTTCAGACATCCATACAATTCTACCATCAAGATAAAAGTGAGCTGTTGAGTAGAATTGCATGATGAGTTCATCATTCCACTTTGTCAACTTCTGAGCCACAAACTTGTCAACACCACATGCTTTGAAGCTTTCATGCACATTGGGAAAGTAATCTGCATTCTCATCAATGAAGTCCCAGTCCACCCTCTTCATATCACACACTATGGGCTTGTTGTCGAGCAGAACTGTATCATAGAAGTCTTGCTGTTACTTGGTGTGAAACCTGTAGTCCACAGCAGTCATTCTCCTTACAGCATATGGATCAGCTTGTCTCCATTTTCTGAGACCTGCATCCTTCCTCAATTTCATGTCTTCTGCTACTAGATGAGCATCATTGTGATTAGGTATCTTGGGCTTCAAGTTTCTGAGCACTTGGCCTCAGCTTCTTCAGCAACCTCAGGTACTGGGGCCTTGTTCTTCTCTGAAGCTGGAATGTTTCTAGTGCTTCTCTTGGGTGCAGACTTGGTGGCTTGAGCAGCTTTGGGAGCAGTCTTGGGCTTTGAAGGGGCAGCCCCAGACTTGGTAGCATCTCCCATAAGCTTCTGAGCTTTAGGAGCTTGTGCAACAACCTCTTCTTCTTCTTGTGCAGCTTCATCATCATCCCTCATGGATGGCTTGCCAATCACTCTGGCAGTTGTCTTTCTAGCTCTCTTCTTTGTACCCGCTGGCTCATCATCTCTGGATTCAAGTCTGAATACCATAGTCTCTTGAGTAGATGATTTGGCCTTTGACATAGGAACTCTCTTGGCAGGGATCTTTTTTTTCTGACTTGGCTTAGTTGCAGCAGTTGTGCCATACTCCTTCCTGAGCAACTTCTTCTTTGAAGTGGCCTCATCAGCTACAAAGTCCTCATCATCACTATTAGAGGCTTTCTTCTTCTTGGTCTTGGTAGCTGCCTTGGGCAAGTTACTAGGTGTGCTCATGTTACCCTCATCAGAGCTGCTAGAGGGACTAGTGCCCTCACTCAAGTTGACTTGCTCCTCAAACAAATTCTGGCTATCACTCTGGTCAGACATCTTGGCACTTCAAACTGAAAAACTGACCCCGTGAATAGATGTAGATGAGGTAGAGTGGATGAGCATCACAAAGCGCAGAATTTTTGCAAAACAGAAGACAGGAAAAACTTAGTTTTAGTTCTCTACAGAAAGCATTTCGGAGCTACCGATTTGTTAAACTCGGTGATACCGAAGCAATTCTGGAGCCTGAGCTAGTGAACTCGGTCAGACCGAGTCACAGTTCGGTGGCACCGATATTGCTAGGGTTTCACAGAGAGTCGAACTTGGTCGCACCGATCTGCAATTTTCGGTCAGACCAAAAATCACTTGTGCAATTGCCTAAGCCAAATCGGTGAGACCAATTTCTACAACTCGTTCGGTCCGAGATGAGTTCGGCAGAGACCTAACCCTAAATTTTTCGAATCAAAACTACTTTCTACGGAGTTTCTGCTGGATAGGAAGATTTCAAACATGGCAAGAATCATGGCAAAGTAATGTGCTATGAATCGGAGTTAAAGAATAGCACAAAGTGTCAAGTTCATACCCTAACTCGGCGATGAACTTGCTACGGTGGCAACGGCGGCGGAGATTGCCGTTGACGGGGATGGAGACCAGCGGTGGGAGGTCACTGGCAACGAGGAGACGATCCGAGGACCCGATGAGGCAGAGCAGGTTATGCGCGGGTGAAGAGTTTGAAAAGTTTTCCAAAATTCAACCCGTCGTTGTATATAATCTAACCCTGTCGGTGTGACCAAGTGGAACTACTCGGTGGCACCGAGATGCAAAACTGCTAGCAGTTACTGCAACTCGGTGTGACCAAAAAGTTCAAATCGATTGCACCGAGATTGAAAACCTAGATCGACTTAGTGAACTCGGTGTGACCGAAATGGATGACACGGTCATACCAAAATGCACAAAGAGGTTTTGGAAGTTTAAGTCTATGACGAATCGGGGACTCCGAGTGCTCCTCACACAGAGTGGTTCGAATCTGACTTGATCAAACTCTGTGATGTAGCATGAATAGAGTTTGAGACGAGAAATCATAGATAGCTTGGGTTTTGTCGATGATGACTTCATGTATATGTTGAAGATGTAGATGCTTAGTGTTGATGTAGATCATTTGGAGCAATCCATTGGAGTGAGTTGCACTTTCAATACCTACACGGGTTAGTCCAACAAGGAACAAACAAGGATATCCATAGACATAGAGTGAATGGCACACATGATGATGTCCATGAAAGCATTAGGTTACCTTGTCCCTTGTCTTACCAACAAGAGGGTTTGTGACTCCATGAACTAGAGCAAGATATGGAAGTTGTTTGGACATGTCGTCGCCAGAATGATATGAGTGAAGTATGTTGGCGGAGTCACCCTCAATAACTTTCTAGTTCTTCTTCTTCGGGATCCACACCATCTTGATGGGAATCCTTGGAGTTGTAGTCGTACTTGATGAAGTAGAACTTGAAGTAGTCTTGGGAACCCACTTGACCAAGGCCTTAGGAATTTCTTCAAATGCATCAATCTCTTCTTGAAGCTTGTCCTTGCCCTTTAGCTTGTGGTCTTGTGGTGGAAGATCATCTTGTGCTTGTTGATACGTCCAAAACGTATCTATAATTTCTGCTTGCTCCATGCCACTCTTGGGTGATATTGCTATGATATTCATACACTTCCATACACGTTTGATCATATTTGGACTAACTTACTAATCCAGTGCACCCCAGTGCCAGTTTCTGTTTTCGGCTGCTTTTGTATTTCAGGTTTTCACATTACGAGAACTGCCAGGAAAAATCCAGAAAAAATATATAAAAAATCAGCGTTCCAGACGCTACCGTGCGGCCAAAGTACAGTCGGGGGGGACCCACAGGGGCTCCAGGCGCCCTGTGGGCGCGCCCCCCCTGGGCCACGCCGGGGGGGCGCCTGGGCCCCCCGAGGCACCTCCGATGCCGCCCTTTGGCATATATTTAAGCGTGTCGAGGAAACCCTGATTCCCGACCCCTTTTCTCCAGACGCGATTCCGATCTCCGCCGCCATCTCCATCAAGCTTCGGGGGACCAGAATTCCTGCGCCGGCACCCTGTCGGGACGGGGAAGTGCCCCCGGATTCATCTCCATCGACGTTGCTTCCTCCCTCCATGATGCGGGAGTAGTTCCTCCTCGGGGCTGAGGTTCTTACCAGTAGCTATGTGGTCAACTCTCTCTCCCATGATGTGATCTTCGTTGTGATCATAGGCTATGTTAATCTAGGGTGTTTCCCCTTCCTCTATGTATTGGATTGTTGTACTCACTTGTCTTTATCTAGTATAATCCCCGAGACCAAGGTGACAGCGGTCTATTGGACATGGATTAGAACAATATTTTCATGAGTGATTTCCTTTCTTGTGTGTTGATTGAAGATTGAGAGTCTCTTGGTACTTGTCTTTGACTATCCTTTAGATATGTTATGGTGATTGTGGGACTCTCTTTGGATGGCCGCGGTGACATTGGGAAATCCTTAGATCGAGAACTACGAACTTTGAGGTGTGCTTTTGTAGCCCTACATAATTCTCGTCCTCTCTTGACCACGAAGGAATGATCTCCGAGTGTGTCCCCTTTGCATGTTTTATGGGAAATATCATGTGATTCGATTATGTTAATGTTGTTGGGAGTTGCCACTAGTGAAAGTATGAACCTTAGGCCTTGTTTCCACCATTGCAATACCGTTTGTGCTCACGTTTACTACTTGTTTGCTTGCTGCACTTTTTATTACATATTTGTATTACCTTGTTTTGCCATCCATATCACTTGCCATTTAACATCTCTTCGCCGAACTAGTGCACCTATACATCTGACAAGTGTATTAGGTGTGTTGGGGACACAAGATACTTCTTGTATCTTAGTTGCAGGGTTGCTTGAGAGAGACCATCTTCAACCTCTACTTCCCTGAGTTCAATAAACCTTAGGTCATCCACTTGAGGGAAATTGCAACTGTCCTACAAACCTGTGCGCTTGGAGGCCCAACATAGTCTACAAGAGTAGAAGCGTGCGTAGACATCAAGCTATTTCTGGCGCCGTTGCCGGGGAGGTGAGCGCTTGAAGGTATATCTTTAAATCTTGCAATTAAATCTTTTTGTTTCTTGATTTATTTTTATTATTTCACTAGTTATGCTTATGGAAAACCTTGTTATTGGATCGTTGCTTGCGGGAGGACACCCCACACCTGTGGTGGTTGCTCCTCCTCCTACTGAAATTGTGCCCTATAAAATACCGGCTGGTATTATCAATTATGTTTTGGCTAATCGTTATGCAGGAGACAGACGTCCCGGTGAACACTTGCTATATCTGTCACAACTATGTTCCTTATTTAAGCTTGCAGGTGTATCGAGGGAGTTTGTCATGAGGAAATTATTTGCCTTGTCACTGAAAGGAAAAGCATTGGAATGGTATAGGCTACTAAATGACTCTCACCTGCTGGAGTGGGAAGAGATCCAGTCTCTCTTTCACTCCAAGTTTTATCCTCTTCATGAAGTCCATGAGAATAGGAATTATGTTTATAATTTTTATCCTCATGACGGAGAGAGCATAGCTCAAGCTTGGGGGAGACTGAAAACGTTAACACTAAAATGTCCTAACCATGGGCTCCCCAAAGATATTATTATTACTAACTTCTATGCGAGGCTCTCTCGACAGGATAAAGATTTACTCGATGCTTCCTCTATGGGTTCTTTCATAAACAAAAAGATTGATGCTAAATGGGAACTCCTTGAAAGAATTCAACGCAACACTGAAGATTGGGAGATCGACAAAGGTAAAGAGTCAGGTATAATTTATGAGTATGATTGCATTAAGTCCTTTGTTGAAACTACAAGTTTTAATAAGTTTAGTGCTAAGTTTGGGCTTGATTCTCAACTCCTTGTTGATTTCCTCAAATCTTTTGCTTCACATCTTGATATGCCTAAGGAGGATTGGATCAAGTATCACAAACCTTTTAAAGAGACTTGCAAAGAAAATGAAATTGTTCATGATGATTGCAACATGCATGATCCAATTCCTAAAAATGAAGTTTTATATAAGCATGTTAATTTTTGTGGAGTGGATTGACCTTGTGAAAGGCCTATGATTGAAGAAGAGAAGTATTGTAAGCAACATAAACATGAAAGAACAATCACTTGGGTCAAAGATTTAAATGAAATTGCTAGAGAATTGTGTGACCTTTATCCTTTTACTTGTGAACTTTGCCGTACAGAGGGTCACTTTAATTTTCAATGCATGATCTTTCAAAACATAACTGTTAACCGGTTGTGTGATGACATGATCACCTCTGATCTTTATGATGAGCTTATGTTATTTTTGATGTGTGAAGAGTTATCAGAAAAGACTTCTTGGCTGGATGATAATGCCATAGGAATAAAAAACACTTTGCAAAATTGCCATCTCTATTGTGTTGTTAATTTCCATGAAAATGATTACATAAGTAATATTAGAAAGGAGGGAACTTTACCAAAGTATAAAAATGTCTCTTATATTTCTGCTAATAAAAAGGAGAGTTTCTCCCAATTTCCCCTATTGTTGGATATGTGGAGAAGCTTCATCTCCAGCCACCCCCTCCTAAGGTGAAGAAGAAGAAAAAGAAGAGGAGGAGGAGGAGGAGCAAGAAGGAAGAAGAATGGGCATCAACCTGGCCTGAGCATATTCCTCCTATCAACTTTTGTCCTAACAGTTGTAAGTTTAAAGAAGAAGGTGAAGTTTATTGCCTTAATTATCATCTTGATGATACATCCGTAGGTACTATTGAAGATGATTTTGATTATGATATGCATGTTACTTATTGTGATTGGGAAAATGATGATAATGCTACTTATGATCTTGAAAATCTTTTTGTTACCAACTCTGAAAGTGAAGATATGGGAAGCTCTAAGCTTGGGGATGATAGGATTGCAAATCCTATCCCCACTAGTGATGTGATAATTGACAATTCTCTTGCTAGTAAGAATAAAGATAACATGTTTACAAATATAGTTGCTAGCAATGATAATGCTCTTCTCTACCATGATGATGTTATAACTCCAATCTATAGTGATTATAAGGTACCTATGACATAAGGAGAAATTATCCTTATGAAACTTGTCATAATCATGAAGGGAATTACTCCCTTGTTGAACACCACCTTCCTGATATACAACTAATCTATAGTGTTCAAGTTGTTTATGATAGTCCTACTCCCACTATTACCAATGAGAAAAATTATGCTTATGTGGGGAGTGAGAGTACCTTTTTGCATGTGGATCATGGTAACAATGTTGTATGTGATGCTTATATTGTTGAGTTCATCCATGATGCCACTGAAATTTATAATGAGAAAGGGAGGCTTGGTTCTAAATATCTTAATAATAAGAAGTTCCCTCTCTTTATGTTGAAGGTTTTGAAGCTGCACTTGTTTTGTCTTCCTATGCTTATTGCTTTGTGCTTCAATGAATTATTCTATTGCAATATTCCTATGCATAGGAAGCATGTTAGGCTTAAATGTGTTTAGTATTTGCTTCTTGATGCTCTCTTTTGTTCTTCAATTCTTATTCGTACAAGAGAATCATTAAAGTCCTATGCCTAGCTTAAAGGCATAAAAGAAAGCGCTTTTGGGAGGCAGCCCACAAAGAATAAAATTTTTATATTTTGCTTTTTTTGTGTCTTGATGTTGTTTACTACAGTAGCATCATCATTGTATCTTTGCTTTTCATATTTGTGCCAAGTATAGCCTCTGATTGCTAGAAAGTTCAAAAGTTGTGAGGTGCTGTCCAGGAAACAGATTCTGTCCTTGGATAGAAAAATTTGTATAAAATCACCAGATCATCTTTTTGGTCTGAATTTTTTTGAAAGCGTTCTCTATATAATTTTCTTTCGTGCGTCTGTTCTGAATTTTTTGATTTGAGTTGCAGAAGTATCCCGAACAGATCAATTACTACCTGCTGTTCTGTTTTTCACAGATTCTGTCCTGTTTTGCCTTTCCTTCACTTTGCAAATCAAGAACTTGCTTTTTCTTTGCAAAAACCTTTTGTCAATCTTGAGAAACAGTAGAACTTCAAGAATATCATTATTTCCAGCAAGGTATAATTATTTTATTAAGGGTACTAACCTCGATAATCAGATTATGATGAGTTATGTATGAAGGGAGTTTTCAAGTGTGCGAGGGAAGATGATAAAAAGATTCAGGAGTGTCAAGCGCTCAAGCTTGGGGATGCCCCCGTGCACCCCCAAGAAATATTCAAGGAGACTCAAGCGTCTAAGCTTGGGGATGCCCCCCGTGCATCCCCTTCTCCATCAACATTATCAGTTCGTCTTTCGTTTCGCTATATTTTTATCACTTCATGTGTTATGTGCTATGCTTGGAGCGTCTTGCTTTTAGTTTTCTTTTAGTTTTTCATAATGATTCGGAACTCAGCATTCCTTTATGTGGGAGAGAAACACACTCCACTTCTACCTAGAACATAACATAGAATTTTCATGTCTATCTATGTTGTGTGTGTTCTTTATCTTTTAATAGCTACTATCATGCTCTGCTCTTAGTATTCATGCCTATCTTTTCAAAGAGCTTTTGTTTAGTTGGTTGCTTGAACTCTCTTTAATTACCATGCTCACCTTATTAAGAGAGTTTGCTTCCGTTGCACTGGTTAATGTGTCTATGATAAAGATGCTACTTGCATGATGGTGCTTAGTAGTTTAGGTTTTCTTATGGTTAATCTCAAATAGCTGGGGGGTTCCCAATGTGTTATTGGAGTACCAACATGGTTTGTTTGCCTATGATATGGTATGGTTTAGTAATATCTTCCTTCGAGAATTTATTTTGATTGACTTGGCGTATGCTCACGCATATTTAAGACTGTAAAGAAAGTCTGTCAAGCCTTGATGATCTTTTATTTCTGAGTAGTGATATAACTTCCATGCCTCATTCAATATTGCATTGTCGCTCTTCATGATTATGGCCGTCATTGCTCTCTTAGTTGGTCGCTCCCAGTCTTTTGCTAACCTCCACCTGTACTAAGCGAACTAACTTTGCAATATATAGCTCATGGGAAAGTAGCTTAAAAACTATTGTGGTAAAGAATATGTTGCCTATGTATCTTATTTCTTATAAGTTGCTTGCTGAGCGGTAACCATGTTTCTGGGGACGCCATCAACTGTCACACTTTTGTTGAATATCATGTGAGTTGCTATGCATGTTCGTCTTGTCTGAAGTAAGGGTGATTTACCGTGGGTTGTATGAATATGCATATTGTTAGAGAAGAACATTGGGCCGCCAACCAAAGCCATGCATCATGGTGGAAGTTTTAGCTTGGACCTTAATCCTCAATCTCTTATGAGAATATGCTTATGCGTTGAAGAGGAGTCCATCATCTATTTTCTATGTTGTCCCGGTATGGATGTCCTCAAGTTGAGATCTATCAAAAACGAGAAATCAAATGCGATTTATCTCCTTGGAACTTTGTACAGGTGGCATAGAGGTACCCCTTTGTGACACTTGGTTGAAACATATGTAATACAATGATAACCCATGGAGATCCAAGCTAACTAGGACAAGGAGCGAGCACTATTGGTATACAATGCATGAGGCTTGCAACTTATAGGATGTCTTATGCATGACACATATGAAGTACTACTACCGTTGACACAATTGCTTCCATGTTTTCAAAATAAAAAAAACTCTAGCACATAACCTTTCTTTTACTTTTATGTTGAAGCACCAACTACTGAGAGCATGATTGTCATTCTGAGTGTAATGTGCATTGTCCCAAAGTAGCATTGTCTTTTGCATGATTGTGATATCGTTTATTCTGAAATGATTGTATCTAGTCATCACTTAAACCTTGAAGGTGCCCCTGCATTTATGTTTTGCATCACTAAAAGGGGCAAGCTAGATATCACTTTATCATATTTGCACATCATATTCATTGCAAATCTTTTTGATGTTTCAGTTTCATATTGTAAAACTTTCAGTCATTTGTGATTTTCTCATGAGGCAACTTAATTACTTTAGAATCATTGTCTCAGTAAGCTTTTGTCATATGACTATGAAAAAGTCCTATATGGTTAATAGCATGTCACCACAGAAATTATTCTTGTTATCATTTACCTACTCGAGGACGAGCAGGAATTAAGCATGGGGATGTTGATACGTCCAAAACGTATCTATAATTTCTGCTTGCTCCATGCCACTTTTGGGTGATATTGCTATGATATTCATACACTTCCATACACTTTTGATCATATTTGGACTAACTTACTAATCCAGTGCACCCCAGTGCCAGTTTCTGTTTTCGGCTGTTTTTGTATTTCAGGTTTTCACATTACGAGAACTGCCAGGAAAAATCCAGAAAAAATATATAAAAAATCAGCGTTCCAGAAGCTACCGTGCGGCCAAAGTACAGCCCGGGGGGACCCACAGGGGCTCCAGGCGCCCTGTGGGCGCGCCCCCTTGGGCCGCGCCGGGGGGGGGGGGCGCCTGGGCCCCCCGAGGCACCTCCGATGCCCCCCTTTGGCATATATTTAAAGCGTGTCGAGGAAACCCTGATTCCCGACCCCTTTTCTCCAGACCCGATTCCGATATCCGCCGCCATCTCCATCAAGCTTCGGGGGACCAGAATTCCTGCGCCGGCACCCTGACGGGACGGGGAAGTGCCCCCAGATTCATCTCCATCGACGTTGCTTCCTCCCTCCATGATGCGGGAGTAGTTCCTCCTCGGGGCTGAGGTTCTTACCAGTAGCTATGTGGTCAACTCTCTCTCCCATGATGTGATCTTCGTTGTGATCATAGGCTATGTTAATCTAGGGTGTTTCCCCTTCCTCTTTGTATTGGATTGATGTACTCACTTGTCTTTATCTAGTATAATCCCCGAGACCAAGGTGACAACGGTCTATTGGACATGGATTAGAACAATATTTTCATGAGTGATTTCCTTTCTTGTGTGTTGATTGAAGATTGAGAGTCTCTTGGTGTTTGTCTTTGACTATCCTTTAGATATGTTATGGTGATTGTGGGACTCTCTTTGGATGGCCGCGGTGACATTGGGAAATCCTTAGATCGAGAACTACGAACTTTGAGGTGTGCTTTTGTAGCCCTACATAATTCTCGTCCTCTCTTGACCACGAAGGAATGATCTCCGAGTGTGTCCCCTTTGCATGTTTTATGGGAAATATCTTGTGATTCGATTATGTTAATGTTGTTGGGAGTTGCCACTAGTGAAAGTATGAACCTTAGGCCTTGTTTCCACCATTGCAATACCGTTTGTGCTCACGTTTACTACTTGTTTGCTTGCTGCACTTTTTATTACATATTTGTATTACCTTGTTTTGCCATCCATATCACTTGCCATTTAACATCTCTTCGCCGAACTAGTGCACCTATACATCTGACAAGTGTATTAGGTGTGTTGGGGACACAAGAGACTTCTTGTAGTTTAGTTGCAGGGTTGCTTGAGAGAGACCATCTTCAACCTCTAGTTCCCTGAGTTCGAAAAACCTTAGGTCATCCAATTGAGGGAAATTGCTACTGTCCTACAAACCTGTGCGCTTGGAGGCCCAACATAGTCTACAAGAGTAGAAGCGTGCGTAGACATCACTT
Source organism: Secale cereale (assembly GCA_902687465.1). Taxonomy (NCBI): domain Eukaryota; kingdom Viridiplantae; phylum Streptophyta; class Magnoliopsida; order Poales; family Poaceae; genus Secale; species Secale cereale. The sequence goes on along the minus strand of LR738711.1, from coordinate 151,489,271 downwards.
GTGTCCCTTGAAAAGAAGTAGGATCATACTTCTCTTGTTGAGGAACAATCTTCGTCTTGGGGTATTGATCTTCCTCCCACTCAACTCCATTGGCATTGAACTTTCGTTCAAAACGAACACCTTGATTCTTCCGGTGCCTTCCTTGCTTGTGTACAATCTCCTCAAATTGCTCACTCCTGGCAAGGCTCTTGTAAACACCTTTCTCTATAATTCCCTTCAATAAGCTATTTTCTTGCTCAAGTGTAACTAGGCTAAGAGAATCATTAGTGGACTCAAGAGAACTACTAGAAGAAACATCATTGGATTTAGCATGATTGTTGTTACTACTAGAGGAAGAATCTTTCTTGTTCTTGTTGCTAGATTTTACTTGTGGCATGTAGGTAGACAAGAGTAAACGCTTGGCAATGTAAGAAGAACTTTTCTTGCGAAGATCATCATTGATTGCTTTTAAGAACTCATGCTCTTGCTCAAGGTTGAGCTTTTCAAAGCGTAACTTCTCATGAGTCCTTAAAAGGTCTCGATGATTTTCCAAGGTAGTTTCATGAGCTAACTTAAGAGAGTTTAATTCTTTAGTTAGACGCTCAATCTTCTCCTTATCATTGTCATTCGTTTTATCTTGATTAGCATGATTAATAGCAATTTCATCATAGTTTTCATCAAAAGTTCATCACTATTGCTACCAACAAGTAAATCATCATCTCCTAGAAAGTCATCTTCATCCCTATTGAAATCAAGATACTCGGGGTGTGATACCTTAGGGACTTTAGCCATGAAGCATCTTGCAATTCCTTCATTTGGTGAGTCAAATATGTCGTAGGAGTTGGTTGACACAAGAGCAATTCTGGTAACACCTTCATCTTGAGTATCTTCGGAGTTGGAGTAGCAACTTCTCTCGGAGTGGTCATCGGAGTCGAAACCGGATACCCATTCACCAACATGAGCTTGATGTCTTCGTCTTGTATAGCTCCTTGATGATTTGTCCTTCCTTTCCGAATCTTTGCTTCTCCGAGAAGGTCTTCGTTCATAACGATCATCTCTACTCCTCTCTCTTGGTGTTAATTCTTCTCTTTTACTTCTCCTTTTAGGTGAGTCTTCTCTTCTCTTGTGGGGAGCCGTACACTCATTGGAGCAGTGTCCGGGTCTTCCACAATTGTAGCAATTCCGACCACGACTTGAAGATCTCTTGTCATTGTAGGACCTTGACTTGGAACTTCTCTCTTTGCTTCTATTCTTGTAGAACTTGTTGAAGTTCTTCACCATTAAGCTCAATTCTTCATTGAGGACTTGTTTCTCACTTGATTATGTAGGAGCGTCACATGAGGCTTTGTAAGCACCACTAGACTTGTTGTGAAGCTCTTCTTTATCTTTGAGTGACATCTCATGAGCAACAATTCTTCCAATTACTTCCGTTGGCTTGAGGTCTTTGTAATTGGGCATCATTTGGATCAATGTGTACACAGTGTCATATTTTCCATCCAAGGCTCTTAGGGTCTTCTTGATGATGAATATGTCGATCATCTCTTCACTTCCTAAGCCGACAATCACATTTGTTATGAGAGCATGCCTAGAGTACATTTCAGCAACACCTTCACCATCCTTCATTTTGAACTTGTCAAGTTGACTTTAAAGCACATCCAACTTGGATTCCTTCATGGAGTCGGTACCTTCATGCATATCAATCAAAGTATCCTGAATTACCTTTGCATTCTCAAGACGGCTGATTTTGTTGAATTCTTCGGGGCACAATCCATTGAAGAGGATATCGCAAGCTTGAGCATTGTATTGCAGCATCTTCAACTCTTCCATGGATGCTTCACGATTCGGTTCCTTCCCATCGAATAATTCACCTTGCAAACCAATGCACACAATAGCCCAAACGGGGG
>LR738711.1:151425394-151487285 GCA_902687465.1 Secale cereale | reverse complement strand
AGAATATGCATTTTCATCTTATGCTTCCAACTAGCAAAATTAGTACCATCAAAGTAAGGACCTCTATGGTGGTAACTTCCCTCGCTAGACGCCAAACTCTCCTAGGTTGTGAAACCAAGGCTATGATCACCAAAGCTATGGAAATCATGACAAATGGAGACCAAAGCTCTGGTACCACTTGTAGGATCGAAAGTATGTCTAGAGGGGGGGGGTGATTAGACTACTTGACCAAATAAAAACCTATCCTTTTCCAATTTTAGTTCTTGGCAGATTTTAGCAACTTAGCACAAGTAAATCAATCAACCTACACATGCAATTGTAAGAGTATAGTAGCGGAATGTGAAACAATTGCATATGAAGGTAAAGGGAGGAGTTTGGAGGGAGCAAACGCAAGTGTAGACACGGATGTTTTTGTCTTGGTTCCGATAGGTGGTGCTATCGTACATCCAAGTTGATGGAGACTTCAACCCACGAAGGGTAACGACTACACGAGACCACGAAGGGCTCCGCCCACGAAGGGTCCACGAAGAAGCAACCTTGTCTATCCCACCATGGCCATCACCCACGAAGGACTTGCCTCACTAGGGTAGATCTTCACGAAGTAGGCGATCTCCTTGCCCATACAAACTCCTTAGTTCAACTCCACAATCTTTTCGGAGGCTCCCAAGTGACACCTAACCAATCTAGAAGCCACCACTCTCCAAAAGGTAACAGACGGTGTGTTGATGATGAACTCCTTGCTCAAATGCTTCAAATGATAGTCTCCCTAACACTCAAATAGCTCCTCATAGATTTGGATATGGTGGAAGAAGGATTTGAGTGGAAAGCAACTTGGGAAGGCTAGAGAACAAGATTCATATGGTAGGAATGGAATATCTTGATCTCAACACTTGAGTAGGTGGTTCTCTTCTCAGAACATGTATGATGGAAGTGTAGGTATGTTCTGATGGCTCTCTCCACAAATGAAGAGTGGGTGGAGGGGTATATATAGCCTCCACACAAAATCTAACCGTTACACACAATTTACGAAACTCGGTGGGACCGATTCAGAGAACTCGGTCACACCGATTTAGTTCATAATGTGACCGTTAGGCATTTCGGTGGGACCGATATAATCAACTCGGTGGTACCGATTTCATTAGGGTTAGGGCATAACATAATCTCGCTGAGACCGATTACACAAACTCGGTGGGATCGATTTTGGTAATAAGCACACCAGAGAGTTGGTCAGGCAAAATCGGTGTGACCGATTCACTCGTTTCCGTGGGACCGAAACGTTACGAAGAGGAAACAGAGAGTTTGCATTGCGAACTCGGTGGGACCGATCGCTCATCTCGGTGAGACTGAAATGTTACGAAGGGAAACAGAGAGTTTGCAATCCCATATCGGTGAGACCGAGATCCCTTTTGGTGAGACCGAAATGATTAGGGTTTAGTGGCAGTGGCTATGTCAAATGAACTCGGTGGCGCTAGATAGAACTTTTTGGTGGGGCCGAGCTTGACGTTTGGTTTGGGACATATGTGGATGTGAGAAAGTGGTTGGGTGTTTTGGAGCAATTCACTAAGCATTTTGAGCAAGAAACCCATTACGCAACACCTCATCCCCTTTTAATAGTATTGGCTTTTCTATGGACTCAATGTGATCTTGGATCACTAAAATGGAAAATGTAGAGTCTTGAGCTTGAGCCAATCCTTTGTCCTTAGCATTTTTAGGGTTCCACATTCCTATTCCATGCCATGCCAATCATTGATCTTTCCTAAAATATTTATCTTGTAATAGCATTAGTTCAATGAGCTATATGTTGTTAGGAATTACCAAAACCACTTAGGGATAATTGCACTTTAAGTGGCCGAGGGCGCGCGGCCGTAGGCCCCAGAGCGTCGCCCTGTCCTATCGCGCGTGTGGCCTGTCAGGCCCCTCCGGCTTCCAGGCGTCATGTGGCGCCCGCGCGAAGACCAAAAGATCACCCAAGTTTCGGCGGACTCCTCGGTTTCCCGCCGCTGCCGGGGTGCCGCGATCCGGCTTCCGTAAGCCGGCACATGGTGGGTGTTGCTGGACCCGGCTGCCACAAATTCGCCACCAAGGAAGGGAAACTGCGAAGGCTCTCCCTTCCGAAGACGGCAGACCTTCACAACACTACTATCGGGGGGATGAAGCCCATGCACGCAATGGAACCCGGATCCTTTTCAAAAACGATGGGGCCAACATCGCCCCTCAATCCGGCTCACGCTTGGCCGGGTCGCTCAACCCGGCCAAGTCCCTCGACCTGGCCAGACTCTCCAACCCGGCCGGATCCCTCGACTCAGCCCCAACAACCAGCTCAAGGCAGCCGGACCCTGCACATCAAGACTTCTCCAACAAGCCAACTCCACCCTTGGCACGTTCCCCAACCCGGCCACGGGTCAGCTCCCATCCCATCCCAGCCGTATGATGGGACGAGTCTCCATATACCAATGACCGAGGCAATAGTGCCTCGCCCATGCCTCTGGTCAGCCGGGGCGTGGCAACAGTGCCCCACCTACCCGCTGACTAGGGCCGGCGTGGCAACAGTGCAACCATCATCACCAATGATGCCAGCAAGCGGCGACCTGACGAAGCGCCACTGTAGCCGACTCAACCCGTCCACTCCCCAACGATCGACAAGATGACCAACAGTGCCCCCGTACCCGACGGGTCCCAGTGCCGGCTTCCCAGACAATGACAACTCGGCCCCATGGCCTTGTAAAATTACCATTGTACCCTTGGGGGGTTGACTTATAAACCCCCCCATGAGTGCCCATGCATACGGGACAAAATCAAGTGATAGATAGCAACATCAGTAGTCACACACACCACAAAGAAAAGCAGCCTGAGCCTTGGCATATCTTCCTCATTCCTCCATACAGCTCAAGGAGCAACTTTGTACTGATACACATCAATTACACTCAGCATGACTAGGGGTGTTATCTCTCCGGAGAGCCCCAAACCTGGGTATGTCTTGCGTCCCACGCTCGCTCATGCCGACCTTGCCTCTGGAGCCCACCAGTGCCCTTGAGCCTCCTCCTATATTTAGCCATCCCTTGGGCATCTGCCGTGCGCCCACCACGACAATATTGGACATAGTAAAATTAGCATCCCCAAGATTGGGGTTTTGCATATTTTTAGCACAATTGACATTAATTGATTTATAATAACATCATCTCAATCATGCTTTTCATACAAGGAACTATCGTGAATCACTTTATAAATTTCTTCTTGTAATACTTCGTCACAATTTTCATATTCATGAATCTCAAGCAAAACTTCATAATGATAATCCAGTGAACTCAATTCATTAGCAATTGGTTCATCATAACTGGATCTTTTTAAAAGATTAGCAAGTGGATGAGGATCCATAAGCTTTTTTGTTTGCTATTTTTCAATAAATACACTAATATGCCAAACAAACAAGCAAAGAAACCAAGTAAGACATAAGGAAAACGGCAAAGGCAAATGGAAAGAAGGCAAATAAAAGGCAATTTTTTGTGAAGTGAGGGAGATGAAAATGAGAGGCAAATGGCAAATAATGTAAACTGAAAGGAGATGAGATTTGTGATTAGGAACCTGATAGGTGTTGATGATGTCTCCCCAATAACGGCGTTAGAAATTCCTTTTGATGTCGCTTAAACTACGTCTGTATTTCCCCAAAGAGGAAGGGATGATGCAGCACAACTACTATAGGTATTTGTCGGTGCAACAAACCCTGGGTCTGTTGCCCAGACTGTGCACATGTGCAAGAACAAGATTGAAGCACCAGCCCAAGTCAAAGTATAAGAAACCAAGAGATTCAGAGTACCAGCTTGGATCAGAGAGACCAAGGCCGAGCCGTAGAAGCAAGGCATCACCAAGAGAAGGCCCCCTCCTTGCCAGGAAGGCGAGCCCGGCAAGGGGCGAGGCCACCCTCAGAAGAAGATAACAGTAACACCTCGACAGGGCCTACCGGGGGCTCGCGGAGGCAAAACCACCTCACTGAACACTCAAGCACGACCCACATCATCATTCAATATGGTGGCAAGGCGCAAGATGATTAACTGGCAGCCATTAGCCACATGGCAACCGTTTCCTATAGGAAGAACCCACAGATGACACCCGTCCTGCGATGTGTCAAGAAGACAGACGCAGAGCTGGCGAGATAGCCCGGCAAGCCTTGCCGGGTAACCAACGATGTGACACTCAGTGGTGCATTTAATGCACCCTATCAGCCCGCAGAGTTAGGTATGATAGCATTTTTTGTTGTCATATTAGTGCATAATGACTACTTTGCCACTGTGGTCGCCCCTTGATCTATAGAAGGAGGCCCATGGCAATCATAGAAAGGGGTTGGAAAGTTGATGAACCCACACCCCCGTACGCGCGTAGTAGCTGCCGCCTAGGGCAACCCATGCCGAGCAAGTGTACTACGCTCCACCACCTCCATTCCACCATCAATCCACCAAAGCAGGAGTAGGGTTTTACGCCTCACAGTGCCCCGAACCTAGGTAAATTGCTTGCGTGCTGCTCCGCCGTGCTGCCGTGCGCTGGTTTGCTCTTTGTGCAACGCAACGTCCCCCTGTCAAATCAGCAAGGGGCCTCCTGATCCCATAGGTGGTCGCGGATATCCCACGACATCTTTGGCGCGCCAGGCAGGGGCATCTCTTGCGCGAACCTGAAAGCATGCGTAGCGCGTCATCTTCATCACCATCTTCATCTTTGACGACGCCATCAACTATGGCGCCCAAGAAGAAATCCGGTGCTTCTGCCCATCCATCCACCTCGAAGGCTCCACCGCCCGCGGCCTCTAATGCCGCAGGGGAAGCGGATGCGAGCGGAGACATGAACGCTGCTCGGGACATGGTTGGAGCAGGTGGCGACATCACCACTTCCCCCGCGGCTGGCACAGGGGCAAGAGATGTCGAAAGAGAACATCATCTGCAGCGCCTTGGCGGTCACGTTTCGCAAGGTGTGCGCGAGGGGGTCACTCCGCCCCGCGCGCCCTCCTTCCACCGACTGGCACAACCGCAGCAACAGCGCTCGGTCTGGGGTCGCCCTCCGGTCATTTCCGCCACGAGAGCAAACACGACGCATGTGCCTCCTCCCGGACAAGCTTCTGCGCTCAACGGAGCTGCTGTTCCTCAAGCACCACCGCCACGTAACCTTGCTGCGCAAGTGGTCGTTCCATAGTAGCATGGACGCGGTGCCACGACCGTCGCCGCCCCGCTGGCACCGTTGGGAGCCAGGCGACGGTATGGTCGACGTCATCAACATCTATGCCATGCACAACCACAGAGGCTATGGCGCGAGCTCAGCTGCTATTGAGGTTTCCGCCAGCAGCCGAGAAGATGGATGAATGGCGTGCCACCATCCAAAGCCTGCTCGATTTCGCCGAAGCTGGGGGCACTCATCAAGCTGGCCTGCCACGACCTCCCTAAGCAACCGCAACCGCCTGTATTGCTGGCCGAACGGAGGTGGCCGTCCCCACGGTGCAGTCCCCGCCACGGCAGCTGATGCAGGCGCAGCAGAATCTAGAACCCGACGATGTCTCGATGGCCTGTTCTGGCCCTCGAGCATGTCCTGGCCAAAATCGAGCACAGGAGGATAGGTGGCGGGGAGACGCACGCATCGTCACAGATCGACGTCGCGGCGACCTCCGCCAGACCAACGAGTGCGGTGACCTCAACGTCGATGAGCCTGTGTTCGGTGTTGGCGGGTACCTACCATTCGAGGTCGGCTGCCTTGCCTTCACGCAACAACTGCGGCAAGTCCGTTGGCCATCCATTCGCACATTCAAGCCAGAGATACCTGAGAAGTATGATGGGAGGCTGAACTCGACAGAGTTCCTGAGCATCTACACCATCGATGTTTAGGCTGCTGGGGGAAGAGAGGAGAAGGTGTTCGCCAACTACTTCCCTTTGGCCCTCAAGTCCAACGTGAGGTCTTGGCTGATGCACCTACTAGAAGGCTCCATTTCATCATGGGCATACATGTGCCACGAGTTCATCGGTTGTTTCATTGGTGGCCACCAAGAGCCCGGCAGGCCGAGCGACCCGCAACTCCTTCAGCAGAAGGAAGGAGAAACTCTCCGTAAGTATTTACAGAGATTCAGTGAAGTTCATTGAAATATTCCGAATATCCATCCAACAACTGTTATAGTGGCTTTCTAGTCCAATGTGCGCAACCGTCGCATTCGTTCCAAGATGAATGTGCGGTTGCCCAAGACTGTGAAGGAGCTATACACACTGGTGGATAAGTGTGCTCGGATGGAGGAAGTAAGGAAGTTTCCCGAAGAGGAAGATTGTATCAATGTTGATTCAGAGGATGAGGATGATTCAACCTGTCAGAGAAATGGCAAGAAGCGCAATAAGAAGCCAAGAGATAAGGAAGTGATGACTTTGGAAGGATCAGGCACACCTAGTACCGGCAAGAAGGCCAATGCAGAGGCCCCCGACAATGAAGCTGCTACTTGTGCTGCTTGCCGGGAAGCCGTTGCCACCGAGAAAGCTGGGAAGGGCGATGGGCCATACTGCAAGATCCATCGGACCAAGGGCCATGACCTTCAGGAGTGTTACCAGGTTGAGGAGCTCGTCAAGAGACAGAGGGCAGAATATGATAAGTGTGACAAGGAAAAAGGTCAGAATGTCGCTGGTGGTAAGGGCCAAGGCGGTGAAGCAAACCACCTGGACTAACCCTTTCGAAACCAAGGAAAACCCACCAGGGATCAAGAGAAGGAAATCTATGATAATGTGAGTAATGGAGGGGATGAAGAGGAAACCAGTGAGCAGTAGTTTCAGAAGGCCACTGACGCCCTGTGCATTGATGAGGGTGCATCTTTGCACACCTCTCACCGGCAGCTCAAGCAGTGGGCGCGAGAGATCAATGCCGTGGAACCAGTGCCAGAGGTCCAGAAGCCGCTCGAATGGTCCCACACGCCCATCATATTTGACGAGGAAGATCACCTTGGCCACACCACTGATGTAGGGTGTCTGTCGTTGTTGATCTCCCCAACAATTCGCAACCTCAAGGTCACAAAGATGTTAGTGGATGGCGGGGCAGGGTTGAATATGATCGCCCCGACAGGCATCAACAAGCTTCAGATAGGAGAAGAAGAGCTAGAGTTTGCCGACATGTATCAAGGAGTTAATCCCAGCAGGAGCTGTCCCAGGGGAAAGATTACGCTGCCGGTAATGTTGGGGGGGGGGCTGAACTATCGAACTAAGAAGATTGTGTTTGATGTGGTTGACCCCCCTGCCGTACAATGGGATTCTTGGGCGCCCGACCCTGGCCAAGTTCATCGCAGCATCCCATTATGCTTACAACACCCTGAAGATGCCTGGGCCATTGGGAGTCATCACTATCCCATCATATGAGAAAGATGCCATTATCTGTGTGGACAGGATGTACCGAGATGCAGTCGCAGTAGTGGCAGTAGCAGCAGTGGCTCCCGCCAAGGAAAGCAAAGGAAAGGAAAATGATAGTGGGACCTCCGGTAAGGAGTCCGGGAAGCGTGCCCCCTCTGAGTGCACGCCACCCGCTGACGACGAGCCGGAGTGTTCCAATAGCAAGAGATCCAAGGTTGCTGCACCCCAAGTGAAAAAGGTCCCGGCAGTGTTGGCTGGCATTGATGGTACTTTCACTATCAGCGCCACCCTCAATGACAAATAGGAAAAGCGCTCGTTGTCTTCCTACGGGCGAATATTGATGTGTTTTCCTGGCAACCATCCGATATCCTCGGTGTTCCTAGGGAGGTAATCGAGCACCACCTTGTTGTGTGCCCACACGCCAGACCTCTGAAGCAGAAAATCTGGAAGCATGCCTTGGAGAGGCAGTAGTTCATTGCCGAAGAGATCAAGAGACTGGAGGCAGCTGGTTTGGTCATAGGAGTATTGCACCCTACATGGTTGGCAAATCCAGTGGTAGTCCAGAAGGCTAACGGGAAGTGGAGGCTTTGCATTGATTTCACAGATCTCAACAAGGCTTGCCTGAAGGACCCATTTCTCTTGCTGCGCATAGACCAGATTGTGGATGCCACTTCACGTTGTTATTTGCTCTCCTTTCTGGATGCATACTCCGGGTATCATCAGATCTTCATGTCCAAGGAAGATGAAGAGAAGACGTCATTCATCACTCCATGTTGTACGTACTGGTTTATCCGCATATGCATGCCATTCGGATTAAAGAGTGTCAGGTAAAATTTTGCATGAGCAGTCCAGATTGGTTTTGAGCCATAGTTGTACAAAAATATAAAAGCCTATATGGATGATATCATGGTCAAAACCAAGGATAAGGCCACCCTTATCCAAGATTTGGAGGAGACATTTGCCAACCTGCGCAAGATCAATTCAAAGCTCAATCCGGAGTAGTGTGTGTTTGGTGTTCCCTCCGGCAAGCTACTTGGGTTTTTCGTATCCCATCGGGGGATCGAAACCAACCCCGACAAGATCAGAGCCATAGAGCAGATCTAAGCACCAAGGGAAGTTAAGGATGTGAGGCACTTAACAGGCTGCATTGCCGCGCTGATCAGATTCATCTCCAAGTCTGCCGAGCGTGACTTACCGTTCTTTAAAATCTTGAAGAAGGCAGGGCTTGTGAAGTGGACCCCGGGAGCAGATGCAACCCTGCAAGAGTTGAAGGCCTAACTTTCGTCTGTACCTACCTTGGTTGCACCCAAACCCCAAGAACCATTGTTGGTATACTTGGCGGCAACTAACCAAGTGGTCAGTGCAGCCTTGGCAGCACAACGAGAAGTGGATGAGGCAGAAAGCAAGCAGAACACACTAGAGTCACGGGAGGATCAGGACATCAATGAGCACAATAACGAGAGCAACCCCAAGGACGCGGCAAGAAGAAAGTGGTGCAACGCCCAGTATACTTCGTCAGCTCCCTATTGTAGGGGCTAGATCGAGGTATTCTAGTGTGCAAAAGTTGATTTTTGGTCTCGTTATGGCCTCAAGGAAACTGCACCACCACTTCCAAACCCACGAGATCACGGTTGTCACTCGTTTTCTGTTGCAAAGGATACTCCGAAACCCCGAGGCTACAGGCAGAATAGTGGAGTGGGCTTTGGAGTTATCCAGCTTTGGGTTGAAGTATGAGAGCACGTCAACCATCCAGAGCAGGGCATTGGCAGAGTTTATTGCAAAATGGACGCCAACCCCTGATGAGGAGATAACATAGACAACTATCCCCGGCAAGGAATCACCCCAAGAATGGATTATGTATTTTGATGGTGCTTTTTCCCTACAAGGTGCAGGGGCTGGCTTGCTTCTTGTTGCCCCCTCTGGGGAGCACTTGAAGTACGTCGTCCAAATGCAATTTGCATGGGAAGAAGCCACCAACAATACAGCTGAGTATGAAGGGCTCCTTGCCGGTCTCAGAATTGCAGCAGAATTGGGAATTAAGAAACTGATCATTCGAGGAGATTCACAGCTTGTGGTGAGAAAAGTCAACAAGGATTACCAAAGTCCATTGATGGATGCATACGTCGAGGACGTGAGGAGATTGGAGGAGCACTTTGACGGGTTGCAAACAGAGCACGTACCCCGTGCGGAAAGCAGCATAGATGATCACCTGTCAAAGTTTGCCGTGCAAAAGCTTCCCGTGGAACCAGGAACTTTTGTTCTCCGTCTCTCTCTGCCCTTCGTATCACCAACAACAATGGCCCGGAAGAGGAGAAAGTTGGACAACGGTAAGCCTCTCCCGGTCAAGCCGTCCGCTCCCGGCAGAGACCCTGCCGGAAACAACTCCTCACAGCCTGCCAGACCACCCCCTCCAGCCGGGCCAATGGACCCTGCGAACGAGGCTGGTGCTCCCGCAGTAGAGGAAGTGCCGCTAGTCCTCGTTGTCGAGCCACATGCTCCAACTTGGGCAAGGCACATTGTCCACTTCCTCCAAACCAGAGAACTTCCCGGTGACCAAGATGAAGCTGAAAAAGTAGTCCGGAGGGCCAGTATGTATCAGTTTGTCGATGACACTCTATATAGAGGAAGGCCCAACGGTGTGAAATTGAAGTGTGTCTGCTGGGAGGATGGAAAGGAAATGCTGGCTGAGCTTCACAGAGGAATATGCGGCTCCCACATTGGATCAAGGGCATTAGTTGGGAAAGCATTCCGGCAAGGATTCTGTTGGCCCACGACCCTCCAAGATGCGGTCGATCTCGTCACGACATGTGAAGCCTGTCAGTTCCATTCCAAGAAAACACACATGCCTGCCCAAGCTCTTCAGAAAATCCCTCTATCATGGCCATTTTCGGTCTGGGGGCTCGATATCCTCAGCCCGTTCCCTCGAGAAATCGCGGGCTTAATTCTTGTTCGTTGCCATCAACAAGTTTACAAAGTGGTCGGAAGTGGCTGCCATGAGAAAGGTGACTACTCAGTTAGCTATCAAGTCCTTGAAGGAATTGGTGTGTCGTTTTGGAGTTCCGGCAAGGATCATCACCGACAACGGCACCCAGTTCACGAGCCACGCCTTTATGCAATATGTTCGTACCCTCAGATGCAAGATCTTATTTGCTTCTGTGGCACACCCCCAGAGCAATGGACAAGCTGAGAGGGCGAATGCTGAAGTATTACATCGACTCAAGACAAGAACTTTCAATATGCTACAGAAGCACGGCAGGTCGTGGATCGAGGAGCTGCCGGTAGTTCACTGGTCCCTCAAAACGACACCTAATCGAGCTACCGGACAAACTCCCTTCTCCCTGGTCTACGGGGCAGAAGCAGATATCCCCAAGAAACTTATTTACGAGTCTCCTCGAGTGCTTGCCTATGATGAAGTAGCGCAAGTTGAGCACATGCGTGATGACGCGGTGCTACTTGAAGAGAACCATCTCCGGGCTGCTACGCGTGCTGCATGCTACCAGCAAGCCGTGCGTCACTATCACAGCCACAGGGTTCATGCCCGGTGTCTTGAGGAAGGTGACTGCTACTTCTCGAGCTTGCGTTGTATTCCCTCGAAGATGAAAGGGTGATGCAGCATAGTAGCGTAAGTATTTCCCTCAATCCAGTAGGAGACCAGGCGCGAGTCCCTCGCACCTACACAAACAAATAAGAACTTCGCAGCCAACGCGATAAGGTGTTGTCAATCCCTTTACGGTCACTTACGAAAGTGAGATCTGATAGATATGATAGTTTGATATTTTTGGTATTTTTGGATATAAGAACAGAAAGTAAAAACGGTAAAGTAAAGTAGATTGTAGATTGATATGTTGAGAATAGACCCAGGGGCCATAGGTTTCACTAGTGGCTTCTCTCATGATAGCAGAATTCTACGGTGGGTGAACGAATTACTGTCGAGCAATTGATAGAAAAGCGAATAATTATGAGAATATCTAGGCATGATCATTATATATAGGCATCACGTCCGTAACAAGTAGACCGAAACAATTCTGCATCTACTACTATTACTCCACACATCGACCGCTATCGAGCATGCATCTAGAGTATTAAGTTCATATGAAAAGAGTAACGCCTTAAGCAAGATGACATGATGTAGAGGGATAAACTCAAGCAATATGATATAAACCCCATCTTTTTATCCTCGATGGCAACAATACAATACGTGCCTTGCTGCCCCTACTGTCACTAGGAAAGGACACCGCGAGATTGAACCCAAAGCCAAGCACTTCTCCCATTGCAAGAACTATAGATCTAGTAGGCCAAAACAAACCAATAATTCGAAGAGACTTGCAACGATATTATAATCATACATAAAAGAATTCATAAAAGAACCAAATATTTCTCATAGATAATCTTGATCATAAACCCACAACTCATCGGATCTCGACAAACACACTGCAAAAAGAGATTACATAGAATAAATCTCCTCGAAGACCGAGGAGAACTTGGTATTGAGACCCAAAGAGAGAGAAGAAGCCATCTAGGTACTAACTATGGACCAGAAGGTCTGTGGTAAACTACTCACAACTCATGGTGAGGCAATGGTGTTGATGTACAAGCACTCCGTGGTAGATCCTCCCTCCGCCGGAGCTCCGGAACAGGCCCCAAGATGGGATCTCACGGGAACAGAAGGTTGCGGCAGTGGAATTAGGGTTTTTTTTCTCCTCTTCTGATGTTTTCGGGGTACATGGATATATATAGGAGGAAGAAGGGCATCGGGGGACCCACGTGGGGCCCACGAGGCAGGGGGGCGCGCCCTGTCGGGGGGGGGGCACCCTCATGGATGCCGCGTGTGCCCTATCCCGTGGTTCTCAAGTCCCCCGTGAAGATATCGCTCCAAAAATATCTCTCCCGAAGGTTTCATTCCGTTTGGACTCCGTTTGATATTCCTTTTGTGGAAAACCCTGAAATAGGCAAAAAACAACAATCTAGACTAGGCCTTTGGGTTAATAGGTTATTCCCAAAAATAATATAAAAGTGTATAACAAAGCCCATTAAACATCCAAAACATCATAAATAATAGCATGGAACAATCAAAAATTATAGATACATTGGAGACGTATCAAGCATCCTCAAGCTTAATTCCTGCTCGTCCTCGAGGAGGTAAATGATAAAAACAGAATTTTTGATGTGGAATGCTAACCAACATAATTTTCAATGTAAGTCTTTTTATTGTGGCATGAATGTTCAGATCTGAAAGATTCAAGACAAAAGTCTATATTGACATAAGAAATAATAATACTTCAAGAATACTAACGAAGCAATCATGTCTTCTCAAAATACCATGGCTAAAGAAAGTTATCCCGTCAAAATCATATAGTCTGGCTATGCTCCCTCTTCATCACACAAAATATTCATATCATGCACAACCCCGGTTTCAGCCAAGCACTTGTTTTCATACTCAATTCTTTCAAACCTTTCAACTTTCACACAATACAAGAGCGTGAGCCATGGATATAGCACTATGGGTGGAATAGAGTGGTGGTTGTGGAGAAGACAAAAAGGAGGGAGATAGTCTCACATCGACAAGGCGTATCAATGGGCTATGGAGATGCCCATCAATAGATATCAATGTGAGTGAGTATGGATTGCCATGCAACGGATGCATTAGAGCTAAAAATGTATGAAAGCTCAACAAAAGAAACTAAGTGGGTGTGCATCCAACTTGCTTGCTCATGAAGACCTATGGCATTTGAGGAAGCCCATCGTTGGAATATACAAGCCAAGTTCTATAATGAAAATTCCCACTAGTACATGAAAGTGACTAAACATGAGACTCTCTATCATGAAGAACATCGTGCTACTTTGAAGCACAAGTGTGGAAAAATAGAGTAGCAATTGTCCCTTTTTCTTTTTTCCCTTTTTTTCTTCTTTTTTTGGGCCTTTCTTTTCTTGGCCTTTCCTCTTTTTTCTTTGGGACAATGCTCTAATAATGATGATCATCACACTTATATTAATTTACAAATCGATATTACAACTCGATACTAGAACAAAGTATGACTCTATATGAATGCCTCCGGCGGTGTACCGGGATGTGCCATGAATCAAGAGTGACATGTACGAAAAATTATGCATGATGGCTTTGCCAGAAATACGATGTCAACTACATGATCATGCATGGCAATATGACAATGTGAAGCGTGTCATATGAACGGAACGGTGGAAAGTTGCATGACAATATATCTCGGAATGGCTATGGAAATGCCATGATATGTAGGTATGGTGGCTGTTTTGAGGAAGGTATATGGTGGCTGTTTTGAGGAAGGTATATAGTGGGTGTATGGTACCGGCGAAAGTTGCGCGGTACAAGAGAAGCTAGCAATGGTGGAAGGGTGAGAGTGCGTATAATCTATGGACTCAACATTAGTCATAAAGAACTCATATACTTATTGCAAAAATTTACGAGTCATCAAAACAAAGCAATCAACGCATGCTCCTAGGGGGGAGGTTGGTAGGAGTTAACCATCGCGCCCCCCCGACCTCCACACAAAGGATGACACTCTACAAATACCTCATGCTCTAAATTCGTCACATAGCAGTTCACCATACGTGCATGCTACGGGAATCACAAACTTTAACACAAGTATTTCTCAATTTCATAATAACTCCACTAGCATGACTCTAATATCACTATCCTCATATCTCAAAACAATTATCAAGTATCAAACTTCTCATCATATTCAATGCACTTTGTATGAAAGTTTTTACTACATTCATCTTGGATGCCTATCATGTTAAGGCTAGTTTTATAGCCAAAGCACATTACCATGCTGTTCTAATAGACTCTCAAAAGGATATAAGTGAAGCATGAGAGATCAACAATTTCTTCAAAATAAAATTACCACCGTGCTAAAAAAGATATAAGTGAATCACTAGAGCAAACTATTTAGCTCAAAAGATACAAGCGAAGCACATGGAGTGTTCTAACAATTCCTATGCCATATTTATCTCTCTCAAAAAGGTGTGTCCAGCAAGGATAATTGTGGCAAACTAAAAAGCAAAGACTCAAATCATACATGACGCTCCAAGTAAAACACATTTCTTGTGGTGAATAAAAATATAGTCCCGAGTATAGTTACCGATAGATGAAGACGAAAGATGGGATGCCTTCCCGAGGCATCCCCAAGCTTAGGCTTTTGGTTGTCCTTGAATTTTACCTTGGGGTGCCTTGGGCATCCCCAAGCTTAGGCTATTGCCACTCTTTGTTCCATAGTCCATCAAAGCACTCAAAACTTTAAAACTTCAAAACACAAAACTTAGACAAAAATCTCGTGAGCTCCGTTAGTATAAGAAAACAAACCACCACTCAAAGGTACTGTAATGAGCTCATTCTTTGTTTATATTGGTGTTAAACCTACTGTATTCCAACTTTTCTACGATTAATATCCTCCAATACTACTCATAGATTCATCAAAACAAGCAAACAACACACGAAAAACAGAATCTGTCAAAAATAGAACAGTCTGTAGTAATCTGTAACTTTCGCATACTTCTGTAACTCTAATTTTTTTGAAATAAATTGGTAAACGTGAGGAATTTGTCTATTAATCATCTGCAAAAAGAGTTAACTAAATAGCACTATGCAGTAAAATCTGGTGACTATTCTAGTGAGCGCTAACGATTCTGTTTTTTACAGCAAGATCATATAAATTTCACACAAGTCTTCCCAAAGGTTCTACTTGGCACAAACACTAATTAAAACACAAAACCACATATAAATAGAAGCTAGATTCAATATTTATTCCTAATCAGAAGCAAAAAAAAATTGGGTTGCCTCCCAACAAGCGCTATCGTTTAATTCCCCTAGCTATGCACGATACAAGGATAGATCTAGGTATTGCCATCTTTGGAAGGCAATCCATAAGTGGCTCTCATAATAGATTCATATGGTAATTTAATTTTCTTTCTAGGAAAGTGTTCCATGCCTTTCCTTAACGGAAATTGGAATCTAATATTTACTTCCTTCATATTAATAATTGCACCAATCGTTCTAAGGAAAGGTCTACCAAGAATAATAGGACATGAAGGATTGCAATCTATATCGAGAACAATGAAATCTATGGGCACATAATTCCTATTGGCAACAATAAGACCATCATTAATACTTCCCATAGGTTTCTTAATAGTAGAATCCGCAAGATGCAAATTTAAAGAACAATCATCAAGCTCATGGAAACCTAACAAATCACACAAAGTTTTGGGGATAGTGGAAACACTTGCACCCAAATCACACAAAGCAAAGCATTCACGATCTTTAATTTTAATTTTAATAGTAGGTTCCCACTCATCATAAAGCTTTTTTCTAGGGATAGAAACTTCTAATTCAAGTTTTTCTTCATAAGATTGCATCAAAGCATCAACTATGTGTTTGGTGAAAGCTTTATTTTGACTATAAGCATGCAGAGAGTTTAGTACGGATTGCAACAAGGAAATACAATCAATCAAAGAGAAATTATCATAATTGAATCCCTTGAAATCCAATGTAGTGGGTTCATCACTATGCAAAGTTTTAATCTCTTCAATCCCACTTTTAACAATCTTAGCATCAAGATCTAAAAACTCCGAATCATTGGGACACCTTTTAATTAAGGTAAACTCATCTTCAATCCCATCTTTATCAAGATTCATACTAGAAAAAAGGATCTAATATGAGACACATCAATAACTTTCAGATCTTCATCTTTATTTTCATGATAACTAGAAGAACACGCTTTTATATAACTCTCTATTTTAGCACGCATCCTAGCGGTTCTTTCTTTGCATTCATCAATGGAAATTCTCATGGCTTTGAGAGATTCATTGATATCATGCTTAGGTGGAATAGATCTAAGTTTCAAAGAATCAACATCAAGAGTAATTCTATCCACACTTCTAGCCAATTCATCAGTCTTAAAGCAATTTTTCTTCAAGCAAAGCATTGAAATTCTCTTGCGAATTCATAAACTCCTTAACACTAGTTTCAAATTCAGAAGGCATCTTTCCATAAGAGTTAGTGTAGGAATTACCATAATTATTAGAGGAATTACTAGGAAAAGTCCTAGGATTGAAGTTTCCTCTATAAGCATTGTTACCAAAATTATTCCTACCAACAAAATTCACACCCAAAGATTCATTATTATTTTCAATCAACGTGGATAAAGATATATCATTAGGATCAGAAGAAGAACTCTTAGTAGCAAATAATTTCATAAGTTCATCCATATTTCCACTCAAAACACTAATCTCTTCAATAGCATGCACTTTTTTACTAGTAGATCTCTCGGTGTGCCATTGAGAATAATTAACCATAATACTATCTAGGAGTTTGGTAGCTTCTCCTAAGGTAGTTTCCATGAAAGTGCCTCCTGCGGCCGAATCTAAAATATTTCTAGAAGAAAAATTCAAGCCAGCATAAAAGTTTTGAGTAATCATCCATAAGTTCTAACCATGTGTAGGGCAATTGCGTATCATTAATTTCATTCTCTCCCAAGCTTGTGCAACATGCTCATGATCTAGTTGCTTAAAATTCATAATATCGTTTCTAAGAGAGATGATCTTAGCAGGAGGGAAATACTTAGAGATAAAAGCATCTTTGCACTTATTCCATGAATCAATACTATTTCTAGGCAAAGAGGAAAACCAAGTTTTAGCACGATCTCTAAGTGAAAACGGAAATAACTTCAATTTAACAATATCGTTATCCGTATCCCGTTTATTTTGCATATCACACAAATCAACAAAGTTGTTTAGATGGGTAGCGGCATCTTCACTAGGAAGGCCAGAAAATTGATCTTTCATGACAAGATTCAACAGAGCAGCATTGATCTCACAAGATTCAGCATCGGTAATAGGAGCAATCGGAGTGCTCATAAAATCATTATTGTTGGTATTGGAGAAGTCACACAATTTGGTATTGTTCTGAGCCATAGTGACGACCAAGCAATCCAACACACAAGCAAACAAGAAGCAAGCGAACGATAAACACACGGCAAAAAGAAGGGCAAATAAAATGGCAAGGGTGAAGTGGGGGAGAGGAAAACGAGAGGCAAATAAATGTAATGCGAAGGATAATGGTCTGTGCTAGGTACTTGGTATACGACCTTTGCGTAAGCCTCCCTGGCAACGGTGCCAGAAATTCTTCTTGCTACTTCTCGAGCTTGCGTTGTATTCCCTCGAAGAGGAAAGGGTGATGCAGCACAATAGCGTAAGTATTTCCCTCAGTTTTTGAGAACCAAGGTATCAATCCAGTAGGAGACCATGCGCGAGTCCCTCGCACCTGCAAAAACAAATAAGAACTTCGCAGCCAACGCGATAAGGGGTTGTCAATCCCTTTACGGTCACTTACAAAAGTGAGATCTGATAGATATGATAGTTTGATATTTTTGGTATTTTTGGATATAATAACAGAAAGTAAAAATGGTAAAGTAAAGTAGATTGTATATTGATATGTTGAGATTAGACCCGGGGGCCATAGGTTTCACTAGTGGCTTCTCTCATGATAGCAGAATTCTACGGTGGGTGAACGAATTACTATCGAGCAATTGATAGAAAACGAATAATTATGAGAATATCTAAGCATGATCATTATATATAGGCATCACGTCCCTAACAAGTAGACCGAAACGATTCTGCATCTACTACTATTACTCCACACATCGACCGCTATCGAGCATGCATCTAGAGTATTAAGTTCATAAGAACAGAGTAACGCCTTAAGCAAGATGACATGATGTAGAAGGATAAACTCAAGCAATATGATATAAACCCCATCTTTTTATCCTTGATGGCAACAATACAATACGTGCCTTGCCGCCCCTACTGTCACGGGGAAAGGACACCGCAATATTGAACCCAAAGCCAAGCACTTCTCCCATTGCAAGAACTATAGATCTGGTAGGCCAAACCAAACCAATAATTCGAAGAGACTTGCAAGGATATTATAATCATACATAAAAGAATTCAGAAAAGAACCAAATATTTCTCATAGATAATCTTGATCATAAACCCACAATTCATCGGATCTCGACAAACACACCGCAAAAAGAGATTACATCGAATAGATCTCCTCGAAGACCGAGGGGAACTTGGTATTGAGATCCAAAGAGAGAGAAGAAGCCATCTAGGTACTAAGTATGGACCCGAAGGTCTGTGGTAAACTACTAACAACTCATGGTGAGGCGATGGTGTTGATGTAGAAGCACTCCGTGGTAGATCCCCCCTCCGGCGGAGCTTCGGAACAGGCCCCAAGATGGGATCTCACGGGAACAGAAGGTTGCGGCGATGGAATAGGGGTTTTTCTCCTCTTCTGAAGTTTTTGGGGTACATAGATATATATAGGAGGAAGGAGGGCATCGGGGGACCAACGTGGGGCCCACGAGGCAGGGGGGCGCACCCTGTAGGGGGAGGTGCCCCCCACCCTCGTGGATGCCACGGGTGCCCTATTCCGTGGTTCTCAAGTCTCTTGTGAAGATATCGCTCCAGAAATATTTCTCCCAAAGGTTTCATTCCGTTTGGACTCCGTTTGATATTCCTTTTCTGTAAAACCCTGAAATAGGCAAAAAAAACAGCAATCTGGACTAGGCCTTTGGGTTAATAGGTTAGTCCCAAAAATAATATAAAAGCGTATAACAAATCCCATTAAACATCCAAAACATCATAAATAATAGCATGGAACAATAAAAAATTATAGATACGTTGGAGACGTATCAGTGACCTTGTCCTTAGGCGCTTTCAGTCTGCCAAGGATACAAACAAGCCATCACCGAAGTGGGAAGGCCCTTACCGGGTGTCTGAGTCACCAGACCTAGCGCCGTCTGTCTGGAGACCGGAGATGGCACTCAGTTGCAAAACTCATGGAATATTGAGCATCTCCACAAGTACTACCCGTAAGGCGCGACTGTCGGGCCCTCCCCGGCAGCCACCCTTCCGTACAGGCCTTGCCTCAGCTGCATGTAACCCCTTGTACGGAGCCGGGGCGATGACCCCATGCAAGAGAAAATAAAGAAGCGCTGTAGGGGGGGCCCAAATAAGATTGCATGCATGCACAATCACACCCAGATCACTGCACAAGCATTTCATGATGTTTTGCATATTCATATAGATAGGATTGCATCCTGCATTCATTCTCATCTACATGAAGTTGCAGGTTCCTGCCGCGGACCTGGCTTCGACAAGGAGTTGATAAGATTGTCCGGCACTGCAGTCCCCGGCGAGCCAAATAGATAAGTTCGACCTCCTGTCCTTTAGTGTTCTGTAAGCAATAACTTGTGTATAAGAGGCTTGGGTGCTCCCATCCTAGACTCGAACGTTGCTTCGAGCGATATTGTTGTAGTGGCGTTTGGTGAAAGGGAGTTGCCGGGGGCTGGCCCCTCTATCTGTTCCCCAGCACACGTAGTTCTCCGACAGACAAAGAGGGCGCCGACAAGGTAGCTTGCCAGGAAAACTTGTTTTATTACAATAAAGAGGCATTCCTCCTCTGCATGGACTTACACATGCATGGGTTCCCGGCGAGGTCTATCTTTTTCATTCATATGCTAATACAAGTGCCAGCATTATAGAACACAAAGATGGACTCGAGAGTTTACATTATTTAAATTAAAGTTTGGCAAGTGCCTACAAGTTTAAGATTGAAAAAAGACACGTGCCCCGTGATGCCCTTTCTTGTCCCCCTCCTCCCAGGCACGGCCGTTGAAGGCGAGGGAGGACAAAAAGAGCGCATGGGCAAGCCCCCGGTCCAACCCCCCTTCCGGGCTCCAGGAGAGGTATCACGGTGGGGGCGGGGCCACCAGGGGAGCACAACAATGGGGAGCAGAGCGGAGGCAAACCGTGAACCACCGTCACCAGGGCTAGCAGGGTGCGACAAGGACAACAGAGCTGCAACCCGAGAGGAAGCCTGCCGAGGCCTAGCTGGACGACTGCTGGAGGAGCCCGGAAGCGCCACCCCCACCCTTGCATCCAACTCCCCGTCAAACCCCCCTGCCGGGAAGAAGAGGCAGGGCTGTCGCCTGATGAAGATGGCGCGGGCGATGATCAACCGGAGTCAGAGTCATCGCTCTCCTGCCCGCTGCCATCGTCATCGTCGTCGTCACTGCCCTACTCGTCGCTTTCGCTCGAGGAGGAGCTTTCGTCGTCGGTCGAGCTCTCCACGCAACACCCTAAGCGACTACCCGAGCGCCCGAAGATCTTGACGGAGAGCAGGCCATTCTCCATTCATTTTAAATGGAGAATGTGCCCCTCCGAGAAGCCGTGGGTATGGGCAAAGGTCTTCCATCCACGACGAAGATACATCACATGAGTGGCGGGGAAATCGATGTCAACCCTCATACCTCCATTCCCACAGCCCCTCCTATGCAGCCGCGGGACGCGAGGTTGTTCAAGCTCCATCTCCTGTGCAAAAGGACTTGGGAGGCGAAGATGACCACACAAAGGCTTGTACAGCCTGATGATGACCTCCCGAGGATGGTCGCCGGCGTGGCCTTCCAGTGGGGGAGGGGCCATTGGTGGAGGCGCCGCCAAGGCACCACCCCGACCCCCTCCTCCTCGAGCACCACGACGACCACAGCCGCGCCCACTTCCTCCCCTCCCTGCGGATGATTCCGCTACCTCAGGGTCTGGGGAAGGAGGGGCGCGCTGTCGAGCAGAAGCCCTCGTCGCCGCCGCCGAAACACCGCCGCGCCCTCGCCCTGGCGCCATTGCCAGAAGAAAAGGATCACAGAGAAGAAGGAGGAGTGTGTGCAGAGAAGCGCTGTCCCAAATTCCTTTTTATAGGGAAACGGGGCAGAGGGCTGGCTACTCATACGGGAGACGGTCGCCCCTCTCCTCCAATGCGGCACCCCCTCTACCCGCCGCAACTTTGGGGATCGAGGCCGCCCCTCTGCTCCAACCACCGGTGCTCGGTTTTCAGCCATGGCACTCCTCCCCGTATCCTCCGCATCCACCACCTACCATGCCCAATGCATGCGGGACACGTGGCAAGTACATACGGGGTGGGGGCGAGTGGGATGGCAGTTTTTGTCCCGTGATCGTGGGGCGAAGAAAATCCGCGGGCCACGATCCAAGTTCTTCCACGACATCACACACAACGCGCGGGAAAACTGGAAACTGGCCCAGATTCAAGACTCATGAAGAAGGAAAAAGAGGACCTCAGGTAACCCGCCCCTTCAGCAACCCTGCCTGTGCACTTATTACGCCCTACACCGGCGACGCTCAACAACGCGATCGGGGCTGGCCCGGGGGCTTCTATCGGTGCAACAACCCCTGGGTCTGTTGCCCAGACTGTGCACATGCGCAAGAACAAGATTGAAGCACCAGCCCAAGTTAGAGTATAAGAAACCAAGAGATTCAGAGTACCATCTCGGGTCCGAGATACCAAGGCCGAGCCGGAGAAGCAAGGCATCACCTAGAGAAGGGTCCCTCCTTGCCAAGCAGGCGAGCCCGGCAAGGGGCGAGGCCACCCTCAGAAGAAGATAACAGTAAGACCCCGACTCGGCCTGCCAGGGGCTCGCGTAGGCAAAACCACCTCACCGAACACTCAAGCACGACCCACGTCGTCAATAAATACGGTGTCAAGCCGCAAGATGATTAAGTGGCAGCCATTAACCACATGACAACCATTTCCTACAGGAAGAACCCGCAGATGACACCCGTCCTGCGACGTGTCAAGAAGACAGGCGCAGAGCTGGCGAGATGGCCTGGTGATACGTCCAAAACGTATCTATAATTTATGCTTGCTCCATGCCACTTTTGGGTGATATTGCTATGATATTCATACACTCCCATACACTTTTGATCATATTTGGACTAACCTACTAATCCAGTGCACCCCGGTGCCAGTTTCTGTTTTCGGCTGTTTTTGTATTTCAGGTTTTCACGTTACGAGAACTGCCAGGAAAAATCCAGAAAAATCAGATAAAAAATCAGCGTTCCAGAACCTACCTGGCGCCCGAAGGGCAGCCGGGGGGGGCCACCAGGGCTCCAGGCGCCCTGGCGGCGCGCCCCCCCTGGGCCGCGCCGGGGGGCGCCTGGGCCCCCCGAAGCCCGTCTGGTGCCCCCCTTCGGCATATATTTAGAGCGTCCTTCGAAACCCTCGGGACGGGAACTCTTTTTCGCGATCTCATCTCTGTTCCGCCGCCGCTGCCGCTTCCAAGATCGGGAGCACCAGGAGAACTCTTCCCGGCACCCTGCCGAAGGGGAGGATCACCATCGGGAGCTTCTACACCACCATGGACGCCTCCCGGATGAGTTGTGAGTAGTCTCCCATGGACCATGAGTCCGTGACCAGTAGCTATGTGATGTTCTCCTCCCGTTCTTGTGCTTCACTAATTAGTCCTCGTGAGCTGCCCTACATGATCGAGGCACATATGTAATCCTTATGCTGTTGCTATGATGAGTTTGCTGGGATCCGATGGATTATGAGATTATGTTCAGATTGATCTTGAGTAATATATTTGATCTACCTCTTTTATATTTATGTTCATAAGTAATTCTTGCATGTTCTCCGTTGTTATTTATTGCTTTGGCCAAGTAATACGTAGTGACTCCAAGAGGGAACGTTATGCTCGATTGTGGGTTCATGCCCCTCGATGACTAGCTTGAGTGACAGAAACATGAGTCTAGGGGATGTGTTGTTGCCACAAGGGGGAAAACAACGGTGCTTGTGCCCGCGGGTGCAAGGATTGTTTACTTTACGCAAAGTTCTTTTAATGCAGTTGTCTGTTGCATCGAGTTTACACTATGGGTGGGACTCGCAACTTAATACCAGTGAGATGTTCTGGATAGATATCTCAAGGTGGTTGATTAGTAGTAGATATTGATGGATTTCGGTCTACTTAATTTGGCGTACCGCCCATGCTTTGAACCTCAACCTTTCTTGCAATGTAATCAGCATTGGTTTGCGTTCGTGGTCCTGTCAATTGCCCAGCTGTAATTTGTTTACCTCACATAGCTGTTTTATCGTCTTTTGGGAGAGAGACATCACTAGTGAACATCATGAGACTCCGGTCCATATTACCATCATTGATCACACCCGCTATTTACTTTTCGCTTTTATTTACTATTGCAAAACATTATCTATCACTACTATCATTGCTTTTAATCCTTTGTGAACTACAAGGCCGGAGGGATTGACAACCTCTCTGTACTCGTTGGGAGCAAAGTTATTTGTATCTGTGTGCAGGTCCACATTGATTGCTAATTTGCGCTGTTAGCAGTTGACACCTACTTGTTGAACCTAGGAGTCTCTGGGGATTCGATCCTTGGCATCTTTGCTAAGGGAAAACACTTCTACATACTGCATCTTACACCTTCCACTTGGGGTAACCAACGAGGGGTTAGAGGCCCATCACCTGGCAAGCCTTGCCGGGCAACCAACGATGTGACACTAAGCGGTGCATTTAATGCACCCTGTCAGCCCGCAGAGTTAGGTATGATAGCACTGTTTGATGTCATATTAGTGCATAATGACTACTTTGCCACTGTGGTCGCCCCTTGATCTATAAAAGGAGGCCCATGGAAATCCTAGAAAGGGGTTGGAAAATTGATGAACCCACATCCCCATACGCGCATAGTAGCTGCTACCTAGGGCAACCCCTGCCGGGCAAGTGTACTACGCTCCACCACCTCTATTCGACCATCAATCCACCAAAGAAGGAGTAGGGTTTTACACCTCGCGGTGGCCCGAACTGGGTAAATTGCTTGCATGCTACTCTGCCGCACTGTCGTGCGTTGGTCTGCTCTTTGTGCAACGCGATGCCCCCCTGCCGAACCAGCAAGGGGCCTCCTGGTCCGATGGCCGTGGATATCCCGCGACGGTGTTTCCCTTAGTTACGAGACCAAGGTTATCGAACCAGTAGGAGAGCCAAGCAACACTATGTAAACAGTAGATGCACACAAAGAATAAATACTTGCAACCCAACGTGTAAAATGGGTTGTCAATCCCTCTTGGATAATGGTGCCACAAATTGTCAAGTTGACATGATAAGAATTGTAGTAGATTGAAATATGCAAATAACGGCAAATAAAATTCAGCGAGGTATTTTTGGGTTTTTGATAATATAGATTTAAAAATAAAAGATGCAAATAAAGAAAAAGGCAAATAGCAATGTAGATCTGAAAGTATATGATAGGAAAATAGACCCAGGGAACGTAGGTTTCACTAGTGGCTTCTCTCAAGAAATAGCACACAGTGGGTAAACAAATTACTGTTGGGCATCATGTCCAGGCAATTGAATCGAATAGTTGTGACGATATCCAGGCAATGATCATTATATAGGCATCATGTCCAAGATTCGTACCGACTCCTTCCTACATCTACTACTATTACTCCACACATCGACAACTATCCAGCATGCATATAGTGTATTAAGATCATGGAGAAACGGAGTAATGCAATAAGAATGATGACATGATGTAGACGAAATATATTCATGTAGGAATGGCCCCCATCTTGTTTTCCTTAATAGCAATGATACATGTGTGCCTTGCTGCCCCTTCTGTCACTGGGAAAGAACATCGCAAGATCAAACCCATCACAAAGCACCTCTTCCCATGGCAAGAAAAATCGATCTAGTTGGCCTAACTAAACCAAAGATTCGAAAAAGAAATGCGAGGCTATAAGTAATCACGCATATAAGTGATCATAGAAGACTCAAATTAGTTTCATGGATATAGCTGTGATCATAAACACAAAGTTTATCGGATCCTAACAAACACACTGCAAAAGAGTTACATCAAATAGATCTCCAAGATACCATTGTATTGAGAATTAAAAAGAGAGAAGAAGCCATCTAGCTACTGCCTACGGACCCACACGTCAATTGTGAACTACTCACGCATCATCGGAGAGACACCAATGAGAATGATGAACCCCTCTGTGATGGTGTCTAGATTGGATCTTGTGGTTCTGGAACTTGCGGTGGCTGGAATTGTTTTTCGTCGACTCCCCTAGGGTTTCTGGAATATTTAGGGATTTATAGAGCAAAGAGGAGGTGCGGGAGGTCACCGAGGGGAGCACAACCCCCAGGGCGCGCGCCCTGGTGGGTTGTGCCCACCTCGGGCCTCCCCTCTAGTACTTCTTTGGCCCATCCCGTGTCTTCTGGTCTAGAAAAATTCTCCACAAAGTTTCGGTGCGTTTGGACTCTGGTTGGTATTGATTTTCTGCGATGTAAAAAACAAGCAGAAAACAACAACTGGCACTAGGCACTATGTTAATAGGTCAATCACAAATAATGAATTTGCTATAAAATGATTGTAAAAAAATTCAAGAATGATAATATAACAGCATGGAACAATAAAAAATTAAAGATATGTAGGAGGCGTATCAATGTCATTGGAGAGGAATGCTTGGTTCGCGAACTAGCTGAATGATATGTTCGCTCGTGACGGCCTAAACTAGGTGAGACTTCGACCATAGACTATGGACGTTCATTTTGAAGGCTGGCTTGTGTGCAGGCCACTGGCTTTGTTGTTGGCTCCCCAAAACTTGTTCATTTTGAAGACTGGCTGGTGTGCGGCTACTGGATTTGTTGCTGGCATGAAAAATCGGTCCATTTTGAAGGTTGGCTAGTATGTCGGCTGTTGGCTTTGTTGCCGACGTGAAAATGGAGGGTGAACATTCTGTAGGCCACTACCTTTGTTGCCAGCAAACATGAATTGGCGTAAACCGCGATAACTAGCGTGAACTATGGTCGCTGCCATTTACCTACATATTTTGTTGTTTTTAAGATTTCCATGCACAACGGACTAGATGAGGCCAAAGATGCGGCCGCGCGTTGGGCGCACACCCAGCGCATCCACAAATTCGGGTGGACACTGCCCCATTGCCACCCCAAATGGATGAAATTCGGACAAAACGAATGTCTGTGTGGGGTCATGCATTTGAGTTTCCCTAAGGCCAACTCCAACGCGTGTACCAAAACTTGTCCGGATTTTGCCCGTATGATGGAAACTCCAACACACGACCCCAAATAGACGTCCAGTTCGTCTGGATTTTTTCTGTTTGTGTCAGCAAAACGGACACGCACGTCTGGTTTTGGCCGCCCGCCGACATGTGCACCCAATGCACAGCCGCCCAAACATTGTCCGTGTTGGACAAAAAAAAAACCAAAAGGCATTGCAACTTAAAAAAATCAAAAAAGGCAATGTAAAATAGCTAAAAACATAAAATTGGTGCTGGTGGCGGTGACGACAGCAGGTTGCATGGCACTATGGTCGTCCACAACTACGACTACCCGTAAAACCCCTCGTTCCACACAAGGGTTGGCGGCTGGTCCTCCAAGGCCTCCTACATCACCTCCTCCTTCACGTCTTTCTTGATGCCCAGCTCTGGCACATAGATGCCCCCGACGGATGAGAGCATCAACAGCTCCTCCATGCCCACCCACTACGCCTCCTGGCTGCGCTTGTACTCCCTCTCGGGGTCCTCCATGATGGCTCACACCAGCAGCTCCTTGTCATTGTCAAAACCGGGAGATCTTGGGTAGAGGCCCTATTCCGTAGCCAGAGGACCATGTTCAAGAGATGGATCCCAGATTTGAAGAAGATCCGGACATATGTATAGAGCTTAAGGATGCGGTTTTCTACCAGGCGAGCCGTGATGGCACTGAAGTGGCCATTGTAGCCGATTACCCTGGCCTTCTCCCTTCCTCCCATGTAAGTACCCGGGAGACACCTCCTCAAAGAGAACCTTCCCATCGGGCCTCACTCACCGCACTATCTCATGCTCAAAATGGGCGGCGCTCGTCCCATCGTACTGCATTAAGGGCGTCTTCTAGGAAGGCGACGCCCGCGCAGGGCGAGTCTTTGAAGCGAAAGGAGACCGAAGACATCACCAAACCTCCTCCTTTATCGAAGAGGTATAATTTTTTAACATATGCTCAGTGGCAAGGCCGGATTGTAATATGTTCCACTTTGTGCTATTTTAGGAGGAGCATACGCCGGAATGTGTCCGGGGATCCTGCTGGCCATGCCCCAACCAATCCGGCACCGGACCCATCCACAAGGACTAGGGTTGATATGGGCGTAACGCCGGATTATCCTCTCCAAGAGGATTCAGATGAGGTATCTGTTACCAATTACGAAGTGGAAAGCGCGATGAATCATCAGCGGCGAAAAGCAGCCATGCGTGATCCATTTTTTACTAAAGAGGCGTACAATGCCCTCAGTTCCGTGGATGCATTTGTCCGAGCTACTCAAGACGGACTTGCCGAAGCCGCTCACCAGCTTTCAAAGGATATGCGGGTAAGAACGTGTAGATTCAATAATCATATGCTAGTAGCCCCCGAGACTTGAAGCAGTTGGCCCAACTGATTTAAGGATCGCTATATCCTCAGGTACTCATAGAAAAGAATAACGTATTGTCCAAGGAGCTTGAAGAGTGCCGGACCAAGTTAACTGCTGTCACTGCCGAATTGGAGGATTCGAAGAGGTCTAAGAAGGGTTCTGATGGTAAGAACAATACTGTCCGGAAAGTATGATCCTGCGCCAATCAATGATTTTTAAATATACATTGTTTTAACTGCAGCAGTAAGGTCAACAGACCAACTAGGGTAGAAGCTAAGGGCTGCTATGGCGGACAAGAAACACGCCGAAGGGCAAGCGGCTGCTGGTCAACGTGTATTAACACGGACCATAGAGGAGAAGAACAAACTGCAGGATAGAAATATCAAGCAAGCCAAAGAGCTAAATGACATAGGAGCCCAACTCTCGGATTCCTTGAAAGAGAACAGAAAGCTAAAAGGAGGCATATTCAGTATGACCTTGAACCTAGCTTTCGTATAGTCCCTTGGTTCAGAGTTATTTACAAAAATTGTTCCTGTAGGTTTGTTATCTGGGCGACCCAAGGGAGAGGTGTCCGGATTTCAATGCGGCCTGCTGCAAGAGCTCTCCAAGGTACACGAGCGAGCTCGTAAAGCCATGAAGAATATGGCCAAAGCCTGATGGCCAGAGATTCACCTCCAGAAATTATGGAGGAATTGGCGAATTTATTCAAAGGAGCTTGGCACCGCATTGAACTGTGGAAGGCATCAACATGGCAAGAAGGTGCTCGAGAAGCCGGGGCTATGGTGAAGATATGCTACACCGGACTTGATCCGAATCATATGGCCCGGACTGGACCTCGAGGACCGGACGGACAAGAAATTCCCGTTAGCTTGGTATATGACCAAGTAAGACTGTAACACCCCATATGTGATACCTTCCATATATGGCAATAAAGCATTATCATTTGATCCTTGTCCTATTCTTTGGTGGTTCTTTTTCAATTATGCATTCTTATTGTATTGCATTGTCATTTTACTTTTCCTTTTGCATTCATGCATTACTTCATCATCACCATGGCATCATGATCATCATAGCATTCTTACTTGTGTGGTGTTGATCCTTTTCCTAGCTTGTCATGTGAGCTCATCTTGTCCTTGTGTTGGTGGTCATAGCAAGACCATGGCCATGCTAACCTACCCCTCCCTCTTCTTCTTGCACCTCTTCTCCTTCCTTCTTTCTGTCCATTCTTTAAGTTATTTTGCAAGTGACTTAGCCTCTTCCTAAAATGTTCATCTCCTCCCCACATCTTTGTTACTTTGACATGAGTCACATTGCAAAGCCTTGCCTCAGTTTGAAATGATTTGGTTAGGTTCAAAAATGACAGAATTTGAACCATATTCAAACTTATTTTATTTTTCTACCTCTGAAAATGCCCAAACCAATTTTATAAAATAGGGCATAATTCCAGGAGCTTGGGGATATTTTATTTTTCCCCAAATTCCTTTTCTTTTAGCCTGAGTTTTTCTTTTGCTTTTCTACCTGAAGAAAAAGAAAAAGAAAAAGCTACAACAGCAGCGCAGCCCAACAGCTATTTGGGCCAGCCTCCCCCCTCGGCCTAGCGCCAACAGCCCAGCATCAGCCCGCGGGCATCCCTCTCTCCCTTTCTCACCCGCGCCCCCGCATACCCCCGTTGCTTCACGCCCACGTGGCCAGGCCGACCCCACAAGTCAGCGTCTGTGGTGAGCTTCTCACCCACCTTTTCTTCCACCTCTAGCGCACACCATGGGGACCGCGACAGAGCACGCCGTCGCGCACCGTCGTCGCCCTGGCCTCCCTTTTAACCCCTCGCATTGTCCACCAACCCCCTAGGGTTCTCCTCTTCCTCCTCCTGTCGCCTGGTGAGCTGAGAGCCACCAGATCCGCCGCGCCATCACCGTCTCGAGCGCATCTTAGTGCACGGGCTCGTCGCCGACGATCCCCTCGTCCTCCGCAGCCTTGCCAAGCCTGTCCATCTTCTTCCTTGACGTCGACTACGTCGTCTATGGCTACTACACAGAGCTGAAGGCCATGGCGTCATCCTCTTCTTCCTCGACGTCGACTCCGGCCACCACAAGCGTTTGTTCGTCGCCGCCGTCGACTCCGTCCACCTCCAGGCCAGCCGAACACACCGTCGTGTTCGTGGTGAGCATCCGCACCTCCCCGTGCCCTTTTCCCCTTTGTCTGCGCCGTCTATCACCTAGTTCGCTATGCACTCGAATGCGTCACCATCGGGCCTCGTCTCCGGCGAGTGCCCCGACCACCGTAGCTCTTCTATTGGTGTCCATCGCCTTCGCCGTGTCGAGTAGGGTCTATTTGAGCTCTCGCTGCTCCGTTAGGGCCAGTGGTGTGTCGCGCCGCAGTTCGTCGCCACCGCCTCTGTTGTTTGTCATCGGCGTCGTTGTAGTCTTCGTTAGGTGCTGCAAGTTCACATCGCGGGTACGGAACCCCCTCCCCCCCCAGGAGCACACCGCACCACTCCGCCGCCTGATTTGGTCGCCGGAGCAGCTCCGACGAGCTACTCCGACGGGCTCTGTTTCCCCCCTTCTTTCTGCTTCTTCAGTTATCTCTTAACGCAACACGCCCCTTATCTGTCAGATACACGCTCGCAGCCCAGTGGTGTATCTCTTCGTCGGTTAGTCAGCGACGCGGGTTCAACTCCGCGCCAGGGCAGTGGATTAGCCCCCCTTTTTGCATTTCTTGGCTCGCTGATAGGCCGGCCCCACCTGTCAGCCTCATAGCGCCATTCCACACACACCCGCACCCACTATGCCACCTCAGCCTCCCCTGGACCCACGGGTCAGCGGCTGCGGCTAGATCCAGACTGGTCAGCTTGCCCCTTTTCCTTGTTTTTCTTTTCTGTTTTGTTTTTGTTTTTCTTTTCTGCCTTTTCTTTTGCATATTAATATCTATTAATATGTGCATCTGATGGAAATGCTTTATGAAAACTGCCTAGTTTTTCATGTAGAATATTAATATGCAGTTTGTTGCCATGTATAAAAACATTCAAATTGTTGTTTGAATTATTCGGAGTTTAATTATGCTTAAACTTGTAAAAATCATAACTAAATAACTACAACTCCAAATTTGACAAACTTTATATGTATTTGGGGTGGAAAATGTGTAGATTAATGTGGTGCTGTTGTTTGGCATGTTTAACAACTTTAAAATATGACTATCTCAGATCTGTCCTAATTGTATTTATATGAATATTGGAGTTTCCGGAAATTGTTGTTTGTTCTTTCCGGCCCATTTA
This sequence comes from Secale cereale, assembly GCA_902687465.1. Classification (NCBI taxonomy): domain Eukaryota; kingdom Viridiplantae; phylum Streptophyta; class Magnoliopsida; order Poales; family Poaceae; genus Secale; species Secale cereale. The sequence continues at coordinate 151,456,370 of LR738711.1, read as the reverse complement.
AATTGCTAGCATGTTGCTGTTAGTCCTAGATGCACCCCTTCCCATGTTAAACAACTTATTAAAACTTGTTGGGTGCTTGTTTAAATAATCTACATAACCACTTGTGGCCATGTTAGTTTTGTTTCCTTTGTGCTTGTGTTCCACATGTGTGTGATCTTGTTATTGCCATGATGCTTATGCACTCTTCTTGTCCCTAGGAGTTGCATCATATCTTATCCATGTCCATATGCATCATATTCATGCATCATGTGGTTGAGCATTGCATAATGATTGATCGTTGTTCCGGTGTTTGCATTGTTGTGTTGGTTAGAGCCCGGTGATGATTCGTAGTTCGAGGTTCCTTTTGAGGCTGAGTTTGAGGAGCAAGGTTATGATCCCTCCGTGGACTCAATTGGCAAGATGACCATTCCCAGATATCACTTCTATCTTTTCCTATGCTAGATGTCTCGTTCTTCAGATATTGCCTCGATGCCTATTCCTGTTTATCAGCCCTCCTATTGTTGTCATGAAACACTCTAACCACCTTCCGAGCAAACCGTTGTTTGGCTAAGTACGCATCGCTTAGCCCGTCTTATAGCGTTGTTAGTTGCAGGTGAAGTTTTGAAGTTTGCTCCACGATGAAGTTGTTATTGGGATAAAATAATATAAAAATACCTGTTAAACTAATTCACCTATATATTGGTAATGGGTGGAAGGCTAAGCCTTTTTGCTCGGTGTTTTGTTCCACTCATGCCACCTTAGGAACCGATAAACCGGTGTTATGTTCCTTGATTTTGCGTTCCTAACACGGTTGGGGTTTATGGCCCCCCCTTGATAATTCGCTCTGTTTAAAGCTTTTCCAGCAAGGACCAACATTGGTTTTACATTTGCCTAACAACTAAAACTTGCATAGGGCGTTGCAAATCCGAGTTCTTAATCCACCCCCCCCGGGCCAGTGCCCCTCATGAGTGTTGGTCCACCCCAGAGTCGTGTGCGGTACCCCCCTTGGCAACTTGGGTTTTGGTCACTGTACGCTGTGCTCATCCAGTCGTGGCCTGAGATGAGATACGCGTGGCTACTATCGGGGTGTCGGCACGCCGGGAGGTCTTGCTGGATTAGTTTTACCTTTGTCGAAATATCTTGAGCACGGGATTCCGAGGATACTCGGGTCTTCCCACTTTGGAGTTGCGACTCCGCGGATCGTGAGCTTGTGATGGGATAAGTTGGGACACCCCTGCAGGGTTTGATCTTTCGAAAGACGTGCCCGCGGTTATGTGGCAGATGGGAATTTGTTAATATCCGGTTGTAGATAACTTGACACCTTATTCATGAATACACTACCTATGTGAGTAACCGTGATGGTATCTTTCCGAAGGGCTTCGGGAAGTGAACACGATGGGGTTATGTTTGATCGTGAGTAGTTAGGATCACTTCTTGATCAACTTGGCGATCGTTAGCACTTATTCTCTTCTCGCTCTAAACTCGTAAGCTAGTGCTTAGTGCTTGCTGCAACCCCTTGTTTATAGCCTTTCCACACCTAAGGCTTTGGTAGTTTTGATACTCGGGAACGTGATTGCTGAGTCCTCTGTGGCTCACTGATTCAACACACACCAGATGCAGGTACCGCTGAGAACAATGCAGGAGATGGTTCGGAATTTCACTGGGAGTTCGATGAAGAGCGTGGTCCTTACTATGTTTCGTATCCCGATGATCAGTAGTGGTTCTTACTAGGAGGATCCGGGCTTGTGTTTTGGTATCTTTCTTATTTGGATTTTCGTCTGTAGTCGGACCCTGGTGTTCTTTGGATGATGTATGCTATTGTATTCATTGTGTGACGTGGCGAGTGTAAGCCAACTATCATTTTACAATGTCATCCCTAAATTTTACATGAGATGTGCAAAGATACCATACTTGAGATCATTCTAGTATGCGCTTATGTCTTTAAGTCGTGCCTCGACACATGGGAGACATAGTCGCATACTAGGTATTATAAGTTGGTATCAGAGCCTTCTCTGACCTAAGAGCCCCTTGATTGATCAAATCGCTCACGGTTGAGTCTAGGCATACACATAAAATGTTTTGAGTCCTATATATATATTGGAGAGTAGGATTTCTTTTTACTCCTCGTCCCTTCATCGCTCTGGTGAGGACTCCTGACGTTGTTCTATCTCCTCTACTCTCAAAATTTCACAATTTTTTGTAGGATCACGCGGGTATTGTTTGGATTGTTCCGATATCTTTGTGACGAGAACATTGTTCTCGATGCCTCCTGTCATTTAGGGGTTGTGGTAGTGTCCCGGGGAGTTGAGCTCCGAGGTGTTGTCGTCACAAATGTATCGTAGCGGTTCTAGAATACCAGAGTCAGCCGACATCGAAAACTCTTCTATGCATGTCTGGTGGTGAGATAACCCCGATGTCACCCAGTACTGGGGAGATAGCTCGAGAGTATTGCCACAGCTAGTATAGCGGATGCGTTTCGAAGGTCCGAGGTAAACAGTTTCCAAGGATGACTGGTTATGTGTGGACGGATGGATACAGCTGGATGTAGGTTTAGAGTTGAGTGCACGGTGCTTCCCCTATATCCCCAACACCAGATTGCATAACCGGAGAACTTCGGAAATTAATAGGTGGGTTTTCAAGTAGCTCGTAGGTATTCTTCCAACGAGTGCATTGAGGTTTGGGGTTCAACATCGAGTGAAGAGGTTTCATGGGCGTTGTTCCGATTGGGAGTTCCATCTTAAAGGGTCCTTGGCTATGCTGATCCGGGGATTGCAACACCCTTTGTAACACGTACCATGGGGCATTCAGCAGGAACATGTGGGACAGAACTTCTATCATGTATTTGTCCCATCTGTACCTTGTTGTTTTATTTTATCTTTTGTTCTCCCAAGTGGCTTCTCGACAAGATTGTTGTACCATTAAGCTGTGGATTTCATTCGTTCATTTTGTTTGAATGTTCATTGTGAAGACTTTATGTTGCAAATATCTAGCCATTGATTCAGCTTACCTGTTTTGCATCAATGGCTAACGGTTGTCATCATATTCAGGATGGCTCCTAAGAAGGTTCCCAAACCAAACCAAGAGGGTGAAGAAGAGCATCCTCCCGAGCGTCCTCCTTCCCCTCCTCCTCCGTCTGAGGCATGGAGAGCAATTTGTTGGGGAACGTAGTATTTTAAAATTTTCCTACGATCACGCAAGATCTATCTACTAGATACATAGCAACGAGGGGGAGAGTGTGTCTACGTACCCTCGTAGACCGGGAGCGGAAGCATCTAGTGATGCGGTTGATGTAGTCGAACTTCTTCGCGATCCAACCGATCAAGTACCGAACGTACGGCACCTCCGCGTTCAGCACACGTTCAGCTTGATGACGTCCCACGAGCTCTTGATCCAGTTGAGCTTCACAGGAGAGTTTCGTCAGCACGACGGCGTGGTGACGGATATGATGAAGTTACCGGCGCAGGGCTTCGCCTAAGCACTGCAACGGTATGACCGAGGTGTGTTTCTATGGAGGGGGGCACCGCACACGGCTAAAACAATTCAACTTGTGTGTCTTTGGATGCCCCCTGCCCCCGTATATAAAGAGCAAGGGGGGAGGCCGGCCGGGCCTCTATGGTGCGCCTAGAGAGGCAATCCTACTAGGAATAGGACTGCAGTCCTATTCCTAGTAGGAGTCCACCAAGAAGGAGAGGGGGAAGGAAGGAGAGGGAGAGGGAGAGGGAAAGAGGGGCCGCGCCCCCTCCCCTAGTCCTATTCGGACTGCCCCTAGGGAGGGGGCGCGCCACCTCCTGGCTGCTGCCCTCTTTCTCCCCTATGGCCCACTAGGGCCCATCATTCCCCCGGGGGGTTCCGGTAACCCCCCCCCCCCGGCACTCCGGTAATTCTGAAACTTTCCAGAACACTTCCGGTGTCCGAATATAGTCATCCAATATATCAATCTTTATGTCTCGGACATTCCGAGACTCCTCGTCATGTCTGTGATCTCATCCGGGACTCCGAACTACCTTCGGTACATCAAAACTCATAAACTCATAATACCGATCGTCATCAAACGTTAAGCGTGCGGACCCTACGGGTTCGAGAACTATGTAGACATGACCGAGACTCATCTCCGGTCAATAACCAATAGCGGAACCTGGATGCTCATATTGGCTCCCACATATTCTACGAAGATCTTTATCGGTCAAACGGCATAACAACATACGTTGTTCCTTTTGTCATCGGTATGTTACTTGCCTGAGATTTGATCGTCGGTATCTCTATACCTAGTTCAATCTCGTTACCCGCAAGTCTCTTTACTCGTACCGTAATACATCATCTCGTGACTAACTCATTAGTCTTTTGCTTGCAAGGCTTATTATGATGTGCATTACCGAGAGGGCCCAGAGATACCTCTCCGACACTCGGAGTGACAAATCCTACTCTTGATCTATGCCAACACCACGAACACTTTCGGATACACCTATAGAGCATCTTTATAATCACCCAGTTACGTTGTGACGTTTGATAGCACACAAGGTGTTCCTCTGGTATTCGGGAGTTGCATAATCTCATTGTCATAGGAACATGTATAAGTCATGAAGAAAGCAATAGCAGTAAAAGTAAACGGATGGGTCTTGTCCATCACATCATTCTCCTAATGATGTGATCCCATTGATCAAATGACAATTCATGTCTATGGCTAGGAAACATAACCATCTTTGATCAATGAGCTAGTCTAGTAGAGGCATACCAGGGACACTCTGTTTTGTCTATGTATTCACACATGTACTAAGTTTTCGGTTAATACAATTCTAGCATGAATAATAAACATTTATCATGATATAAGGAAATATAAATAACAACTTTATTATTGCCTCTAGGGCATATTTCCTTCACAATTATGCAAGCAACCAACCAGAACACTCAGATGCTCATGCAGATGATGCAGAATTTCCAAGCCAACCAAGCAAATCAAGGCAATCATGGGAACCAAGGCCAAGGCAATATGTTCAATCAACCTCACTTTGCGACACTGAACCAATTCCTGGCAAACCAACCAAAGTCGTTCTGTTACTGTGTCGACCTGCTGGATGCTGAAGATTGGATCATAGGAATCAAAAAGCACTTTGAATGCAGTAACGTGAGGCCTGAGGATTATGTCAAGTTTGCCACTTTCCAACTCAAAGATCAAGCTGCTGATTGGTGGCAATAGTACAAAGACTCTAGAGGTGATCGTGAGATCTCGTGGACTGACTTCTGCAAAGATTTCCGTTCCCATCACATTCCAACCAATGTCATTGAAGGCATGCGTGAGCAATTCCGCAACATGAAGCAAGGCACCATGTCCGTCTATCAATACAATGTCAAATTCCAGAATCTTGCCCGTTATGCGAAGAAAGACATCCCCGATGCCAAGAGCAAGATATACCAGTTCCGAGGTGGTCTGAAAGATGAACTCCAACTTGCTCTCACCTTGTTCGAGCCGGATGAATTTGATCAATTCAACAATATGCCTCTCAAGCATGAGGTAGCTCAGCTCAAGTGTGAAGCTTCTAAAAAGAGGATTAGAGATGCTATTCACTCCTCCTCTTCCTCTCAAGTGGTTTCCAAGAAGTAGAAGTTCTGGCTACCGCCTCCTCCAGTGCTCCATCCTCCAAGCAACAACAAGCACTCACGTGGTCGTGGATTCTTCCACCCACCCAACCCAAGAAACCAGTCCAAGCCTCAGTTCCAAGTTTCAAGATCAAGTGGTCCTTATCATCGGCCTCTTTCAGAAGTTACTTGCAACAAGTGTTCTCAGAAGGTTCACTATGCCAACAAGTGTCCCAACCCAAGGCGCCTTCCGCCTCCTCCACCTGTCAGCACTGCTATTGTCAAGCACAGCCCCAAGTTAGCAAGAGTGAATCTGATGAATGCATCTCAAGCATAGAATTCTTGTGATGTGATATTGGGTAACCTCTCAGTTAACTCTATTCCTGCAAAAGTCTTGTTTGATTCAGGTGCATCACATTCTTTCATATCAAGACCTTTTGCATTGTCACATGATATGCCATTGCAAGCTTTGCCTAGTCGAATGTCCGTGATTTCTCCGGGTTTGCTAATGAACTCCAACAACTTTGTTCCGGATATATCTATTCATGTGGGTGATTACAGTTTTCTGGTTTCACCGGTTGTTCTCGGCAACTCCGATATTGATCTTATTCTTGGGATGTATTGGATCTCCAAGCATGATGCAAACATTGATTGTGCAAGCAAGGAGGTCAAGCTAACTCATCATGACGAAGACGTGATTATCTTCGCAGCTCGAGATAACACAATCATGTTGTTCTCTCTCAATGACAAGGTTGAGATTAATGCCATTTCTCATATTCCGGTGGTTCGTGAATATGACGATGTATTCCCTGAAGAGCTTCCAGGCATGCCTCCCCACTGTCAAGTTGAATTCGTCATTGAACTTGTACCTGGTACCGAGCGAGCATGTCGGCATCCGTACAAGCTTTCTCCTGATGAGTTGAAGGAGCCGAAGAAACAACTCGATGAGCAAGAACGTATGGGTCTAATCAGACCAAGTACTTCTCCTTGGGGTTGTGGTGTTCTATTTTTCAAGAAGAAGGATGGCACGGAACACCTTTGCGTTGATTACCGGCCATTGAACAAGAAGACAACAAAGAATAAGTACCCGCTCCCCAATATCAATGAAATGTTCGAGCAGCTCAAAGGAGCCAAGGTTTTCTCGAAGCTCTATCTCCGGATGGGTTACCATCAGATTTGTATCCGTGAAGAGGATATTCCTAAGACCGCATTCAGAACAAGTTTTGGCTCCTATGAATACACGGTCATGTCTTTCGGCCTTGCAAATGCTCCACCCACTTTCTCTCGGATGATGCACTTCATATTCAACCCCTACACCAATGAATTCGTGCTCGTCTACCTCGATGATATCTTGGTATTCTCCGAGAATGAAGAATACCATGCCAAGCACCTCCGATTGGTCCTTGATAGGCTCCGTGAGCACCGGTTCTATTCGAAGTTCTCCAAATGTGAATTCTGGCTGGATAAAGTCCTCTATCTTGGCCATATTATCTCTGCCGAGGGCACTTCTGTTAACCCCGAGAAGGTTGAAGCTATTGTCAACTGGGAACCTCCGCAGAATGTCAAACAACTCCGAAGCTTCCTTGGTCTCGCTAGCTATTGCAGAAGGTTCGTTGAGAACTTCTCCAAGATTGCCAAGCCTCTTTCCAACCTGTTGCAGAAGAATGTCAAGTACTCGTGGACTCCTGATTGTGATGTGGCATTCAAGACACTCAAAGAGAAGCTCATTTTTGCTCCGGTTCTTACTCCTCCGGATGAGTCCAAGCCTTATGAAGTCTTTTGTGATGCTTCATTGCAAGGTCTTGTTCTCATGCAAGACGAGAAGATTGTGGCATACACTTCTCGTTAGCTGAAACCAAATGAGTGGAATAATCCCACACATGATCTTGAGCTAGGAGCGATTTTTCATGCCTTGATCACGTGGAGACACCTTCTGTTGGGAAGAAAAGTGGACATCTTCACCGATCACAAGAGCTTGAAGTACATCTTCACTCAGCCAAACCTTAACCTTCGCCAGACTCGTTGGGTTGAAATGATTCAAGAGTACGATCCAAGCATTGAGTATACTCCTGGCAAGGCCAATGTCATTGCAGAAGCCTTGAGCAGAAAGGCGTATTGCAACAATCTCCTTCTCAAACCGTTCCAACCTGAACTTTGTGAATCATTCAGGAAGCTCAACCTCCAAGTTGTTCCGCAAAGCTTTCTTGCAAACCTTCAAGTTGCTCCTACCTTGGAAGATCAAATCCGTGAGGCCCAACTCGGTGATGCTATGGTGCAGAAAGTGAAACATGGTATTGCTAAGGGTACTCCCAAGTACAAGTGCTATCGCATTGATGAGAAAGACACCTTGTTCTTTGAGGACAGAGTCGTGGTTCCCAAAGGTGATCTCAGAAAGCTCATAATGAACGAAGCACATGACTCACTCCTCTCAATACATCCAGGAAGCTCCAAGATGTATCATGACCTCAAGCAATCATATTGGTGGACTCGCATGAAAAGGGAGATTGCCCAATTCGTGAATGAATGTGATGTCTGCAGAAGAGTGAAGGCAGAGCATCAATGTCCAGCCGGACTCCTTCAACCTCTACCTATTCCCGAGTGGAAATTCGATCACATTGAGATGGATTTCGTCACCGGTTTTCCCAAGTTCAAGAAGGGAAATGATGCTATCTTTGTGGTGATTGACAAGCTAACTAAAGTAGCTCATTTTCTTCCAGTCAAAGAATCCATCAACGCAGCTCAGCTGGCAGAGCTGTACACCTCCCGAATTGTTTCTTTGCATGGCATTCCTCAAGTGATCTCCTCAGACTGCGAAAGCTTGTTCACTTCCAAGTTCTGGGATTCTTTTCAGTCAGCCATGGGCACAAAGATTCGCTTCAGCACCGTGTTTCACCCTCAGACTAGTGGCCAAGTCGAAAGAGTGAACCAAATCCTTGAAGATGCTCACATCTTGTGTCATCTCCTTCGGTATGAAATGGGAAGATTGCCTTCCATTTGCCGAATTCTCCTACAACAATAGCTTTCAAGCAAGTGCAGGCAAAGCTCCTTTTGAAATCCTCTATGGCAGAAAGTTTCGTACCCTTCTCAACTAGTCCGAGATTGGTGAACACTGAACGTCAACTACTTGGAAATGATTTGATCTCAGAAGCCAAAGAGATGTGCAAAGTCATACGTGGGAATCTCAAAGCCGCGCAATCACGTCAAAAGAGCTACTATGACAGCAAGCATCGTGACTTGGCTTTCGACATTGGAGATCATGTCTATCTCCGTGTTTCTCCCATGAAGGGCACTCAGAGGTTCGGTATCAAGGGCAAGCTTTATCCAAGATACGTGGGCCACCATACCTACCTATTATGGCATTTCCATAGCCATTCCGAGATATATTGCCATGCAACTTACCACTGTTCCGTTTTCTATGACACGCTTCATCATTGTCATATTGCCATCCATAATCATGTAGTTGACATCGTATTTGTGGCAAGGCCACCATTCAAAAAAATTCATACATGTCACTCTTGATTCATTGCACATCCCGGTACACCGCCGGAGGCATTCATATAGAGTCATACTTTGTTCTAGTATAGAGTTGTAATATCGAGTTGTAAGTAAATAAAAGTGTGATGGTGATATGTCCAAAACGTATCTATAATTTCTGCTTGCTCCATGCCTCTTTTGTGTGATATTGCTATGATATTTATGCACTTCCATACACTTTTGATCATATTTGGACTAACCTATTAACTCAGTGCACCACAGTGCCAGTTCCTGTTTTCTGCTGTTTTTCTATTTCAGGTTTCCCCCATATTAAAAGTGCCCTAAAAATTCCGGGAAAAATACAGGAAAAATCAGCGTATCGGGAGCTTCAAGAAAAAACAAGGCAGGGCCAGAGGGGAGCCTGGGGTGGCCCAGGCGGCCACCCGGCGCGGCCCCACCCCTGGCCGCGCCAGGGGGGCACCTGGGGCCCCACCTCCGCCTCTGGTGACCCCCTTTGGCATATATATTGCTCGCGTCCCGAAACCCTCGAGGACGGAACCCTTTTTTACGATCTCGCCTCTGTTCCGCCGCCGCCGCGCTTCCAAGATCGGGAGCACCAGAAGAACTCTTCCCGGCACCCTGTCGGAGGGGAGAACCACCACCGGGAGCTTCTCCACCACCATGGACGCTTCCCGGATGAGTTGTGAGTAGTCCCCCTTGGACCATGGGTCCATGACCAGTAGCTATGTGATGTTCTCCTCCCCTCTTTGTTCTTCATGGATTAGACCTCGTGAGCTGCCCTACATGATCGAGGCACATATGTAATCTTTCTGCTATTGCTATACTGAGTTTGCTGGGATCCGATGGATTGTGAGATTATGTTCAGATTGTGTGTGAGTAATATATTTGATTCACCTCTTTTATATTTATGTTCTTGAGTAATTCTTGCATGTTCTCCGTTGCTGTTTATTGCTTTGGCCGAGTAGTAGGTAGTAACTCCAAGAGGGAACGTTATGCTTGATTGTGGGTTCATGCCCCTCGATGACTAGTTTGAGTGACACAAACATGAGTCTAGGGGATGTGCTGTTGCCACAAGGGGGAAAACAATGGTGCTTGTACTTGCGGGTGCAAGGATTATTTACTTTACGCAAAGTTCTTTTAATGCAGTTGTCTGTTGCTTTGAGTTTACACTTTGGGTGGTACTCGCAACTTAATACCAGCGAGATGTTCTGGATAGATATCTCAAGGTGGATGATTAGTAGTAGATGCAGATGGATTTCGGTCTACTTGCCTTGGCGTACCGCCCATGCTTTTGAGCCTCTACCTTTCTTTACAGCATAGTTAGCATTGGTTTGCGCACATAATCCTGTCAATTGCCCAGCTGTAATTTGTTTACCTCGCTTAGCTGTTTTATCGTCTTTTGGGAGAGAGACATCACTAGTGAACATTATGGGACCCCGGTCCATATTACCATCACTGATCACACCCGCTATTTACTTCCTGTTCTTATTTCCTAGTTGCAGTCATACTTATCACTATTACCTCTTGTGTTTGATCCTTTGTAAACAGCAAGGCCAGAGGGATTGACAACCTCTCTGTACTCGTTGGGAACAAAGTTATTTGTATCTGTGTGCAGGTCCTGTCAACCGCTAAGTTGGCGCTGTTAGCGTTGACACCTTCTTGTTGGCCCTCGGACTCTCACGGGATTCGATCCTTGGTATCTTGCCAAGGGAAACTTGTCGTTATGCTACATCTCAAACCTTCCACTTGGGGTAACCAACGAGGGGCGAGAAGCCATCAAGCAAAGTTTCTGGCGCCGTTGCCGGGGACTCCACTCTTCGAGATAGGGGAGTTGCACGCTATCTTTTATCTTTGCTTTTTAGTCTTGTTAGTTTACCTTTCAGTTTTTGCTTTAGTGTCCCTTACCAAAAATCACAAAAATAGTTATGTCGCTTTTAGTTGGCATTATGTCTGGTCCTTTTACCTTTGGTGAGGCAGAAGTGCTCACCTTTAAACCAAGAGGTGGTGAAAGTCTAAAAGATGCTTGGTATAGAATTAATGATTCTCATAAAAGAGCCACCAAGAAGCAATCTACTACTATCCTACTTAGAAATTTTTATGTTGGAATTACTTCTTGGAATAGGTTTATTCTAGATTTTGCTATCAATGGAAATTTCCTAGAAGCCCCAGTTTGGGAATCTCTTAGTATTATGGAAAATCTTGTTGGAAATCCCCCTGTCGTTAGCATTCAAGAGGACATTACCCTAGCTCACATTATGAAAAAACTTGAAAATATAGAGCTAGAGATGCCAAGCATTAATAAGATAAATGAGTTGGACCGTAAGATCCAAGGGAATTTGAATAGGCTTGATAGCTCCATGCATAAAATTCTCAAAACTTTGGAGACCATCAAATCCCATGACTTGGATTCTTCTAGGATAGACAAGATTGAGGAAATCTTTGACACTTTAGGAACTACCTTCTCCTCAATCAAAGCCAAAAAGGTAGAAACTCCGGCAAAGAAGGAACCTAAGTTCGTTTATGTTCCAAAGGCTCCTCGTTCCAAAAGTAATCCATCTATTGCCAAAGGGGTTGAAACTGTGAAGACTTTGGAAGAAATACCTCTCTTTGATAAATCTATAAATGAATCTCCCATTGACTTTCCACCTTTTGGTTTTCTCCCTAGAAGTATATTTACTAGGCCTTTATTTGAAAGTCCTCTTAAGACTAGTTGTACTATTGAAGAGCTTTTTGATGATCTTGATGATGGTTCAATTGATACAACTTGATCTTTTTGCATCATGCCTAGCTTAAAGGCATAAAAGAAAGCACTTTTGGGAGGCAGCCCACAAAGAATAAAGTTTTATTTTGCTTTTGTTGTGTCTTGATGTTTGTTACAGTAGCATCATCATTGTATCTTTTCTTTTCAGCTTTGTGCCAAGTTTAGCCTCCGATTGCAAGAAAGTTCAAAAGTTGTGACGTGCAGTCCAGAAAACAAATTCTGTCCTTGGACAGAAAAATTCGTATAAAATCACCAGATCGTCTTTTTGATCTGAATTGTTTTGACAGCGTGCTCTATACAATTGGCTTTCGGGCGTCTGTTCTGAGTTTTTTGATTTGAGTTGTAGAAGTACCCTGAAAAAATTATTTACTACCTGGTGGTCTGTTTTTCACAGATTCTGTCCTGTTTTGCCTTTTCTTCGTTTTGCAAACCTTGAGCTTGCTTTTTCTTTGCAAAAACCTTTTGGCAATCTTGAGAAATAGTAGGTCTTCAAGATTATCTTTATTTCCAGCAGGGAAAAGTTATTTTATTATGGGTACTAACCTCGCTAATCAGATTATGATGAGTTATGTATGAAGGGAGTTTTCAAGTGTGCGAGGGAAGATGATAAAAAGATTCAGGAGGGTCAAACGCTCAAGCTTGGGGATGCCCCCGTGCACCCCCAAGAAATATTCAAGAAGACTCAAGCGTCTAAGCTTGGGGATGCCCCCGTGCATCCCCTTCTCCTTCAACAATTGTCAGTTCGTCTTTCGTTCCACTATATTTTAATCACTTCATGCGTTATGTGCTATGCTTGGAGCGTCTTGCTCTTAGTTTCCTTTTTAGTTTTCTTTAGCTTTGCTTGCTGTTCGTAACGAGTTAGAACACAGCTTTCTTTGTGTGGGAGAGAAACACACTCCACTTCAACCTAGAACACAACATAGGATTTTCATGCTTATCTTTGTTGTGTGTGTTCTTTGTCTTTCCATAGCTACTGTCATGTTTAGCTCTTAGTTTTCATGCTTTTCTTTTTAAAGAGCTTTTGTTTAGTTGGTTGTTGAACTCTCTTGAGTTTTCATGTTTATCTTGTTAAGAGAGTTTGTCTGTTGCACTGAGTTGTGTGTCTTAACTTAAAGTAGGTAATTGAGGTTGCTATTTAATTTTAGTAGTAACTTGCAATAGTTTTGAGGTATTGCCATGAGTAATGTTTGAACTTTTGGTGTCAAGAGCTTTAGCCTATTAGTGATAGATGTCGTATTTTGGGCAATCCGTGTTTATTTTCGAAAACCTACAAAATAGTTGAGAACTTTAGCTACTAAATGGATCACTAATCTTTGGAGGGATCGAATATTAGAGTACACTCACGTACCATGAGCCGAGGATGCGCAAGGATAACCAAATCCCCATACACTCCTCCTCAGGGTACTTGTCTCTTTGAGAACCTCCTAATTAGATTGAGAGTTACCGATAATAAGTGCATGAGTTCTCCAGACTAATGTGAGTATTCGAAAGTTGACACTTCCACCTAGCCATATTTTTCTAGCCTCTTCGGTACCGTGCATTGCCCTTTCTCACCTCGAGAGTTGGCGCATACTTCGCCGGTGCATCCAAATCCTTGGCACGATACGCTCTGTCATCATAAGCCTCATTATATCCTTCCTCAAAACAGCCACCATACCTACCTATCAAGGCATTTCCATAGCCTTTCCGAGATACATTGCCATGCAACATCCATCTTCTCATGACTTGATCTTCATGTCATACATGCTTTTTGCTTGATCGATGAGCCGCATGCTAGTTGGCCTTGCCCTAATCATTGCTACATGACGCGCTAGTATCATTGCATATCCTGCTACACTGGCAGAGGCATACATTTGTATACATCATGATAGTTTCATTTTCTTTATGTTGAGTACTTTTGTAAAGTGTGAAAGATCTTCTATACTTCTTGTAATACATAGAATGTTGCCCCTAAAGTGAGGGAAAGATCCCAAAGAGGACAAATCAAAAGATCTCAAAGAGGACAAAATCAAAAGATCCCAAAGAGGACAAATGAGAGATAAATAGAAAGAGCCATTGAGGCCACAAAAAAAATAGAAAAAAGAGAAAAAGAAATAAAAAGAGAGAAGGGGGCACACTACTATTTCTTTTGAGAGATCCACACTCGTACTCCATCTTATACCTTGTGCTCCATAGAGATTATCATTCATGCATATAGCTATGTGGGGACCTTCACACTATAGAACTTGGCTTGTATATTCCAATGATGAGCCTCCTCAAAAGAGCTCTAGGTCTTCTTGAGCAAGCAAGTTGGATGCACCCCCACTAGTTCCATTGGAGAGCTTACCTTAGCTCATATGTGCATCCGTTGCATGGCAATCCCTACTCCTCACATCATATCTATCATTTGGCTTTCTCTCGCCGATGATTGTCCTCATTGATGTGAGCCTTTCACACCTTTTTTGTCTTACCCCTCTATCATTTTTCTCTCTTTGCCATCTTAAGTGTCGACTTTCTTGCTTACGCTCATACATTGCATGAGTGCTCAAAATATCGAAAGGGAGTGGATCATTTCGACTTGTACCTGGCTGACGGTCTGGGGATGAGTCAAGATAAGATTCCAAAGAAGACCAAGTGTGAAACTTTAGTAGATTAAGTTCTCAACAATACAAAAACTATGTTTTACTCTCTCATATATCCCTATCCCCTTTCTTGCACGCAAACACCATTTGGAGACATTCGAGTCACGGACAGCGAGAGCTCTTGCACCTTTATGTTCTTATGTTACTTGTTACAATGCTAATATAGACTCTCGCTTGTTATGACTTGAATTGGATTACGTGCCTTGATTGCTTTACTTAAAAGTTCTTATATGGTTGATAGCATGTCACCACAGAAATTATGCTTGTTATCATTTACCTACTCGAGGACGAGCGGGAATTAAGCTTGGGGATGTTGATACGTCCAAAACGTATCTATAATTTATGCTTGCTCCATGCCTCTTTTGTGTGATATTGCTATGATATTTATGCACTTCCATACACTTTTGATCATATTTGGACTAACCTATTAAATCAGTGCACCACAGTGCCAGTTCCTGTTTTCTGCTGTTTTTCTATTTCAGGTTTCCCCCATATTAAAAGTGCCCTAAAAATTCTGGGAAAAATACAGGAAAAATCAGCGTATCGGGAGCTTCAAGAAAAACTAAGGCATGGCCAGAGGGGAGCCTGGGGTGGCCCAGGCGGCCACCCGGCGCGGCCCCACCCCTGGCCGCGCCAGGGGGGCGCCTGGGGCCCCACCTCCGCCTCTGGTGACCCCCTTTGGCATATATATTGCTCGCGTCCCGAAACCCTCGAGGATGGAACCCTTTTTTACGATCTCGCCTCTGTTCCGCCGCCGCCGCGCTTCCAAGATCGGGAGCACCAGGAGAACTCTTGCTGGCACCCTGCCGGAGGGGAGAACCACCACCGGGGGCTTCTCCACCACCCTAGACGCTTCCCGGATGAGTTGTGAGTAGTCCCCCTTGGACCATGGGTCCATGACCAGTAGCTATGTGATGTTCTCCTCTCCTCTTTGTTCTTCATGGATTAGACCTCGTGAGCTGCCCTACATGATCGAGGCACATATGTAATCTTTCTGCTATTGCTATGTTGAGTTTGCTGGGATCCGATGGATTATGAGATTATGTTCAGATTGTGTGTGAGTAATATATTTGATTCACCTCTTTTATATTTATGTTCTTGAGTAATTCTTGCATGTTCTCCGTTGCTGTTTATTGCTTTGGCCGAGTAGTAGGTAGTAACTCCAAGAGGGAACGTTATGCTTGATTGTGGGTTCATGCCCCTCGATGACTAGTTTGAGTGACAGAAACATGAGTCTAGGGCATGTGTTGTTGCCACAAGGGGGAAAACAACGGTGCTTATACTTGCGGGTGCAAGGATTGTTTACTTTACGCAAAGTTCTTTTAATGCAGTTGTCTGTTGCTTTGAGTTTACACTTTGGGTGGGACTCACAACTTAATACCAGCGAGATGTTCTGGATAGATATCTCAAGGTGGATGATTAGTAGTAGATGCAGATGGATTTCGGTCTACTTGCCTTGGCGTACCGCCCATGCTTTTGAGCCTCTACCTTTCTTTACAACATAGTTAGCATTGGTTTGCGCACATAATCCAGTCAATTGCCCAGCTGTAATTTGTTTACCTCGCTTAGCCGTTTTATCGTCTTTTGGGAGAGAGACATCACTAGTGAACATCATGGGACCCCGGTCCATATTACCATCACTGATCACACCCGCTATTTACTTCCTGTTCTTATTTCCTAGTTGCAGTCATACCTATCACTATTACCTCTTGCATTTGATGCTTTGTAAACAGCAAGGCCGGAGGGATTGACAACCTCTCTGTACTCGTTGGGAGCAAAGTTATTTGTATCTGTGTGCAGGTCCTGTCAACCGCTAAGTTGGCGCTGTTAGCGTTGACACCTTCTTGTTGGCCCTCGGAGTCTCACGGGATTCGATCCTTGGTATCTTGCCAAGGGAACCTTGCCGTTACGCTACATCTCAAACCTTCCACTTGGGGTAACCAACGAGGGGCGAGAAGCCATCAGATGGTCATCATTACTAGAGCATTCTCCCAAAGAAAAAAAGGAAAGGCCAAATAAAAAAAGAAAGGCCCAAAAAAGGGGAAAAGAGGAAAAATAATAATGAAATAATAAAAAGGGACAGTGCTACTATATTTTTCCACGATTGTGCTTTAAAGTAGCACCATGATCTTCATGATAAAGAGTCTCTTGTTTTGTCACTTTCATATACTAGTGGGAATTTTCATTATAGAACTTGGCTTGTATATTCCAACGATGGGCTTCCTCAAATGCCCTAGGTCTTCGTGAGCAAGCAAGTTGGATGCACACCCACTTAGTTTCTTTTGTTGAGCTTTCATACATTTATAGCTCTAGTGGATCCGTTGCATGGCAATCCCTACTCTCTCACATTGATATCTATTGATGGGCATCTCCATAGCCCATTGATACGCCTAGTTGATGTGAGACCATCTTCCTCCTTTTGTCTTCTCCACAACCACCATTCTATTCCACCTATAGTGCTATATCCATGGCTCATGCTCATTTATTGCATGAAAGTTGAAAAAGTTTGAACAAAAATAAGTATGAAACAAATGTCTGGCTGAACCCGGGGTTGTGCATGACTTGAGTAGTTTGTGTGACGAAGATGGAGCATAGCCAAACTATATGATTTTGTAGAGATGAACTTTCTTTGGCCATGTTATTTTGAGAAGACATAATTGCTTTGTTGGTATGCTTGAAGTATTATTGTTTTATGTCAATATCAAACTTTTGTCTTGAACCTTTCGGATCTGAACATTCATGCCACAATAAACAAAATTACATTGATAATTATGTTGGGTAGCATTCTACATCAAAAATTCTGTTTTTATCATTTACCTACTCGAGGACGAGCATGGATTAAGCTTGGGGATGCTTGATACGTCTCCAACGTATCTATATTTTTTGATTGTTCCATGCTATTATATTATCCATCTTGGATGTTTTATATGCATTTATATGCTATTTTATATGATTTTTGGGACTAACCTATTAACCTAGAGCCCGGTGCCAGTTTCTGTTTTTTCCTTGTTTTTGAGTTTCACAGAAAAGAAATACCAAACAGAGTCAATTTGACCTGCCAATTTTTGTGGATTTTTTATGGACCAAAAGAAGCCCCCGGAGTAAAAGAGTTGGGCCAGAAGAGTCCCGAGCCGTCCACGAGGGTGGAGGGCGCGCCCTACCCCCCTGGGCTCGCCCTCCTATCTCGTGGACAACTCGGAGACCCCCCTGACGTGAGACATATGCCAAAAATTCCTATAAATACAGAAACCCCCGAAAAGAAACCTAGATCGGGAGTTGCGCCGCCGAAAGCCTCTGTTGCCACCGAAAACCAATCTAGACCCGTTCCGGCACCCTGCCGGAGGGGGGAATCCCTCTCCGGTGGCCATCTTCATCATCCCGACGCTCTCCATGAAGAGATGGGAGTAGTTCACCCTTGGGGATGAGGGTATGTACCAGTAGTTATGTGTTTGATCTGTCTCTCTAGTGTTCTTGAGATGGCACGATCTTGATGTATTGCAAGCTTTGCTACTATAGTTGGATCTTATGATGTTTCTCCCCCTCTACTTTCTTGTGATGGATTGAGTTTTCCCTTTGAAGTTATCTTATCGGATTGAGTCTTTAAGGATTTGAGAACACTTGATGTATGTATTGCGTGGGATACCCATGGTGACAATGGGGTATTCTATTGATTCACTTGATGTATGTTATTGTGATCAACTTGCGAGTTCCGTGACCTTGGGAATCTATGTATAGGGGTTGGCACGCGTTTTCGTCTTGACTCTCCGGCAGAAACTTTGGGCACTCTTTGAAGTTCTTTGTGTTGGTTGAATAGATGAATCTGAGATTTTGTGATGCATATCGTATAATCATGCCCACGGATACTTGAGGTGACAATGGAGTATCTAGGTGACATTAGGGTTTTGGTTGATTTGTGTCTTAAGGTGTTATTCTAGTACAAACTCTAGGATAGATCAAACAGAAAGAATAGCTTCGTGTTATTTTACTGCGGACTCTTGAATAGATCGATCAGAAAGAATAACTTTGAGGTGGTTTCGTACCCTACAATAATCTCTTCATTTGTTCTCCACTATTAGTGACTCTTTGTTGGATGTTGATGGATAGTTATATGATCCAGTTATGTTATTATTGTTGAGAGAACTTGCAATAGTGAAAGTGTGAACCATAGGCCTTGTTTCAAAGCATTGCAATACCGTTTATGCTCACTTTTATCATTAGTTACCTTGTTGTTTTTATATTTTCAGATTACAAAAACCTATATGTACCATCCATATTGCACTTTGATACGTCCAAAACGTATCTATAATTTCTGCTTGCTCCATGCTTCTTTTGTGTGATATTGCTATAATATTGATGCACTTCCATACACGTTTGATCATATTTCAACTAACCTATTAACTCAGTGCACCACAGTGCCGGTTCATGTTTTCTGTTGTTTTTCTATTTCAGGTTTCCCCCATATTAAAAGTGCTCCAAAAATTTCAGGAAAAATATAGGAAAAATCAGCGTACAGGAAGCTTCGCGAAGAACCAAAGATGGGCCAGAGGGGAGCCAGGGGAGGCCCAGGCGGCCACCTGGCGCGGTCCCACCCCTGGCCGCGCCAGGGGGGCGCCTGGGGCCCCTGCTCCGCCTCTGGCTGCCCCCCTTCGCCTATATATCCCTCTCGTCCCAAAACCCTCGAGGACAGAACCCTTTTTCGCGATCTCGCCTCTGTTCCGCCGCCGCAGCGCTTCCAAGATCGGGAGCATCAGGAGAACTCTTCCCGGCACCCTGCTGGAGGGGAGAACCACCACCGGGAGCTTCTCCACCACCATGGACGCTTCCCGGATGAGTCGTGAGTAGTCCACCTTGGACCATGGGTCCATGATTAGTAGCTATGTGATGTTCTCCTCCCCTCTTTGCTCTTCATGGTTTAGACCTCGTGAGCTGCCCTACATGATCGAGGCACATATGTAATCTTTCTGTTGTTGCTTTGCTGAGTTTGCTGGGATCTGATGGATTATGAGACTATGTTCAGATTGTGTTTGAGTAATATATTTGATTCACCTCTTTTATATCTTTGTTCTTGAGTAATTCTTGCATGTTCTCCGTTGCTGTTTATTGCTTTGGCCAAGTAGTAGGTAGTAACTCCAAGAGGGAGCGTTATGCTTGATTGTGGGTTCATGCCCCCTGATGACTAGCTTGAGTGACAGAAACATGAGTCTAGTGGATGTGCTGTTGCCACAAGGGAGAAAACAACGGTGCTTGTACTTGCGGGTGCAAGGATTGTTTACTTTACGCAAAGTTCTTTTAATGCAGTTGTCTGTTGCTTTGAGTTTACACTTTGGGTGGGATTCGCAACTTGATACCAGCGAGATGTTCTGGATAGATATCTCAAGGTGGATGATTAGTAGTAGATGCAGATGGATTTCGGTCTACTTGCTTTGGCGTGCCGCCCATGCTTTTGAGCCTCTACCTTTCTTTGCAGCATAGTTAGCATTGGTTTGCGCACATAATCCTGTCAATTGCCCAGCTGTAATTTGTTTACCTCGCTTTGCTGTTTTATCGTCTTTTGGGAGAGAGACATCACTAGTGAACATCATGGGACCCCGGTCCATATTACCATCACTGATCACACCCGCTATTTACTTCCTGTTCTTATTTCCTAGTTGCAGTCATACCTATCACTATTACCTCTTGCGTTTGATGCTTTGTAAACAGCAAGGCCGGAGGGATTGACAACCTCTCTGTACTCGTTGGGAGCAAAGTTATTTGTATCTGTGTGCAGGTCCTGTCAACCGCTAAGTTGGCGCTGTTAGCGTTGACACCTTCTTGTTGGCCCTCGGAGTCTCACGGGATTCGATCCTTGGTATCTTGCCAAGGGAACCTTGCCGTTACGCTACATCTCAAACCTTCCACTTGGGGTAACCAACGAGGGGCGAGAAGCCATCAGATGGTCATCATTACTAGAGCATTCTCCCAAAGAAAAAAAAGGAAAGGCCAAATAAAAAAAGAAAGGCCCAAAAAAGGGGAAAAGAGGAAAAATAATAATGAAATAATAAAAAAGGGACAATGCTACTATATTTTTCCACGATTGTGCTTTAAAGTAGCACCATGATCTTCATGATAAAGAGTCTCTTGTTTTGTCACTTTCATATACTAGTGGGAATTTTCATTATAGAACTTGGCTTGTATATTCCAACGATGGGCTTCCTCAAATGCCCTAGGTCTTCGTGAGCAAGCAAGTTGGATGCACACCCACTTAGTTTCTTTTGTTGAGCTTTCATACATTTATAGCTCTAGTGGATCCGTTGCATGGCAATCCCTACTCTCTCACATTGATATCTATTGATGGGCATCTCCATAGCCCATTGATACGCCTAGTTGATGTGAGACCATCTTCCTCCTTTTGTCTTCTCCACAACCACCATTCTATTCCACCTATAGTGCTATATCCATGGCTCATGCTCATTTATTGCATGAAAGTTGAAAAAGTTTGAACAAAAATAAGTATGAAACAAATGTCTGGCTGAAACCGGGGTTGTGCATGATTTGAGTAGTTTGTGTGACGAAGATGGAGCATAGCCAAACTATATGATTTTGTAGAGATGAACTTTCTTTGGCCATGTTATTTTGAGAAGACATAATTGCTTTGTTGGTATGCTTGAAGTATTATTGTTTTATGTCAATATCAAACTTTTGTCTTGAACCTTTCGGATCTGAACATTCATGCCACAATAAACAAAATTACATTGATAATTATGTTGGGTAGCATTCTACATCAAAAATTCTGTTTTTATCATTTACCTACTCGAGGACGAGCATGGATTAAGCTTGGGGATGCTTGATACGTCTCCAACGTATCTATATTTTTTGATTGTTCCATGCTATTATATTATCCATCTTGGATGTTTTATATGCATTTATATGCTATTTTATATGATTTTTGGGACTAACCTATTAACCTAGAGCCCGGTGCCAGTTTCTGTTTTTTCCTTGTTTTTGAGTTTCACAGAAAAGGAATACCAAACAGAGTCAATTTGACCTGCCAATTTTTGTGGATTTTTTATGGACCAAAAGAAGCCCCCGGAGTAAAAGAGTTGGGCCAGAAGAGTCCCGAGCCGTCCACGAGGGTGGAGGGCGCGCCCTACCCCCCTGGGCTCGCCCTCCTATCTCGTGGATAACTCGGAGACCCCCCTGACGTGAGACATATGCCAAAAATTCCTATAAATACAGAAACCCCCGAAAAGAAACCTAGATCGGGAGTTCCGCCGCCGAAAGCCTCTGTTGCCACCGAAAACCAATCTAGACCCGTTCCGGCACCCTGCCGGAGGGGGGAATCCCTCTCCGGTGGCCATCTTCATCATCCCGACGCTCTCCATGAAGAGATGGGAGTAGTTCACCCTTGGGGATGAGGGTATGTACCAGTAGTTATGTGTTTGATCTGTCTCTCTCGTGTTCTTGAGATGGCACGATCTTGATGTATTGCAAGCTTTGCTACTATAGTTGGATCTTATGATGTTTCTCCCCCTCTACTTTCTTGTGATGGATTGAGTTTTCCCTTTGAAGTTATCTTATCGGATTGAGTCTTTAAGGATTTGAGAACACTTGATGTATGTATTGCGTGGGATACCCATGGTGACAATGGGGTATTCTATTGATTCACTTGATGTATGTTATTGTGATCAACTTGCGAGTTCCGTGACCTTGGGAATCTATGCATAGGGGTTGGCACGCGTTTTCGTCTTGACTCTCCGGCAGAAACTTTGGGCACTCTTTGAAGTTCTTTGTGTTGGTTGAATAGATGAATCTGAGATTTTGTGATTTATATCGTATAATCATGCCCACGGATACTTGAGGTGACAATGGAGTATCTAGGTGACATTAGGGTTTTGGTTGATTTGTGTCTTAAGGTGTTATTCTAGTACAAACTCTAGGATAGATCAAACAGAAAGAATAGCTTCGTGTTATTTTACTGCGGACTCTTGAATAGATCGATCAGAAAGAATAACTTTGAGGTGGTTTCGTACCCTACAATAATCTCTTCATTTGTTCTCCACTATTAGTGACTCTTTGTTGGATGTTGATGGATAGTTATATGATCCAGTTATGTTATTATTGTTGAGAGAACTTGCAATAGTGAAAGTGTGAACCATAGGCCTTGTTTCAAAGCATTGCAATACCGTTTATGCTCACTTTTATCATTAGTTACCTTGTTGTTTTTATATTTTCAGATTACAAAAACCTATATGTACCATCCATATTGCACTTTGATACGTCCAAAACGTATCTATAATTTCTGCTTGCTCCGTGCTTCTTTTGTGTGATATTGCTATAATATTGATGCACTTCCATACACGTTTGATCATATTTCGACTAACCTATTAACTCAGTGCACCACAGTGCCAGTTCATGTTTTCTGTTGATTTTCTATTTCAGGTTTCCCCCATATTAAAAGTGCTCCAAAAATTTCAGGAAAAATATAGGAAAAATCAGCGTACAGGAAGCTTCGCGAAGAACCAAAGATGGGCCAGAGGGGAGCCAGGGGAGGCCCAGGCGGCCACCTGGCGCGGTCCCACCCCTGGCCGCGCCAGGGGGGCGCCTGGGGCCCCTGCTCCGCCTCTGGCTGCCCCCCTTCACCTATATATCCCTCTCGTCCCAAAACCCTCGAGGACAGAACCCTTTTTCGCGATCTCGCCTCTGTTCCGCCGCCGCAGCGCTTCCAAGATCGGGAGCATCAGGAGAACTCTTCCCGGCACCCTGCTGGAGGGGAGAACCACCACCGGGAGCTTCTCCACCACCATGGACGCTTCCCGGATGAGTCGTGAGTAGTCCACCTTGGACCATGGGTCCATGATCAGTAGCTATGTGATGTTCTCCTCCCCTCTTTGCTCTTCATGGTTTAGACCTCGTGAGCTGCCCTACATGATCGAGGCACATATGTAATCTTTCTGTTGTTGCTTTGCTGAGTTTGCTGGGATCTGATGGATTATGAGACTATGTTCAGATTGTGTTTGAGTAATATATTTGATTCACCTCTTTTATATCTTTGTTCTTGAGTAATTCTTGCATGTTCTCCGTTGCTGTTTATTGCTTTGGCCAAGTAGTAGGTAGTAACTCCAAGAGGGAGCGTTATGCTTGATTGTGGGTTCATGCCCCCTGATGACTAGCTTGAGTGACAGAAACATGAGTCTAGGGGATGTGCTGTTGCCACAAGGGAGAAAACAACGGTGCTTGTACTTGCGGGTGCAAGGATTGTTTACTTTACGCAAAGTTCTTTTAATGCAGTTGTCTGTTGCTTTGAGTTTACACTTTGGGTGGGATTCGCAACTTGATACCAGCGAGATGTTCTGGATAGATATCTCAAGGTGGATGATTAGTAGTAGATGTAGATGGATTTCGGTCTACTTGCCTTGGCGTGCCGCCCATGCTTTTGAGCCTCTACCTTTCTTTGCAGCATAGTTAGCATTGGTTTGCGCACATAATCCTGTCAATTGCCCAGCTGTAATTTGTTTACCTCGCTTTGCTGTTTTATCGTCTTTTGGGAGAGAGACATCACTAGTGAACATCATGGGACCCCGGTCCATATTACCACCGCTGATCACACCTTCTATTTACTTCCTGTTTTTATTTCCTAGTTGCAGTCATAGCTATCATTATTATCTCTTGTGTTTGATCCTTTGTAAACAACAAGGCCGGAGGGATTGACAACCTCTCTGTACTCGTTGGGAGCAAAGTTATCTGTATCTGTGTGCAGGTCCCGTCAACCGCTAAGTTTCTGGCGCTGTTGACACCTACTTGTCGACCCTCGGAGTCTCACGGGATTCGATCATTGGTATCTTTGCCAAGGGAAATTTGCCGCTATGCTACATCTCAACCTTCCACTTGGGGTAACCAACGAGGGGCGAGAAGCCATCACACTTGTATCACCATCTCTTCGCCGAACTAGTGCACCTATACAATTTTCCATTGTATTGGGTGTGTTGAGGACACAAGAGACTCTTTGTTATTTGGTTGCAGGGTTGTTTCAGGGAGACCATCTTCATCCTACGCCTCCCACGGATTGATAAAGCTTAGGTCATCCACTTGAGGGAAATTTGCTACTGTCCTACAAACCTTTGCACTTGGAGGCCCAACAACGTCTACAAGAAGAAGGTTGCGTAGTAGACATCACTCATGTTCAAGTTGCTTGAAATTCATGATCTGAGTTCTAAGGGATATAATTTTTGCTGACGGAAAATATTTAGTGATAAAAGCATCTTTGCATTTGTTCCAAGAATCAATGCTATTGCGAGGTAAAGAAGAAAACCAAATTTTTGCATGATCTCGCAAAGAAAACGGAAATAATTTCAATTTCACAACATCATTGTCCACATCTATTTTCTTTTGCATATCGCATAATTCCACGAAGGTATTGAGATAGGATGTGACATCCTCATTAGGAGTGCCGGAAAATTGATCTTTCATGACAATATTCAACAAAGTAGTATTAATATCACAAGTCTCCGCAGGCGGGAGGAGGAATCGGAGTGCCAATAAAATCATTGTTGTTGATATTGGAAAAATCACACAACTTAGTTTTCTCTTGCGTCATTTTTGAGCAATTGTAAACAATAACACAAGTGAGCGATAGATCCGACCGGAAAAAACGGCAAACAGAAAAGATGGCGAATAAAAACGACAAATGTTTGTGAAGTGGGAAAGAGGAAAACGAGAGGCAAATGGTAAATAATTTAATTGCGAGGAGATGAGATTTGTGATTAGGAACCCGGTATATGTTGAAGGTGCTCCCCGGCAGCGGGGCCAGAAATTTCTTTTGATGACTGCTAGAACTACGTCGGTATTTCCCCAAAGAGGAAGGGATGATGAAGTACAACAACGATAGGTATTTCCCTCAGTGATGAGACCAAGGTTATCGAACCAGTAGGATAACCAAGCAACACAACGTAAACAACACCTGCACACAAATAACAAATACTCGCAACCCGACGTGTACAAGGGGTTGTCAATCCCTTTCGGGTAACGGGCGTGATAGAGTTGTAAATACTGATAGATTGAATGATAAATAAGATAAATTGTGACAAGGTATTTTTGGATTTTTGGTTTAGTAGATTTGAAAATAAACGCAAAGGAAAATAGATCGCAAAGGCAAAAAATATGAGGAAGAGACCTAGAGGCCGTAGATTTCACTAGTGGCTTCTCTCAAGAAAATAGCGAACGGTGGAAAAACAATTATTGTTGGGCAATTGATAGAACTTCAAATAATCATGACGATATCCAGGCAATGATCATTATATAGGCATCATGTACAAGATTAGTAGACCGACTCCTGCCTGCATCTACTACTATTACTCCACACATCGACCGCTATCCAGCATGCATCTAGTGTATTAAGTTCATGGAGAAACGGAGTAATGCAATAAGAACAATGACATGATGTAGACAAGATATATTTATGTAGAAATAGACCCCATCATTTTATCCTTAGTAGCAACGATACTTACTTGTCGGTTCCCCTTCTGTCACTGGGATCAAGCACCGTAAGATCAAACCCACTACAAAGCACCTCTTCCCATTGCAAGATAAAAGATCAAGTTGGCCAAAAAAAACAATATCAGAGAATAAATAGGAGGCTATAAGAAATCATGCATATAATAGATCAAAAGAAGACTCAAACACTTTCATGGATATAAAAAGATAGATCTGATCATAAACTCAAAGTTCATCGAATCCCAACAAACACACCGCAAAAGAGTTACATCATATGGATCTCCAAGCGACCATTGTATTGATAATCAAAAGAGAGAGATGAAGCCATCTAGCTACTGACTACAGACCCGTAGGTCTGCAAAGAACTACTCACACATCATCGGAGAGGCGCCAATGGAAGTGGTGAACCCCTCCGTGATGGTGTCTAGATTGGATCTGGTGGTTCTGGACTCTGCGGCGGCTGGATCAAAATTCTGTCGACTCTCCTCTAGGGTTTTTGGAATATTGGGGGTATTTATAGAGCAAATAGGTGGTCCGGGGGCACCCGAGGTGGGCACAACCCACCAGAGCGCGCCTGGGCCCCCAAGCGCGCCCTGGTGAGTTGTGATCCCCTCGGAGCTCCCTCCAGGTGCATCCTTGGCCCATTGGATGTCTACTGGTCCAAAAAAATACACAAAAAGTTTCGCTGCGTTTGGACTTCATTTGATATTGATTTCCTGCGAAGTAAAAAACATGCAGAAAACAACAACTGTCACTTGGCACTATGTCAATAGGTTAGTACCAAAAAATGATATATAATGACTATAAAATGATTGTAAAACATCCAAGAATGATAATATAGCAACATGGAATAATCAAAAATTATAGACACGTTGGAGACGTATCACGAACCAGGACCCTTCGACAACGTCGACCACCACTACCCGAACGGCGATTCCACGCTGAGTCCGCCGGTGCCCTCATCTCGACCCGCCATGCCCTGCATCGCTGCCGGTGAGCTCGCCGGCCCTCTAGTCGCAAGGTGAGAGATGCCAGACGGACCCCGCCTGTAAGCCTCTCCTCTCCCTCGCCCCTCTCTCTCTCTCACTAGCGCCTGGGACCCGCCCGTCAAGTTCAAACCTGGTGCGCGCGCGCCGCTCGGCTCGCCCAGGACGAATCCATTATGGGCATGTGCACTGCGGCTGTTCTAGCCCAGTTACATAGTCCCCTTTTCCCCTTTCTTTTCTGTTCAATTTTAAAATAATTCAACATGATAGAATATTTATCCAAATTAATTAATTCCAACTCCACAAATCTTGTAATATTCCCACCTATTTAATGGTGTATCTTTCATGCACATCCATCAATATTTTCTGTGGTGTTCAAATTTAAATTCAAATTTAAGCAATAAAATCTTCGTTTGAAAATCCAACACTCTGTCCCTTTAGCTCCAAATCCAAAACTAAGAATTTTCCCCTTCTTAGTTTTCCTCCTAGTATTTTACAAAAATAAGTTTACATTTTTCTAAGCACTTTTACTTTTCTGTTTTATTATTGCCTTATTTTCCCATTGTTTCTTTTGCGGCGAATAGATCCCGTATTTGACAAAGTAGTTGGAGAAGAAGAAGGAGAAGGACTTGAAGACTTTGAAGACCAAGCCAACCAAGGCAAGCGACCCTTTGACCATGACACCCCTCTTGTTCATCGGTACCCTCCTTCCGATTGCATGACAAAGAATAGTGATGGTGATGAACTTGTTGTGAATCACTAGATTATGCATACCCATACTCATAGCCCTACCTTGTGCCTGGAGATACAATGTCAAAATATTAGCTACTGATGCATAATGTTGCGTGTGTGCCATGAACTCCTCGTGGTTGCATTCTTTGGAAAACCCCATCGGGTGACCCTAATGCCCGTGGGAGATGTTGAACTAAGGTCACCACTTGAAAAAGTACTGGTGTACCAGAACAAGCATTTTATGTGTGTGTAAAATGATGGATTAGATTTATGTGTGATTACCGTCCCAACCAAACATGTGCAACCACTCTACCCCTTATGGGATGGGGCATTATTGATTACTTAGGCTGATACTAGCATGGTGCCCACATTACTAGTGGCAGGGTGACTTGAGGTCACTCTCGAGACGGGTTCGTGCTTGGATAGGCGGCCATGACTGGTTTTACAGGGTACCGAACACACCGTTGGTCCCTTCATATATGTGTGATAATGTGAAAGGGCAGAGTCCCACGATCTTTTGCTTATACACGAGGGTTGTGTACCAACGAGTGGACCCTATGTTAGTGTCGTTTAGGGAAAGATAATGATTGGGTGCTTCCCCCGAGTGCTTGATGTACTGCGGGATCGTGGATGACACGAAAGCTTCCCGGATCTAGTGGGTAAAGTGCGCAACCTCTGCAGAGTGTCAAACTACTCGAATAGCCGTGTCCATGGTCACGGATAGTTGGGAGGTGCTACTTAAACTGTGTCCAGAAATTTTTAAAACTTTGTGCATATGTGTGTGGAAGAGAACTATTTAAGTCAAGGCAGTGACTTGACGTGTTGAATGAGCTAGCATGATCCAAACTCTATTTATGTTGATATCTGTAACCTGTTCTCATGGTTACCCAAGTTCATTGATGCATACCTTACAAGATGATATGACAATTCAACTAGCTTGAGGCTAGGTTGCTTACTTGTTGTTACTACATGCATTGTTACTTTGATCCAAAAACATGGGTTGCTTGCGAGTACATTCAAAGTACTCATTGGCTTGCCACTGGTTATTTAATTGGCCAGGCATGGAAGAGTAGGAATTTGAAGAAGAGTTCTTTGGAGACGAACATGCGAACTAGGACGCTTTCCCAGTCAGAATGCTTGTAAGGTTAAGGCAGATGGCATGTGTTCTACTTATCTACGAAGATTCGCTACTTAAATTTATTGATGTTCAGCCCTTGAGGCTTTATCTATGTAAGACTTGACGATAATGGTCATAATTTGTGTAAGACGGTATGAATGGATGTAAGACTCTTGTTATTCAGCTTCTGTGTGTTCAGTGAGCATTGATATCTGGGATCACTGTACACGTGCATTTGGTGATCTCGACTTATGAGTCAGGGTCCCCACAACCGTCCACCGAGCTCATCATATGAGAAGCGTCGTCGCGACCGCCAGCGGTCCTCAACACCTCGGTTAACGCCATCATGGTGCAAGGGCCTCAAAACGAGATGTCCATCACATGGCTTGAGGTCGCGTCCACACCCTACGCCACTAGTCATACATGAACTCCTATCAAAATCCCTTCTTGACGAAGGCGAAACGGGAGGTCGTCACCTTCTTGAAGGTGCAGCCGGAGGGATGAACGAAGGTGTGAGGTGGATGATGGATAGCTTCGCACCTGGAATGGAGGTAAACATCCACCATGCCTTGCAATTTTTGCATGCTAGTATAGCTAGTAGCCTCAAGGTGCGTATCGGCACTAAAGTCGGTATGTGCCATGAGTCTTTGTAGTTTTACTTAGCACTTTCACGCATTGCTGCCCCTAGACGTAGTCTGGCTTGGGACAAGCTAGTCCGTGGGTCGT
The DNA here is from genome assembly GCA_902687465.1 of Secale cereale. Taxonomy (NCBI): domain Eukaryota; kingdom Viridiplantae; phylum Streptophyta; class Magnoliopsida; order Poales; family Poaceae; genus Secale; species Secale cereale. The sequence continues at coordinate 151,426,910 of LR738711.1, read as the reverse complement.
TTAACTTAGACTTAGCAGAAAAACTTTGGTGCAGTCTCTGTCGAGACTTACGTCAGGCACAAGTAACCGAACCAAGGATCAAAATCTTTCTCGGGCAATAACTTATAGTTAAAATGAAATCGTTGATTCAGTAGCCCCCGAGACGCGGGCTGATTTGGCAGTAATTGGCACGAGGATCGAAATCTTACTCAAGAACTTGTACTTGGGACGAATAGATGTGTAGTAGCGCTCGGGGCGGGCAAATATGGCTGACTTGGACTAACATCTGCTCGCAGACCGATATGGTGCTTAGAATGTTTGATCCGAAACACCTTCCTAGATGTCGCGAATCACTCACAATGCCTCGATGGTGGTTTCTTGCGCACTAGACCCTTGGTAAAGTGGTAACGATTCTCGCGTACACATAGGCCCCTTTAGGGAGTCTTATTAATATTTTGGTGATGCAACCACATTCGCTAAAACCTAATACGCGGGTCATATCTGTTGTTGTTAGTATGATATTTGTTCTTATAGCCCCTTCGCGTCACTCAAGGTGATTAGGGTTCCCTGCTTCCTGTCGGTGGCGTCGCTAGTGTGTTGTCTCCTATGGCTTTAGGCCACGTAGGCACTATGGACCATGTCCCTTGCCGGTAAGAAGGTTCCCACTTCATTTTATATGTTTTTTAAGTTTGGCTAGGGTTTGTATCTTGTTCAAGATTGTGAGGCGGCGATGATATTTTTGTAATTGATTCGAGGCAATCACTTAGATAACAAATTATTTTTCACGCTAGATATTGGTACACACTTTTTGTGAAGTTCTACAAAAAGGTTTAACTTTCAGAAAGAGTGAAAATGCTTCTACAAGCTCGTGTGCCTCAACAAGTTTGCTCCGTTGAGACGACAACTCAGAGAAGGCAATGAGCTTTGCTCACGCCGCGCCACCGGTGGATTCAACAAAAAGAATATTTTGACACCCCAAAGATGTTCTTTTTTTTTTCAATTTCTACAAGGGTGTTTTTTTGTAAGAATTTACATATTCTTAATATATGACCTATGACCTTTCGCAAAACCAGCCAGAATTAATGCACACATACCATCTTTGTCTCTACATAACACGCCTTACGCGTCTCTTTTGATGAGAAGATATTCAAGTTGACTTCTAAATATAATGTACATTGAATCCAAACAACTTTAATAGAATTCCACAAGATATTGAATATATCCAAATATTGCCCTATATTTATGCACCACATTAATTTCAATTAGTCTTATAGAGGTTGGTCGCTGGTCATCGGTGGCTAGTCCTACCTACATGTTTTAATTCATGGGATTTAAGGACTTCTGAAATTATAATCACCTTTGATATCGAAGATTGTCCTTATATCTTCCTGTACACCATTGTTGAGGTACTCTTATTGTGGACGATCATTAGACATTATTTCGAATCCTTTAATTCGCATGATTGAAGGACGTAGAAAACTATAAATTTTGAAGATATGAAAGATTTCCCTTATCTTTATGTACGACATCGATTTGA
>LR738711.1:151412092-151425334 GCA_902687465.1 Secale cereale | reverse complement strand
GGTCTCTTTTATTCATGGAGTTCAAGGACCGTATAAAAAAAACACATAAATATAACATCATGCCTTCTGAAAGTAAAGTAAATCGAGAGAAATGATAGTTAAAAAAAACACTCTCAAAGGCCTAATTCTTTAGATTATTAATATATATTCAATTACACAAATCAAACAACCCACAAAAGGAAAATTCTAAAATGGTATGAACTCCAACGAGCCATGGCGCGTGAATGGCCTTATCCCAATTAGATGTGTCCACGAAGGGTGAAAGTGTAAAGTGAGAAGGCAATGGGGTTTTTGGCCTAAAGCCCTCGCCCCCCTCCTCTCCTCTCCCCTGTTCTGTTCATCTCTTCCTTTTTATTCCCTTCCCCTGTTCCCTTCCCCTCCCCTCTCCTCCCCACCCCATATTAAATCACCGCGCACCTACCTTCTCTCCTCTCCTCTCCAATTGATTTCTTTTTTCAAAGAAGCAACTTGCGTTTCGGCCTTGCAAGGTGGCGTCGAGGCAAGATTTGGAGCGGAATGTGAGCGGTCAAATCTTTCTTTTCTCTTCGCCGCCTTGTGCTCTGTGCTGCGTTCTTGTTCCTTTGGCGGTTCTTGAGGCGCGGTTACCGTGTCGTGCAGTGTGGCCGCGAGGAGGAGGAGCGGGACGAAGCGGCAGCCATGGCGCAGGATTCCTGGGACGCAGACAAGATGTGAGTTTCGTTCCTCTCTCTGCTCCGTCTCCGGGTTTTATTTCAGTGAGAGCAGATTGCTTTTGGCAGGGAAACATGCTGCCACTTTTCTTTTTTTAGTCTCCACATTATCTCTCGATGTGTTCGAGATGAGGGTTTCTTCGCGTTTCTTGAGATTTCTTCGTTCCTTTGTGCCTCCCCCACCGTTGATTTCCTTTCGCAGGTTGGTTTCTTCGCCGTCCGTTCCACACCATTCTTTCTTGTGATTTTTTTTTTGCTGACAACGGCGCCTCTTTCTTCCCTTGTAGAATCAGATTGTCCGCTGAAAAACAAATGCCCTACATTATTCGTTCAGGAACAAATGCTTTATTAGGTCGCCTTTGAGTTTCTTGGTGAAATTTCTATTTTCCCGTTCTGCACATTTGCCTCTTCTTTTGCAAAAGTTGCCACCTTTTATCTTCTTTCTATGTTCTCTGCCCTTCTTTTTTCTTCCCGGTAATAGGTCTGTTTCTTGCGTGTCTGCCTTTGCTGCTGCCTGCAATGCAGCTGCCTCTTGGTTTCTGGGGAGTTTAATGCATCTTTACCACAGTGCTTAAATGCACATTTCTTTCTCCGTTTTTCTTTTTGCTGCCATGTCCTGTTGTTTCCACTTTCCAGTGCCTGTAGCTTCCTTGTGGGGTTTTTTCTGGAGTAAATTCTGCATAAGAGGAAATTTTCTTTAGGTTCTTTCGTGCCTTCTAATGATTAGTATTAACCTTGATGATGTACTGATCTGTGGTATGAACCTAATGTTTGCCATGTGTATCGCTGGCGAAGCAGCTTGGATGTGTACATCCATGACTACCTGGTGAAGCGGAACTTGCAGAACACTGCAAAGGCGTTCCAAGCGGAATCCAATCTGTCTCCAGATCCTGTTGGTGAGTGCTACAACATCAATGTGTCATGATCAATTTACCCTGTTGCGTGGAAGGCTCCATTTTAGTTTCCAAGCTCTATATTTCTGCATCAGGGCCAGATATTTTGATTCCTCTAGGTGTTATTGTTAGGTAGACAGTGCCTTTGTTGTCAGGTAGGCAGTGCTTGTGCGACAGAGATGCATGACTAGATGCAAATGTGCATGCAAATGTGCTAAACATTGTATTGTGTTCGTCTGGTTTTACCTATGCCAGTCCGATCTCTCTGCTTTCTGAAGAATGGAACTTAATTTTACTGCACTGACATGTGTCACTTTAATTTTGCAATAGCAATTGACGCCCCAGGGGGTTTCCTCTTCGAGTGGTGGTCGGTCTTCTGGGACATCTTCATTTCAAGGACCAATGACAAGCATTCCGATGTTGCTACTTCCTACATTGAGGTTCTTCTATGATGCACTGCTTCTGCACATGCATATCCATTTACTTGTGCTGTTTCTTGCTCTCGGGCTGCCGTGGTTAGATGATATGACTTCACAGTAAACATGTAAATGTTTCATTGCATTAGTCATACCCACCACTTGCTCACTGATAGGAGTATATTCTCATCATAAAGCATACTGAATTTTTTCACATGAATAGTAGAGGCAAAATCCAAGAAATTTCCATTTTACAGTTGAGAGAAGGACCCCCCCCCCCCCTAATATATCCACCTTGGTTAAATCTTTATGGTTTATCATGTTTATTTCATTTTATTTTTGCACAATTATAGCTAATTAAAAGATGACAGCGTAACCACACAACTATTGACGGACCTGTGACTTTGGCTAGACATCTTTGAGCATGGGTCTGCGAAAATTTGAATTGTCTTTCACATATATATAAACTGGCTTCCGGGCTGGTGGCTCATCTGTGATGTGTTTGGATCAAGCTACTTTTTAATATTTCAGATTAAATCTTAAGTTAATGCTCCATACTAAAACACCAAAACCTTTTTTCATTGGTAGCCGGGAAGGTAGTTAATTTTGTAGCCATGGCCCAGAGCCAATTATTTTTATGTTCATTCTGTGTATATAAGTATTAAACTATGAATTGTGTTAGGTTAGCGCTTGATAGTAGCTAAGGTCGCATGAATCCATTAGGCTTGTTTCCAAGTAGTCAGTACTATTTTTTGTAGCTACCACCTGTCTCCTACTCTGGAACTTCTTGGCACTGCTAGCTATAGTGTGATAATCTTGCCGCTTGTTTGCATGGTCTTGTTCCTGTATATGACTTAATTTTGTGTCCCAGACACAGTCGATTAAAGCTCGAGAGCAGCAGCAGCAGCAACATCCTCATTCCCAGCAGTCGCCACAGCAGATACAAGTGCAGCAACTCATGCTACAGAGGCAGCAGCAGGAGCAACAACAACAGGAGCAGCACCAACAGCAGCAACAACATCCTCAGCAGCAGCAACGTCGCCAGCAGAAGCAACAGCAGCGTAATGAGAGCAGTTATTTGCCCACAAGTCCTCAGAATGGTTCAGTATCTGCTGATCCTCCAACACAACTAAATACTGCAGCAACAAGTTCTTTGTCTGCAAAGGCGTATGAAGAGAGAATGAAGATTTCTGCGCAGAGGGACACCTTGGAGGAGGCTTCAGTAAAGGTAATTCCCAAGTGGCAGTATGTACTGTTGCTTAAAACCCCCTCAAATATTTTTGATATAAAATGATATGCATTAATATTTCCACCCTAACCTGCACTGCAGCAAAGGTTTAATGAAAATGTTGGGCAGCTTCTGGAGTCAAATCCAGCATCTTTGCTGAAGTCCGCAGCATTATCAGCTCAGGCTTCCGGGTATAAACTACAAACTCTTTAGTAATGCTTGTTAGTATTGTATTTACTTGGGGGAGTTTTGTAACACAGACAACTCATGGTCCTGTGACATCATCTATTTTAGTACAGTTGGTAAATGTAAAAAAGCCGACGTTCCAGATTTGTTGCTTTTTGTCTTATCCCACCAATTAGAGTCTGAGCTGAATTCTCAATTCTATTTTTACTTGCTCATTTTGTACTTTTATAGTTCCTTCGTGACTCTAGTTGTAGGTTCATAAATCATAATAACTTGTTCCTGCTGTAGTTTTGTTAGCATATTGTTCTTTCATGATGACTCGCTTGTCACAAGGGAGTGTTTCAGAGGTATCAGAGTTACTTGGTTAAACTTCCTTGATATTCTGTGTTCATGCTCGGCAACCAAAAAAGAGTTTTAATATATTCTATAACTTCATCTTTTCCCCCTCTTTAGTATATTATAGGAATTCACTTTTCTAATATATTTCAGCATTTCTGATTACCTTGTAGCAAATTTAGATACTATGCATCCTAAGAAATAATTCAATCTATTCTGGTTAACTGGAAATGCAATCTATTATATCCATTGGTGGTTTTGGGAGTTCAGTTTGAACATCTGAATGCATAAATGCCCATTACAGCTTTTACACGCTGATCTCAAGATAGAAGGAAAATCTATCTGATTGATCATTAGCATGTTGTCCAGTATTCATCAAGATTATTGTTTTGCGTTAATGAATTATACAAAGTCATGGCATGCATTTACTAGGTCCATACCGACCAGTTGCAGCAAACATGTTAGTGAAAAGATCGATGTAAAGCAAACTGTCTGCTGATTGTATGGATGCTGTTACGGCGTTTCTGTCTTTAATTTTCAATTACAAGGACATTTTTGTCATGTGCATGTATGTTTGATATTGTTGCTTTGCTGTTTATATGATTGTTATTAGTGCGCAAATGTTCGGTTTATGTTTTTAGATAGTCCGTGCATGTCTTAACTGGGTTGCTGTTCTTACAACCCTTAGGCAAATATTTCAAGGATCAGCTGGTGGAGTGTCAGGTACTTTGCAACAAGCTCAGGCCAGGAGCCTACAGCTTCAGGGATCAACACAGGTAGTCTGTGCATGCCTTAACTGGGTTGCTGTTTATTTAAGATACTGTGTTCGCTTATGTGCCAGTATATTTAAGTTGGTAAGTCTAATTGTACCAGGAAATCAAGGCAGACTCAAATGCCACTCTAAATCTTAGGGCTGCAGGAGCAGATGGATCATTACTTGGAGTACCAGGTTTTAGCCATTGAACTCTAGTATAAATTGATGTATCTGCTTTATTCCTGCTTTCATGTGGTTTTCATGTCTATAGATCCATAGTATATCGAACCTGAAAATATATTTCCTATTTTGTAGCAGTAACCTATTGTTAGTGTTCCACACAGTTTTCTTTTGTGTTGTGTGGAACTTGTATAGATCATTAGGCCCAGATTTGAATATATACCAAAAATGTTATGGTGGTTTAACAGACACAATTAAAGGTGGTAGAATTTACAACGAGTACAAACATACAATTCTGTTTTCATATATAAAATGCATCAATCATTAATCATTATGCAGAACATATGTATTTCATATTGTGGTCTTCTATGCATTGAGACGTTAACATTTGTTGTTTTAATTTGAGTACGGTCAGTGATATACAGTGTAGGTATGCTGTACGCCTATTCTCTAGTCTCTAGAAGGGATATTATGTTTCTTAATGCAAACATGAAAATCTTTGTTATTTTAGTTTTGAGGAATAATTAGGCTGAGCAGCTTTCGTTACCACACATATTCTCCATCTTTTTGTTATTGTACCCTCATGATTGCTTTCATGCCTGTCTGCTGCAATTCGAAACTCCGACTGCTTGTTAGATGTCCTAATACCTGTAAACTTGTATCGTTCATTCATATACTGATTATTATTGTTTAATTACTTTGCTGTTTGGCAGGCACTAATCCAGCAGGGCACAATATGACCTTGAAAGGGTGGCCTCTCACGGTTAGTTTTTCACTTCATTCAATCTCTGTCATCTAAATTGTAAATTCGCAGCAAGTGCGACTTCTACATATTTTATGTTCTTACGACATATTGCAATTTGGTCACAACTGTTCAGGGTTTAGATCAGTTTCGATCTGGATTTCTTCAACAGAAATCTTTTATGCAGAATCCCCAAGCGTTGCAACATCTTCAGTTTCTCACTCAACAGCAGCAACAGCAGCAACAGCTGCTGCTTCAAGCACAACAAAATATCACATCTTCATCTGGAGAGATGGATGCCCGAAGGCTTCGGGTGCTTTTGAGCAGTCGAAGGGATGGCCAGTCAAACGCATTCACAGATATTATTCCTAGTGTGGGGCCTTCACTGCAGAACATGTATTCACATGTGCAGCCAATGGAGACAGATATGCTGATGAAGGTAAGTTTGACGTACTATTTACGTTTTATGCATATAACTGCCCATACTTTTACTGCGGCTTTATGCATGTAGTAGCACGCCTTGTTTCTTTTCTTTTGTCTCTCCCCATTGGTTCCTGCCACAATACAAATACTGAATTTTGGTCACTGATCAGTCATTCTTTTTAACGGGATCACTCATCGGATTTATTTAAACCTTTCATAAGAAACTATGCCATGTTGTCAAGTTGGCATTCTGCAGTATCAATTTTCTTTCAAGATAAGTGCGTATTATCCTCCTGAGCTTCGGGCCGAGTTTAAAGTTCACCCCTGAATTATGCTCAGTGAGCAGTCGTCGAACTTTATTTAAATTTATCATAAGAAAACCATCCTAGTGTAGTTTGCCTCTCGCTTCTTGTTTGTGTGGATGACATGGCGACCTGGTTGAGCTGTTGCCTACTCTCCAGCTCCAGGCTGTTTCTGAGGTCATTGGTGATCCATTGACCAACCCAAGCCTCCCAAGTGGCAGATTCGAGCCTCTTTGACCCTGCATCCAAGTTTTGTATGTTTCTGCATTTGACATGTAAGGTCATAATTTGTTATGACTAACTGTTGAGTTGAGCTGGTTTGCTGTCTTTATATCATTGCCAAACCTTGCCTATCATCTCAATGGACTCCTTCCCTCCTTGCCGGGCACCCACCTTGAGGACTGCCCACCTTAGAGCCTAGTGTGCTACCTCCAGCTTCTTTCAATCTACCATGGATACCACAAACCGGAAATGTAATTTTCTGAACTGGAACATTAGAGGTCTTAGCTCTGACATCAAAGGAAATGCTGTTACCAAAAAATAAATAGAGGCAAGCGGCTGCATGCTATTTGCATACACAAAGAAATACTGTTTGGATCTCTGACATGAAGGCTCAATTCATTCCGTGGTTAAAAATGTCTTTTGCACCCTACATGTGCGCAAAGACATAGTTCAACAATAAATTGCCTTATCCAAACACTTCCTTTTGTAGCTACAAAATCTCATGTGCTTGGCCTCCGCCTTAGAATCACTTTAAACTTGTACAACTTAGTGCACCTCCATTCAAAATGAGAGTAGAAGTTCGCGTCGGTGGAGCTATTTACCACGAGTTCATCCTGACCTTAATAGAGTAAGAAAACATACTTATTGTTTTCAAGTACTTAATGATATTCTTAACAGCCATCCAGTACCACTTACCATCAGCTCTTTGTCAGTCTGGAAGTTGGCTATTTACCACGAGTTCATCCTGACCTTAATAGAGTAAGAAAACATACTTATTGTTTTCAAGTACTTAATGATATTCTTAACAGCCATCCAGTACCACTTACCATCAGCTCTTTGTCAGTCTGGAAGTTTGCATGATCACATGATCATCTAACTGTTACGTTATGCTTGCTCAGATGTACCCTAGCGCTACCATTTATGATAATTTGTATCTTAATAGAAACCCTCACCACTTCCCCTCTTTGTAGTAGAAGATAGCTGCTTTGCAACAGCAACGGCAAAGCAGCAATCAGCAACAGCTCCTTCAACAATCATTACTGAATCAGCTACCACAAAGCTCAAATCACTTCTCAGGCCATCATGAAAAAATGGTGCCTGGGAGTGTTTCTATGGACGGAAGCTTGAGCTATTCCTTTCGTGGAAATGAACAGGTTTTACTCTGTTCTGCATGAATCCAACTTTATCATCTTAACATCTTATTGTGTTTTGTTGAATCTTCAAGTTTCCGTAAGTTTGTAAACCCCAAACTCTGATATGGTTTTGCAGGTTTCCAAGAATCAAAATGGGCGAAAACGCAAACAACCTATCTCATCATCCGGTCCAGCTAACAGCTCTGGTACTATGAATACTACTGGCCCCTGCCCCAGCTCAGCACCCTCAACTCCTTCCACAGATACTCCAGGAGACACCATATCAATGCCACCGATGCACCACAATGTTAGTGTATCGAAGGGCTTAGTTGTTTTGGGTGCTGATGCCCCAGGCACAAGGGAATCGCCAACAAACCAGATTGTAAGTTATTGTTTACTAGTACTTGGAAGTATTTGGACGTACAACTACTATTATTAGCCCATCTCTGTTCTATTGGTTGATCCTTTTGTGCCCTGACTTCTGTAGGCTGACATGGATCGCTTGGTGGAGGATGACAGCTTGGGAGATAATGTGGACTCGTTCTTGTCACATGATGATGCTGCAGGTCCAAGTGATGCCCGCAGTCGTTGTATGGCTTCTTCTAAAGGTGCGATTCTTTGGTCTAGTTGTTTAGTACCAAAGGCTTACGCCAGTTATTGGCAGTGGTTTCCTGGGTTAGCAGTATAGTACCCACAGGTCCTAATTGGGTAAGCTGAACTAGGTTGTGGTTAGCATGGAAACTGTAAGCTGTACAGACCCTGGTCCCTTTTTTAGTGAAAACCTAACAGGTGTCGAATGTGTTATATTTACATTGTTTACTTGAAAGTTGGATCATAAATTTGTTTCATATTTAACCTTTTGTGTATGTTTTATGCAGGATTCACCTTCCGAGAGATTTCTTCAGCTCGAGCAAGCACAAACAAGGTTGTATGTTGTCACTTCTCATCAGATGGAAATCTACTTGCTACTGGGGGTCATGATAAGAAGGTAAACATGCATGTTCATACTAACCAGGCTGCTCAGTTGAAGGGATATTGTCTGAGTTGTGGAGACGTTCATAAAAAATTGTTGTTGAAACTGAAATGTACAACTGTTATGATGCAATGCAGGTGGTATTGTGGCATGCTGAAACTTTAAAACAAAAGGCAGTATTGGAGGAGCATTCTCTTCTGATAACTGATGTACGGTTCGGTCCAAGCATCCCACGTATTGCTACCTCATCATTTGACAAAACTGTCAGGGTCTGGGATGTCGACAATGTAAGTAAGCCTGTACGGTTTGTCAGCGATCCAACTTTTGCTTACCCGTCTGCTTCCCTGTGATTCGCCTGTCTTACATTGCACAACTCTGTCAAGTAACATCGAATGATAATATCAAATTGCTATTTTTTATTTGCAACTCAGGTGTTAATGCCATCTCAGTTACTTTTTATGCTGAAACTGGAAACCATAGTTAATTAGGCTGTGAAACTCACAAAAGAGAGCAGTTTAAGCAATGCCCATGGCAAGGCTACCTGTCATGAAAGGTCCCACCACCCCCAACATCAGTTCTTAGATTCCTTCACACGGCACAAATTCTTCATCTAGGAAGTGGATCTTATTTGTTATGGGGTGTATGTATGATGGTTCTAATTTGATTTGGATGCTTAGGAAATGTCTATCCTTGTTTTCTTAATAGTTACAAATGCAGCAAAGTTGTATGTTTTACTATATAAACATGCTGTTAACATTCGACTCCTGCAATGTTTTTTCCAGCAAGATGATACAGTCCATACGTTTACCGGGCACTCAGCATCTGTCATGTCAGTGGATTTTCACCCAAACAAGGATGACCTCATTTGTTCTTGTGATGGGAATGGTGAGATTCGTCTCTGGAGTATCAGCAACGGAAGGGCTGTCCGAAATTTCAAGGTTACTAAACTTTGCTTACTGAGCATTCTGTCGATCTCTAGTAGCTTTGCTTTGTTGCCCACACTTTTTTTTCCCTTTAAAATTGGTGAGATATCACCAGCACATGCAGCAGATGGTTTTAAGTGAGATTACTTGCGGATCATCTGTTTGTTGATTTATTTACTTGTAATGCCTGTGTAGGGAGGTTCAAGCCAGCTGAGATTTCAGCCACGTCTTGGTGGATTTCTTGCAGCAGCTTCAGAGAATGTTGTGTCTATACTGGATGTGGAAACACAAGCTTGTGTGAGGATATTTGAGGTTTGTATTGGATGGCTCTAACCTTTTCTACATCACAACTGGATGCAGATAATCTGTTTATGTTTAGCTCACTAAGTGGTATCAGGATATAGTGTCCAACTAAATCTTGGTGTCTACTTTGTTTAATTGTTTAGTCAACTTTTTTGCAATTCACTTGCATTTATGACAAATTGCTCTTGCCTGAGTATTCTCTCAAGTAATCAGGTGGCTGCTGCCATAAGAATTTACCTCTCTAGTAATTGAAAATTCCCTAGGTCACGACAAGAGAACACTTCAACCCCATCTTGGTAATTTTGCAGGGTCACACAGAACATGTTGATTCACTTTGTTGGAGCCCCACTGGTGACTATGTTGTTTCTACCAGTGAAGACACTGTAAAAGTATGGTCTGTGAATTCTGGAAATGAGAACTGTGTGCAAGAGCTCAACAGCACCGGGAGCAAGTTTCATGCATGCGCTTTCCACCCTAAGTATCCATCTTTGCTCATCATCGGTTGCTACCAGGTAAGTGTTTTTAGCGCGTAACAGAATTGTACGACCATGGCACGTCCGAAAATAAATCACAAAGAACTATAAACGTGGTTGCAAATGAAACGATCTCAACTACAATTTTAGCTTCACATTGGAAATTCTCATCTTTTTAATACAAGCATGACCTAGAATTTCAACTACAATTTTTTTTGACCTGAAACTGCCCCACAGCAATTTTATTGAGATATAGTACAATGTACAAATTTACAAAGGTCCAAAAGGATGAAAGAGACAACAAAAACAGGACTAACAAATTTCAACTACAATTTTAGCTTCAAATGTAGTCGGAAATTCTCATCTTTTTAATACAAGCATGACCTAGAATTTCAACCACAATTTTTTTTGACCTGAAACTGTAGGGTAAGGACCCCACAGCAATTTTATTGAGATATAGTACAATTTACAAATTTACAAAGGTCCAAAAGGACGAAAGAGACAACAAAAACAGGACTAACAAATTTCAACTACAATTTTAGCTTCAAATGTACTCCCTCCGTTCCAAAATAGATGACCCAACTTTGTACTAACTTTAGTACAAAGCTGAGTCATCTATTTTGGAACGGAGGGAGTAGTTGCAAATGAAATGATCTCAACTACAATTGGATGCTTTTTTAATGTTTATAAGAATAGACAGGATCACTGATTTTCCTGCTAAGATATATTTAAATGACGATAAGGATAGACAGGATCATTCATTCACCCCCCCCCCCTCCCCCCGCGCCCCCAAAGATACTCATGCTGTTCACTTACAAGTGTTTCATGTCCAACACTGCAGTCTCTGGAGCTGTGGGACATGGTGGAGAACAGGAGCATGACCGTCGCGGCGCACGACGGTCTCATCTCTGCCTTGGCCTCCTCAAGCTCCGGCCTGGTGGCTTCAGTGAGCCATGACAAGCACGTGAAGCTGTGGAAATGAACCGTCTCACCGCCGCTCTCCCTCGATCTGAACCATAACCGCGGTGGATGAGCGAGCGCCTTTTGCTGCACTGGACCAATCCGCCGTGCCGGTGCTGGAGACGACTCTAGATAGCATAATAGCCCCCTAGTTGCGCGGCATATGTCGCTAGACTGAATATATATGGTTGGTTGGAAGTACAAGCTTTTGCTTGCGAACCCTGGGACCCTGGGTGGGTGGATTGATTGCCTTTTTGTATAGAACATCAGCAGCTAAATATATCTATCTGAGTTTGGACACCATCTCTGGTCTCTGAAATGGTTGTGGTCTGAAAGTGCTGCTGCTCTGAATGATGGATGGGCGTTACGTGATTGATAGGCTGATTGGTTTGCTGCCAATATTCGGCAACCTTTTATGAGATTGGCAGTGGAAATTTGTATGTAACCAATCTCTAGCCAACATTTGAGGCATCAAACCTATTAGGCTCTGAATTTCGTGGATAGTTGATTATAATGCAGGTACTGTATATGGTTTCTCTTGGGATTTCTATAGTTTGTGGCGGTGGATGCGGCTAGAGAAGCCTAGGAGAAGGGAAAAGATCTGTTGGCGTGGTACCACAACTTACACGAGTAAATTGCAAAAAAATTATAAAAAAAATCACCACAATTGTGAATCCTAAATAAAAAAACCACCACCTCATGTGTTTTTTCCAAATAAAATAAAATAATCCACCCGACAGTTTGCCAAAAACGTTGAACGCTCGATTAGAAGTGGACATCGAATCATCGGCGGCAGCTAGATTGACATAGGCCTGGAAGGCTAATCCGAGTCACAGCCACAACTTTACTTCCGGTCTGGGCGGGTGGCCTTGAGTGAGTTCTAACACCCCCTACTGCATTGTCTCATTTGCTTACTGTTAGTGCAATTTGATGCTACCCTTAGTGCAATTTAGGAATTGGGCATTAGGTACTCCCTCCATTCCTTTATACAAGACCATTATGAAAAATACAATTTGCATCTATATAAGGCCACTAATTGTAATCGAGGCAAAAATTAATGATGTTTTTTCGTACTACCAACTATTTTAATACTTGCATGCATGTAGTCATAATGACAATGTGCTACTTCCTTCTAATTCATTCCTTGCATGCATGTGGGCATATTAATGATCCCGCTTAACGAAAAGAAAATTGAACTTGCAAAGTAGCCATTAAATTTTGCCTTGGTACCTGTAATTTGAGTTTGTGGCCTTGTATAAGGGCATGGAGGGAGTATAAGAAATTTAGGGAATTGACGTTGTTGTTAGTGTAATTTAGGAACTAGGGTTTCTTAATTAGTTCAAATTTAGGAACCAGGGTTTCACAATTAGTTCAAGTTTAGGAATTAGGGATCTGAATTAGGTGCAATTTAGAAAGTAGGGTTTCTGAATTATTTCCCTTTTTTTTGCAGCTTGTATGATGACATATTGGATGCCAGGTCTCATTTCCAAGGCTGTGACAATTTGAAAGGACTTTATGTCATTCTGATATATCATATGTGAATATGTTAGCTTTGATTGGGACAGAGGGCTATGATCATGACTCCATGTATTATGTCAAGGAAGCGGGTTTTACAATCATTTTTTATATGTGGAGAAGATGTGTTTTACAATCATTGTTATGAAAGGAAGAACAACAACAAACGAATTAGATCTTCAGATCAACATTGGAGATGGATGTGAAAAGCAAGTTTCAATTTCATAAATTGGACAACCTCTTGTATGTGAGATTGATTAGTCAGGTGTATCGTATCCGAGTCAGTGTAGTAAACAAACAGAGTGTTCTGCTCCTCTTGTTACAGTAAACACAAAACACTCACAAGCAGAGTATCTTTTCACTCAAGAGAACTGTAATTTGTGAAAGGGGAAGGACATTCTCGGGGTAAATGAGATAGATGCTTTTTTTGACTGAGTTTGTTGATGACATGAGAACAATGTATCAAGGAAGAGGTAGTGGAAGAAGAGAATACATAGGAGCAGTAATGGAAATAGGAGTGACAAGCTGACAGTTCAGAAGACGATGATGAAAGTTTAGATCCTAAGTATGACATGGGGGGGGGGGGGGGGG
>LR738711.1:151306424-151411972 GCA_902687465.1 Secale cereale | reverse complement strand
GAACCACAAAATCAAGGATCTTAAGAGGAAGAGAGATTCTAAAGGTGATACAGAGCCAGAAGGCTTGTTGTGTGAGTGTGAAGAGGAGGAGGAGGAGGAGGAAGAGTAGAATGGCTTTGTTCAACTAGAGCCTTTGCAAAAATTACTTGTGAGAGTAGGCCTCACTACTATATCTCATTGCAGTTCATAAGAAACACTTGAGGCTGACTACTTGCCCTCATGTAGTCATCTCATGAAGATACAAACACAATACATGCTAAGGATTTAGATGATGAAGTTTGTTCCCTCAAGTACGAGAAAGTCCAAGTCAAAGTAGAGAAAGGTCAGACAATGGTATCAAATATGTCGGAAGATGTGCTTTCTTGATGTTTACTACTCCCTCCGTCCCAAAATACTTGTCTAAGAAATTGATAAAAATGGATGTATCTAGAACTAAAATACGACTAGATACATTCATTTCTCCGACAAGTATTTTGGGACGGAGGGAGTAGTTTATAAGAGCAGTGGTGAAATTGCATGTCACTCAAAGGAGGAACTTTCATTACCACAAAAACAACAGATATAGGATAGTACGAGGGAGGCTAATTCGTGCTCATGCGCTCGAACGCTCGTTTTTCGCCAGGAAGTGTTTTGCAAATTAGGAAAGTACGACACCATTTCTTAGGATCTGGCATAGGATTAAAAGGAAAGCTCTGTTGGTCCCCATACCCCACACTCCTGAAAATCAGGGGACATGGTGAAAGGAGTAGGCGGGCCATCGTTGATGATTTGGAAAGGGACAGGTAAGTGTCGAAAACAGATCTGGGACGCACGGAGCGCATCGCGCGTTGCCATGGGCGATTGCTAAAGAGTCTTTTCTGGATAATACTGGTAGATTATCTTGAGGAAGGATTCCCGTTTTTAAATGGTTGCATATGAAACTTCCAATCAAAAAATTATATGTATAAGGAAGTTGCAACTAGAGCATACATGTGCTTCATGTGGTGAGAATTGCAAGGTGCCTACAAAGTTTGTGGCCAAATAAATTGAGGATAGCTTGAGACAAATCCTAGAATAGGGGTTGACACAGTCACATAGAAGACAAAGAGAAGTGTGGTGTGGAGGTTGGGAAGAATAAGGCATACATGGCAAGGAAGCAAGCTCTAATTGTTGCGTAGGGTGATTAGGAAGCAATACACAAGGACCAGGGACTATTTTCAAACAGTGTTGGACACAAACCCTAGGAGAAGATGTATTACGACCACCAGAGTGGTGAAAGAGCATCCAAGTCCCAATCCTAGGATTCATAGACTGTTCATTTGTCTTGGAGCACAAAAGGAGGGATTTCTCAAAGGGTGTAGAGCTTTTATTAGTATGTTCTTGTCACATTTAGTTCAACTGGTTTATAGTCACATGTATTTTCATTGCATTTTCAACGTGCGCTCTGTATTGATTTCAGGTCTAGATGGTACCTTTGTTAAGCTGAACACATGTCAACGAATCTAATCTGCAACAGGTAGAAATGGAAATAATAACATCTACCCATTGGCTTTTGGAATAATTGAGAAGGAGGACACACCAAGTTTGTCATGGTTTTTAACACAACTCAAGATAGCTATTGGGGAGAATCAGGACAATGTCAACTACATATTCATTTCAGATAGACAGAAGGTCAGTGATATGTCTCAGACGTGTGGATACTTTTTGTATGATTCATGGTGTAATGCTATAAATTATAAACACTTTGATCATAGTTTTTATTGAGTCTTATTGGACCAACTATTAATCCAGTGCCCAATGTCAATTCCCGTTTTTGGCTATTTTTTTATATTAAAAAAATACCGAGAAAAAATGGCAAAAAATCAACAAAAAATAGTTTAGAAGTTTGAAGAACAGAAGGACCTCTTGGGACATGTACCCACACCTGGTGGGGCCCATAGACGAGGCAGCTACAGCCTGTTGGGACCCCATGGCTGGCCTCCGCCCCTCGCTTATATATACCCTAAAACTCACCTCCAGTTTATCGAGTATTATTTCGGCACTGCCACATCGCATTTTTGAGGCAGTCTTCGCTTTCAACCCTAATTTGGAACTCTGCTGGAGGGGAAATTATCTTCATCATCAACCACGATCCTGGAGCACCAAAATGAGCTGTGAGTAGCCCACCTCCTGGACTACGGATTCATGGTGTAGCCAATGTTGTAATTGTTGGAGATATGCCCTAGAGGCAATAATAAAAGCATTATTATTATATCTCCTTGTTCATGATAATTGTCTGTTATTCATGCTTGAATTGTATTGTACGGAAACAACGATACATGTGTGAATACATAGACCACAATGAGTCCCTGGTAGGCCTCTAGTTACCAGCTCGTTGATCAACAGATGGTCACGGTTTCCTGACCATGGACATGAGATGTCAGTGATAACGGGATCACATCATTAGGAGGATGATGTGATGGACAAGACCCAAACTTGAGCATAACACGAGATCGTATAGTTCGTAATGCATAAGCTTTTCGGTGTCAAGTATTTATTCCTTAGACCATGAGGTTGTACAACTCCCGGATACCGTAGGAGTACTTTGGGTGTGCCAACCGTCACAACGTAACTGGGTGACTATAAAGGTACGCATCGGGTATCTCCGAAAGTGTGTGTTGAGTTGGTACGAACCGAGACTGGGATGTTGTCACTCCGTATGACGGAGAGGTACCTCTGGTCCCACTCGGTAATACATCATCATAATGAGCTCAATGTGACTAAGTAGTTAGTCACGGGATGACGGATTACGGATCGAGTAAAGAGACTTGCCATAACGAGATTGAACAAGGTATCGGGAATACCGACGATCGAATCTCGGGCAAGTACCGTACCGATGGACAAAGGGAATAACATACGGGATTGAGTGAATCCTTGACACGGTGGTTCATCCGATGAAGATCATCGAGGAACACGTAGGAACCAACATGGGTATCCAGATCCCGCTGTTGGTTATTGACCGGAGAGTGGTCTCGGTCATGTCTACGTGTCTCCCGAACCCGTAGGGTCTACACACTTAAGGTTCGGTAACGCTAGGGTCATAGAGATAAATGCACGTGGAAACCCGAAAGTTGTTCGGAGTCCCGGATGAGATCCCGGACGTCACGAGGAGTTCCGGAATGGTCCGGAGGTAAAGATTGATATATAGGAAGTCCAGTTTCGGCCAACGGGTGATCTCCGGGGGTCACCGGGAGCGTCCCGGGACCACCGGAGGGGCCCCGGGGGTCCACCGGGTGGGGCCACCCATCCCGGTGGGGCTCCCAGGCCGCGAGGGGAAGTGTCCAGCCCTCTGGGCTGGCGCACCACAAGGGGGCCCACCTCCCCATGCGCCTAGGGTTAAAATCCTAAGGGGAGGGGGGCCACCACTTGCCTTGGGGGGCAAGGAGTCCCCCCTGGCCGCCGCCCCCCTTGCAGATTGGATCTGCAGGGGGCTGGCGCCCCCCTGGCCCCCTATATATATGTGGGGGGGAGAGGGCAGCCGCACCCAAGCCCTGGCGCCTCTCCCCCTCCCGTCACACCTCCATACTCCAACGCAGGGCACCCGGCGAAGCCCTGCTGCGATCTCCACTGCATCCGTCATCACGCCGTCGTGCTGCCGGATCTCTGATGACTTCTCCTCCCCCTTGCTGGATCAAGAAGGAGGTGACGTTGCTGCACCGTACGTGTGTTGAACGCGGAGGTGCCGTCCGTTCGGCGCTAGATCATCGGTGACGAAGAACGTGAAGAGTTCGACTACTTCATCCACACTTCGTTGAAAGCTTCCACACGCGATCTACATAACGGTATGTAGATGCACTCTTACTTGCTCGTTGCTAGATGTATCCATAGTTGGATCTTGGTGAAGACGTAGAATTTTTTTGATTTATGCTACGTTCCCCAACAGTGGTATCAGAGCCTAGGTTTTATGCGTAGCATCTTGCACGAGTAGAACACAAAGTAGTTGTGGGCGTATGATCTTGTTCAACTTTCTTACCGTTACTAGTCAATCTTGATTCGGCGGTATTGTGGGATGAAGCGGCCCGGACCGACCTTACACGTACGCTTACGTGAGACTGGTTCCACCGACAGACATGCACTAGATGCATAAGGTGGCTGGCGGGTGTCTGCCTCTCCTACTTTAGTCGGATCGGATTCGATGAAAAGGGTCCTTATGAAGGGTAAATAGAAGTTGACAAATCACGTTGTGGTTTTGGCGTAGGTAAGAAACGTTCTTGCTAGAAATCCTATAGAAGCCACGTAAAACTTGCAACAACAATTAGAGGACGTCTAACTTGTTTTTGCAGCATGTGTTTTGTGACGTGGTATGGCCAAGAACGAAGATGTGATGAATGATATATGTGATGTATGAGATTGATCATGTTTTTGTAATAGGGAATCACGACTTGCATGTCGATGAACTTGACAACCGGCAGGAGCCATAGGAGTTGTCTTTATTATTGTATGACCTGCGTGTCACTGAATAACGCCATGTAATTACTTTACTTCATTGCTAAACGTTAGCTAGAGTAGTAGAAGTAATAGTTGGCGTGACGACTTCTTCAAGACACGATGATGGAGATCATGATGATGAAGATCATGGTGTCGAGCCGGTGACAAGATGATCATGGTGCCCCGAAGATGGAGATCCAAGGAGCAAGATGATATTGGCCATATCATGTCACTTTAATTGATTGCATGTGATGTTTATCATGTTTATGCATCTTGTTTACTTAGAACGACAATAGTAAATAAGATGATCTCTCACTAAAATTTCAAGTATTGTGTTTCCCCTAACTGTGCACCTTTGCTAAAGTTCGTTGCTCCGAAGCACCACATGATGATCGGGTGTGATAGGTTCTAACGTTCGCATACAACGGGTGTAAGACAGATTTACACACGCGATACACTTAGGGTTCACTTGACGAGCCTAGCATGTACAGACATGGCCTCGGAACACGGAAGACCGAAAGGTCGAACACGAGTCGTATAGAAGATACGATCAACATGAAGATGTTCACCGTTGATGACTAGTCCGTCTCACGTGATGATCGGACACGGACTACTCGATTCGGATCGTGTATCACTTAGATGACTAGAGAGATGTCATTCTGAGTGGGAGTTCATTATAATTTGATTAAGATGAACTTAATTATCATGAACTTAGTCTAAATTCTTTACAATATCTCTTGTAGATCAAATGGCCCACGCTCAGGTTTCCCTCAACTTCAACGCGTTCCTAGAGAAAACCAAGCTGAAAGACGATGGTAGCAACTATACGGATTGGGTCCGTAACCTGAGGATTATCCTCATAGCTGCCAAGAGAACTTATGTCCTAGAAGCACCGCTAGGTGATGCACCCGTTCTCCCAGCGACCCAAGACGTTATGAACGCCTGGCAGTCGCGTAGTGATGATTACTCCCTGGTTCAGTGCGGCATGCTTTACATTTTAGAATCGGGGCTCCAAAAACGTTTTGAGCACCACGGAGCATATGAGATGTTCGAAGAGCTGAAAATGGTTTTCCAAGCTCATGCCCGAGTCGAGAGATATGATGTCTCCGACGCATTCTACAGCTGTAAGATGGAGGAGAACAGTTCTGTCAGTGAGCACATCCTCAAGATTTCAGGATTGCACAACCGCTTGTCTCAGCTGGGAATGAATCTCCCAGATGAAGCGGTCGTTGACAGAATCCTCCAGTCGCTCCCACCAAGCTTCAAGAGCTTCGTGCTGAACTTCAATATGCAGGGGATGGAGAAGTCCATTCCCGAGGTATATTCAATGCTGAAATCAGCGGAGGTAGACATCAAGAAAGAACATCAAGTGTCGATGGTCAATAAAACCACTAAGTTCAAGAAAGGCAAGGGTAAGAAGAACTTCAAGAAGGACGGCAAGGGAGTTGCCGCGCCTGGCAAGCCTGTTGCCGGGAAGAAGCCAAAGTATGGACCCAAGCCTGAGACAGAGTGCTTTTATTGCAAGGGAACGGGTCACTAGAAGCGGAACTGCCCCAAATACTTAGCAGATAAGAAGGCCGGCAACGTCAAAGGTATATATGATATACATGTTATTGATGTGTACCTTACCAGCACTCGTAGTAGCTCCTGGGTATTCGATACCGGTGCAGTTGCTCACATTTGTAACTCAAAACAGGAGCTGCGGAATAAACGGAGACTGGTGAAGGATGAGGTGACGATGCGCGTCGGGAATGGTTCCAAGGTCGATGTGATCGCCGTCGGCACGCTGCCTCTACATCTACCCTCGGGATTAGTTTTAAACCTCAATAATTGTTATTTAGTACCAGCTTTGAGCATGAACATTGTTTCTGGATCTCGTCTTATGCGAGATGGATATTCTTTCAAATCGGAGAATAATGGTTGTTCTATTTATTTGAGAGATATGTTTTATGGTCATGCCCCGCTGGTCAATGGTTTATTTTTGATGAATCTCGAACGTAGTGATACACATATTCATAGTGTAGATGCCAAAAGATGTAAAGTTGATAATGATAGTCCCACATACTTGTGGCATTGCCGCCTTGGTCATATTGGTGTCAAACGTATGAAGAAGCTCCATTCGGATGGACTTCTAGAGTCTCTTGATTATGAATCATTTTACACGTGCGAACCATGCCTCTTGGGCAAGATGACCAAGACTCCGTTCTCCGGAACAATGGAGCGAGCAACCAACTTGTTGGAAATCATACATACCGATGTGTGCGGTCCAATGAGTGTTGAGGCTCGCGGAGGCTACCGTTATGTTCTCACCCTCACGGATGACTTGAGTAGATACGGGTATATCTATTTGATGAACACAAGTCTGAGACCTTTGAAAAGTTCAAGGAATTTCAGAATGAGGTTGAGAATCAACGTGACAGAAAAATAAAGTTCTTGCGATCGGATCGTGGGGGTGAATATTTAAGTCATGAATTTGGCACACACCTTAGAAGCTGTGGAATTGTTTCACAATTGACACCGCCCGGAACACCTCAACGTAACGGTGTGTCCGAACGTCGAAATCGTACTCTGTTGGACATGGTGCGATCTATGATGTCCCTTACCGATTTACCGCTATCTTTTTGGGGTTATGCTTTAGAGACTGCCGCATTCACTTTAAATAGGGCTCCGTCGAAATCCGTTGAGACGACTCCGTATGAACTTTGGTTTGGCAAGAAACCGAAGCTGTCGTTTCTAAAAGTTTGGGGTTGCGATGCTTATGTCAAGAAACTTCAACCTGAAAAGCTCGAACCCAAATCGGAGAAATGCGTCTTCATAGGATACCCAAAGGAAACAATTGGGTACACCTTCTACCACAGATCCGAAGGCAAAGTCTTTGTTGCCAAGAATGGATGCTTTCTGGAGAAAGAGTTTCTCTCGAAAGAAGTGAGTGGGAGGAAAGTAGAACTTGATGAGGTGACAGTCACCCCTCCTGTACCGGAGAGTAGCGCAGCGCAGGAAACTGTTCCTGAGGTGCCTGCACTGACAAGGGAGGAAGATAATGATAATGATCATGAAAAAACAGATCAAGTTACTGCTGAACTTCGAAGGTCCACAAGGGTACGTTCCGCACCAGAGTGGTACGGCAACCCTGTACTGGAAATCATGTTATTAGACAATGGTGAACCTTCGAACTATGAAGAAGCGATGGTGGGCCCAGATTCCAATAAATGGCTTGGAGCCATGAAATCCGAGATAGAATCCATGTATGAAAACAAAGTATGGACTTTGGTGGACTTGCCTGATGATAGGCACGCCATAGAAAACAAATGGATATTTAAGAAGAAGACAGACACGGATGGTAATGTGACCATCTATAAGGCTCGGCTTGTCGCTAAGGGTTATCGACAAGTTCAAGGGATTGACTACGATGAGACTTTCTATCCCGTAGCGATGCTGAAGTCAGTCAGAATCATGTTAGCTATTGCCGCATTCTATGATTATGAGATATGGCAAATGGACGTCAAAACAACATTCTTCCTCAAGGAAGAGTTGTATATGATGCAACTGGAAGGTTTTGTCGATCCAGAGAACGCTAACAAGGTATGCAAGCTCCAGCGCTCGATTTACGGGCTGGTGCAAGCATCTCGGAGTTGGAATATTCGCTTTGATGAAGTGATCAAAGCGTTTGGCTTTATACAGACTTATGGAGAAGCCTGTATTTACAAGAAAGTGAGTGGGAGCTCTGTGGCATTTCTCATATTATATGTGGATGACATATTGCTGATGGGAAATGATATATAATTCTTGGAAAATGTAAAGGCCTACTTGAATAAAAGTTTTTCAATGAAGGACCTTGGAGAAGCTGCTTACATATTAGGCATCAAAATCTATAGAGATAGATCGAGACGCCACATTGGTCTTTCACAAAGTACATACCTTGACAAAATATTGAAGAAGTTCAATATGGATCAGTCAAAGAAAGGATTCTTGCCTGTTTTGCAAGGTATGAGATTGAGCAAAGCTCAGTCGCCGACCACGACAGAAGATAGAGAAAAGATGAGTGTCATTCCCTATGCCTCGGCCATAGGTTCTATCATGTATGCCATGCTGTGTACCAGACCTGATGTGAACCTTGCCATAAGTTTGGTAGGGAGGTACCAAAGTGATCCCGGTACGGAACACTGGACAGCGGTCAAGAACATCCTGAAGTACCTGAAAAGGACTAAGGATATGTTTCTCGTTTATGGAGGTGACGAAGAGCTCGTCGTAAAGGGTTACGTCGATGCTAGCTTCGACAAAGATCTGGATGACTCTAAGTCTCAAACCGGATACGTGTATATTTTGAATGGTGGGGCAGTCAGCTGGTGCAGTTGCAAGCAAAGCGTGGTGGCAGCATCTACATGTGAAGCGGAGTACATAGCTGCTTCTGAAGCAGCGCAGGAAGGAGTCTGGATGAAGGAGTTCATCACCGACCTAGGAGTCATTCCAAGCGCGTCAAGCCCGATGACTCTCTTCTGTGACAACACTGGTGCTATTGCTATTACCAAGGAGCCCAGGTTTCACAAGAAGACCAAGCACATCAAGCGCCGTTTCAACTCCATCCGGAATTATGTTCAGGATGGAGACATAGATATTTGTAAAGTGCATACGGATCTGAATGTCGCAGAACCGTTGACTAAACCTCTTTCACGAGCAAAACATGATCAACACCAGAACTCTATGGGTGTTCGATTCATCACAATGTAACTAGATTATTGACTCTAGTGCAAGTGGGAGACTGTTGGAGATATGCCCTAGAGGCAATAATAAAAGCATTATTATTATATCTCCTTGTTCATGATAATTGTCTGTTATTCATGCTTGAATTGTATTGTACGGAAACAGCGATACATGTGTGAATACATAGACCACAATGAGTCCCTGGTAGGCCTCTAGTTACCAGCTCGTTGATCAACAGATGGTCACGGTTTCCTGACCATGGACATGAGATGTCAGTGATAACGGGATCACATCATTAGGAGAATGATGTGATGGACAAGACCCAAACTTGAGCATAACACGAGATCGTATAGTTCGTAATGCATAAGCTTTTCGGTGTCAAGTATTTATTCCTTAGACCATGAGGTTGTACAACTCCCGGATACCGTAGGAGTACTTTGGGTGTGCCAACCGTCACAACATAACTGGGTGACTATAAAGGTACGCATCGGGTATCTCCGAAAGTGTCTGTTGAGTTGGTACGAACCGAGACTGGGATGTTGTCACTCCGTATGACGGAGAGGTACCTCTGGGCCCACTCGGTAATACATCATCATAATGAGCTCAATGTGACTAAGTAGTTAGTCACGGGATGATGGATTACGGATCGAGTAAAGAGACTTGCCATAACGAGATTGAACAAGGTATCGGGAATACCGACAATCGAATCTCGGGCAAGTACCGTACCGATGGACAAAGGGAATAACATACGGGATTGAGTGAATCCTTGACACGGTGGTTCATCCGATGAAGATCATCGAGGAACACGTAGGAACCAACATGGGTATCCAGATCCCGCTGTTGGTTATTGACCGGAGAGTGGTCTCGGTCATGTCTACGTGTCTCCCGAACCCGTAGGGTCTACACACTTAAGGTTCGGTAACGCTAGGGTCGTAGAGATAAATGCACGTGGAAACCCGAAAGTTGTTCGGAGTCCTGGATGAGATCCCGGACGTCACGAGGAGTTCCGGAATGGTCCGGAGGTAAAGATTGATATATAGGAAGTCCAGTTTCGGCCAACGGGTGATCTCCGGGGGTCACCGGGAGCGTCCCAGGACCATCGGAGGGGCCCCGGGGGTCCACCGGGTGGGGCCACCCATCCCGGTGGGGCCCCCAGGCTGCGAGGGGAAGTGTCCAGCCCTCTGGGCTGGCGCACCACAAGGGGGCCCACCTCCCATGCGCCTAGGGTTAAAACCCTAAGGGGAGGGGGGCCACCACTTGCCTTGGGGGGCAAGGAGTCCCCCCTGGCCGACGCCCCCCCTTGCAGATTGGATCTGCAGGGGGCTGGCGCCCCCCTGGCCCCCTATATATATGTGGGGGGGGGAGGGAAGCCACACCCAAGCCCTGGCGCCTCTCCCCCTCCCGTCACACCTCCATACTCCAACGCAGGGCGCCCGGCGAAGCCCTGCTGCGATCTCCACTGCATCCGTCATCACGCCGTCGTGCTGCCGGATCTCTGACGACTTCTCCTCCCCCCTTGCTGGATCAAGAAGGAGGTGACGTTGCTGCACCGTACGTGTGTTGAACGCGGAGGTGCCGTCCGTTCGGCGCTAGATCATCGGTGACGAAGAACGTGAAGAGTTCGACTACTTCATCCACACTTCGTTGAAAGCTTCCGCACGCGATCTACATAACGGTATGTAGATGCACTCTTACTTGCTCGTTGCTAGATGTATCCATAGTTGGATCTTGGTGAAGACGTAGAAATTTTTTGATTTATGCTACGTTCCCCAACAGTAATCTCCCCTCTTACTTGTATTTTTATGTTCAATACAATAGCTACATAAGCTACCCTACATGATTGTAGTTTATCACACGAGTTTGTAGTGGTGATGTAGATCATGTGATGGATTAGCTCGATATCTTCAAATTATTTCATGATTCATGTGTTGATATATAGATGCAAAGTTTTTTTTCTGGCTGCTTATCTTCTCTTTGCTACTTTAGATCGGTAGCAAGTAGTGTAAGACATGTGTATTAGTAGGGTTCACGTTTTGCAAGTAATCTACCATGGTGTTTGTTTGGAAATGCATGTTTGAATTGTTGCCACTAAGGGTTAAGGGTTAGTAGAGGAAGAATAATCCTCTAATAATAATATTATATCATCATTCTAAATGCAATTGCCCATTTTACACTTAATGTTCATATGATGCAAAGTATCTCGGTCTATGGGTCGACTATTTAGCTAAAGATGCATGATAATGTCTCGGTCTTTAGAATTATGGACGTATTGCCTATATTTTCTGACTAATGGTGAACGCAGTATTTCAAAAAATTCCTACGATCATGCAAGATCTATCTAGGAGAATCATAGCAACGAGCGGGGAGAGTGTGTCCACGTACCCTCGTAGACCAAAAGCGGAAGAGTTTAGTAACACGGTTGATGTAGTCGAACGTCTTCACCATCCAACCGATCCAAGTACCAAATGTAAGGCACCTCCGCGTTCAACACACATTTAGCTCAATGACATCCCTCGAGCTCTTGATCTAGTTGAGGACGAGGGAGAGTTTCATCAGCACGACGATGTGGTGATGGTGATGATGAAGTTACCAGCACAGGGCTTCGCCTAAGCACTACGACGATATGACCGAGGTGTGTAACTATGGAGGGGGGCACCGCACATGGCTAAAAAATTGTCAACTTGTGTGTCTATGGGCTGCCCCCTGCCCACGTATATAAAGGAGGGAGGGAGAGAGGCCGGCGTCCTAGGGCGCGCCTTGTGTAGGGAGTCCTACTAGGACTTCCAAGTCCTACTAGGAAACCCTTTCCTATTCGGAGTAAGAGAGAAGGAAAGAGGGAAAGAGAGAGGGAGAAGGAAAAGGCAAGGGGGGCACCCCCCTTCCCCTAGTCAAATTCGGACCCATGGGGGGGGGGGGGCGCCACCTCCCCTTTGGCCCGCCTCCTCTATTCCCGTATGGCCCAATAAGGCCCATTACTTCTCCCGGTGAATTCCCGTAACTCCCCGGTACTTCGAAAAATACCCGAATCACTCGGAATCTTTCCGATGTCCGAATATAGCATTCCAATATATGAATCTTTACCTCTTGACCATTTCGAGACTCCTAGTCATGTATGTGATCTCATCTGGGACTCCAAACAAACTTCGGTCATCAAATCACATAACTCATAATACAAATCGTCATCGAACCTTAAGCGTGCGGACCCTACGGGTTCGAGAACTATGTGGACATGACCAAGACACATCTCTGGTCAATAACCAATAGCAGAACCTGGATGCTCATATTGGCTCCTACATATTCTACGAAGATCTTTATTGGTCAAACCGCATAACAACATACGTTATTCCCTTTCTCATCGGTATGTTACTTGCTCGAGATTCGATCGTCCGTATCTTCATACCTAGTTCAATATCGTTGCGGTGAAGTATCTTTACTCGTTCCGTGATGCATCATCCTGCAACTAACTCCTTAGCCACATTGCTGGCAAGGCTTATAGTGATGTGCATTACCGAGAGGGCCCATAGATACCTCTCCGACACTCAGAGTGACAAATCCTAATCTTGATCTATGCCAACACCACAAACACCTTCGGAGACACCTACAGAGCATCTTTATAATCACCCAGTTACATTGTGACGTTTGATAGCACACAAAGTGTTCCACCGATATTCGGGAGTTGCATAATCTCATAGTCAGAGGAATATGTACAAGTCATGAAGAAAGCAACACCAATAAAACTATACGATCATTATGCTAAGCTAACAGATGGGTATTTTCCATCACATCATTCTCAAATGATGTGATCCCGTTCATCAAATGACAACACATGTCTATGGTCAGGAAACATAACCATCTTTGATTAACGAGCTAGTCTAGTAGAGGCATACTAGGGACACTCTGTTTTGTCTATGTATTCACACATGTACTAAGTTTCCGGTTAATACAATTCTAGCATGAATAATAAACATTTATCATGATATAAGGAAATAACAACTTTATTATTGCCTCTAGGGCATACTTTGTTCAGTCTCCCACTTGCACTAGAGTCAATAATCTAGTTCACCTCGCCATGTGATATAACATCGATAGTTCGCATCGTCATGTGATTAACACTCATAGTTCACATCGCCATGTGACCAACATCCAAAGAGTTTACTAGAGTCAATAATCTAGTTCACATCGCCATGTTATTAACACCCAAAGAGTACTAAGGTGTGATCATGTTTTGCTTTGTGAGAAAAATTTAGTCAACGGGTCTGTCACATTGAGATCCGTATGTATTTCGCAAATTTATATGTCTACAATGCTCTATATGGAGCTACTCTAGCTAATTGCTACCACTTTCTATACGCATCCAGATTGATACTTAGAGTCATCTGGATTAGTGTCAAAGCTTGCATCGGCCTAACTCTTTTCGACGAACTCTTTATCACCTCCATAATCGAGAAACATTACCTTAGTCCTCCAGTCACTAAGGATAATTTTGACCACTATTTGGTGATCTACTCCTAGATCATTATTTTATCTCCTTGCCAAACTCATGGCAAGGTACACAACATGTTTGGTACACAACATGGCATACTTTATAGAACCTATGGCTGAGGTATAGGGAATGACTTTCATTCTCTCTCTATCTTCTGCCGTGGTCGGGTTTTGAGTCTTACTCAACTTCATACCTTACAACTCAGGCAAGAACTCCTTCTTTGAATGATCCATTTTTGAACTCCTTCAAAATCTTATTAAGGTATGTACTCATTGAAAATCTTATCAAGCATCTTGATCTATCTCTAAAAATCTTGATGCCCAATATGTAAGCAGCTTTATCGAGGTCTTTCATTGAAAACCTCCTTTTAAAGAATCCTTTATGCTTTCCAGAAAATTCTACATCATTTCCGATCAACAATATGTCATTCGCATATACTTATCAGAAATGTTGTAGTGCTCCCACTCACTTTCTTGTAAATACATGCTTCACTGTAAGTCTGTATAAAACCATATGCTTCGATCACCTTATCAAAGCGCATATTCCAACTCCTAGATGCTTGCACTAGTCCATAGATCGATCGCTGGAGCTTGCACACTTTGTTAGTATTTTTAGGATCGACAAAACCATCTGGTTGCATCATATACAACTCTTCTTTGAGGTATCCATTAAGGAATGCAGTTTTGACATCCATTTGCCAGATTTCATAATCATAAAATGCGGCAATAGCTAACATGATTCGCACAGACTTAAGCATCGCTACGGGTGAGAAAGTCTCATCGTAGTCAACTCCTTAAACTTGTCGAAAATCTTTTCGCAACAAGTTGAGCTTTGTAGATGGTCACATTACCATCCGCGTCAGTCTTCTTCTTAAAGATCCATTTATTTTCTATGGCTTGCCGATCATTGGGCAAGTCAACCAAAGTCCACACTTTATTCTCATACATGGATCCCATCTCAGATTTCATGGCTTCAAGACATTTCGCGGAATCTGGGCTCATTATCGCTTCCTCATAGTTCGCAGGTTCGTCATGGTCTAGTAACATGAATTCCAGAACCGAGTTACCGAATCACTCTGGCGCGGAACGTACTCTGGTTGACCTACGAGGTTCGTTAGTTACTTGATCCAAATTTTCATGATCATCATCATTAGCTTCCTCATTAATTGGTGTAGGCATCACAGGAACAATTTTCTGTGATGTGCTATTCTCCAATTCTAGAGAAGGTACAATTACCACATCAAGTTCTACTTTTCTCCCACTCACTTCTTTCGAGAGAAACTCCTTGTCTAGAAATGATCCATTCTTAGCAACAAAAGTCTCGCCTTAGGATCTGTGATAGAACGTGTACCAACCGTTTCTTTTGGGTATCCTATGAAGACGCACTTCTCCGATTTGGGTTCGAGCTTATCAGGTTGAAACTTTTTCACATAAGCTTCGCAACCCAAACTTTAAGAACGACAACTTTGGTTTCTTGCCAAACCATAGTTTATACGGTGTCGTCTCAACGGATTTAGATGGTGCCCTATTTAACGTGAATGCAGCTGTCTCTAATGCATAACCCCAAAACGACAGTGGTAAGTTGGTAAGAGACATCATAGATCGCACCATATCTAATAAAGTACGGTTACGACGTTCAGACACACCATTACGTTGTGGTGTTCCAGGTGGCGTGAGCTGTGAAACTATTCCACATCGTTTCAAATGAAGACCAAACTCATAACTCAAATATTTGCCTCTGCGATCAGATCGTAGAAACTTTATTTTCTTATTACGATGATTCTCTACTTCACTCTGAAATTCTTTGAACTTTTCAAATGTTTCAGACTTGTGCTTCATCAAGTAGATATACCCATATCTGCTCAAATCATCTGTGAAGGTGAGAAAATAACGATACCCGCCGCGAGCATCAACACTCATTGGTCCGCATACATCAGTATGTATTATTTCCAATAAGTCACTAGCTCACTCCATTGTTCCGGAGAATGGAGTTTTAGTCATCTTACCCATGAGGCATGGTTCGCAAGCATCAAATGATTCATAATCGAGTGATTCCAAAAGTCCATCAGCATGGAGTTTCTTCATGCGCTTTACACCAATATGACCTAAACGGTAGTGCCACAAGTATGTTGCACTATCATTATCAACTCTGCATCTTTTGGCTTCAATATTATGAATATGTGTATTACTATGATCGAGATTTGAATAAACCATTCACCTTGGGTGTATGACCATAGAAGGTTTTATTCATGTAAACAGAATAACAATTATCTCTCACTTTAAATGAATAACCGTATTGCAATAAACACGATCCAATCTTGTTCATGCTCAACGCAAACACCAAAGAACATTTATTTTAGGTTTAACACTAATCCCGAAAGTACAGGGAGTGTGCGATGATGACCATATCAATACTGTAACTACTTCCAACACACATCGTCATCTCACCCTCAACTAGTCTCCGTTTATTCTGCAACTCCTGTTTCGAGTTACTAATCTTAGCAACCGAACAAGTATCAAATACCCAGGGCTACTATGAACACTAGTGAGGTACACATCAATAACATTTATATCAAATATACCTTTGTTCACTTTGCCATCCTTCTTATCCGCCAAATATTCAGGGAACTTCCGCTTCCAGTGACCATTTCCTTTGCAGTAGAAGCACTCAGTTTCAGGCTTAGGTTCAGCTTGGGCTTCTTCACGGGAGTGACAACTTGCTTGCCATTGTTCTTGAAGTTCCCTTTCTTCCCCTTGCCCTTTTCTTGAAACTAGTGGTCCTGTTAACCATCAACAATTGATGCTCTTTCTTGATTTCTACCTTCATTGATTTCAGCATCACAACGAGCTCGGGAATCATTTTCATCATCCCTTGCATATTATAGTTTATCACGAAGTTCCAGTAACTTGGTGATAGTGACTAGAGAACTCTGTCAATCACTATCTTATCTGGAAGATTAACTCCCACTTGATTCAAGTGATTGTAGTACTCAGACATTCTGAGCACATGCTCATTGGTTGAGCTATTCTCCTCCATCTTGTAGGCAAAGTACTTGTCAGAGGTTTCATACCTCTCGACACGGGCATGAATGTGAAATACTATTTTCAACTCTTGGAACATCTCATCTGCTTAGTGGCGTTCAAAATGTTTCTGAAGTCCCGGTTGTAAACCATAAAGAACGACGCACTAAACTATCAAGTAGTCATCATATCGAGCTTGTCAAACATTCATAACATCTGCATCTACTCCTGCAATAGGTTTGTCACCTAGCGGTGCATCAAGGACATAATACTTCTGTGCAGCAATGAGGATAATCCTCAGATCGCGGACCTAGTCTGCATCATTGCTACTAACATCTTTCAACTTAGTTTTCTCTAGGAACATATCAAAAAACATAGGGGAGCTATAACGCGAG
Source organism: Secale cereale (assembly GCA_902687465.1). Lineage (NCBI taxonomy): Eukaryota > Viridiplantae > Streptophyta > Magnoliopsida > Poales > Poaceae > Secale > Secale cereale. The sequence continues at coordinate 151,394,927 of LR738711.1, read as the reverse complement.
CTATTGATCTACAACATAATTTGCAAATACTATCAGGACTAAGTTCATGATAAATTAAAGTTCAATTAATCATATTACTTAAGAACTCCCACTTAGATAGACATCACTCTAGTCATCTAAATGATCACATGATCGATATCAACCAAACCATGCCCGGTCATCACGTGAGATGGAGTAGTTTTCAACGGTGAACATCTTATGTTGATCATATCTACTATATGATTCACGCTCAACCTTTAGGTCTCCAGTGTTCCAAGGCCATGTCTGTACATGCTAGGCCCGTCAAGTTTAACCCGAGTAGTCTGCATGTGCAAAACTGTCTTACACCCATTGTATTTGAACGTAGAGCTTATCACACCCGATCATCATGTGGTGTCTCGGCACGAAGAACTGTCGCAACGGTGCATACTCAGCGAGAACACTTGTACCTTGAAATTTTAGTAAGGGATCATCTTACAATGCTACCGTCGTTCTAAGCAAAATAAGATGCATAATAAGATAAACATCACATGCAATCAAAATATGTGACATGCTATGGCCATCATCATCTTGTGCTTTTGATCTCCATCTCCAAAGCATCGTCATGATCTCCATCGTCACCGGCTTGACACCATGATCTTCATCGTAGCGTCGTGGTCGTCTCGCCAACTATTGCTTCTACTACTATCGCTAACTCATAGTGATAAAGTAAAGCAATTACATGGCGTTCGCAATTCATACAATTAAGGGACAACCATAAGGCTCCTGCCGGTTGCTGATAATTTACAAAACATGATCATCTCATACAATATCATATAACTCATCACGTCTTGACCATATCACATCACAACATGCCCTGCAAAAACAAGTTAGACGTCCTCTACTTTGTTGTTGCAAGTTTTACGTGGCTACTATGGGCTTCTAGCAAGAACCGTTCTTACCTACGCATCAAAACCACAATGATTTTTCGTCAAGTGTGATGTTTTAACCTTCAACAAGGACCAGCCGTAGTCACACTCAATTCAACTAAAGTTGGAGAAATTGACACCCGCCAACTACCTGTGTGCAAAGCACGTTGGTAGAACCAGTCTCATGAACGCGGTCATGTAATGTCGGTCCGGGCTGCTTCATCCAACAATACCGCTGTATCAGAGTATGACATTGGTGGTAAGAAGTATAACTATTATCGCCCACAACTCTTTGAGTTCTACTCGTACATATCATCTACGCATAGACCCGGCTCATGATGTCAGTATTTCAAAAAATTCCTACGATCACGCAAGATCTATCTAAGAGAAGCATAACAACGAGCGGGGAGAGTGTGTCCACATACCCTCGTAGACCGAAAGCGGAAGCGTTTAGTAAAGTGGTTGATGTAGTCGAACGTCTTCGCGATCCAACCGATCCATGTACCGAACGTACGGCACCTCCGCGTTCAGCACACATTCAACTCGATGACGTCCCTCGAGCTCTTGATACAGTAGAGGACGAGGGAGAGTTTCATCAGCACGACGGCGTGGTGACGGTGATGATGAAGTTACTGGTGCAGGGTTTCGCCTAAGCACTAGGACGATATGACCGAGGTGTGTAACTGTGAAGGGGGCACCGCACAAGGCTAAAACAATTGTCAACTTGTGTGTCTATGGGGTGCCCCCTGCCCACGTATATAAAGGAGGGAGGGAGAGAGGCCGACCTCCTAGGGCGCGCCTTGTGTAGGGAGTCCTACTAGGACTTCTAAGTCCTACTAGGAAACCCTTTCCTATTTGGAGTAAGAGAGAAGGAAAGAGGGAAAGAGAGAGGGAGAAGGAAAAGGCAAGGGGGGCTCCGCCCCTTACCCTAGTCAAATTCGGACCCATGGGGGGGGGAACCTCCCCTTTGGCCTGCCTCCTCTATTCCCGTATGGCCCAATAAGGCCCATTACTTCTCCCCGTGAATTCCCCTAATTCCTCGGTACTCCAAAAAATACCCGAATCACTCGGAACCTTTCCGGTGTCCGAATATAGCCTTCCAATATATGAATCTTTACCTCTCGACCATTTCGAGACTCCTCGTCATGTCCGTGATCTCATCCGGGACTCCAAACAAACTTCGGTCATCAAATCACATAACTCATAATACAAATCGTCATCGAACGTTAAGCGTGCGGACCCTATGGGTTCGAGAACTATGTAGACATGACCGAGACACATCTCAGGTCAATAACCAATAGCGGAACATGGAAGCTCACATTGGCTCCTACATGTTCTATGAATATCTTTATCGGTCAAACCGCATAACAACATACATTATTCCCTTTATCATCGGTATGTTACTTGCCCGAGATTCAATCATCGGCATCTCCATACCTAGTTCAATCTCGTTGCCGGCAAGTCTCTTTACTCGTTCCATGATGCATCATCCCGCAACTAACTCATTATCCACATTTCTTGCAAGGCTTATAGTGATGTGCATTACCGAGAGGGCCCAGAGATACCTCTCCGACACTCAGAGTGACAAATCCTAATCTTGATCTATGCCAACACCACTAACACCTTCGAAGACACCTGTAGAGCATCTTTATAATCACCCAGTTACATTGTGATGTTTGATAGCACACAAAGTGTTCCTCCGGTATTCGGGAGTTGCATAATCTCATAGTTAGAGGAATATGTATAAGTCATGAAGAAAGCAACAACAATAAAACTATACGATCATTATGCTAAGCTAACGGACGGGTCTTGTCCATCACATCATTCTCTAATGATGTGATCCTGTTCATCAAATGACAACACATGTCTATGGTTAGGAAACATAACCATCTTTGATTAACGAGCTAGTCTAGTAGAGGCATACTAGGGACACTCTGTTTTGTCTATGTATTCACACATGTACTAAGTTTCCGGTTAATACAATTCTAGCATGAATAATAAACATTTATCATGATATAAGGAAATAACAACTTTATTATTGCCCCTAGGGCATATTTCCTTCAGTCTCCCACTTGCACTAGAGTCAATAATCTAGTTCACATCGCCATGTGATATAACATCGATAGTTCACATCGTCATGTGATTAACACTCATAGTTCACATAGCCATGTGACCAACATCCAAAGGGTTTACTAGAGTCAATAATCTAGTTCACATTGCCATGTGATTAACACCCAAAGAGTAGTAAGGTGTGATCATGTTTTGCTTTGTGAGAAAAATTTAGTCAACAGGTCTGTCACATTCAGATCCGTATGTATTTCACAAATTTATATGTCTACAATGCTCTGTATGGAGCTACTCTAGCTAATTGCTCCCACTTTCTATACACATCCTGATTGATACTTAGTGTCATCTGGATTAGTGTCAAAGCTTGCATCGGCGTAACTCTTTACGATGAACTCTTTATCACCTCCATAATCGAGAAACATTTCCTTAGTCCTCCGGTCACTAAGGATAATTTTGACCACTATCCAGTGATCTACTCCTAGATCATTAATTTACCTCCTTGCCAAACTCATGGCAAGGTACACAGCATGGCATACTTTATAGAACCTATGACTGAGGTATAGGGAATGACTTTCATTCTCTCTCTATCTTCTATCGTGGTCGGGTTTTGAGTCTTACTCAACTTCATACCTTACAACTCAGGCAAGAACTCCTTCTTTGACTGATCCATTTTTGAACTCCTTCAAAATCTTATTAAGGTATGTACTCGTTGAAAATCTTATCAAGCATCTTGATCTATCTCTATAGATCTTGATGCCCAATATGTAAGGAGCTTTATCGAGGTGTTTCATTGAAAAACTCCTTTAAAACAATCCTTTATGCTTTCCAAAAAATTCTACATCATTTCCAATCAACAATATGTCATTCACATATACTTATCAAAAATGTTGTAGTGCTCCCACTCACTTTTTTGTAAATACAGGCTTCACCGTAAGTCTGTGTAAAACCATATGCTTTGATCACCTTATCAAAGCGTATATTCCAACTCCGAGATGCTTGTACCAGTCCATAGATCGATCGCTGGAGCTTGCACACTTTGTTAGTGATACGTCCAAAATGTATCTATAATTTCTGCTTGCTCCATACCTCTTTTGTGTGATATTGCTATGATATTTATGCACTTCCATACACTTTTGATCATATTTGGACTAACCTATTAACTCAGTGCACCACAGTGCATGTTCATGTTTTCTGCTGTTTTTCTATTTCAGGTTTCCCCCATATTAAAAGTGCCCTAAAAATTCCGGGAAAAATACAGGAAAAATCAGTGTACAGGAAGCTTCGAGAATCACCAAAGCGGGGCCAGAGGGGAGCCAGGGGTGGCCCAGGCGGCCACCTGGCGCGGCCCCACCCCTGGCCGCGCCAGGGGGGCGCCTGGGGCCCCCTCTCCGCCTCTGGTGACCCCCCTTCGCATATATATATTCCTCGCGTCCCGAAATCCTCGAGGACGGAACCCTTTTTCGCGATCTCGCCTCTGTTCCGCCGCCGCCGCGCTTCCAAGATCGGGAGCATCAGGAGAACTCTTCCCGGCACCCTGCCGGAGGGGAGAACCACCACCGGGAGCTTCTCCACCACCATGGACGCTTCCCGGATGAGTCGTGAGTAGTCCCCCTTGGACCATGGGTCCATGATCAGTAGCTATGTGATGTTTTCCTCCCCTCTTTGTTCTTCATGGTTTAGACCTCGTGAGCTGCCCTACATGATTGAGGCACATATGTAATCTTTATGCTGTTGCTCTGCTGAGTTTGCTGGGATCCGATGGATTATGAGATTATGTTCAGATTGTGTGTGAGTAATATATTTGATTCACCCCTTTTATATTTATGTTCTTGAGTAATTCTTGCATGTTCTCTGTTGCTGTTTATTGCTTTGGCCGAGTAGTAGGTAGTAACTCCAAGAGGGAGCGTTATGCTTGATTGTGGGTTCATGCCCCTTGATGACTAGCTTGAGTGACAGAAACATGAGTCTAGGGGATGTGCTGTTGCCACAAGGGGGAAAACAACGGTGCTTGTACTTGCGGGTGCAAGGATTGTTTACTTTACGCAATGTTCTTTTAATGCAGTTGTCTGTTGCTTTGAGTTTACACTTTGGGTGGGATTCGCAACTTAATACCAGCGAGATGTTCTGGATAGATATCTCAAGGTGGATGATTAGTAGTAGATGCAGATGGATTTCGGTCTACTTGCCTTGGCGTACCGCCCATGATTTTGAGCCTCTACCTTTCCTTGCAGCATAGTTAGCATTGGTTTGCGCACATAATCCTGTCAATTGCCCAGCTGTAATTTGTTTACCTCGCTTTGCTGTTTTATCGTCTTTTGGGAGAGAGACATCACTAGTGAACATCATGGGACCCCGGTCCATATTACCACCACTGATCACACCCGCTATTTACTTCCTGTCTTTATTTCCTAGTTGCAGTCATACCTATCACTATTATCTCTTGTGTTTGATCCTTTGTAAACGACAAGGCCGGAGGGATTGACAACCTCTCTGTACTCGTTGGGAGCAAAGTTATTTGTATCTGTGTGCAAGTCCTGTCAACCGCTAAGTTTCTGGCGCCGTTGACACCTTCTTGTCGACCCTCGGAGTCTCACGGGATTCGATCCTTGGTACCTTTGCCAAGGGAAACTTGCTGCTACGCTACATCTCAAACCTTCCACTTGGGGTAACCAACGAGGGGCGAGAAGCCATCAGTTAGTATTTTTAGGATCGACAAAACAGAAGCGTATATAACATGGTTGATGTAGTCGTACTCTTCACGATCCAATCGCGATCCAATCTGATCTAGCGCCGAACAGACGGCACCTCCGCGTTCAACACACGTGCGACACAGTGACGTATCCTCCTTCTTGAACCAACAAGAGAGGAAGGAGAAGTAGATGGGATCTCAACCAGCATGACGGCGTGGTGGAGACGGTAGTGGAACAATCCCAGTAGGGCTTTGCCAAGCGCCTTCGAAACTACGAACAAGGCAGAACAGGAGAGATGGGAGGCCTTATGGCGTGAGAATTGTTGTCTCTTGCCCTTGCGCCTCCTCCGTGCTATATATAGGGGGGTTGGAGGGTTAGGGGCGTAGCCCTAGCCCCTCCTCCAAGGAGGGGAGGCGGCCAAAGGGGGAGGAGTGCCCTCCAAGCCAAGTGGAGGGCCCTCTCCCTTAGGGTTTCCCTTCCCCTAGGCGGATGGGCCTTAGGGGGCTGGTGCGCCCGACCCAATAGGTCTAGGACGCCACCTTATGGCCCATGCATGCCCTGGGTGTTGGAGGGACCCTTCCAGACTCCCCCGGAAGCTTCCCGGCACAATACTGCTAAAACCTGAAATATTTCTAGTAGCCAAAATATGACTTTCCATATATAAATCTTTACCTCCGGACCATTCCAGAGCTCCCCGTAACGTCCAGGATCTCATCCGGGACTCCGAACAACATTCGGTCACAAACGTGAATATCTCTATACTACTCTGGCATCACCAAACGTTAAGCATGTGGAACCTACGGGTTCGAGAATCATGTGGACATGATCGAGACACTTCTCCGGTCAATAACCAATAGCAGGACCTGGATGCCCATTTTGGTTCCCACATATTTGACGAAGATCTTTATCGGTCGGACCACGGTGCCAAGGATCCAGCTAATCCTATATGCAGTTCCCTTTGTCCATCGGTATGTTACTTGCCCGAGATTTGATCATCGATATATCCATACCTAGTTCATTCTCGTTACTGACAAGTCTCTTTATTCGTTCGGTATTACAAGATCCCGCGACTAACTCCTTAGTGACATTGCTTGCAAGCTTCTTGTGATGTTGTATTACCGAGAGGGCCCAGAGATACCTCTCCGTCATACAGAGTGACAAATCCCAATCTCGATCCATGCCGACCCAACATACACCCTCGGAGATACCTGTAGAGTACCTTTCTGATCACCGAGTTATGAAGTGACGTTTGATACACACAAGGCATTCCTCCGGTGTCAGGGAGTTGAATGATCTCATGGTCTTAGGAACAGATACTTGACATGAAGAAAACGATAGCAATAAACTTAATACGATCATATGCTACGCTTATAGTTTGGGTCTTGTCCATCACATCATTCCCCTAATGATGTGATCCCGTTATCAAATGACAACTCAGTAGGTACCACTAATTTTTTTGGTATTTTGTGTTCCATATGCATAACTAAAGATAGAGAACAACTTAGAACAGAAAATAAAAACTACTTAGTGATAAAGCAAACAAGCACACATGAGAATATTCACCCCACGCTATAACTCCCCGGCAATGGCGCTAGAAAAAGGTCTTGATAACCCACAAGTATAGGGGATCGTTTGTAGCCTTTTTCGATAAGTAAGAGTGTCGAACCCAACGATGAGCTAAAGGCAGAACAAATATTCCCTCAAGTTCTATCGACCACCGATACAACTCTACGCGCACTTGATGTTTGCTTTACCGGAAACAAGTATGAAACTATTTTGTAGTTGTGATGCTAGAACTACTTTGCAAGAGTAAAACTGGAAGTACTTTGCAAGAAAATAAAAGTGGATAGCTTTTGTCAACAAGAAAGTTATTTGTCCCTAGGTAATCGATAACAAGTACCGGTAATCATTCTTGCAATTTTATATGAGGGAGAGGCATGAGCTAACACACTTTCTCTACTTGTATCATATGCACTTATGATTGGACCCCTAGCAAGCATCCGCAACTACTGAAGATCATTAAGGTCGTGAAACCCAACCATAACATTAAGTATCAAGTCCTCTTTACTCCCATACGTCATACCCCACTTATCCGCGTTTGGGCTGCTGTCATCCCCCGCAACACTGACAATAGGAAAACCATGAACATATCACTAGTACAACGAGCTGCTAAACAAACGGTTTTAAACCCCTTTCCGCGACGGCCTTCGAAATCATCGTCAAGTAAGTGTGGGCGATAGGGGGGGGGTCCTTCCCACACGACCCAGAAACCGTCGCGGATATGCCCTCCTAGCACACACGCTCGGCAAAATGAGGTCGTGTGCGACCGACGAGTGCTCAAATACGGAAATACGTATAGTAGAGCTAAAAAATACAATTATACGGCAAAATTGTTTCCGGTCGCAAGTACATTCCACAAAGTCAGTCCCCGCTAAACGTTTCCGTTCATATGTACATCCCACACAGTCACTCCAAGGAAAACGTTTTCGTTCACAGGTACGTCACACACAATATTAACAATTTTATCGTTTGCGTTATTGAATGCACCACACACGATGCGTAGAAGAAACTGTGTGGCAAAGGCTGTCCATCACACATAATTTTTATGTGGTAAATGTTTGCGCCAGGTGACCTAACGCAAACAGTTTTCAAGAGGATGTCATGTGTGATTGTTCATTAATCTAACACGGTTTATTCCTAGAAACTGTGTGCGTTATTGAATGCATCGCACACGGTGTTTTCTCATTAACCGTTTGTAATAGAAAAACCCAATTAGTAGGCTAATTATCCGATTATTCATAGGGATTTTTATTTCTGTGCCCCTGGTTCGTTAGTTCTACTCATTCATCCCCACGCTCTTAACTTTTGCTCACTTTTCCCCACTCCTTGCCCAAAAACCTCGAAACTGGTCACAGCGGACGTTGCCGTCGGGTCAATGGCTTGACCGTCAACTCTGACTAGTGGGGCCGCATAGGGCAGAGTCCACATTTTGACAATTACGTGGTAACCAGTGGTGAATCAGATCTAGTCGCTTCCGCGCCGCCCCCTCCGTCACCGTCGTGCCGCCTCTGCAGCACTCTTGCCGCCTCCGCCGCAGTCATGCCGTCTTCGCCACATCTACCCTCTCTCCCCATCTTGGATTAGGAAGCAATGTCGGGGGGGGGGGGGAGGGGGCACCCCGTCCGGCCGATCGACCGTGGAGATGATTGGGTCGAATCAGAGGCTGATAATTCATGGATTCCACCAGGGTAAGCATCATTTTCCTCTCAAATTGATCAGGAGATCCATAAATTAGGCTGTATTTGACCATAGTTGGCGTGAATCAACGCAATTTATCTGATAATTTTTGGCCTAAGTGCGCCCTTTATCTTATTTCAATCAAATAGGGTTGATCCTGCACTTGCTTTTCGGCTGGCGGTTAGAATGGAAATTAGTGAGCTGTGTGGAACTAAACCGTGTATGATTTATGGATTTTTCTATCCTACCAGCGTTTCGTTCAGAGATTTCCACGAGGCACTCTGTTGTGAGTATCCGTGGAGCCCTGCCGATGCTGTTGAACTGAGATATTTCGATAGTACCGAGCAGAGATTTGTTCCATTAACTTGTGATGAGCATCTGGGATTGGTATTTAGTTTGAATGCTGACAGTTGTTTCGGAAAAATCCATATTGGTGTGCTTCAGGCACGCAAACAACGGGGTGTTTAGACATCATGTGTCTCTGCTAATAGCGAGCGTCCTCGCACTCCTTGTAGGTCGAACCCAAGTAAAGCTAGTGGTTCTGAAAGCCACAACATGTCGGATGCCGCTAATTCTGCCACTTCTCCTCTCCCTTCTGCACCTGATGTAGAAGTAGATGCAGAGCCTGACGAGGAAGTGCCTCGAAATGAGGATGAGATTCTATTCCCTGAACTGGTAGATAGAGTGAGCCAACAGGCAGTGGAAGATGAATATGCAGAGGAGCCTAGCAGCCGTGCTAGATTTGATGACACTGATGATGAAGAGAGGGAGGAGAACATCGACTCCTTAGTTTTACAAGAATATGATGGTGAGGACATGCCAACAATTGAGTGGAACAGGGATAATCCTGACCTTACTCCAGGAACCGTATTCGAATCGATGGTGGACTGTCGTAATGTAGTGACTGCATATTGCATTCTCACTGAAAACTCTTATGAGGTTGATAGGAGTGAACCAGGAAGATTCACTATTCATTGCCCTTATGATAGGTGTGGGTGGAGGTTGCATGCATCCACTATGCAAAAGAGCAAATTGATTCAGGTATTACAACTGAATATTGTTATCCGATTATTTATCCATTATATATTTAGATCATGTGTACTGTTTCTTAATTGTATTTGACATCATTTTTCATTTTGATTCAGATAAAAAGCAACCCACACGGGCACACTTGCCCACCTGGAGGGGGAGGGGAAAGGACAAATCTAAGCTTGCAAAGACTAGGTGGGTGATAGATGCAATCTTGGATTGGGTGAGGGAAACACCAACAATTGGTCCAACATCACTCCTTGGGAAGCTATTTGAGAAGTACAAGATTATTATACCTTACATGAAGATTTTCTATGCTAAGGAAAGGGCTCTTGATAGGATTAATGGTCCATGGAATGAGAGTTTTCAGTTGCTTTACACCTTCAAAGCTGAAGTGGAGACGGCTAGTCCAGGGAGTGTTGTAGAGATTGACAAGCATATAGTTAAGTACAAATTAAAAGGGAAGGCAATGGAGAAGGAGTGCTTTGATACATCCATTTTGCATCATGCTTTTATGTTGATATTTATTGCACTATGGGCTGTTATTACATGTTATGTCACAATACTTATGCCTTTTCTCTCTTATTTTACAAGGTTTACATGAAGAGGGAGAATGCCGGCAGCTGGAATTTTGGGCTGGAAAAGAAGCAAACTCTAGAAACCTATTCTGCACAACTCAAAAAGCTCCGAAACTCCATGGGACACTGTTTCAGAAAATATAAAAAATATCTGGCAAGAAAGAATCACCAAGGGGCCCACCACCTGTCCACCAGGGTGGGGGGCGCGCCCCCCTCTTTGGGCGCGCCCCCTGTCTTGTGGGCCACCAGATGGCCCCCCGATGCCCATCTTCTCCTATGTGAGGTGTTTTGATGTAGAAAAAAAAATCATAAGGAGGCTTTCGGGACCAGACGCCGCCGTCTCGAGGCGGAACCTTGGCGGAAACCAATCTAGGGCTCCGACAGAGCTATTCTGCGGGAATACTTCTCTCCAGGAGGGGAAAATCGTCACCGCCGTCATCACCAACAACTCTCCCATCTTGGGGAGGGTTATCTTCATCAACATCTTCACCAGCACCATCTCCTCTCAAACCCTAGTTCATCTCTTGTATCCAATCTTTGTACCCAAACCTCATATTGGTACCCGTGGGTTGCTAGTAGTGTTGATTACTCCTTGTAGTTGGTGCTAGTTGGTTTATTTGGTGGAAGATCATATGTTCAGATCTACTATGCATATTAATACCCCTCTGATCATGAAAAATATTATGTCTTGTGAGTAGTTACTTTTGTTCCTGAGGACATGGGAGAAGTCTTGCTATAAGTAGTCATGTGAATTTGGTATTCGTTCGATATTTGGATGAGATGTATGTTGTCTCTCCTCTAGTGGTGTCATGTGAACGTCGACTACATGACACTTCACCATTGTTTGGGCCTAGAGGAAGGCATTGGGAAGTAATAAGTAGATGATGGGTTGCTAGAGTGACAGAAGCTTAAACCCTAGTTTATGCGTTGCTTCGTAAGGGGCTGATTTGGATCCATATGTTTCATGCTATGGTTAGGTTTACCTTAATACTTCTTTTGTAGTTGCGGATGCTTGCATTAGAGGTTAATCATAAGTGGGAGGCTTGTCCAAGTAAGGACAGCACCCAAGCACCGGTCCACCCACATACCAAATTATCAAAGTACCGATCGCGAATCATATGATCGTGATGAAAACTAGCTTGACGATAATTCCCATGTGTCCTCGGGAGCGCTTTCCTGCATATAAGAGTTTGTCCAGGCTTGTCCTTTGCTACAAAAAGGATTGGGCCATCTTGCTGCACCTTATTTACTTTTACCTTTTGTCACTTGCTACCAATTACCTTATCACAAAACTATCTGTTACCTATAATTACAGTGCTTGCAAAAAATACCTTACTGAAAACTGCCTATCATTTCCTTCTGCTCCTCGTTGGGTTCGACACTCTTACTTATCGAAAGGACTACGATAGATCCCCTACACTTGTGGGTCGTCAAGACTATTTTCTGGCGCCGTTGCTGGGGAGTGAAGCGCCTTTGGTAAGTGGAATTTGTTATGGAAAAATTTATATAGTGTGCTGAAATTTACTGTCACTTGTTACTATGGTTCATCATCCTTTGAGGGGCTTGTTCGGGGTATCTTCACCCCGACCAGAAGAGCAAAGAGTTGCTCCTCAACCTACTGCACCTACTGAAAATGTTTTCTTTGAAATTCCTTCGGGTATGATAGAGAAACTGCTAGATAATCCTTTTACAGGAGACGGAACACTGCATCCCGATTTGCATCTAATCTATGTGGATGAAGTTTTTGGATTATTTAAGCTTGCAGGTATGCCCGAGGATGTTATCAAGAAGAAGGTCTTCCCTTTATCTTTGAAGGGAGATGCATTGACATGATTTAGGCTATGTGATGATATTGGATCATGGAACTATAATCGACTGAAGTTGGAATTTCATCAGAAGTTCTACCCTATGCATCAGGTTCATTGTGATCGTAATTATATTTATAATTTTTGGCCTCGTGAAGGAGAAAGCATCGCTCAAGCTTGGGGGAGGCTTAAGTCAATGTTATATTCATGCCCCAATCATGAGCTCTCAAGAAAAATGATCATTCGAAATTTTTATGCACGACTTTCTCTCAATAATCACATCATGCTCGATAATTCTTGTTCTGGCTCTTTTATGATGAAGACTGTTGAATTCAAATGGGATTTATTGGAAAGAATTAAATGCAACTCTGAAGATTGGGATCTCGACGAAGGTAAGGAGTCAGGTATGACCCCTAAGTTTGATTGTGTTAAAGCTTTTATGGATACCGATGCTTTCCGTGAGTTTAGCACTAAATATGGACTTGACTCTGAGATAGTAGCTTCTTTCTGTGAATCATTTGCTACTCATGTTGATCTTCCCAAGGAGAAGTGGTTTAAATACCATCCTCCCATTGAAGTAAAAGTAGTTAAACCTATTAAAGTTGAAGAAAAGACTGTCACTTATAATGTTGATCCTATTGTTCCTACTGCTTATATTGAGAAACTGCCTTTCCCTGTTAGAATAAAGGATCATGCTAAAGCTTCAACTATGGTTCATAAGAGTAGTACTAGAACACCTACACCCTCTGAGAAAATTAAAGTTGAACCTAGTGTTGCTATGGTTAAAGATCTCTTGGTTGAAAATTTAGATGGACATGTTATTTACCTCCAAGAGGAAGCTACTAGAATATCCAAACCCGATGCTAGGAATAAACATAGACCTGTTGTAGGCTTGCCTGTTATCTCTGTTAAAATAGGAGATAATTGCTATCATGGTTTATGTGACGTAGGTGCTAGTGCAAGTATAATCCCCCATTCACTATATCAAGAAATTATGCATGATATTGCACCTATTGAGTTGGAAGGGATTGATGTTACTACTAAGCTTGCTAATAGAGACACTATTTCACCAGTTGGGATTGTTAGAGATGTTGAAGTCCTATGTGGGAAGGTTAAATACCCTGCAGATTTTGTTATTCTTAGTTCCCCAAAAGATGATTTCTGTCCCATCATATTTGGTAGACCCTTCTTGAATACTGTTAATGTTAAGATAGGATGCGTGAAAGATATTGTTACCGTTGGTTTAGGGGATATGTCTCATGATTTTAACTTTGCTAAATTTCGTAGACAACCCCTTGACAAAGAATTACCTAGTAAGGATGAAATTATTGGTCTTGCTTCTATTGTTGTGCCTCCTAACGATCCTTTAGAACAGTATCTGCTAGACCATGAAAATGATATGCATATGAATGAGAGAAGGGAAATAGATGAAATATTCTTTAAGCAGGGACCCGTCTTGAAAAACAACTTGCCTGTTGAAATCCTAGGGGATCCTCCTCCACCCAAGGGTGATCCCTTATTTGAACTTAAACCTTTACCTGGTAATCTTAAGTATGTTTATCTTGATGAAAAGAAGATATATCCTGTTATTATTAGTGCTAACCTTTCAGAGCAGGAAGAAGAAAAATTATTGAAAACTCTGAAGAAGCACCGTGCTGCTATTGGATATACTCTGGATGATCTTAAAGGCATTAGTCCCACTTTATGCCAACACAAGATAAAATTGGAAGAAGACGCTAAACCGGTTATTGATCATCAATGACGGTTAAATCCTAAGATGAAAGAAGTGGTAAGGAAGGAAATACTAAAGCTTCTAGAGGCATGTATTATCTATCCAGTTGCTGATAGCCAGTGGGTAAGTCCTGTTCATTGTGTCCCTAAGAAGGGAGGTATGACTGTTGTTCCTAATGATAAATATGAATTGATCCAACAAAGAATTGTTATAGGTTATAGGATGGTAATTCATTTCCGCAAATTAAATAAAGCTACTAAGAAAGATCATTACCCTTTGCCTTTTATTGATCAGATGCTAGAAAGGTTATCCAAACATACCCATTTTTGCTTTCTAGATGATTATTATGGTTTCTCTCAAATACCTGTGTCAAAAGGGGATCAAGAAAATACCAGTTTTACTTGTCCTTTCGATACCTTTGCTTATAGACGTATGCCTTTTGGTTTATGTAATGCACCTGCTACCTTTCAAAGATGCATGATGGCTATATTCTCTGATTTTTGTGAAAAGATTGTTGAGTTTTTCATGGATGATTTCTCCGTTTACGGAACTTCTTTTGATGATTGCTTGAGCAACCTTGATCGAGTTTTGTAGAGATGTGAAGACACTAATCTTGTCTTGAATTGGGAGAAGTGCCACTTTATGGTTAATGAAGGCATTGTCTTAGGACATAAAATTTATAAAAGAGGTATTGAAGTTGACAAAGCTAAAGTTGATGCTATTCAAAAAATGCCATGCCCCAAGGACATCAAAGGTGTACGAAGTTTCCTTGGTCATGCCGGGTTTTATAGGAGGTTCATTATGGACTTCTCCAAAATCTTTAGGCCTCTGACTAACCTCTTACAAAAAGATATTCCTTCTGTCTTTGATGATGATTGTCTAGAAGCATTTGAAATACTTAAGAAAGCATTGATCTCTGCACCTATTGTCCAGCCTCCTGACTGGAATTTACCCTTTGAGATTATGTGCGATGCTAGTGATTATGCTGTAGGTGCTGTTCTAGGGCAAAGAGTTGATAAGAAATTGAATGTTATCCAATATGCTAGTAAAACTCTAGACAGTGCCCAGAGAAATTATGCTACTACTGGGAAATAATTTTTAGCGGTTGTATTTGCTTGTGATAAGTTTAGACCTTATATTGTTGATACTAAAGTAACTATTCACACTGATCATGCTGCTATCAAATACCTTATGGAAAAGAAAGATGCTAAACCTAGACTTATTAGATGGGTTCTCTCGCTGCAAGAATTTGATTTGCATATTATTGATAGAAAGGGAGCTGAGAACCCGGTTGCAGATAACTTGTCTAGGCTAGAGAATATACTTGATGACCCACAACCTATTGATGATAGCTTTCCTGATGAACAACTAGCTGACATAAATACTTCTCGTATTGCTCCATGGTATGCTGATTATGCTAATTACATTGTTGCTAAGTTTATACCTCCTAGCTTCACATACCAACAAAAGAAAAAGTTCTTCTATGATTGGAGGTATTACTTCTGGGATGACCCACATCTTTATAAAGGAGTAGATGGTATTATTAGACGTTGTGTACCTGAGCATGAACAGGAACAGATCCTACACAAGTGCCACTCCGAAGCTTATGGAGGACACCATGCGAGAGATAGAACTGCACATAAGGTATTGCAATCTGGTTTTTATTGGCCTACTCTCTTCAAGGATTCCCGTAAGTTTGTCTTATCTTGTGATGAATGTCAAAGAATTGGTAATATCAGTAGACGTCAAGAAATGCATATGAAGTATTTACTTGTTATTGAACCTTTTGATGTGTGGGGCTTTGATTATATGGGACCGTTTCCTTCCTCTATTTGGTACACACATATTTTAGTTGCTGTTGATTATGTTACTAAGTGGGTAGAAGCTATTCCAACTAGTAGTGCTGATCACAACACCTCTATTAAGATGCTTAAAGAAGTTATTTTTCCGAGGTTTGGAGTCCCTAGATACTTGATGACTGATGGTGGTTCACACTTTATTCATGGTGCTTTCCGTAAAATGGTTGCTAAGTATGATGTTAACCATATAATTGCATCCCCTTATCACCCACAGACTAGTGGTAAAGTAGAATTAAGCAATAGAGAGCTGAAATTAATTTTGCAAAAGACATTTAATAGGTCTAGAAAGAATTGGTCTAAGAAACTAGATGATGCATTATGGGCCTATAGAACTGCATACAAAAATCCTATGGGTATGTCTCCATATAAGATGGTTTATGAAAGATCGTGGATGTCGCCTAGAGGGGGGGGGGGGGTTGAATAGGCGCTTTAAAATAATTACGGTTTAGGCTTGAACAAATGCGGAATAAACCTAGCGGTTAATTTGTCAAGCACAAAACCTACAACAACTAGGCTCACCTATGTGCACCAACAACTTATGTTAAGCAAGATAAACAACTAGGTGATAGCAAGATATATGACAAGAAACAATATATCTATCACAAAGTATAGTGCATAAGTAAAGGGCTCGGGTAAGAGATAACCGAGGCACGCGGAGACGACGATGTATCCCGAAGTTCACACCCTTGCGGATGCTAATCTCCGTTTGGAGCGGTGTGGAGGCACAATGCTCCCCAAGAAGCCACTAGGGCCACCGTAATCTCCTCACGCCCTCGCAAAATGCAAGATGCCGTGATTCCACTAAGGGACCCTTGAGGGC
The DNA here is from genome assembly GCA_902687465.1 of Secale cereale. NCBI lineage: Eukaryota > Viridiplantae > Streptophyta > Magnoliopsida > Poales > Poaceae > Secale > Secale cereale. Next base: position 151,378,223 of record LR738711.1, on the reverse strand, counting down.
GGTCACGGAACCCGTACAAATGGCAACCCTTGGGGGCGGTCACCGAACACGTCAAATTGCTCGGGGCGATCTCCACAACCTAATTGGAGACCCCGACGCTTGCCCGGAGCTTTACACCACAATGATTGAGCTCCGAATACCACGGTTGGGGCTATCTCCCCAACGACACCACGAAGCTTCACCACAATGGAATATGGCTTCGAGGTGACCACAACCGTCTAGGGCGCACAAGCACCCAAGAGGAACAAGCTCAAGGGTACCAAGCACCCAAGAGTAATAAGCTTCTCAACTTCACTTCCACGTATCACCGTGGAGAACTCAAACCGATGCACCAAATGCAATGGCAAGGGCACACGGAGTGCCCAAGTCCTTCTCTCCCAAATCCCACCAAAGCAACTAATGTTAGGGAGGGAAATGAGAGGAAGAACAAGAAGGAGAACACCAAGAACTCCAAGATCAAGATCCAAGGGGTTCCCCTCACCTAGAGGAGAAAGTGATTGGTGGAAATGTGGATCTAGATCTCCTCTCTCTTTTCCCCCCAAAACTAGCAAGAATCCATGGAGGGATTGAGAGATAGCAAGCTCGAAGAAGGTCAACAATGGGGGAAGAACACGAGCTCAAAGGATTAGGTTCATTGGGGAAGAAGACCCCCTTTTATAGGTGGGGGAAAAATCCAACCGTTATGCTCACAGCCCGCACAGAGCGGTACTACCGCTCCAGGAGCGGTACTACCGCTAGGGCAGTAGAACCCCTTTCAAAAACAACAGCGTGGAGGCAAAAAGGCCAGAAAAACCATCGGAGCGGTAGTACCGCTTGACCTCACGGTACTACCGCTAGGGGTAGCGGTAGTACTGCTAAGGGTAGCGGTACTACTGCTTGCGAGCGGTACTAAAAAATTACATCCGTGCCTACCATCTCTGGACTTGTGATGAGTTTTTGGTCCCGAGCGGAAGTAGACACGGAAGTAGCCGCGGTAGTACTGCTCCAAGCGGTAGTACCGCTCCCGAAAGCGGTAGTACCGCTTCCGAAAGCGGTAGTAAAAAATTACTTCCGCTCCTACGCGCGGTAGTACCGCTGCACCCTTTTCAGTACACCAAAACGACAATAACTTTTGCATACGGACTCCGAATTCGATGAAACCAAGTTTGTTGGAAAGCTAGTGACAAGGGCTAACACAATCCTGATAGAAATATCAATAATAAGCAAGTTAGAAAAGGCCCATAAGAAAATGGTGAGAACCCTTCCTCAGATAAGACCGGTAAAACACCCAACACCGAAAACATCATAGAAGACACATGTGAACTCCGTTTTCGATGAACTCAAGCTTGTCATCAAGATGACCATAAGCTCTAAGACTCACAAAGAGAACCAAACAAGAACCAAGAAACATGATGCAAGGATGCAATGGTTTGAGCTCTCTACTAACGATACGATCAAGCTACCAACTTGAGAGCCCCCCTTGATAGTACGGCAAACGATCCTATAACCCGGTCTCCCAACTACCACCACGAGACCGGTAAAATAGAAATCCTATCAAGGGCAAACATTTTCTTTGCACAAAGTCCACTTGAGCTAGATGAAGACGATCTTGACTTCCTCAAGTTGGACCACCTTTCTTGATTGCGTTGTCTCGATGAAGACTAGTAGATTGCTCCCCCATACTCCACTATGGGTGAGCCACTCTCCGGCATATCTTCACAAGTCCATTGTCACCATAATGGACGGCAAGCTTCAAGCACTTGATCTCTTCGTGATGCTCCACTTGAACTTGCACACCGCAACCTAACCCCACAAAGAACTCTCACGAAGACCATGGGTTAGTACACAAAGCGTGATTGACAATGCTTACCATACCATGGGATTGCTTGATCCCTCTCGGTACATCTTCTACACTTTGTGTGTTGATCAACTTGATTCATTCTTTGACTTAGTCTTGATCAACCTTGAATCTTTCCAACTCTCTTCATTTGGATGATGTCTTGAAGGTAAACATGAATGATCACAAACTCTTATTCTTCAAGACATGCTTGCGATAGGCTCAACACCCACAAGACCAATCTTTGGATAATTCCTTAATAGCATCTTGGTCATCACAATCTCTCCTTGAAACCAACAAATGAACTCCAAGAAAAGCCTATGGACAAACCCTTCGAATATAACTCAAGGCAACCATTAGTCCATAGAGATTGTCATCAATTACCAAAACCAAACATGGGGGCACCGCATGTTATTTCAATCTCCCCCATTTTGGTAATTGATGACAATCACTTTCAAGAGAGTTTATATAAGGAATTATGCATCACCATACCATGCAACAATAATGTATGCGCATGAGATGCAAAAGCTTAGGAACAAAACCAAAGCAAGAAGAGCGAAGAGACAACTCTCTAAACTTCCTCACAAAACTAAACTCTCTGAAACTTCTCCCCCATTGGCATCGATTGCCAAAATGGGCGAATAGCTTAGAAGGTCAATATAAATTGTGTTCCTCAATAAATTATGTATTCCTAAAAATAGAGAGAGGAAGGCAATACATATATCCAACTGTAAATACTTGGAGGAAGACAAACTATATTGAGGCCCAAGGATTGCAAAAGAATGATATGCCACAAAGGCAACAGAGGGAGAAAAACACGCAATCAAGCAATTAAAGGATACCAATTGAATCAAGCTATCAAAAGATACCAATTGACCCAACTAGGCCAATGATCCTACAGGCCAAAAGAATAAAAGATATTATGATAAGAGCAAAGGAGTGTTCTATAGAAACTAGGGAAGCTCCCCATGATTTCTGCACAATTTAGTTTTGTATTTGGATACAACGAGCACAAAATAGGATCGTCTCTCCCCCAAGATCAATAGAACCTCACGACGTAGCAACGGAGTGTTCTAAAGACATTAGTGAAGCTCCCCATAATTTATGCACTCCTTAGAATATTTTCATTAGGATACCAAGTGCACAAAATAGGATCATCACTCCCCCAAGATCAATAGACACTCACACCAAGTGCAAGTGAGCATGAAGGAAACAAATCCTAGCACTTGCAACAAACAACTGGTTGAGCAATATATAAAAGAGTCAACTTAAGAGTAGGCTCAACCAAAATGATGTGTGTGAGTCATGGCAAAGCACTTGAGAAGATTAATGTATGGATGAACATTAAGCATCAGTATACTCTTGAATGAATGAGATACACAGTGCAAGGCCTATCATTCCCACACAAAACAGCAAATGGGTTCACAAGCTCACTAATAATCATATAAATAACATATGCTTGTGACAACGTGTGGTGAAGATATAAAAAGGATAGCTTTGTAATGAGGAGGGATACCAATAGAAATGGCAAAGCCTCATCAAGACAAGCAAGAGAGAATGATCTTCACCACAAAAGAGTGCATCAAGATGAAACGATATAAGATCCGCACTCGAGACACACACCTTCACGGAGCCACCAAAGAAAGAAAACAGGAACGAAAAGGTGGACGTGAAAGAAGGGGATATCAAATAGATATGCAACTTCTCTCAGGTGTATAAGATTCTAGGTAGATGAAGATCATGATGGTATCAATCCACAAAGAAGGATGTACACACAAAATTGTTGCAAAAAGGAATGAATAAGATATCCCCAAGGAAGTCATAAATATACCAATAAGATATTTGCTTGAAGGCATAGCACATGGCTAGATATGTTCTTATTGTATATAAATGAGTTCCAACCACACGAGCATCAAAGACATCACAACTAGCAACAAGAGATCATTGTTGGGATGCTTTGAGAAAGGAAACAAGTATCATTAGAAGGAATGACTAACATGCCATGATACAACCTACACAAGGTTGGTGCAAGAAATGTGTGCATGAAGTAGATGACGATACTTGTTACCGAGATACGATTGGAAGGATGTAGTAGATACCAATTGAAGGTAGATAGTAGTTCATTGATCATCCTAGCTTGACTCCAATAAGCACATGGTGACACCACCTTCCTTTTGAATGAGCCGAGCATACAATGCATCTCCAATTGTTCCTAGAACAACAACGCAAACAAAATGGTACCCAAACTCATTGGGACCAAAGAGTTAGAAACACCAATACATAGGACAAACTCCACAAACACATGTGCATTTATATATGAAAATGAATTTCATGCACATCTCATCCAAATTGAGACTAGGTGGTGTTTCCCCTATATATTGGGTTAAAGAAAGAAATCATGCCAAAGAAAATACATGAAGTAAATATGCATGCTCAAGACTTTCAAGAAACGAAACAAAATGAAAAAGAAATACCAAGTGAAAATAGGATACCAAATGGAGAAATCATCACTTGTAAGATATCTATTAGAAGATATATCAAGGAATGAGATATAAATTGATACACGCAAAAGGAAAGATATCAGACTCCCAAAAGAGAGGATGGTTCCAAGCAAACCAACCGATCTACAAAGTTTCATGATGGCACAAGTACCAAAAAGAAACGGCTTGCCTTCCATCAACACACACTTGATATGGATCACAAGATGAGTGTTCTATCGAAAATAGGATAGCTCCCCCATGAATTGTGCATTTAGAGAGATTTTTCATTCGAGTACAAAATGCACAGGGTGGGATCACCACTTTCACTATATCTAGAAAACACTCGACAAAAACAATAAAACATGAGATCCAGAAGTGGCATGGAAGGAAATGGGAGTTGACACAAACTTGGCAAGAGATAAGACAAATAAGACCAAAAGACAATGTAAAGATGATCAATAATTTCCACCACATAAATGATTACCAATTGTCAAAGACAAGAGGTATTTGGAAATAATTCCCGGTGATAGATAGCAATGATATCCAACATCATCTTCACACCAAACACAAGCAAAATGCAACTTGTAGAGCTAACATGCCACCTAGGAACAACATAATTTATACTATCAACTCTAGGTGACAATATCTCAAATTTACACATTTTCTAGGCTTGTAATATGCACATAGAATATTACTCCCCCATAATGTGATACCAACGAAAAACTTACCAAGATGCAAAATAGAACCAACAAGAGATAATTAATGGAACATTTAGAATTTGACTTTCTCATGAGAAGACATACCACATAGAGACTATATAATCTTGTAATATCAATACTAGATGGTATTCCTCATGTACACACATTTATAGGATTGTGAGGTGCACAAAGCACATCACTCCCCCAAAATGGGATGTTCCATTAATCTCTCACAAGAGCCAACTAAGATAAAAGCAAGAAGCACAAAGGCTCAACGCACGACACACGCATACATGATGTACAAACCAACATACACATACTTGATTTCTCAAGATAAGAAAATTGGAAGCACAACATATACAAGCACATGCAAGGTACAAAACCACAACATGCTAAGGGGCAAGTAACTTTCAATGTAAACAATTTAAGCACGAATTACCGCAAGGAGGAACATTGGATGTACCATAGAAAGATAATCCGAATGACTTGGCTTGAGACAATATGAATGATGAAGACCCCTCAAATCTTCATAATGTAGCCAAGTCTCCAAAGCCCTCCAAATACACCTATTGATCAAATTTGAGATAGTTGGTCCCCAACCAAGTTGGGTCCTAAGAGGTTAGTCACAATAGGCTTGGCTACCCAAATGGTTCTTTTCTTGACACCACTTTGAGTCCCAATAAACTTGGCAAACACATTGCCAACCTTATCCTTCCCAAGAGAATAGACATCATCAATAATAATTGTGTTGGATAAGTTACCACTAGTGCATGAAGAAGCGATGTGACCTTTCTCACGACATAAGTAGCAACGTCTACTCTTCACATTCTTCTCACTTGATTTCTCAACATGAGAAGCATTAACCCGAGTCTTCTTGGGAAGTGGCCTTTCTTCAACTTGAGGTTGAGCATGAGAATGAACTTGTGGCCGCTTCCCTTGTTGCTTGTCACTAATGGGCTTCTTCTTCAATGGGCATGATCTAACATGGTGCCCTTGAATTTTGCACTTGAAGCAAATAATCTTGGCCGAATTCTTGACTTGTTCTTGGCCCTTCTTCTTCTTATGAATTTTGGACTTCTTCATCTTGTTGGAGATGAATCCAAGTCCACCTTTGTCATTGGGGGATTTTTGCACAGTCAAGATATTGTTGAGTGTGGACTTCCCTTCATGACACTTTTCCAAGTCTTTCTTCAAGGAAGAGACTTGGGCCTTGATCTCTTTGATTTCCTCTACATGGTTAGTATCAACACAAGTACTAGAGGAAGTATAGGCTTCATTGTTAGAGCAACAAGGCAAAGAAAGCAATTCATCACAATATGTACCAATGTTATGCATAGATGAATTACGAGGACTAGCACATGGCAATATAGCATTTTGACTTGAAGTAGTGCTAGTATCCACATGAGGCTCACTAGATGTTACCTTGATACTCATGGCCTCATGAGCTATCTTTAGCACATTATGGGATATTACAAGATCATCATGAGAGCTTGTGAGCTTTACATGACTTTCTTCCAATTTCCCATAATTGGTAGATAGCAACACAAGTTGAGCCCTTAGCTCAACATTCTCCTTCAAAATGGATGCTTCACTAGAAATAGAGTTAGTAGCACAAGCATCATCATTAACAACAACAGGAGAAGACAACTTAGCAAGCTCTTTTGAATATGAAGCTTTAAGTTGAGCATGAGACTCGGTGAGTTTGATGAGCTCACTCTTAATGACCCTTGAGCCATTTTCGAGGTGCTCAAAATCCTCAAGGAGTTTATCATGTGCAACTTCAAGCTTCTCATTTTTAGTATCAAAATCATTTGCCACCTCAAGAGCTCTATCACGAGATTCCCTCACTCTAGACAATTCTAGAGCAAAAGTCTCCTCAAGAAATTCCTTGGTGGTTTGTTCAAGTTCAAGAGCTTGAGAGAGGTCCGTGATCTCATTAGCGTAATCACGCTCATGACCTTCCATTTTCTCAATGGTGACCTCATGCTCCTCTAGTTGAGATTCCAACTCATCAATATATTTCTTGCCCTCAATGGCAATAGACATGATTTCCATGAAGTTGGAACGAGCAATTTTATTCTTATGAAGAGCTTTAAAAATCATTTCCCCCTTAATTTTTAAGGAGGCAACATTATCATTATCTTCATTATTATCAACATCATCATCATTGTCATCATCATTATCATCACAAGATATATTGGGAGTCAAAGTGGGAGATACCTTTGAAGCCTTAGCCATAAGGCAAAACGCAATAGATGATGATGTCGGATCCCTTAGAGCACCATTCAAGACTACATCTTGTTCCATGGGGTGTCGGGTTTCCTCTACATTGTTAGCATAACAAGTCGAGGAAATAGATGCATTTTTATCATGGCAACAAGATATAGCAAGCATATCATCATGAGTTTTAGTCAAGCAATTTCTACATGATATGCAAGGACTATCAACACAAGCATGTGAAACATGTAGGGTACTCAAAGTGTTAAAGTCCAAAGAAGATGCATTGCAGTAAGATAGTGATGAAAGATCATCCACAATAAACATACTATCATCATTGCAATGACCAACACTACTCACCATATCATTATCTTGTGGCAAACCACATGTAGGTGAAGTATAAGAAGTTGAGAAGACAACACGGCCGGAGGTGGAGGGAGAACAATCATTCCTACAATTCTTGGACACACCATATTTATCTTGAAGCTTTGTCCACAACTCATGAGCATCCCGGAACGGCATGAGTTGAAATATAACTACATTGCTAAAAGCATCAAAAAGCACATTAGAAGCTTCAGCATTGAGATAAGAGTTTTTCTCATCCTCTAAAGATAATCTTTGTGGATCCTTTGGAGGAGAAAAACCCATATCTACAATTCGCTCTAAATTTGGGTCCATGACCCTAAAGAGATTAAGCATGCGAATTACCCAAACATCAAAATTTGTGCCATTGAAACTAAGAGTGTCAGAGAATCCTAAACCCCTAGTCGACATCCTTACTCTCTAGGCGGTTAAGCCCTATAAAGAGAGACGAGGCTCTGATACTAATTGAAAGATCGTGGATGTCGCCTAGAGGGGGGGGGGGTGAATAGGCGCTTTAAAATAATTACGGTTTAGGCTTGAACAAATGCGGAATAAACCTAGCGGTTAATTTGTCAAGCACAAAACCTACAACAACTAGGCTCACCTATGTGCACCAACAACTTATGTTAAGCAAGATAAACAACTAGGTGATAGCAAGATATATGACAAGAAACAATATATCTATCACAAAGTATAGTGCATAAGTAAAGGGCTCGGGTAAGAGATAACCGAGGCACGCGGAGACGACGATGTATCCCGAAGTTCACACCCTTGCGGATGCTAATCTCCGTTTGGAGCGGTGTGGAGGCACAATGCTCCCCAAGAATCCACTAGGGCCACCGTAATCTCCTCACGCCCTCGCACAATGCAAGATGCCGTGATTCCACTAAGCGACCCTTGAGGGCGGTCACGGAACCCGTACAAATGGAAACCCTTGGGGGCGGTCACCGAACCCGTCAAATTGCTTAGGGCGATCTCCACAACCTAATTGGAGACCCCGACGCTTGCCTGGAGCTTTACACCACAATGATTGAGCTCCGAATACCAAGGTTGGGGCTATCTCCCCAACGACACCACGAAGCTTCACCACAATGGAATATGGCTTCGAGGTGACCACAACCGTCTAGGGCGCACAAGCACCCAAGAGGAACAAGCTCAAGGGTACCAAGCACCCAAGAGTAATAAGCTTCTCAACTTCACTTCCACGTATCACCGTGGAGAACTCAAACCGATGCACCAAATGCAATGGCAAGGGCACACGGAGTGCCCAAGTCCTTCTCTCCCAAATCCCACCAAAGCAACTAATGCTAGGGAGGGAAATGAGAGGAGGAACAAGAAGGAGAACACCAAGAACTCCAAGATCAAGATCCAAGGGGTTCCCCTCACCTAGAGGAGAAAGTGATTGGTGGAAATGTGGATCTAGATCTCCTCTCTCTTTTCCCCCAAAAACTAGCAAGAATCCATGGAGGGATTGAGAGATAGCAAGCTCGAAGAAGGTCAAAAATGGGGGAAGAACACGAGCTCAAAGGATTAGGTTCATTGGGGAAGAAGACCCCCTTTTATAGGTGGGGGAAAAATCCAACCGTTATGCTCACAGCCCGCACAGAGCGGTACAACCGCTCCAGGAGCGGTACTACCGCTAGGGCAGTAGAACCCCTTTGAAAAACAACAGCATGGAGGCAAAAAGGCCAGAAAAACCGTCGGAGCGGTAGTACCGCTTGACCTCACGGTACTACCGCTAGGGGTAGCGGTAGTACTGCTAAGGGTAGCGGTACTACTGCTTGCGAGCGGTACTAAAAAATTACATCCGTGCCTACCACCGCTGGACTTGTGACGAGTTTTTGGTCCCGAGCGGAAGTAGCCACGGAAGTAGCCGCGGTAGTACTGCTCCAAGCGGTAGTACTGCTCCCGAAAGCGGTAGTACCGCTTCCGAAAGCGGTAGTAAAAAATTACTTCCGCTCCTACGCGCGGTAGTACCGCTGCAGCCTTTTCAGTACACCAAAACGACAATAACTTTTGCATACGGACTCCGAATTCGATGAAACCAAGTTTGTTGGAAAGCTAGCGACAAGGGCTAACACAATCTTGATAGAAATATCAATAATAAGCAAGTTAGAAAAGGCCCATAAGAAAATGGTGAGAACCCTTCCTCAGATAAGACCGGTAAAACACCCAACACCGAAAACATCATAGAAGACACATGTGAACTCCGTTTTCGATGAACTCAGGCTTGTCATCAAGATGACCATAAGCTCTAAGACTCACAAAGAGAACCAAACAAGACCAAGAAACATGATGCAAGGATGCAATGGTTTGAGCTCTCTACTAACGATACGATCAAGCTACCAACTTGAGAGCCCCCCTTGATAGTACGGCAAACGATCCTATAACCCGGTCTCCCAACTACCACCACGAGACCGGTAAAATAGAAATCCTATCAAGGGCAAACCTTTGCTTTGCACAAAGTCCACTTGAGCTAGATGAAGACGATCTTGACTTCCTCAAGTTGGACCACCTTTCTTGATTGCGTTGTCTCGATGAAGACTAGTAGATTGCTCCCCCATACTCCACTATGGTTGAGCCACTCTCCGGCATATCTTCACAAGTCCATTGTCACCATAATGGACGGCAAGCTTCAAGCACTTGATCTCTTCGTGATGCTCCACTTGAACTTGCACACCGCAACCTAACCCCACAAAGAACTCTCACGAAGACCATGGGTTAGTACACAAAGCGTGATTGACAATGCTTACCATACCATGGGATTGCTTGATCCCTCTCGGTACATCTTCTACACTTTGTGTGTTGATCAACTTGATTCATTCTTTGACTTAGTCTTGATCAACCTTGAATCTTTCCAACTCTCTTCATTTGGATGATGTCTTGAAGGTAAACATGAATGATCACAAACTCTTCTTCTTCAAGACATGCTTGCGATAGGCTCAACACCCACAAGACCAATCTTTGGATAATTCTTTAATAGCATCTTGGTCATCACAAACTCTCCTTGAAACCAACAAATGAACTCCAAGAAGATCCTATGGACAAACCCTTCGAATATAACTCAAGGCAACCATTAGTCCATAGAGATTGTCATCAATTACCAAAACCAAACATGGGGGCACCGCATGTTCTTTCAGTTTATGGAAAAGCATGTCACTTACCTCTCGAGCTAGAACATAAGGCATATTGGGCTATTAAAGAGCTCAATTATGATTTCAAACTTGCCAGCGAGAAGAGGTTATTTGACATTAGCTCACTTGATGAATGGAGAACCCATGCCTATGAGAATGCCAAGCTGTTTAAAGAAAAAGTTAAAAGATGGCATGACAAAAGGATACAAAAGCGTGAGTTTAACGTAGGTGATTATGTCTTGCTATACAACTCTCGTTTAAGATTTTTTGCAGGAAAACTTCTCTCTAAATGGGAAGGTCGTTATGTTATCGAGGAGGTCTATCATTCCGGTGCCATAAAAATCAACAACTTACAAATCCGAAGGTGGTGAACGGTCAAAGAATCAAACATTATATCTCAGGTAATCCTATAAATGTTGAAACCAATGTTATTGAAACCGTAACCCCGGAGGAATACATAAGGGACACTTTCCAGAACAATTCAGACCCCTAAAAGGAAGAGGTATGAGGTACGGTAAGTAAACCGACTCCAAAATAGTTCTAATGGCAATTTTTCACCGTTTTGGAATATTTAGAAAAATAGAAAAATAAGAGGCAGTCCGGAAGAGACATGAGCCGTCCACGAGGGTGTAGGGCGCGCCCCTTTCCCTGGGCACGCCCCTGCCTCGTGGGCACCTCGTGTGCCTCCCGGACTCCGATTTCTTGTATGTTACTCCTTCAGGTCGGTAAAAAATCATTATATATTCTCCCGAAGGCTTTGACCACCGTATCACGCAAAAATTCTCTATTTTCGTTTCGAGCTGTTGTTTCTGACAGATCTAGATCATCATGGCGTCTCCCAGTACCCCCAATGACAAGTTCTCCGAGAAGGTCATCAACCCCTACCTCGCGGAGGTGCTGCATCACCCTCAAACCATGGAGTTGAGTGAAGGGGTGCTGCACATCCGCGATGTTGAGGGGCCAAGGAGGACCGGAAGCATGGAGACGAGACTCGAAGTAACGGAGCAACAAGTTTTCAAGTGCCAAGGTATGGTGGAACGAGGACTCAACGCCAACCACATGATGATCACGGAGCTCGCCAACAACCTCAAGCTGGACTCAAGGATCTTCAGGGAAGCCATCTCCAATCTCCAAGAGAAATTCGAACACCTCTAGGCCCAGATATATGACCTGCAAAACCAAAACTGTGAGTATGAATATAGATTCAAGAAGATGAGTTTTCCTGCAGATTTGAGTATCCCGGAGACTCGATCATCCTTCTACGGTGGTGAGCCCATGCCTTGGAAGATGAACGACAAGCCTACATCATAAAAAGCTCCATCATCACCACCTCCGAAGAAGGAGACATAATCATATGGGTATGGGCACTCCCCTTGGCAACTGCCAAGCTTGGGGGAGCTGCCCCGGTATCGTATCACCATCACACTCCTATCTTTACCATTTTTCTTAGTTTGATCCATTTGGTAGTATCTTGATCTAGTAGAATAAAGTTAGCATGATCTAGCTGTGAGCTTTTGCTTTATGATCTTTACCCTTTGTAATCGAGTCCGTGAGCTATATAATAAAGATTAGTGTTGAGTCAAGGGCTTGATTTCTTCACCTTGGTCATGATAGAATAAAAGAAAATATGAAAAGTATCAAAGAGATCATATTGATCTTATGGGAAGTAATGACTTCACATATAAAGAGTATGATGAATAAAAGTTGTTGAGAGTTGAGAAACATAGTTTTAGTCATCGTTGCAATTGATAGGAAGTAATAAAGAAAGAGAGGTTTCACATAGAAATATACTATCTTGGACATCTTTTATGTTTGTGAGCACTCATTAAAATATGACATTGTGGGTACCCCGACTTGGAAGTCGAGATCACCGAATGCACGTGTACAGTGATCCCAGAGATCAATGCTCACTGAACACACAGAAGCTGAAATAACAAGAGTCTTACATCCATACAAATAGTCTTACACGAATTAAGGCCATTATGGCCAAGTCTTACATAGATAGAGCCTCACGGGCTGAATAGCAAATACTCAAATAGCGGAAGTCTTCGATAAAGCGGGTAGAACCCATGCCATCTGCCTTAACCCTACAGGCATTCTGACTGGGATAGCGTCCTAGTTCGCATGGTCGTCTCCAAAGAACTCTTCTTCATAATCCTGCTCTTCCATGCCTGGCCAATTAAATAACCAGTGGCAAGCCAATGAGTACTTTGAATGTACTCGCAAGCAACCCATGATGTGGTTCAAGTAACAATGCAATTGAATAATATTGAACAATCTAGCAGGAGGCTAGAACAAAATGTTGTCATCAAGCTTATGCATCAATAACCTCGTGTAACCTTGAGAACAGGTTACCGACATCAACATGGATATGATTCATTCCTTCGAGTCAAGTCACCACCTTGACTCACACACGCACGCATGGTTTCACAAACATTGGACGTAGCCCAAGAGCGGTTACCCAGCTGTCCATGACCGTGGACACGGCTATTCGAATAGTTTGACACTCTGCAGAGGTTGTACACTTTACCCACAAGATCCGGGGAACTTCCGTGTCATCCACGACCCGCGGTACCTCAAGTACCCGGGGTAAGCACCCGATCATTACCTTTCCTTAGACGACACTAACATAGAGTCCACTCGTTGGCACACGGCCTTGGGGTACAAACAATGGATCACGGGACTTGCCCTAATTTCAATGTTCACGCGTACCCGAAGGGACCAACGGTGTGTCCGGTGCCCTGTGAAAACAGTCATGGCCGCCTATCCAAGCACGACCCCGTCCCGGGAAAGACCTCTAGTCTTCCCGTCACTAGTAATGCGGGCACCATGCTAGTATCGACCTAAGTAATCAATAAAGCCCCGTCCCATAAGGGGTAGTGTGGTTGCACATGTATGGTTGGAATAACGGTCGCAACTTCAACCAATCCGTTTGAAAAACACACACACTTGCCTTGGCACACCACTTCGTCATCAAGTGGTCACCCAATCTCATTATCATCATCATCACCCTCGGGCATAAATGGCACCCGACGGGGTTTTATGCAAAGACTCCGACCATGGAGGCTCATGTCTCACATGCATCACTTTTCATGTCTACTAACCCTATGCAAGTCATCTAGCACATAGCAATATCAAGACCATGTCATGCATCATATAAGCATCATGGCCACCTATTGCATGTTGTTTATCATATAGCAAGATCAAGGGTAAAGCATGCATCATATGGTGGTTCATCAAGGTTACCATCGTAACCCTAATCATCATGCATCGGAAACAAATGGGTTCCGAGAACAAGTGCATCATGGTCAAAGGGCTGCTTGCCTGGATTAGCTTGGTCTTCAAAGTCTTCTAGTCCTTCTCTTTCTTCTTCCACAGCAACCTCGTCAAATACGGGATCTATACGTCGCATAATAATAATGGAAAAATAAGAATACAAATAGAACAGAAAAACCAAAGTGCTCAGAAAAATGTCAACTCATTTTTGTAAAATACTAGGGGGTTTTCTAAGATGGGGAAAATCTTATTTGAAGTTTTGGAGTTGCAGAATAGGATATATTGATTTTTGAACATGAGTTATACTGCTCAAATTTGAATTTAAATTTGAACAGTACAGAAAAGTTCCATGGATTTGAATGAAAGTAGTACCATTAAATATGTTGGAATATTACAAGATTTTAGGAGTTGGAAATAATTAATTTGGATCAGCATTCTTTTCTGCATAAATGTTTGAAACATTAACAGAAAAGAAAAAGAGAAAAAGGGTCCTGTGCACTGGGCCAGAAGTGGCCACAGTGCACGGCCCAGACGGCTCGGCCTGGCCGCACGGAGCCAGCGCGCGCGCACGTCAGGTTTCAAACCTGACGGGCGGGGCCCGTGGGTCAGTGGCTCAGAGGAGGGGAGAGGGGTGGGAGGATGACAGGCGGGGCCCGCCTGTCATCTCTAACCCCGCGGTCGCGGCGGCGGCGAGCTCACCGGCGACGACTCCGGCCACGGCGACAGCAACGGAGGGCAGGGTCGGGTTCAGCGTCGTGTTGCGGTTGCAACGGTGGTGGTGCGGCTCGGAGGGGAGCCCTGGTTCGCCGGCGACGAGGTGCGACGGCGGAGGTTCGTCGGAGGTCGGTTGCAGCGGCCGTTTCCGACTGCGGACAGAGGGGAAAGAGAGGGGAAAGAGTCAGTGGCGTGCTGCGGTTCCGAAACGGGCGGAAGGAGCGGCCGGGGAGGCCTGTACCTCGAGATCGCCGGCGGCCCGACGCGGCGGAGCTCCGGTCGATCCCGAGCACTGGGGCGCTCCGGGGCTGATCTGAGGGTGCAGGAGGGGCTAGAGGAGAGCTGTGAGGCTGGTGATGGTGTTGGAAGGGCTCGGGGAGGCCTATTTATAGGGCCCCGACGAGGACCCGTGGTCCAGTGCGCCGGCGAGCTCCGACTCGTCGCTACAGCGCACGGGAGGCCGCGGGAGTGAGTCAGGGGTGTTGCTGGACGAGTCCCACGCCCAGCTGAGGCAAGAGGAGGAGCGGGGGAGCAGCAGGGGTGCGCGCGCGTGTGGAGCAGAAGACTGGCCGAAGCGGGCGGCCGGTGCGCGTGCGGCGACGCTCACTGGAGGGCGCAGGAGGAGGGGGAACAGCGCCGGTGACGTTGCGGACGTCGAGGCGCCTCGACTGGCGCGAGGGGGAGGCTCGAGGTGGTCGGGGACCAACGATTGGCCCGAGCCAGCGTGTGAGCCGCACTGTTCACGCGCTCTGGAGCGCGCGTATGGCTGGCATCAGCACGCTCTCGCCGGCTTGGTCCATTCCAGCGTGCCCAACAGTGTCTGGTGAGTAGAGGGAGTAGTAAAGAATTGCCCTAAGGCCTTGGATGCTCTGTGGTGTAGAGAGAGAGGGAGGGTGCTGGTAAAAATGGTGAAATATGGGTGCACAGCAGGGTAAAGCTGGGGTTTCACCCCCCAATCATGGAGATGAGGTGCTGGGGGAGTTACTGGGGTTTGCTAGTAACCCCATGAGTCTGTGGTAAAGAGCTGAGGCCATGGAGAAAAGTGAAAGTGGTAAAAAGGGAGGTTTTAAGATTTCTGCAGAAGGTGTTTGATCATGGTTTGATCAAGTAAATGAGGTCCAATTGTCATGGCACTACACAGGGTTGAAAGACATGAGAAAATAGGGTGCTTCACCAAATTTGGCCTCATTTGGAGAAACTAGCCAATGTAACTTTGGTGAACCCTAGAAATCAACAGAAACAGTTTCATCTTGATTGAGTCAAGCTAATCATCTCCCCTTGATGCACCACTTGGTGTAGCATCATCATTTGGGATATTGATCATGCTCACAAAGTTTGAGGCTCCAGATAAAAAGTTGGTAATGTAAAGTTGTTCAAATTTGCTTTTGAACAGAAAGGGTTTTGAGGTGATCTGATCAAGTTGCTCCATTCCAAATCTTGTGCCATTTGGTCTCGGTGCCTTATTAGGCCATTCTAGCATGTGCACCAAGTTTGAGAGCATTTGGACAAGTTTGGCAATGTAAAGTTGCTCAAACTTCAAATATGGACAGAATGGTTATGAAGGGGTTTGAGGATGTTTCCTGGATCTCCAATGCATGAGGCTTTGCAAGATCATCAAATATGTCATATATGACATGATAGAATTTCCCTGGAATTTTTGGAGAAAAATTC
Source organism: Secale cereale (assembly GCA_902687465.1). Classification (NCBI taxonomy): domain Eukaryota; kingdom Viridiplantae; phylum Streptophyta; class Magnoliopsida; order Poales; family Poaceae; genus Secale; species Secale cereale. Next base: position 151,361,854 of record LR738711.1, on the reverse strand, counting down.
CTTTGTAAATATTTCAAAAGCTTGAAATATCCAGAAAGGGTTTAGAGGGTTTAGCCCAATATTTTGAACATGACCAAGTGTTGAAACTCTTATATATGGACAATATATGTCCTCTGAGTCTCTCTGAATTTTGGCAAATATTTTTGAAACAGTTAAATAATTTTTCCCTATTAAAGACCATTTCTGGCCTTAAGAAAAAGCTTTTAAATAAAATAGGAAAATAACTTTTAAAATTATACCTTTGTGGTTTATGGGAGTCCTATGACTACTAGGTCTCAAATAAACCTTTTGAAAAAGTTTTCACACCCTTAATCAAGTACTTGCAGTGCAAATCTCAATTCAGGGGTTTTTGGAAAACTAAATTTATAAAATGCTTTTTGGCCAAATTAATTTTGTAAGAAAATACTATACTGCTATATAACACTTGGCATGATCATTGGGCAGAAGTTTTGGATAAGGAGATGAAATCTATAAGAGATCATAGTTGACTTTAATGAGCACATGAAAAAGCAAATGAAGGAAACTCAATTTCAAATAAAAGCCAAATGATGCTAAAATTTTTTGCTGGTCCAAATTTTCATGCTTCAAAGTTACAAGTAACATGTTACAAAATGCAGGGTGTGACAGACCTACCCCCCTTACAAGAATCTCGTCGCCGAGATTCCTAAACTAGGGCTTAAAAGAGGTCGGGAAACTCGGATCTAAGATAGTCTTCTCGTTCCCAGATTGCTTCTGCTTCGGTGTGGTTGCTCCACTGGACCTTGAAATACTTGATGGTACGGCTTCGCGTACGTCGTTCTGCTTCGTCCAGAATACAAATGGGCTTCTCGCGGTAGGTCAAATCAGGCTACAGATCAATGGCTTGGTGATCCACATCCTTGTAGAGACTGGGCTTGTCTGGAACCTGGAGACATTTCCGGAGTTGTGACACATGGAACACATTGTGCACATCGGATAGCTCAGGTGGTAGTTCCAACTGATAAGCCACTTCTCCTCGTCGGTCGGTGATCTTGAAAGGGCCAATGAACCTTGGTGCGAGCTTCCCCTTGACGTGGAAACGCTTGGTTCCCTTCAGAGGAGTTACCCGCAGGTACACATGATCTCCGACACGGAAACTCATGTCTCGGCGTCGAGTGTCAGCATAACTCTTCTGCCTTGACTTGGCTGCCTTTAGTCGCTCTCTGACTAGTTGGACTTGCTCTTCTGCTGCGAGGAGAATATCTGGTCCAAAGACTAGTCCTTCTCCAGTCTCTGACCAGTTGAGGGGTGTGCGACATCTGCGTCCGTACAACACCTCAAATGGTGCCATCTGAAGGCTTGACTGGTAACTGTTGTTATAGGAGAACTCGGCAAAAGGGAGACAGTCTTCCCACTTGGCTCCATATGCCAGGACACAAGCTCGGAGCATGTCTTCGAGAATCTGATTGACTCGCTCAGTTTGACCTCCGGTCTGTGGGTGGAAAGCTGTGCTGAAAGACAACTTGGTTCCCAAGGCTTCTTGGAATCTCTTCCAGAACCTTGAGGTGAACTGGGTTCCTCGATCTGACAAAATCTCCTTGGGAACACCGTGAAGACTTACGATTCAGTTGATATAGAGAGTTGCCAGCTGGTTGCCCGAGTAGGTAGTCTTGACAGGAATGAAATGAGCCACCTTGGTCAAATGATCGACTATGACCCAGATAGAGTCATGTCCTCTATTCGACCTTGGTAATCCGGTGATGAAGTCCATTCCGACTTTATCCCACTTCCACTCAGGAACCTTGAGTGGTTGAAGCAATCCAGCGGGTCGCTGATATTCAGCCTTGACCTTTTGGCACACATCACACTTTGCAACATAGGTTGCAATCTCTCTCTTCATACCGTGCCACCAGAATCGTGCCTTCAAGTCTTGGTACACCTTGGTTCCTCCGGGGTGGATGGAATACGGGGTGTCGTGGGCTTCTTGCAGAATCAGCGTCTTCAACTCGGGGCTGTTTGGTACGCAGAGACGACCTTTGTACCAAACAATCCCGTGCTCGTCTTCAGAGAATCCTGGGGCCTTGCCCATCTTCATCTTCCTCTTGATACCTTCAATGCTTGCGTGTCCATCTTGAGCCTTCTTGACGTCGTCCATCAGGGTTGGTCTGACTTCCAAATGATCCAGAAATCCGGGGGTAACCAATTCCAAACTGAATTGTTCGATCTCCTTAAACAAGGCTGGCTGCCTTTATTGAATAATGACATTCAAAGAGCAAGCCTTCCTGCTTAAGGCATCGGCCACCACGTTGGCCTTCCCAGGGTGATACTGAACACTGAGGTCATAATCTTTGATGAGTTCCAACCATCTCCGCTGCCTCATGTTCAACTCTTTTTGGGTGAAAATATACTTCAGACTTTTGTGGTCTGTGTAAATCTCACACCGTTTCCCTAGGAGGTAATGCCGCCATGTCTTCAAGGCATGAACTACTGTCGCTAGCTCAAGATCGTGAGTAGCGTAGTTCTCCTCATGAGGTCGTAGCTGCCTGGAGAGGTATGCTATGACGCGGCCTTCTTGCATCAGAACGCTTCCCAATCCGGTTCGAGAGGCATCACAATATATCACGAACTCCTTGTGAATACCAGGTGTTGCCAGAACTGGGGCGGTGGTCAATCTCTTCTTGAGTTCTTGGAAGCTCTCTTCGCATTTTGGCGTCCACTCGAACTTCTCGTCCTTCTTGAGGAGCTGAGTCATTGGACGTGCAATGCTAGAGAATCCTTCCACGAACTTGCGGTAATAGCCCGCTAATCCGAGGAAGCTTCTGACTTCCTTGACGGTCGTTGGAGATTGCCATTGGGTCACAGCTTCGATTTTTGCAGGATCAACTGATAATCCTTCTTCGGTCAAGACATGACCTAAGAATCCAACTTTGTGCAGCCAAAACTCACACTTGCTGAACTTGGCATACAGTTGGTGCTCACGAAGCTTATCTAGGACCATCCTCAGATGCTGCTCATGTTCTTCCTCCGACTTCGAGAACACAAGGATGTCATCAATGAAGACAACAACGAACTTGTCCAAATATTCCATGAAGACTTTATTCATGAGATACATGAAGTAAGCTGGGGCATTGGTTAACCCAAAAGACATGACCGTGCACTTGTACAGGCCATATCTGGTTACGAATGCCGTCTTCGGAATATCTTGGGGTCTGATCTTCAGCTGGTAATACCCAGATCTGAGGTCGATCTTGGAGAATACCTTGGCTCCGCTGAGTTGATCAAACAGATCTTCGATCTTGGGAAGTGGGTACTTGTTCTTAATTGTAACTTCATTGAGGGAACGATAGTCAATGCATAAGCGGATGGTACCGTCCCTCTTTGCCACAAACAGAACAGGAGATCCCCAAGGGGAGGCACTCGGGCGGATAAATCCTTTCCTTAGCTGCTCTTCTAGCTGCTTCTTCAACTCGGCTAATTCTTCCGTCCCCATTCTATAAGGCTTCTTATAGATGGGTCCTGCTCCGGGCACGAGCTCGATGATGAACTCAATGTCACGGTCAGGGGGCATTCCCGGTAGTTCATCCGGAAAGACATCAGGATACTCACATACCACCGGTACTTGGTCTAGCCCAACTTCAGACAGACAGTTGATTTTAGCGGCTTGAGCGGAAGAGGAGTTGGGGGCAAACTTGACTTCTACACCTTGGTCATTGGTCACAGTGACTGTCCGATTGGCACAGTCTAACAAGCCTTGGTGCTTGCTGAGCCAATCCATCCCTAAGATCACATCCAAGCCTTGCGATCTCAGGATGATAAGGTCTGCTAGGAAGTCTACACCGTTAATGGTAATGCCGACTCCTTTACAGCCTATCTTGGCTCTCATCTCGGCTCCGGGGGTTTGTACCACCATAGGGTTATTCAGGGGTGTAGGGGTCATGCCAATTTTTAATGCAAATCTCTGAGTGACAAATGAATGCGTTGCTCCAGAATCAAACAAGACAGTTGCAGGTGCTGAGTTGACAAGGAACGTACCCAGCACGACGTCCGGGTCTTCCTGGGCTTCTTCAGCAGTGACGTGATTCACACGCCCCTTCCCATAGTTTGGTGGATTGCGAGGAGCTGGGTTCCTTGGTGGCATTCCACGGCCTTGACCCTGGTTCTGCGCATTGGGGCGCGGGGCATCAGGCTTCTTGTTGGGGCACACCCTGGAGATGTGTCCGGGCTGACCACACCCAAAACAAGTGACTTGATTCGGAGTGTTGATCTTGTTGCCACCATTAGTACTGGGGTTGAAAGCTGGCCTGGGGTTGGCATACTGCTGAGGCTGAGGATTGGCACGAGGTGCAGGAGCTCTTGGCTGCTGATAGGTTGGCTTGGCCGGGGCAGACTGCCACGGACGAGGCTTCTGGTTGCTGGAACTTCCCTTACTGATCAACTTGCGCTTGCGAGTGTCTTCCAAAGCACGCCGCTTGTCTTCAAGCATGAGTGCCTTGTTTACCAGGTCAGGGAAAGACGGGCAGTCGCACACGACAAGCGAATATTGCAGAGTCTGATTAAGGCCTTCCATGAAGCGCTCCCTTTTGGCAGCATCAGTGCTGACATCCTCAGGGGCATATCTTGACAGAATACTGAACTTCTGCATGTACTCCTTGACAGTGCCACTTCCTTGCTTCAGGGCTCGGAACTCGCGCTTTTTGATAGCCATGACTCCAGAAGGAATGTGGGCCTTGCGGAATTCTGCCTTGAAGTTAACCCAAGTGATGTCTTGTTCAGCATGCATGACCTTGAATCCATCCCACCAAGCTCTTGCGGTTCCCCCGAGGCAGTGGGCTGCATAAGCCACCTTCTCGCGATCTTCGGTGCATCCGACTAGTTCCAGAATCTCCTCAATGGAACGGACCCAGTCATCAGCATCCAGGGGTTCAGCAGTCTCGATGAAGGTTGGCGGTGCATGCTTCTTGAACTCTGCCAACGTGGAACGTCCATTGCCATTTCCCGCCGGCTGGCGGTTATTGGCAACAGCTTGAGCAACCAGCTGAAGAGCTGCAGTGTTGGCTTGGCGTTCCTGTCGGAAAGCTTGGAGAAGCTGAGCCATGTCCATGCTTGGAGGAGGTGGTGGTGGAGCTTGGTCGTGGTCTGCCTCTGGCTGAGAGGATGCTCCGGCTTCGGGCTGCTGGGTAGAGGTACCAGTACGGGTTACAACAGGCATCCTGTTGGAGCGGTAAAAGGTCTCATGACTCGGAAGAGGAAAAGCAGATAGATAGGTGCCTAGTAAGGGGGTGGGTGTGACACTAAATCAAGTCATGCAAGGGCCGAGAGGCCAAAACACATTCATTAAAATCCAAATGGGTGATGTAGTCGTTTACACATTCCCGAAGGAAGATTACGACTTACATCCAGACACGGCAAAAGCTAGCACTAGATGGTTTCATATGAACCATACACGGACTTGACTGCGCATAGGGGTTACACGACCTATCCTACCATAGGGGTTACAACGGGCATATCCGAGTAGCGAATAATGCCTAAGCGGCGGAATGCTCGGTCGCGTATTCCGGCTCTTCTGGGTCTTCCTCCTTGTCTTCATATGACTGAGCTCCCTTGTCACTTGAGGGAGTGGGGGAGTGGAGGAGTTGGATACGACGGTGCTTGGACGGTGGTGCAGGGAAAAGCTTGCGATATTCCCTTGCGGTCATCCGGCGTCGCCGAGGTGGTTCTTCCCCCTTGGAAGACACATCCTCGGAGGGACTTCCGCCTCGATACGCGATAGCGGATTGTCCAGAAGGTGCTCCTTCCTTCTTAATCCTGTTTGCCTTCTCTTGAGCTCGACGAAGAAGTGCCTTGGTCTTGTAAAGTTCTTCTCGAAGCTTCATTGATTCCGAGGCCAAGTCTTGTGCCAAGCTGTCGGCACATAGACTGAAGTAGGTCTGGAACCGAAGCGAGAGTCCATCCTTCAGTGGAGGGGCTAGTGCGCTGCTTTCTTCGTCACCTTCCTTCCGGTAGGGTAAGAAGCGAGTTGCCACCTTGGCTGCCATCTCCGGAAGAAGCTCGCGGAGACGGGTTAGTGCCTTGAGTGCAGCAGCCTCGGCAGCGAGTGGCAGTGTTGTCATCTGGGATCCCTCGAAGAACCAACTTGTGGGAGGATCGTTTGCCTTCACAATCACTTCCACATGGTACTCCACCTCAGTATCACTCACCCAATGCTCGTGGTAGGTGAGGATGGGTGCTCGGTGGAACTGACACCCCTGGAGGCTATCCTCGAGAAGTAGGGGAAACCCAGTGGTCAGGTGCTCTTCGGGAACAGCGGCCATCTACAAAGGTGGAATAGGAGGGGTTAATAAGCTGAGGAAATCTCAGGTTTAGAAAAGAAGAGAGGTTCAGAAGGTTTTGAAAAAGGGGTCTCAACTAACTAACGCCCATGCTAACTAAGGCTTCCTACAGTCAGGATGGCTCTGATACCAGCTCTGTGGGTACCCCGACTTGGAAGTCGAGATCACCGAATGCACGTGTACAGTGATCCCAGAGATCAATGCTCACTGAACACACAGAAGCTGAAATAACAAGAGTCTTACATCCATACAAATAGTCTTACACGAATTAAGGCCATTATGGCCAAGTCTTACATAGATAGAGCCTCACGGGCTGAATAGCAAATACTCAAATAGCGGAAGTCTTCGATAAAGCGGGTAGAACCCATGCCATCTGCCTTAACCCTACATGCATTCTGACTGGGATAGCGTCCTAGTTCGCATGGTCGTCTCCAAAGAACTCTTCTTCATAATCCTGCTCTTCCATGCCTGGCCAATTAAATAACCAGTGGCAAGCCAATGAGTACTTTGAATGTACTCGCAAGCAACCCATGATGTGGTTCAAGTAACAATGCAATTGAATAATATTGAACAATCTAGCAGGAGGCTAGAACAAAATGTTGTCATCAAGCTTATGCATCAATAACCTCGTGTAACCTTGAGAACAGGTTACCGACATCAACATGGATATGATTCATTCCTTCGAGTCAAGTCACCACCTTGACTCACACACGCACGCATGGTTTCACAAACATTGGACGTAGCCCAAGAGCGGTTACCCAGCTGTCCATGACCGTGGACACGGCTATTCGAATAGTTTGACACTCTGCAGAGGTTGTACACTTTACCCACAAGATCCGGGGAACTTCCGTGTCATCCACGACCCGCGGTACCTCAAGTACCCGGGGTAAGCACCCGGTCATTACCTTTCCTTAGACGACACTAACATAGAGTCCACTCGTTGGCACACGGCCTTGGGGTACAAACAATGGATCACGGGACTTGCCCTAATTTCAATGTTCACGCGTACCCGAAGGGACCAACGGTGTGTCCGGTGCCCTGTGAAAACAGTCATGGCCGCCTATCCAAGCACGACCCCGTCCCGGGAAAGACCTCTAGTCTTCCCGTCACTAGTAATGCGGGCACCATGCTAGTATCGACCTAAGTAATCAATAAAGCCCCGTCCCATAAGGGGTAGTGTGGTTGCACATGTATGGTTGGAATAACGGTCGCAACTTCAACCAATCCGTTTGAAAAACACACACACTTGCCTTGGCACACCACTTCGTCATCAAGTGGTCACCCAATCTCATTATCATCATCATCACCCTCGGGCATAAATGGCACCCGACGGGGTTTTATGCAAAGACTCCGACCATGGAGGCTCATGTCTCACATGCATCACTTTTCATGTCTACTAACCCTATGCAAGTCATCTAGCACATAGCAAGATCAAGACCATGTCATGCATCATATAAGCATCATGGCCACCTATTGCATGTTGTTTATCATATAGCAAGATCAAGGGTAAAGCATGCATCATATGGTGGTTCATCAAGGTTACCATCGTAACCCTAATCATCATGCATCGGAAACAAATGGGTTCCGAGAACAAGTGCATCATGGTCAAAGGGCTGCTTGCCTGGATTAGCTTGGTCTTCAAAGTCTTCTAGTCCTTCTCTTTCTTCTTCCACATCAACCTCGTCAAATACGGGATCTATACGTCGCATACTAATAATGGAAAAATAAGAATACAAATAGAACAGAAAAACCAAAGTGCTCAGAAAAATGTCAACTCATTTTTGTAAATTACTAGGGGGTTTTCTAAGATGGGGAAAAATCTTATTTGAAGTTTTGGAGTTGCAGAATAGGATATATTGATTTTTGAACAGGAGTTATACTGCTCAAATTTGAATTTAAATTTGAACAGTACAGAAAAGTTCCATGGATTTGAATGAAAGTAGTACCATTAAATATGTTGGAATATTACAAGATTTTAGGAGTTGGAAATAATTAATTTGGATCAGCATTCTTTTCTGCATAAATGTTTGAAACATTAACAGAAAAGAAAAAGAGAAAAAGGGTCCTGTGCACTGGGCCAGAAGTGGCCACAGTGCACGGCCCAGACGGCTCGGCCTGGCCGCACGGAGCCAGCGCGCGCGCACGTCAGGTTTCAAACCTGACGGGCGGGGCCCGTGGGTCAGTGGCTCAGAGGAGGGGAAAGGGTGGGAGGATGACAGGCGGGGCCCGCCTGTCATCTCTAACCCCGCGGTCGCGGCGGCGGCGAGCTCACCGGCGACGACTCCGGCCACGGCGACGGCAACGGAGGGCAGGGTCGGGTTCAGCGTCGTGTTGCGGTTGCAACGGTGGTGGTGCGGCTCGGCGGGGAGCCCTGGTTCGTCGGCGACGAGGTGCGACGGCGGAGGTTCGTCGGAGGTCGGTTGCAGCGGCCGTTTCCGACTGCGGACAGAGGGGGAAAGAGAGGGGAAAGAGTCAGTGGCGTGCTGCGGTTCCGAAACGGGCGGAAGGAGCGGCCGGGGAGGCCTGTACCTCGAGATCGCCGGCGGCCCGACGCGGCGGAGCTCCGGTCGATCCCGAGCACTGGGGCGCTCCGAGGCTGATCTGAGGGTGCAGGAGGGGCTAGAGGAGAGCTGTGAGGCTGGTGATGGTGTTGGAAGGGCTCGGGGAGGCCTATTTATAGGGCCCCGATGAGGACCCGTGGTCCAGTGCGCCGGCGAGCTCCGACTCGTCGCTACAGCGCACGGGAGGCCGCGGGAGTGAGTCAGGGGTGTTGCTGGACGAGTCCCACGCCCCGCTGAGGCAAGAGGAGGAGCGGGGGAGCAGCAGGGGTGCGCGCGCGTGTGGAGCAGAAGACTGGCCGAAGCGGGCGGCCGGTGCGCGTGCGGCGACGCTCACTGGAGGGCGCAGGAGGAGGGGGAACAGCACCGGTGACGTTGCGGACGTCGAGGCGCCTCGACTGGCGCGAGGGGGAGGCTCGAGGTGGTCGGGGACCAACGATTGGCCCGAGCCAGCGTGTGAGCCGCACTGTTCACGCGCTCTGGAGCGCGCGTATGGCTGGCATCAGCACGCTCTCGCCTGCTTGGTCCATTCCAGCGTGCCCAACAGTGTCTGGTGAGTAGAGGGAGTAGTAAAGAATTGCCCTAAGGCCTTGGATGCTCTGTGGTGTAGAGAGAGAGGGAGGGTGCTGGTAAGAATGGTGAAAGATGGGTGCACAGCAGGGTAAAGCTGGGGTTTCACCCCCCAATCATGGAGATGAGGTGCTGGGGGAGTTACTGGGGTTTGCTAGTAACCCCATGAGTCTGTGGTAAAGAGCTGAGGCCATGGAGAAAAGTGAAAGTGGTAAAAAGGGAGGTTTTAAGATTTCTGCAGAAGGTGTTTGATCATGGTTTGATCAAGTAAATGAGGTCCAATTGTCATGGCACTACACAGGGTTGAAAGACATGAGAAAATAGGGTGCTTCACCAAATTTGGCCTCATTTGGAGAAACTAGCCAATGTAACTTTGGTGAACCCTAGAAATCAACAGAAACAGTTTCATCTTGATTGAGTCAAGCTAATCATCTCCCCTTGATGCACCACTTGGTGTAGCATCATCATTTGGGATATTGATCATGCTCACAAAGTTTGAGGCTCCAGATAAAAAGTTGGTAATGTAAAGTTGTTCAAATTTGCTTTTGAACAGAAAGGGTTTTGAGGTGATCTGATCAAGTTGCTCCATTCCAAATCTTGTGCCATTTGGTCTCGGTGCCTTATTAGGCCATTCTAGCATGTGCACCAAGTTTGAGAGCATTTGGACAAGTTTGGCAATGTAAAGTTGCTCAAACTTCAAATATGGACAGAATGGTTATGAAGGGGTTTGAGGAGGTTTCCTGGATCTCCAATGCATGAGGCTTTGCAAGATCATCAAATATGTCATATATGACATGATAGAATTTCCCTGGAATTTTTGGAGAAAAATTCCTTTGTAAATATTTCAAAAGCTTGAAATATCTAGAAAGGGTTTAGAGGGTTTAGCCCAATATTTTGAACATGACCAAGTGTTGAAACTCTTATATATGGACAATACATGTCCTCTGAGTCTCTCTGAATTTTGGCAAATATTTTTGAAACAGTTAAATAATTTTTCCCTATTAAAGACCATTTCTGGCCTTAAGAAAAAGCTTTTAAATAAAATAGGAAAATAACTTTTAAAATTATACCTTTGTGGTTTATGGGAGTCCTATGACTACTAGGTCTCAAATAAACCTTTTGAAAAAGTTTTCACACCCTTAATGAAGTACTTGCAGTGCAAATCTCAATTCAGGGGTTTTTGGAAAACTAAATTTATAAAATGCTTTTTGGCCAAATTAATTTTGTAAGAAAATACTATACTGCTATATAACACTTGGCATGATCATTGGGAAGAAGTTTTGGATAAGGAGATGAAATCTATAAGAGATCATAGTTGACTTTAATGAGCACATGAAAAAGCAAATGAAGGAAACTCAATTTCAAATAAAAGCCAAATGATGCTAAAAAATTTTGCTGGTCCAAATTTTCATGCTTCAAAGTTACAAGTAACATGTTACAAAATGCAGGGTGTGACAAACATGCTCAAGAGTTGATGTTGGACAAGGAAGACAACATAATGGGTTATGTTTTCTTATATTCAAAATAAACTATATTGTCATGGATCATCCAACATGTTGAGCTTGCCTTTCCCCCTCATGCTAGCCAAAACTCCTTGCACCAAGTAGAGATACTACTTGTGCTTCCATACATCCTTAAACCCAATTTTTCCATGAGAGTCCATGATGCGGAGTGAACCCGATTCTAGGCCGATCTATCACGAAAAGGAGGGATCCCACGAGGAACACGATGAACACGAGGACGAACAAGGAGAAATCACAAGGGAAAACACTCAAGAACAAGTCCAATCACACATCCACTAGACAATCTAACACACAAGATCACAAGGTACATGAACAACAAAGGGAAAGATACAAGGTAGAGTTCCTCTCCAAGAGGAGGTCTTGAATCCGCGAAGGATCTTCCCGTTTAGGGGTCTTGAATCGGTCGTGGATCTTCTCCGTAGAGGGGCCGCAGTCTCTCCTAGGAGTAGAACCACTAAGATGAGCAAAGCTCTAGTCTAAAATGAGCTATCACATTTGCTAACCCTAAAATGGTGGAGGTGGAGGAGTATATATAGTCTAAGGCCACGAAGGGGTAAGTGAGGGGCGAAAGGGGTACATGGCCAAAAGACCCGCGGCTGCGCATAGGCAGGGAGCGGACGTCCGCTGGGCACCGGATGTCCGGTGGCTCGGGAGGGACCGGACGTCCGGTAGCTCCCGGACTTCCGGTAATTTCTTTGATTTCGGTTCTGTTGCCGATGTCATGGACGTCCGATGGCCTCCGGTCGTCCGGTCACCTGGGTGTCGCCGGTCGTTCGGTAGAGGCCGGGCGTCCGGAGCATGTAGCTTTTCCAGCAGCTTCGTTTCTTCCGTCTTCTCTTCCACGCTTCCCTCGCAGACGGTGTAGGTGATCCTTGCCGCTTGCACTCCTCCTCATCATCCATGAAGCTCCGACAATACCTATGCATGCACACGAGTGGATTGTCAAGTAGTATACCATCCTCAAAGGGGTCAAGTGAACACGTGTAAAGGAGATGATTCACCTTTAAGTATGAGAAGTAGAGGTCACACGTGTCACTTGCCAAACGGACTCTTAGCATGGTGATGTCCATAGGATGCTCCACATCATCCCCTTCCCCTTGGGAAAGATCCGACCTCGGATCGAAAACCAAATCACCATGGGAAAGAGATGGCATCATCGTGTAGATGTGGACGATCGCAAAGTACTCATCATCTTGAAGCTTTACATGTGCACTCTCCAATGTCGCACCGTCTAGTGATTCCTTGAAGAGGAGCAAGGAAAACAAACACTTGGGAAAACAAATGTGGTTAGCGTTAGTGCAAAACCAAACATTCAAGAGGTGATTCACCCAACAAGTGTTGTCATCAAGCATAGCATAGGGTGTGACAAAGGGTTGTGGCATGGCATTTAAGCACATCAATTGAGCATAATCAAGGTCGTCATGGAAACAAGAATGTAAATGTGAGGTAGAGATGCACATATGTGTGTCAAGAGAATAAGCATCTACCTCAAAGTCATAGAAAGCATGCATAAAGCGCTCAATGAAAGGTCTATGGTAGGCATACGAATCATTCACAACACCAAAGAAAATGAAGTGTCTAAACACAAGGGTCAAGTGCAACACAATCAAAGCATAATGTGCATAGGGTGTAGTGAAAATCGAGTGGCACTCAACACAATAGAAATAACAATTGTTCATCATGTGCGAGGCAATCAAGTCAATCATGTGACAAGCAATGGGACATGGCATATGCGAAGAGATGACATTGTTGCAACCAAGCATATGATAGGGACAAGTAATCCACAAGTCGGATGCAACACACAAGGCATATATATCATGATGCATGGCAATGTGGCTATCGTGAAAGAAAGCAATATCACTAAGATGTGCGCGATCAAGGGGTCCAAGATAACAAATAAGTCTCATGGTGCGAGCAACACATGTAGTATGATCCACAATATTCATGCTCATGGTTTTTGGGTTCTCGAAAGAGAAGGATATCACCTTGAAAGCATGTCCTTGTGCATTCTTCACAATGCCGAAGCACAAGCAAGCGCGATGTAGAAGCGTCGTGGTAGAAGGTGGTTCGCTCTCAAGAGCTCGAATGGTCAACTCACGTGAAGTGGAAGTTGACACATAGTCCAAGTATCCTACACATGCACACAACAAAACAAAGAACATATGCGCATGGTAGATAAAAACATCATCCATCATGATGGTTCTCTTCTCTTGCACATAACCATTAGAAGCAAAAGTGCATGAATAATATGATGCAACAATGGCTATATTCATGGCACCAGGCATATGGTGCAAAGAGGTAAGACAAGCATGCTTCACAAGAAATATGTCAAAATCTCCAGATATATGTGAGAATGCTATGGGGGCAATCTCTTTTGCAAGACGAAAGGCATTGTTGCACTCAATACATGGCAAATCATTTAGCATGCGAGAGGCAACATATGGAGACATATGACAACATGGACTAGAAATCATGTGCAAAGCATGGCAATGGTTGACATCAACCACATGAAATGAGCATGTATGAATCATGGGTGATGCACTACACAAAACAAGCATGGTAATCAAGTCGTGCAAACTAGTGGAGCGAAGATGCAACACACTAGGAGAAGGCATGGCAATCATGTCATGTGAGCAAATAGTGGATATAGGCAATGCACATGACATATCGCAAGCACGGTCACAAATCAAGACCAAAGCATCATAATAGGCATGGGGTGCAAAGGAATCATGTCAATAACAAGTGATATATCCACCAAGCTTGCTAATACACATACAATGATACAAGTATGAGAATCAATCATCTTGTGTAATGCAAAGCATGGGTCACAATGCATGGCAAAGGAAAAGGCATTGGCATATCATGCAATGTGAACATGGCAATATGGGCAAATGATACATAACGAACAATTAGCCATAACCATGTGAGGGACATGTAGAAGAAATGCGCGAAGGGAGCGGTGGGAAGGATAATCCACGGAATCCCAAGTCATCGGTGCTCTCTAGAGATCGTTTCGTCAACTCATGCTCTCGCGAGGTTGACGAGTAAGTATGGGGACCTACACAAAAGAGACACAAACCGAAGAAATTGTGTGCGTGGTAAATGTACACATCATCCATCATGATGTGTATGTGCACGTTAGAGTTAGCACAAGATAAGCAATGCTCAAAGAAATTTGAGGCACGATAGAGAAATATGTCATCCATCATGAAAGAATAGTTGTCATGTATAGCACGATGGGGACACGAATTACAGCAAGTATGTGGCACAACAATAGCATTTGCATGCATGGGGAGCATATTGTGCACACAAGTATGAGGATCATGCAATGGATGGGGTGGATCAAAATCTCCGAAAATGTATGAGGAAACTATGGGGGTCTTCTCATGAGCAATATCGGAAACATAATGTGGAGAAGTGGAACAACATCCAAAACAATGCATGTCCGAAGCTAGGTAATCATGGCATGGCATATGATGGATATAATGCAAAGGAAGCATGTCAATGTCATCACAAGAAAAACAAATGCCAATAACCATGGGCTTGTCATCTATGAAAAAAGTGCAAACTGGATTTATCTTAATGGCATATGCATAGTTACTATGATGAGATTGCAAATATGACATATTGTTGATCTCATGCATAGCATATGACAAGTCAAGCGGATTGTCAAACATGATGTGACCGAGAGAAGTATCATATGAAATCCTATGCAACATGGCATCACAACTAATAGACTCCACATGGCAATCATAAATGGGTAAATCATCGCATGGGGAAGTCATACTAGCACGAACCATGGCAATAGGTGGATCAACATCATGCAAGCAATCAATGTTAACATAGTCCACCAGTGGGACGAGAGCATCACCTTCACCTTTGTTACCTTTCTCAGTCCACTCATGTGGTGTAGGTGAGGTGGGAAAGACCAAATGGTGGTCATCATCTTCATCTTGATGGAACCATGTGGGGGGTGCATCATATTCCACCATGGCCATCATCTTGTCCAATGGTAGGACGAAGTCGTCGAGGATCGGCGCAACCTCATAAATGGGACCTAGCACCAAATGAGAAGACACCATGGAGGTAGAGGTCAAGTCGTTAGTGTCGAAAGTGGCCTCACATGACCTATCAACTATCTCACTCTCTCTATGTGGTGGCTCACTCACTCCCTCAAGGTAGGTGCACTCAATGTCGCATATGGTGGAGTCACTCATATCACTCAAGTGGTGTGGGTTGTGGCTCTCCTCACGTGGGAATTGGGGCAACTCGTCATATATGGGGCTAGTGGTGAACTCGCTCTCACACTCAATATGGTGGCACAAGTCACTCAAGTTATCATACGCCGTCGTGGTCGAAGGGAAAATCCCATGCTCAACCATCTCGTCACCATCACCGTGGATGAAGGCCAAAGATGGCACATCATTACTCTCTCCTCCAAAGATGGAAGCATCATCCTTTCTCGTCACCATGTCGTTCGCCTCCAAAGCTTGGTCCTTGAATGGCTCCGTAGTCGTACTCGTCGCCGCACCGTCTTGAAAAAGAGCTGAAGTGGACTCGGCATCATCAATGCCACAAAGAGGGATGGCGGTGAAGTCGAATTTGGGAGCGTCGTCTTGGAGCTCATTGGGCTTAGACATCATGGTGGTACTAGCCTCATGCTCGCCGTCTTGGAGCTTGGTCTTCGAGAATTGTGCTTGTGGTGGAGAAGCCTTGGCCTTCATGAGTTCTTGTTCCGCCTTGAGAGCACCAATGTAGTTGTCATCGAGGGACTTGTAGTTCTCGAGGAAGATAATCTTGTAGATGTCGTTGTGCAATCCCATCATGAAGTGGAGCTTCATCGAAATGGGGTCGTCCACGCCGGCTCGTCGCAAGGCATTCTTCATCTCCTTGAAGTACTCGTCGATGGACTTGGATCCTTGTATGGTGTTGTCCAATTGGTGTAGAAGATGTTCCGTGTAGGTGGCAAGCACGAACTCTCGCCGCAAAGCTTTCTTCGTCTTGGGCCAATTCACGTTGAAGCTCGTCGAAGGTGTGTGAAGCCACCATGTTGACGCGTTGTCATGGAAGTTTCTTATGGCACACTTCACTTGATCTTTGTAGCGAACTTGATGGAGCTTGAGGTAGTCGTCCATCTTGCGCTCCCACTCGAGATACTCCTCGGGGTCTTGAGTCCCATATAAAGGAATCTCATGTTCGTTGTCGAGGTTGTGGTAGCTCGTGGAAGTCGCGGACTTGAGCTTGGGTAGCTTCTCTTGAGCATAAGCTTGGGGTGCTTGTTGGCGAAGATGCCGTATGTCCAAAGGCGAAGATGCCTTGAAGTTGCTTGGCGAATATGCCAAGGTACATGGTGAAGTCGTCGAGCGGTTGTTGGTGTTGAGCTCATGACCTTCACGTTCTTGTCGTTGATGGTGTCGGTGCTGATGTGATCGTGCGGAAGATGGTAGCTCGGAAGGATGTGCACTTGAGCGTCTTCTCGAAGATGAGGAAGACCTCTTGCGGTTCTTGATGAGGGCTTTGAGCTCCTTCATTTGAGCATCCATGTTGGCGCACAAGTGGTTCGTCATGGCATTGAACTTGTCGTTGTTGGTGTAGACCGAAGTAGATGAAATGCTTTGCCTATCCATCACAAGACTCGAGCAAAGGTGAGTAGGAGATGAGATAAACAATACCAAGTTACATTTTCCCAACGTCGAGGATGTATCCGTTTCACTCAATGTAAAATGAAAGAGTAGTGGAATTGGTACTGGACTTGTTCACTCACACCTATCAAGTAAAGCTTATCGAGTGGCTTGGTTAGGATAAGTGGCACAAAAATTTGATGCAAAATGTTTGAAAGAGTCAATAATGTTGAAAGAGATTCACAAATTCGCAAGTGAAACAAGTAGACCAATAGCAATATGTGGCACACAGAAACACACACACGGATAGATAAATGCGGTCGTGCAACCAAGGAATGAGCACAAAATGTGGAATCCGCGGAAAACGCTCATGTTGCACAACTCAAGAGAGACTCTAGCACGATTGCTCAATAGGCGGATACGACACTTGTGCACAACCTATAAGATGCAAAATGTATCAACTTTCTATCCCAAGTATGCTATGTATGTATGGTTCCCGTTGTTGATCCAAGATGATCGGATATGATATCATATGATGCGATGCTATGGCTCTTGCTTACAAGCTTCTTTGCTTTTTTTTTTTGCTTAAAAGCTTATTCTTTTTTTTTGTATATGGCCACGATGCACAAACCAAGATAGCAATTGTGTATATGCGGGAACAATCTTGTGACACAAGGGATGATATGATGATACCAATATGATATGGTATATATGCAATGGAAGAGCGGATCGATGATCACTAATGTGCACAAGTAACGTTGCCAGCAATACTCAAAGGCTAGTCTCGATAGGCAAGTGACGCAAAATGGGCTAGGGGTTAACAATGCAATTGCAAGGGGAATATACAAAGATGTCGTCGAAGTTACCGTCCGATGATGATGACGAGAGGCGGTGCTCTTGATGTAGACCTGTTCCTAATTAGCCGAAACACCTTAGGAAACGGAAAAACCACACCTCAAGATCTCAAGTACAAATGTCAAATGGTGGTAGCGGACAAGCGGTGGTGGTTGCGGAATTGTTGGTGGAAACCCGGTCAAAATGGGTTATGGTGGTGGAAGTGTATGATGGGTATACACGGTGTCGGAAATGAAGTCACGGTCCCTAAGTAGCCGAAACACCTTAGGAGACACGAGCCACAACTCAAACGAGCTCACACAAAATTGGGTTAAGTTTCATTGGCTATGTATAGTGGACTAAGCTATGCGGAAGTGGTGGTGGTTGATGAAGAAGAGATTGTCCTTAAGTAGCCTAAACACCTTAGGAGACTCAAATAACTGCTCAAGCAACCACACATGCTATGGGGGACAAAATGGGTTAGGTTGCGGAAGGCTATGGTGCAAGGTTGTCAGAATCGTGATTTTGAATCGGATCGGAGCCATGATGGTAGGATCGCAAATCGTGGAATCTTCACTATCAGGATCGTAGAAACATAGATTCTATGAACTAAAGTCGTAGAATCAGAGAGGTTAGTTTGGATTGTAAAGTCATAGAATCGTACAACAGAATCGCGATTTTGACAACCTTGCTATGGTGGCTATGCGGATGATATGGTGGAAGGCCTAGGCAAACTTGCCAAATTTGACAAAATTTGATGGAGTCAAATGATGATGGTAGTATTTTTATGGTATGGGGGATGTCAAGAGCTTCGAAACGAGCTAAAGAACGTCCAAATCGGAGTTCGGATGAATTAGTTATGACCAAAACAAAAATAAGACAAAATGAGAATCTACAGGTACCGGACATCCGGAAAGTGACGGACGACCGGTGACCGGACGTCCGGTCGGGCTCGGAAATCCGGTATTTTCTTCTGTATAGGTGGTTCCGGTCGTCCGGTGGATAACGGACGTCCGGTGCTTCGTGAGGGTCCGGATGTCCGGTGGGTCGGGGTCAACGCGAGATTTGAGCTCGGGAACGCGATTTTGGGCGGAATTTGATGATTTTAGGGTCAAAATTGATGAGATTTCGTGGATGAAAGATGGGGAAACTTGGGGAAATGCTAGATCCACTTGAAACCAATCAAATCCATGGATCAAAATCAACAAAATATCATCAAACCAACAAATCACAAAAAAATGGGACTATTTTTGGTGGGGATTTTCGAATTTAAGGACGAAATCACACAAAAGAAGGATAGAAAATGGTGGAGGGGCTCCAAATTCATGAGAAACCATGGCTCTTAATACCATATGATGCGGGGTGAACCCGATTCTAGGCCGATATTTCACGAAAAGGAGGGATCCCGCGAGGAACACGATGAGCACTGGGACGAACAAGGAGAAATCACAAGGGAAAACACTCAAGAACAAGTCCAACCACACATCCACTAGACAATCTAACACACAAGATCACAAGGTACATGAACAACAAAGGGAAAGATACAAGGTAGAGTTCATCTCCAAGAGGAGGTCTTGAATCCGCGAAGGATCTTCCCATTTAGCGGTCTTGAATCCGTCGTGGATCTTCTCCGTAGAGGGGCCGCAGTCTCTCCTAGGAGTAGAACCACTAAGATGAGCAAAGCTCTAGTCTAAAATGAGCTATCACATTTGCTGACCCTAAAATGGTGGAGGTGGAGGAGTATATATAGTCTAAGGCCACGAAGGGGTAAGTGAGGGGCGAAAGGGGTACATGGCCAAAAGACCTGCGGCTGCGCACATGCATGGAGCAGACGTCCGCTGGGCATCGGACATCCGGTGGCTCGGGAGGGACCGGACGTTCGGTAGCTCCCGGACTTCCGGTAATTTCTTTGATTTCGGTTCTGTTGCCGATGTCACGGACGTCCGGTGGCCTCCGGTCATCCGGTCACCCGGGAGTCGCCGGTCGTCCGGTAGAGGCCGGACGTCCGAAGCCTGTAGCTTTTCCAGCAGCTTTGTTTCTTCCGTCTTCTCTTCCACGCTTCCCTCGCTGATGGTGTAGGTGATCCTTGCCGCTTGCACTCCTCCTCATCATCCGTGAAGCTCCGACAATACCTATGCATGCACACGAGTGGAGTGTCAAGTAGTATACCATCCTCGAAGGGGTCAAGTGAACACGTGTAAAGGAGATGATTCACCTTTAAGTATGAGAAGTAGAGGTCACACGTGTCACTTGCCAAACAGACTCTTGGCATGGTGATGTCCATAGGATGCTCTGCATCAGTCCACCATACCTACCTATGGATTGAGTAAGATCCTTCAAGTAAGTTGTCATGTTGCAAACTCGCTAAAATATGTATGATTTATTAGCGTGGAGGAAATAAGCTGTATATGATCTTGTGATATAGAAGTAATAAAAGTGACGGACTGCATAATAAAGGTCCTTATCACAAGTGGCAATATAAAGTGACATTCTTTTGCGCTAAGACTTTGTGCATCCAACCAAAAAAAGCACATGGCAACCTCTGCTTCCCTCTGTGAAGGGCCTATTATTATTCTAGCCTTATAAGAGTCAAGGTGAAAATCACCTTTCCTTCTTACATTTTATCCTTTGGCAAGCACATTGTGTTGGAATGATCCGGACCTATATACCCACTTGGATGTAAGTTATCATGGTCTATTACTGTTGACATTACCCTTGATGTAAAAGGTTGGGAGGAAATACCATAAGCCCCTATCTTTCTCTGTGTCCGATTAAAAATCCATAACCATAAGTATTGCGTGAGTGTGAGCAATTGTGAAAGACAATATGATAGTTGAGTATGTAGGCTTGCTGAAAAGCTCTTATGTTGACTCTTTCCGATGTAACGAGAAATTGCAATTGCTTCAATGACCGAGATCATAGTTTGTTGGTTTTCAACGAAGTTTCTGATTCATACTTGACATTGTGAATGAATTGTTGCTTTAGCATAAGAATCATATGACAATATATATGTGTTGCTGCTATAAGAATAATCATGATGCCCTCATGTCCGTGTTTTATTTTTATCGACACATCTATCTCTAAACACGTGGACATATTTTTTGATATCGGCTTTCGCTTGAGGACAAACGAGGTCTAAGCTTGGGGGAGCTGATACGTCCATTTCGCGTCATGCTTTTATGTTGATATTTATTGCACTATGGGCTGTTATTACATGTTATGTCACAATACTTATGCCTTTTCTATCTTATTTTACAAGGTTTACATGAAGAGGGAGAATGCCGACAGCTGGAATTCTGGGTTGGAAAAGAAGCAAACTCTGGAAACCTATTCTGCACAACTCAAAAAGCTCAGAAACTCCACGGGACACCGTTTCAGAAAATATAAAAAATATCTGGCGAAAGAGAATCACCAGGGGGGCTACCACCTGTCCACGAGGGTGGGGGACGCGCCCCCCTCTCTGGGCGCGCCCCTGTCTCGTGGGCCACCAGATGGCCCCCTGATGCCCATCTTCTCCTATATGAGGTGTTTTGACCTGGAAAAAATCATAAGGAGGCTTTCGGGACCAGCCGCCACCGTCTCGAGGCGGAACCTTGGCGGAAACCAATCTAGGTCTCAGGCAGAGTTGTTCTGCCGGGGTTACTTCCCTCCGGGAGGGGGAAATCGTCACGGCCGTCATCACCAACAACTCTCCCATCTGGGGGAGGGTTATCTGCATCAACATCTTCACCAGCACCATCTCCTCTCAAACCCTACTTCATCTCTTGTATCCAATCTTTCTATCCAAACCTCAGATTCATACATGTGGGTTCCTAGTAGTGTTGATTACTCCTTGTAGTTGATGCTAGTTGGTTTATTTGGTGGAAGATCATATGTTCAGATCTATTATGCATATTAATACCCCTCTGATCATGAACAATATTATGTCTTGTGAGTAGTTACTTTTGTTCCTGAGGACATGGGAGAAGTCTTGCTATAAGTAGTCATGTGAATTTGGTATTCGTTCGATATTTTGATGAGATGTATGTTGTCTCTCCTCTAGTGGTGTCATGTGAACATTGACTACATGACACTTCACCATTGTTTGGGCCTAGAGGAAGGCATTGGGAAGTAATAAGTAGATGATGCGTTGCTAGAGTGACAGAAGCTTAAACCCTAGTTTATGCGTTGCTTCGTAAGGGGCTGATTTGGATCCATATGTTTCATGCTATGGTTAGGTTTACCTTAATACTTCTTTTGTAGTTGCGGATGCTTGCATTAGAGGTTAATCATAAGTGGGAGGCTTGTCCAAGTAAGGACAGCACCCAAGCACCGGTCCACCCACATACCAAATTATCAAAGTATCAAACGCGAATCAGATGATCGTGATGAAAACTAGCTTGACGATAATTCCCATGTGTCCTCGGGAGCGCTTTCCTCCATATAAGAGTTTGTCCAGGCTTGTCCTTTGCTACAAAAAGGATTGGGACATCTTGCCGCACCTTATTTACTTTTACCTTTTGTCACTTGCTACCAATTACCTTATCACAAAACTATCTGTTACCTATAATTACAGTGCTTGCAGAAAATACCTTACTGAAAACAGCCTATCATTTCCTTCTGCTCCTCGTTGGGTTCGGCACTGTTACTTATCGAAAGGACTATGATAGATCCCCTACACTTGTGGGTCATCATGCTTCAGGAGGGCTTTTTTTTGTTTCAAGGCTTGCTGGCATGGGTTTCTGAATGGTTGTAGGCCCTATTTGGCTGTCGATGCGACTGCTTTGAATGGAAGATGGAGAGGCCAGTTAGCAACAACTTCTGCAGTTGATGGACACAACTGGCTATTCCCAGTTGCATTTGGTGTGTTGGAGGTAGAGAGTGAGGATAGTTGGGTCTGGTTTCTGCAGAAGTTGCGCAACATTATAGGTACACCCTTAGGTTTAGTTATACACACAGATGCTTGCAAGGGTTTAGAAACCGCATGTAACACCCCATATGTGATACCTTCCTTATATGGTAATAAAGAATTTACCAATTGATCCTTGTCCTTTCCCTTGGGGGTTCTTTTTCAATTATGCCTTCTCATTGTCATTGCATTGTCATATTTTCCTTTCTTTCTGCATTCATGCATTACTTCATCATCATCATTACATCATGATCATCATGGCATTTTCACTTGTCATTATGTTGGTTCTTTTCCTAGTATGTTAGGTGAGGTCTTCTTGATATTGTTGTATGGTGATAGCAAGATCATGCCCATGCTAAACCCCCCCTCTCAACTTGCACCACTTCTTTCCCTTCTTTTCCATTCTTTAAGTATTTGGCAAGTGACTTAATCTCTTATTTTAATTGTTCATCTCCTCCCCACTTCTTTGGTACCTTGACCTAAGTCACCTTGCAAAGCCTTGCCCCATTTTAAAATGATTTGGTCAGGTTCAAAAATGACAGAAGTTTGAACCATATTCAAACTTGTTTTATTTTTCTACCTCTAAAAATGCCCAAGTCCTTTTTATAAAATAGGGCATAAATCCAGGAGCTAGGGAATATTTATTTCCCTCCTAATTCCTTTTCTTTTGGCGTGAGATTTTCATTTTGATTTTCTGTGTGAAGAAAAAGAAAAAGAAAAAGAATCAACAGCAGCAGCGCAGCCCAGCAGCCAACAGCGGCACATGGGCTTGGCATCCCCCCTCGGCCCAGCTAGCACGCGCCAGTAGCCCAGCTAGCCAGCCCGCACGCGTCCCTCTCGCCGTTTCTCACCCAGGCCCCCGCGTACCCCCTCTGCGTCGCGTCCACGTGGCCAGGACGGGCCCGCGCGTCAGCGACCGCATCCTTCGCCTCACCCACCTTTTCGTCCTTCTCGCGCCGTCGCCATGGGGACCACAAGCAAGAGAGCGTCGTTGCTCCATTCCATCGCCCTGGCCCCTCTTTTAAGCCCCCGCCATGTCCACCAACCCTCTAGGGTTTCCCTCCTCCTTCCTCGACCGCCGCCAGACCACCTAGACCACCAGATCCGCCGCTCCACCGTTGTCCCGCGCGCATCAAAGTGCTCGTCCTCGTCGCCGACGTGCTCTCCGGCCACCTACGCCCTGTAGATCGTGTCCGACAAGTTCACCGTCGTCGACTACGTCCCCTGCTACCTCTACGGCCCCGAGGGACGCCAAGTTCGACTCCTTCCTCATCGTGTTCCCCCGCGTTGGTGTAACATCCCAAAATTCTAAATTTTGGAATGTTATAATAAATAGATAGTTTTGATTGCTTGTTTGATGTGCTGTGTGAAATTGAGTGAAATTCGAAACTTTTGAAAGTTAAATGAGAGGGAATAAAATGACTTTCCCAAAACTTTCACTTTGCTTTTTGATCTCCGAGGGAATTAAAATTCTTTTCAACACAAAACCCTAGAGTGAAGATAATATGACTTCTTCCATTTTATTTTAAATGATAAAGGGCTTTGAAAGGATTTTTGAATTTCACTCTCGAGATATTTCGAATTCAGAAACTTTAAGCAACTCAATGATTTTCCCGAGAGAAGATAAAATGACTTCTTCAAATTATAGGAAATATGAGTTG
Organism: Secale cereale; assembly: GCA_902687465.1. Lineage (NCBI taxonomy): Eukaryota > Viridiplantae > Streptophyta > Magnoliopsida > Poales > Poaceae > Secale > Secale cereale. Next base: position 151,337,912 of record LR738711.1, on the reverse strand, counting down.
GAAGTTTTCTGAAATTTTCTGGAACTCAATTTCAATTATTGAGTTATTTGGTTTTTTATTCAAATTATTTTTCTCCAAAAGAAATTACATGGAAAATAGGGTAACATGATTCCCTACAGCAGAAAATTGGAGAGAAATAAATTTGGAGTCTTTTTGGTATTTTAAATATGTTTTTATTGGATTTTATTGCAGCAGTAGGACCTTTTGTTTTATTAGAATTTGTGAGCATTTTATTTGATAGTAGTAAAATGTTCATGTTGTAGGGCTTATTTTTCTGCAAATTTTGATATATTATATGCCTATAGTATATTTTTATTTATTTTGCTTTTATTCGTTTTCTGTCTATAAAAAAATGTTAAAAAAAATTCCCTCCGGACCGAACTGGGCCGAAGGCCCAGCCGGCCTAGGACGACGCCGCCTTCGAGCTCGGGACAGAGTCCCGAGCGACCACGCCAGCGCCGTCGTGGCCGCTCCGGCCACCTCCCCTTCACCCCCTTCCCCAAGCAAAGCCCGATCCCCGCCCTCCTATAAAGCCACCGCCGCCCCTCCCGTTTCTCTCCTCTCTCTCCCTCGAGCGCCGCCGCGCGCATCTCGCCGCCGCCGTGGCCAACCGCCGCCGCCGCCGCTGCTGGCTCCCGCAGCCGCGCCTCGCCGCACGCGCCGTGCCTCCCCTCGCCCTAGCGCCGCCCCTCGCCCTTGCCTCGCTCGCTGCACCGCGCCGCGCCTGACGCCCCGCCACTCGCCGGTGCCACGCTGGAGTTCGCCGCCGGCCGGTCCGTTTATTTTTTGATCCGCCCGAACCGCGCCGAACTGCCAGTTTTCTCCGAACCGGCCCCGGCTTTCTGTTAGATTTTCTGTTAAAACCCTAGATCTGGTTTTGTTCTTTTTTTAATTAGAGGTCGTTCGCTGTATAGGATTCATTAATGAACGTTCATTCTTTAGTTTTTCCTTTTCTGTTTAGTAGTCAGGGACCTAGTTGTAGTATCTTCTTTTTACAGTTTAGTCCCTAAAACATAACACAGCCCTAACTTTTCGCTCGTTGGTCCAAAGCCAACGAAACCAACGCCCACGTCTTCGTTACGAAGCCCTCTTTCCTGTAATACAACTCAAACAAGTTTTTGAAAGTTTTAAAATTTGAATTCAACTAGTGTTAGATTCAAACTTCGTTTGATCATAACTTGAGATTCATGACTCCGTTTCATATGATTCTTTTTGCAAATCAAAGCTCTTGACCTAAACTTTCTGATAAGGCCAAATTCACATAATTTTGGTACTGTTGGAAATTGTTTTATGATTCAAGAGTCATTCGTTCGCTTTCGAAGTTCTCCGAAGTGTTTATTCGTTTTGTCTGATCTTTGTGAGTGATTGCTTATGTGTGGTTACTATTGCTTGCTTACGATAGATTGACCGGAGTGTGACGAGTAGATCTATCAAGAGTGTTCGAGTGCGAATCATCTTCATCAACATTGCAGGCAAGTTCACACTTTGATCATATTTTCCAATACCCAGTTTTCATTGCATTAGCCATATCCTCAAACACATTGCATCAGTAGGATCAATTAATCTGTGGGATTGGGAAGTAGTTTGAGGTAGTACCTATTACCTGCATTACATTCAAACCTTTGGGAGTTACTTCTATGTTTGCTGTTAGGACATGCTATGCTCGTAGACGTGGTTCGGGTTTGAGTGAATTCCATGACAGATGTGAGTTGTTAATTAAGGATTCAACTTAAGGTGGCTACTTGAATACACATCCGGGTGGATTGGTTTGGGGCACCCTGGGAGTGAACCAGTGGATTGCCCGGACACCTGGTGATGCCAGTGTTGTCCTAAGAAATCCCGGGGTTTCCGTGTGATTGTCCTATTGGAATGCCACCTAGGCTCAAAGGGATCATATAATATTTCATGCCTAGAAACTTCCATGTGCAACCACATGCCAATATCGGCTCTGGCATAGTTGAGTAAGTTATGGGAAACCTTTCCATGATGGGCTAGCAGATGTAGGGGGATTGTAGGTGGTACCGGCCTATCTATCTGGTTAAGGGGACCTCTTCGGAAAGACTGTGTCTCGGTCATCCGTTTCTCAAACACCATGCAGTGCGAGAAACCAAACGGAGGCGATCGAGTCTTGTGGGAAAAGTGCACAAACCTCTGCAGAGTGTACAAACTATTCATGAGTAGCCGTGTCCCCGGTTATGGACATCTTTGAGTATCTAGAAGTGGATTATTTGCTGATCTCATCACTCTCTAATTTAATATTGTTGGTTTTAATGATGATTTTTAATTGGGGTTGAGAGGATGTCTATCTTCTCAACGATGTTTCAACTACCATGATAGTTAATTAAAATCTATTCCTTTGCAGTAGGGAAAAATTGGCTTTACGCAAAAACTTTAACCTTACAGCCTCCACTAGCCAAATATACATGTAGTTGTAGGCTTTATTCATCATTATCATTACAGTGTGAATTTGCCAGTACATTCAATGTACTGACCCTCTGTGGCTGCAACGTCTCATGTTGCAGGATTATCTTACGACGAGTAAGTGATACGTTAGGGGTTACGATTTCTACACTCAACTTTGCCGTTGGTGTTGATGGGAATCCACATCCTTGTTGCTTCCACTGTTTTGGATTGAGGTAATAGTATTTACGTTACTTAATACATGTGATTTACCTCTGTTATAAATCCTCGTGTACTGTGTGTGTCAGCATACCGATCCAGGGATGACACAGAACGTAGAGACTTCGGTCCATTCGGATCGTGGTCGCTACAAGATGGTATCAGAGCACATGTTGATTGTAGGACGTGACCCTAGAAACTAGCCAGACCATAGGAAAAGTTTTCTCTAAAACTATCTTTCTCAAAAAGATTCTTATCTCTCTTCTTTTCTGAGATTTGTCAAATCCGCCCTTTGACCTTAGATAGTTAGACTATACCCTTTACCATTTGGACCACTTCGGAGAAAAGAGGATTTTACCATGGAAGTGTTGAAGCTACAACCATGGATACTCCGAAGATTTGAAGAGTTGACTATTTTTAGGAGATGTTGACCTATAGAAGACCAAACCGCTGTAAGGTATCTACGATAGATACGACGATTGTGAGCCATCATTTGTTTGATGTTTTCTGACGGCCACAAACTAAAACCCGTCTTTTTCAAAATCATTGGTTGTATTGAGTGTCCCTCTCTATCCCTTCTGAATCTCATCCCAAAACCCTTGGACCAATAGAGGATGACTGAAGATAGACGTGAAGTCTCTGGACCAATGACCCAACCGAAGGCAGAACTATGGATACAAAACATGGAGGATCACTTCAGGAAGAATTTAGTTGAGAGGAAATATGAAGTTCAATACGTTCTTCAATACTTTACAAAAAGTGCTGCAACATGGTTGAAGATGCATCAAGCCATACAAGGATGTAATGGAGCAGGAAGTTGGAAAGAATTCAAGAAGACCCTGTTAAGATCTCGTCTCATTCAAGAGCGTGGTGACAACCCAAAGAAGAAGCCTTGTGCCTGCAGGATTTGTGGAGAAATATGACACACCCAGGAGGAACACAAGGATGAATGCCCTAATTGTGAAGGAAGTCACCTAGATGAAGAATGCCCAACTAGGCAGATTACTTGTTTCTTGTGTGAAGGGACTACCCACTACCCTACTCAGTGTCACATTTACCCCATGGTAGAACGAACTGTCCAGCAGAAGAAAGAAGTCCTCAAGGAAACCTTAAGGGAATCCGTGATGGAGGAAGATATTGACGACCCGGATGGAGAAGGACTAGACAGATATTACTCCCGTGCTTGCTACTCATGTGGAGAGAAAGGACATCTTTCACAACAATGCACAAAGGAAAGCCATGAGTATCTGGGAGACTTCCCGACAGAAGAAGTGGAGTTTGATCCACAAAAGGTAGAAGAATTGATAGGAACGAAGAAGTCGAGGAAGAGAAAGATCATGTGTCCCCAGAAGAACCCAATTTCTGCGGAAAAGGACCTGAGCGACATCACATGTTACCGGTGCAAGGATTTAGGTCATTATGCTAGCAACTGCCCAACCAGGAAACGAAGAACCCAGTGAACCAGGATAGTCACCATGAAGTCCCTAGATTTGTCTTATGACATTAGTTTACACTACAAGGAGGTAGAGCATTTTGCCAGAGAGTGTTCAGAGCAGAGGAAAATGGAGTAGAGTAGTTGAGGTCATAATATTAGGATGAAGCACGTAGCTAAATATGGAATACCCTTTTACAATGTTAAGTTGAGTATGGACAGAACATTGTAATAGTTCGTGAAGCAAGAGAAATTGATATATTTGAAATCCAAGAAGGAAAAGTTGTGAGTTGTTGGATGAATGTTTGTGCCTCTCTTGCTATCTCACCCAGACCAAAACCTAGGACCCATGGAGAAGTTGACCCCAAACCTTTCTCGGACAAATGACCCGTTTTACCCAAGGATGTCCATATGTTTTCCTAAGAACCCCCTTTGTCTTATGCCCATAGATGACAACCCTTTACGAGTCTTTTCTCAAAGGCCCAGAAACCATCATGACCCTGACTAGTGATCAAGATTATCCAAAGATCCCGAAGGACATGATTAAGCATATTCACCTGGAAGGAGATGCAGTTTACAAGGGTTATCCCTTCATGGAGAATGGAGTTGAACTTTGGTACGTGGAGGTACACCTCCACCGGGTGAAAGGAGTTTGCCCAAAGACTATGGGTCAATACTTTTTCATCTCCCGAGTACCGCGAACAACATTCTTCGATTCTGTTCGTGAAGCTGCTATGGAGGCCATACGTCAGATTGGAGAAATACTCCAAGCAAGACTTTGTTATACCCAGGGATGCCTGAGTATGATGCATGTAGAGATGATGGAGATGAAGCACACGACCAATAGGATTGAGCAAAAGATTGATGATTTTAAGAATCACGTTGCCCAATTCCAGTGGGATTGAAGCACCCTTAGCTAGGACAAAGGAATATAGATGGGAGGAATGTTTGACCATACCCCACTATGTGGATGGAAACATTTGTAGTGAAGCACCTTGGAAATTGAGATGTTGAATACTGGTTCGGGAGGTAACAAGAGATTTGATATGAGGAGAATATGGATTATGGATGAACCAGTGCATTTTGTTTAGTTAAACCTTATTGAGTGAACCCTGGACCATAGAAAGGAAAGTGTTGCTCCAAGGAGTAGAGTTTGCACAAATAGTTGGAGTTATGAAGTTACCCCAAGATTATGAAGGAAAGAAGTACAATTGGATTTTTAAGAGGGTGTAAGACTGGAGTATGGAACTATAGTGACCCCATGGATTGAGTTATGGATACACAAGTTTTGACGTGGACCCTTTAGCCGAGGACCTAAGGAGGCTACATAATCACAAGGGAACCACGAGACTTGTCAGAAGTGTTACGTTTCTGCTATAGTAAAGCAGTGCATTTTGCTATAGGTTATACCAAGGAGAAGGAGTTTTGTGCTAGGTATTGGAGTTGAAGCCTGCAATGGAAATGTAGTAGATCGTAGTAAGTTAAGAATCAATACAGTTGGCATCATGGAATTGATTTTGGATATTATAAGTGCGTACTATAAAAGGTGATGAGTGAAGACATGATGCATGGAAGGAGATTTTGAAGAAACTAGTGTTATTCATTTTAAGTGTGGTAGAACCCAACACCGTTACCCGAATACACTAGCTAGTGGTTAGTTATGTCAGACTTGGAGTGGATTGCCCAAATATGAGTCTGAGTAATTACATCGTAGTTTTACCCACAGAGAAGTAAGATATAATTGGATGGATGTAAGAAAACCAAGGAAGTTGGATGTTGGAAGAATGACCAGTTGCAACCCAATGATGAGACCAAGTGTTGCTAGTGGTGAGATGGGCCATAACCCACAGGCCCCAGGACCTGTCAAGAAAGCAAGCTCACTCTTGCTGAAGGAAAACCCCTGGCAGAAGTTACGATCTTTGTCAATAGACGATCTTATAGGTGGTTACGTTAAACCCGAGGGTTGTGAAACGCTAGATGTTTTGTTTGGCTTGCAGAATCAATGGATTTCTCCGAACTCAGTTTGTCGACAAGAGAAATTCTGCAATACTTGTGAGGATGACCGAGTGTTAGAATGCGAGATTCACTAAACCATATACAAGGTAATGATTTGGGTGCGGGATGGATTGATCACCATATCGACTTACTCTTATTATTCGCCTCTGTTATACGGGATGGTAAATCTGAGTGACTTACCTATAGTAGAGAGACGATGATGTCAAAACCTTGTTTAAAACTTAGAATGGTATAGAAATTTTTCCCCTGTACAAGGCAGCTGTTGCCAACCGTAGGTCATACGGTGAGGATGAAGCCCAGACCCGTTTTCTGCAGGGACCCAGTTAATTTTGTTTGATGACCACCATGAGATATCGATAGTTGTTTAGTATTGGCGCCAGACCTGTCCGCTAAGAAGAACCAGTCTCAGAAGAACCTTACCAGGATGAATGACACAAGAATTGAGGACAAAGGGTTATGCCACTACCGGAAGAGCCCAGAGAAGGATTTATGCTGAAGATCTGAGAAGACCAACCCTATCAGCAATAATGATGGAGTACCTTAGTTTTTATAGAACCGTATCCATCATTCTAAGTGTGGTAGCACACTCGACCATACCAATCAGTAATTTGTTAGGAGACCCCCAAACCCCAACCTATTTCTTGCTAACCTCTCCGAATCTCGAGGACGAGATTCATTTTAAGTGTGGTAGGTTTGTAACATCCCAAAATTCTAAATTTTGGAATGTTATAATAAATAGATAGTTTTGATTGCTTGTTTGATGTGCTGTGTGAAATTGAGTGAAATTTGAAACTTTTGAAAGTTAAATGAGAGGGAATAAAATGACTTTCCCAAAACTTTCACTTTGCTTTTTGATCTCCGAGGGAATTCAAATTCTTTTCAACACAAAACCCTAGAGTGAAGATAATATGACTTCTTCCATTTTATTTTAAATGATAAAGGGCTTTGACAGGAATTTTGACTTTCACTCTCGAGATATTTCGAATTCAGAAACTTTAAGCAACTCAATGATTTTCCCGAGAGAAGATAAAATGACTTCTTCAAATTATAGGAAATATGAGTTGGAAGTTTTCTGAAATTTTCTGGAACTCAATTTCAATTATTGAGTTATTTGGTTTTTTATTCAAATTATTTTTCTCCAAAAGAAATTACATGGAAAATAGGGTAACATGATTCCCTAGAGCAGAAAATTGGAGATAAATAAATTTGAAGTCTTTTTGGTATTTTAAATATGTTTTTATTGGATTTTATTGCAGTAGTAGGACCTTTTGTTTTATTAGAATTTGTGGGCATTTTATTTGACAGTATTAAAATGTTCATGTTGTAGGGCTTATTTTTCTGCAAATTTTGATATATTATATGCCTATAGTATATTTTTATTTATTTTGCTTTTATTCGTTTTCTCTCTGTAAAAAAAATGTAAAAAAAAATTCCCTCCGGACCGACCTGGGCCGAAGGCCCAGCCGGCCCAGGACGCCGCCGCCTTCGAGCTCGGGACTGCCGCTCCGGCCACCTCCCCTTCGCCCCCTTCCCCAAGCAAAGCCCGATCCCCGCCCTCCTATAAAGCCGCCGCCGCCCCTCCCGTTTCTCTCCTCTCTCCCTCGAGCGCCGCCGTGGCCAACCGCCGCCGCCGCTGCTGGCTCCCGCAGGCGCGCCTCGCCGCACGCGCCGCGCCTCCCTCGCCTTCGCCTCACTCGCCGCAGCTCGCGCAGCCGCACTGCGCCGCGCCCGACGCCCCGCCACTCGCCGGTGCCGCGCCGGAGTTCGCCATCGGCCGGTCCGTTTATTTTTGGATCCGCCTGAACCGCGCCGAACCGCCAGTTTTCTCCGAACCGGCCGAAACGGTAATAAACCGCCCGGCTTTCTGTTAGGTTTTCTGTTAAAACCCTAGATCTGGTTTTGTTCTTTTTTTAATTAGAGGTCGTTCGCTGTATAGGATTCATTAGTGAACGTTCATTCTTTAGTTTTTCTTTTTCTGTTTAGTAGTCAGGCACCTAGTTGTAGTATCTTCTTTTTATAGTTTAGTCCCTAAAACTTCAAACAGCCCTAACTTTTTGCTCGTTGGTCCAAATCCAACGAAACCAACGCCCATGTCTTCGTTACGAAGCCCTCTTTCCAGTAATACAACTCAAACAAGTTTTTGAAAGTTTTAAAATTTGAATTCAACTAGTGTTAGATTCAAACTTTATTTGATCATAACTTGAGATTCGTGACTCCGTTTCAGTTGATTCTTTTTGCAAATCGAAGCTCTTGACCTAAACTTTCTGATAAGGCTAAATTCACATAATTTTGGTACTGTTGGAAATTGTTTTATGTTTCAAGAGTCATTCGTTTGCTTTCGAAGTTCTCCGAAGTGTTTATTCGTTCTGTCTGATCTTTCTGAGTGATTGCTTATGTGTGGTTACTATTGCTTGCTTACGATAGATTGACCGGAGTGTGACGAGTAGATCTATCAAGAGTTTTTGAGTGCGAATCATCTTCATCAACATTGCAGGCAAGTTCACACTTTGATCATATTTTCCAATACCTAGTTTTCATTGCATTAGCCATATCCTCAAACACATTGCATCAGTAGGATCAATTAATATGTGGGATTGGGAAGTAGTTTGAGGTAGTACCTATTACCTGCATTACATTCAAACCTTTGGGAGTTACTTCTACGTTTGCTGTTAGGACATGCTATGCTCGTAGACGTGGTTCGGGTTTGAGTGAATTCCATGACAGATGTGAGTTGTTAATTAAGGATTCAACTTAAGGTGGCTACTTGAATACACATCTGGGTGGATTGGTTTGGGGCACCCTGGGAGTGAACCAGTGGATTGCCCGGACACCTGGTGATGCCAGTGTTGTCCTAGGAAATCCCGGGGTTTCCGTGTGATTGTCCTATTGGAATGCCACCCAGGCTCAAAGGGATCATATAATATTTCATGCCTAGAAACTTCCATGTGCAACCACATGCCAATATGGGCTCTGGCAAAGTTGAGTAAGTTATGGGAAACCTTTCCATGATGGGCTAGCAGATGTAGGGGGATTGTAGGTGGTACCGGCCGATCTATCTGGTTAAGGGGACCTCTTCGGAAAGACTGTGTCTCGGTCATCCGTTTCTCAAACACCATGCAGTGCGAGAAACCAAACAGAGGCGATCGAGTCTTGTGGGAAAAGTGCACAAACCTCTGCAGAGTGTACAAACTATTCATGAGTAGCCGTGTCCCCGGTTATGGACATCTTTGAGTATCTAGAAGTGGATTATTTGCTGATCTCATCACTCTCTAATTTAATATTGTTGGGTTTAATGATGATTTTAATTGGGGTTGAGTGGATGTCTATCTTCTCAACGATGTTTCAACTACCATGATAGTTAATTAAAATCTATTCCTTTGCAGTAGGGAAAAATTGGCTTTACGCAAAAACTTTAACCTTACAGCCTCCACTAGCCAAATATACATGTAGTTGTAGGCTTTATTCATCATTATCATTACAGTGTGAATTTGCGAGTACATTCAATGTACTGACCCTCTGTGGCTGCAACGTCTCATGTTGCAGGATTATCTTACGACGAGTAAGTGATATGTTAGGGGTTACGATTGCTACACTCAACTTTGCCGTTGGTGTTGATGGGAATCCACAACCTTGTTGCTTTCGCTATTTTGGATTGAGGTAATAGTATTTACGTTACTTAATACATGTGATTTACCTCTGTTATAAATCCTCATGTATTGTGTGTGTCAGCATACCGATCCAGGGATGACATAGAACACAGAGACTTCGGTCCATTCGGATCGTGGTCGCTACAGTCGGGCTCCGTTCAACTTCGGCGAGATTCCACCGTCTCCGGCCTCCTCTCACCTAACCAAGCGCACCTCCGTGCTTGTGGTGAGCTAGCGCACCTCCCCGACCCCTTTTCTTCCTTCTTTGCATGCTCTAGCCACGCTAGCCGCGTGCACCCGAAATCGTCTCCGTCGGGCCTCGTCTCCGGCGAGTGCTCCGACCACCGTTGCGCCTCCACGTATGTCCATCATCTTCGCCGTGTCGCGTAGGGCCTGCTACGTGCTCTCGCCGCCCCGTTAGGGCCCGTAGCTGTCGCACTGGAGCTTGTCGCCGCCGCCTCTGTTTGTTGTCGCCAGCGTTGCTGTAGTCATCGTAAGATGCAGCTGGACCACGTCACGTGTGCGGTATTCCTCCAGGAACACACCGCACACCTCCGCCGCACGTTTTGGCCGCCGGAGCAGCTCCGACGAGCTCCTCCGACCGACTCTGTTTTCCCCTATGTGCTGCTTCTTCAGTTTACTCATATGACAATGTTTCCCTCTTCTGTCAGACGCACACGCATAGCCTAGTGGCCTGAGCCTTTCCCTCGCTACGCGCAGACCAGGGATCGAATCCCCGCTGGGGTAGTGGTCTAGCCCCTCTTTTTTGGTTAATTCTGTGCCACTGACATGCCGGTCCCACCTGGCAGCCTTTGCACGCCATACCCACTCCCGCACCCGCGCAGCGGCACCGCAGCACCCCGCTGGACCCACTAGTTTGTGACTGTGGTTAGTCCAGGCTGGGTCTGCGAAGCCCTTTTCCTTTTCTGTTTTTGTTTTTAATTTCAGTTTTCTGCTTTTTCTTTTGCATATTTATATCTTTTAATATATGCATCTGTTGAAAATACTTTATATATGAAAACTGCCTAGTTTTTAGTGTAGAATATTTATATGCAGTTTGTTGCCATGTTAAAAACATTTAAATTGTTCTTTGAATTATTTGGAGCTAAAATATGCTCAAACTTGTTGAATTCATAACTAAATAACCATAGCTCCAATTTTGACAAACTTTATATGCATTTGGGGTGGAAAATGTGTAGATTAAGATGGTGCTGTTACTTTGCATGTTTAACAACTCTAAAAGATGACTTTATCAGATCTGTCCTATATGTGTTGTTATGAATATGGGAGTTTCCGGAAATTGTGGTTTGTTCTTTCCGGCCCATTTAAAATGCTAGCATGATGTTGTTGATCCTAGTTGCACCCCTTGCCATGTTAAGCAACTTATAATACTTGTTGGGTGCTTGTTTAATTCAACTACATAACCTCTTGTAGCTATGTTTAGTTCTTATTTTTCCTTCTGCATGTGTCCCTACTTGCTTGTGAACTTGTTCATGGCCATGCCACTTATGCACTCATCTTGCCCCTAGGAGTTGCATCATATCCTACCCATATTCATATGCATCATATCATGCATCATGTGTTTGAGCATTGCATGATGATTGATTGTTGTTCCGGTGTTTGCATTGTTGTGTTAGTTAGAGCCCGGTGATGATTCGGAGTTTGAGGTCCCTACCGAGACTGAGTTTGAGGAGCAAGGTTACGATCCCTCCGTGGACTTAACAGGCAAGATGACCATTCCCCGATATCACCTCTATCTTTGCCTATGCTAGTTGTCTCGTTCTTTTGATATGCCTCGATGCCTATTGCTGTTTGTCAGCCTCCTATTGTTGCCATGAAACACTTTAACCGCCTTCCTAGCAAACTGTTGTTTGGCTAAGTACGCTTTTGCTCAGCCCTTCTTATAGCGTTGTTAGTTGCAGGTGAAGTTTTGAAGAGTGCTCCATGTTGGACTCTTATTGGGATAACACAACATATATACCTTTTAAACTAATGCACCTATATATTGGCTATGGGTGGAAGGCTTGGCCTTGTGCTTCGTGTTTTGTTCCACTCATGCCACCTTAGGAACCGATAAACCGGTGTTATGTTCCTTGATTTTGCGTTCCTAACACGGTTGGGGTTTATGGCCCCCCTTGATAATTTGCTCTGCTTAAAGCTTTTCCAGCAAGGCCCAACATTGGTTTTACATTTGCCTAAAAACTAAAACTTGCATAGGGCGTTGCAAACCTGAGTTCTTAATTAACAACCCGGGCCAGTGCTCCTCATGAGTGTTGGTCCAAACTGGGCGGACTGCAGGGCTGCCTTGGGGAAACCCGATGTATCTGGTATACACATGTAGGATGTCCCATCCGGTCGTGGCTTGAGATGAGATACGCATGGCTACTATCAGGGTGTCGGCACGCCGGGAGGTCTTGCTGGATTAGTTTTAGCTTTGTCGAAATATCTTGAGCACGGGATTCCGAGGATACTCGGGTCTTCCCACTTTGGAGTTGCGACTTCGCAGATCATGAGCTTGTGATGGGCTAAGTTGGGACACCCCTGCAGGGTTTGATCTTTTGAAAGCCGTGCCCGCGGTTATGTGGCAGATGGGAATTTGTTAATATCCGGTTGTAGATAACTTGACACCATATCCATAAGAATACACTACCTGCGTGAGTAACCGTGATGGTGTCTTTTCGAAGGGCTTCGGGAAGTGAACACGGTGGGGTTATGATTGATCGTGAGTAGCTACGATTACTTCTTGATCAACTTGGCGACCGTTGGCACTTGTTCTCTTCTCGCTCTAAACTCGTAAGCTAGTGCTTAGTGCTTGCTGCAAACACTTTTATAGCCTTTCCCCCACCTAAGGCTTTGGTAGTTTTGATACCCGGGAACGGGATTGCTGAGTCCTCGTGGCTCACAGATTCAACACACACCAGATGCAGGTACCGCTGAGAACAATGCATGAGATGGATCAGAACTTCACTAGGATTTCGATGAAGAGAGTGGACGTTACTATGTTTCGTATCCCGACGATCAGTAGTGGTTCTTACTAGGAGGATCCGGGCTTGTGTTTATGGTATCTTTCTTGTTTGGTTTTCGTCCGTAGTCGGACCCTGTGCTTTTTTGATGGAAGGACAGTAGGAGAGGCTCCTACTGTGTGTGTATATATATCACGTAAAGGGTTACAAGCATGTTACAAGTGTGTTACATTTTTGTGATCATCCTATCACTCCCCCAGGGTGGGGAGGTGATGTTTGGTGAGCACAATGTAGTATCTACCACTCAAAAGCAACGAAGCGAGAGGGGAGTCTAGGGTAGAGAGTTACAATAGGCAGTTACAGTGGTATTCTAAGCCTCTTTTACCCTGTATTGGAGGAGGCCAAAATATTCCTTGAAGCGTGCCAACCAAGAGGCCGTACTAGGGTTGATCCTCCTGAAGTGTTTATTATTGCGCTCTTTCCACAGACTCCACGCTGCCATCAGAAAGATTTCCATGAAGAGGGGTCCATGCCCCTCCTCATTGGTGTGCGCGATCAAATCTAGTCTGGAGTCAAGGACGGGCCAGGATATAACAATTTTTTCCCAACAAGCTTTGCTGAATGGGCACGTGAAGATCATGTGGTCAACCGTTTTTTCGACATTCTATCCACATAGGAGACAGTCAAACACCTCACCAATGTTGTAATGTCGACATTTCAGCATGTTCCTTGTGTTTAGTCAGTCAAGTAGCATCAGCCAGCCGAAGACTTTGATTCTCATGGTGCATTTGGATCGCCACAAAAGTTGGAAGGTTGGGTGTCTTGGGGCGTGTCTGAAACAGAATTTGTAGTAGTCTGCGGCTTTGAAATCTGTTTTCCCCCATGCATAGTACCAAATCTCAGTGGAGGACGTGGAGGGGCTCAGGTGAGTGGACAGATATTGTAAGTTGCGAACTTCCATGAGGGCTTTCGGGGAGAGGGGCAGATGAAAAAGGTCATGTAATGACGTGCTCTCTAAGAAATCTTTGATGGATGCGTCTTTGTGTAGGGCAAATGAGAAGGCTCGGGGATGCGATATTTCCAGAGTAGTGTGTAGCCAAAGATCTTTCCATATGAGGGCAGTTGTCCCATCAACCACTTGTACACAAGAGACCCCACGATATTGGGGTGTGAGTTTGAGTATATCGCGCCACCAGAACGATCCCACCGGATCCAGAGCATGAGGAATTTTGTCTTGATAGTAATTGTCCCAAAGGAGATGTACCCACGGGACATCTTTCTTGTTGTAGAATTTATGTAGAAATTTCATGAGTAGGGCTTCATTTTGAAGTTTTAGATTGAGGACTCCCAAACATCCATGTTTCTTTGGTTTGCAGACCAAGTCCCAGGCGGCCAAAGAGTTGCATTTCTCTCCTTGTTCAGTCATCTTGTTCTAAAGGCATCGACGTCTGATCTTATCTAGCATCTCAATGACTTGGGAGTTTATCTTCAGCATGCACATGGCATAGATGAGCAGGGAGGTGACAGTCACATTTAGCCATGAGAGTTTCCCTCCATACGACATCATGGAGATCGTGGCGGTGAGTCTCCGTTCAGCACTGCATACTAGAGGCATTAGGTCTTGAACAGTAGGTTTGGAGGTACCCATGGGCAGACCGAGGTACGTAAAGGGCATGGTACCGATCGAGGAACCAAAAATGCTAGCGAGCTCAGTGGCAGAATCGCCGTCAAGATTGATAGGGATAAGAGTGGACTTGTTAAAGTTAATCTTGAGACCAATGGACACTGCATAGTCCGAGAGAATCTGCTTGATAGTTTCAGCTTGCCGAGGACATGCAGGCAGGGCTAGGATCGTGTCGTCAGCATATTGGATAACCGGATATTTCGTTTGACCAAGGCAGGGAAAAGGTAGCTCGATTCTCCCCTGTCTAAAAGCATTGTTGATGGCGGCCTGAAGGAGATCTGCCGCGAGGACGAAGAGTAGGGGGGAGAGAGGATCACCCTGGCGTACTCCGCTTTTGAAGTGAAATTGTCGGCCCTGTACACCATTGAGTAGGACAGAGGATCACCCCGTGGAAAAGATACATTGGATCCAGTTAAGCCATTTATCATTGAATCCCATGTATCGCATGATGTTCATCATAGGTTCATGGCCAATTGTGTCAAAAGCTTTGGCAAAGTCCAATTTGAGAAGGATGATTTTTCTTTTCGAAGCATGGCATTGATGGATATATTGGAAGGCCCAGGCCAGGCAGTCCTGGATGGTCCGGCCTTTTAGAAATCCATATTGGTTGCGGTGAACTAGTTGTAGGATTATCTTTTGCAGGCGATTGGCTAGGAGTTTGGTGATCAGTTTGAGGCAGCAGTTGAGTAACGTTATCGGTCTAAAGTCATTGACTGATACCGGCGAATGAACCTTGGGGATCAAAGTAATTAGCCCATCGTTGATGCTGGTAAGATCAAGGTCTCCAGCATGGAATTGGGAGCAAAGTGCATAGAAGTCATGTTTGACCACGGGCCAACAACTTTTGAGAAATGCCCCATTGAACCCATCAGGGTCGGGGGCTCGATCATTAGGCATCTCTTTAATAACTGTGTCAATCTCTTCGTGTGTGAAAGGCTCGGTGAGATGATCCAGGTCATTGGAGCGTTGTATGAGTGTAGGTAGGTCAAATTTCATCTCAGCAGGTGATGTGGAGCCTAGTCGGTTTTTGTATGTCTGAAAGAGTAGTGCTTCTTTGCTGGTGTGATCTTCCACTTGGTTGCCCTTGTTATCCAATAAACACACAATGTTGTTGTGTCAGTAGCGTTCTGTGGCCACGGCTTGGAAAAATTTCGTGTTTTCATCACCAAACTTAACCCAACTGATGGTACAACGTTTCTTCCAATAAATTTTCTGATATTGCAAGAGCCTTATGGTGTGTTTCTTGAGGATGGTACGGAAGTTGTATTAAGGGGTAGTAAGAGGCCTTCTGTTCTCTAGTTCATCAAGATGTGCCAAGAATTGGTTACAGTTTTCAATGGCGATCTTCAAGCGTGAAATGTTCTTGCTCCAAATCTTGAGGGCATGTCCGAGCCTTTTGAGTTTTTGGCATAGCACAGAGGCTGCATTAGACGAGTGAACCGGTTTGTTCCAAAAGGCATGCACCACATCCATAAATCCAGGGTGCAAGAGCCAGAATGATTCGAATATGAAAATTTTACTGCGTGGGATGTTGGTTTCAATAGAAACAATGCAAGGAATGTGGTCAGATACATGTTTGCCGAGGGGTTTAACTAGTGTGTTGGGGTAGAACTGAGTCCAGTGCAGGGACGTGAAGAACCAATCCAACTGTACAAGGAGCGGGTCGAGCTGCATGTTACTCCAAGTATAAGCGCGGCCTTTTACTGGAAGTTCTAGAAGGTTTTGTGGACGAATAATATCATTGAAAGTAAACATGTCCTGAGTACTACCACCAGGTTTATTACGATTGTCAGGCGCACGAATATAGTTGAAATCGCCAAGCAAAAGCCAGTCCTGTGTATGAGGTATGTCCAGATCATATAACCAGTTGGTGTATGTTGTACGGTCATCTCCAGAACACGGCCCATAGATATTAGCTAGCGTACAGGTTTGCTGAGATTGCGTACTGGTAAAACTGATTATTAGCGCAAAATGCTCCGAAAATAGAACAGAGCCCAAAAACATCGAGCTCTTCCAGATCGTAATAAGACCACCCGAAGCACCACGAGAGGGCACAAAAGCAAAACGATCGAATTGGCGAGGACAACAAGATTTGATGAAAGCCAAATCAAACGAGGTTTTTTGGTTTCTTGTAAACAAACGATCGCGCACCCACTAGTAAGGATAGCATTATGAAGCGCTAAATGTTTGGGGTCGGAGTTAAGGCCTCGAATATTCCATGAAAGTACATTCCACGAGCGCAAAAGTGACATAATTTCGTCGGTAGATTAAGTAGAGGAGGGAGTCTCAGCGCCTCCAGCTTCTATAGCTTCAGGAGTCTGAGTGCCATTCGTTGCCGCCGCATGAGTTGGCACTGCTAGGAGAGCTTCTTCAGTTAATTCCTCCGCTGGGATTGCGCACCTGTGGATGCCAATATCTTGCAATGTTGAAATTGGAGTTGGTGGAGGGATGTCATCAGAAGCTTGCCTGAAGTGAAGTGCTGAAGAGGAGCCTATTTCAGGTATGATTCTAGGCTTAACCTTGGAAATGGCCTTGCGACTATCAGTGGGCATGTGAACTTTAAAACCCTTGTATTTGGTGGACCTTGTGATGCGACGAACCTCCAAAGTGGATATAGGTGCCACAGCAGCTTTGGGGCGACGGCCACGTTGCATCTCAATGTTGGTAGTGGCAGGGTTGAGCTCAGCATGTGGAGGATTGATCAGGTTAGAGGCGGGAGGATCAAAATCGAGCGCACTTGGTTTAGAAGGCAATTGGGTCACAGGCAGAGGATCAGCAACCACATAATGTGAATCTTCAGGTGTACCTGTCACATCTTCAGAGACGGGCATCAGAGCAGACATCAAACTGGGTGGGGCAGTTTCAACATGCTGGAGATCTTGTGCATTATCATCCGATGGCAGTTCCTGGATGATCACAGACGAGGTAGGTAGGCGTTCAAAGCGAATACCGTTGTGGTCAGAAGAAGCCAAAACTGAAACTGAAACTTCAGCTCTTGCAGGTCTCAGACCAAAGGCGTTACTCCAGGGACCAATAGAGGCAATCGCTGGCCGGAGAGCATCAAAGAGGAAAGTGTTCAGCCTCTGCCTAGGAATTGGGTTATCAATCAGCATAGATAAAAGACTAGATCCCTGAGCTGAGAGCCCAAACTGTATTCCATGGTCATGCAGAATAATGGAAATAGAGAGTGATTCGGTTGGCATTGGGGGATCCACAATCTGCAGAGAGGGCTGTGGCATAATGATCAAAGATGCGTTGTCAGAACTGCTATCCTCGTCAGAAGAAGAGAACAAATCATTCCAAGCCTGCATGGGGCTATCTGTAAGGTTGTTGTCAGGAACAATACCATCTTGGAATGTCAGACCTTGAGCCGCCAGCCACGCTTGATAATTGACCAAATGCGGTGGTAGAGTGGGCAGAGGAGGAGCTGGTGGCTGTGGCCAAGCACCCCAGCCAGCATTGGCGTCGACATTGTTGGCAATGTTGGCATCACCATTGGGGCCAGCAGGGGTTGTGTTCTGAACAAGCCAATTATGAACTTGCTGTTGATAAAGTTGCTCGGCGGTGAGTTCAGGGCCGAATTGTGGGTGGGGGTTTCCGTCAGGCGGCGGGGGATCTTCACCTGCAGGCAGAGCTTCAGGGAGCAATCCATTCCAATCATTGCTGCGGAGTATAGTGACTTGAACTGCCCAGCAATCTCGGGCCCCTCCAAGCTACCACACGATGAAGCTCTTCAGGATCAGACGCAGGCGAAGGACCCGAGCTTTGATCATCATATATCTTCTGTCCTGTCGTGGGTTGTACCAGTGCACAAGGGATCCATATCCACCAAGAGCTTTGGTGATATAGTAATCAGTTTGGTAATCATAAGGAAATCCGAAAAACAGTAGCCAAACCTCAGGGCCAAAGGAAGTGATTTCGATGAATGTATGTTATTGTATTCATTGTGTGACGTGGCGAGTGTAAGCCAACTACCTTTTACTATTTCATCCCTGAACTTTTACATGAGATGTGCAAAGATACCATACTTGAGATCATTCTAGTATGCGCTTATGTCCCTAAGTCGTGCCTCGACACGTAGGAGACATAGTCGCATACTGGGCATTACACTGCAGTAGAAATTGTATTCCCTGGCGTGGAACCTAGCGCATAATTTTAAAAAGAAAATTCAAAGGCAAAGTTTATGATGAGAATCTATGGCCAGCATCATACACATGCAGCTTGAGGAAGCATGAGCACCATTTGAGAGTGTTGTATGCTCATAATCCTTTGGTGAAGGAGTACATGGATGAACATCATGGAAAGCTGTGGTTAAGAAGCAAATTCAATGAAATCTGCAAAGTAGACTATGTGACCAATAACCTCGCTGAGTGTTTGAATGCTAAGTTCAAGACAGTGAAAGGGATTTTGTTGTGGCAAGCATTTGATAAGATCAGGCAGATGATCATAGTAAAGATGGCTCTTCGTAAAAGAATTGCATAAACACAATATGTTGGCCATCTTATGCTCCCATCTCTGATTAAGGCTTTGCATGCCAAGGAAAGAGGACTAAGGATGAAATACATTCGAACTTCGACATACGAGCTGAGGTGACATACACTAACAGTAAAAATAGGGAATGGAGATATCCAGTGAAACTTGCAACCAATGAATGCAGCTGTAGGCAATGGCAGATTCGTGGGAAGCCGTGCATACATGCCCTACATCTCATGACTGTTATTGGAGGTGAATATGGTGAAGTAGATTAGTATTGCTCTGAATATTTCTCTGTTGCCAAATTTAGGGCTGCTTATGCTGAAAATGTGCCTGCACTCTTGGGAAAAGATCAGTGGAACATAATAGACCCAGGTTTCAGACTCTGTTCTCCTGTACTGACTAGACCACCAGGAAGACCAAGGAAAAATAAGATAAGAGCTGGTGAAGAGGGTCGTGTAAAAAACAACGTAAGTGCAAAAGATGTGGTATCCTAGGGCATATTGCTAGGCGTTGTACCAATCCAGTAGATGCATCATTTGGAGAAGAGGAACAATGGGCAACAGCAAATACAGAGGAGAATGCAGCAAGTTTAGACAATGAAGCAACTGAAGCAGCAACTTGGTATGTGTCCATTTTTGTCATGTGTTCAGTTTTTTATCGATGGTAAGCTTATTTCTGTTTGACCCAGCTCTACGATATTAAGAGGCACAAGACAGAAAAGACCTAGAGAGGAAGAAACTTCGGTTGAACCATCATCTGATGCGGAATTTGAAACCATGGCTTATGAAGGTTTTGAAGATATAAGAGAGGACGAAGTTATTTTGTCTGAAGTCCCTTTAAAGATTACTGAACCCACATATGACCGTCAACTGGTCATCACATGCTCAACAAAATCGCCACCACCAGAAGTGAAGATCAAAAGCAACAAGACAAAGCTTTCAAAATCACAAAATATCCCAGTGAGGGAAACCATAAGCAAGACTGTTAACCCATCCCAGAACACAAGGAGCAAGGCAAAGATTTGAATTTGACTTGAATGCAAGTCATAAACTTTGAACTTTAAGGATTTGTAATAAGGATTTTGTCGTCAATTTGAACTACTATGAAAACTCATAAGGTGTAATAATTCTATTTGTAAACTTTGAATTTGAACTACTGAGGCAAACTTTGAATTTGAACCACTGAGGCAAAATATGAATTATAGGCAAACTTTGAATTTGAACCAATACTTGAAATCCATTCCTCTATGGTGTGAGTTACACAGTTTGCTGAACTATTATAAACGTTAGGTGATCAATCCAATCTCTTTTGCGTGGTAAAACTTGTAGTCATGAGAAATGTGCTCCATATGAGCTCCCAAGCTAGGGTAAACATCCTCATTTGTAATCAAGTTTTTTTGGACCTACTCCAAATGAGCCAAATAAATTTTATTAACACCAATTCAATCTATATAGTGTAGGTTCGAAGAATCACTATTTATTGAATTAATCTTTCTATCTTTACATTAAAAAATATACACTTTAATATAAAAACATTAAAAACACGTTTACCACATGAAAATGGAAAAATAAGTTCAAATCCTTATTCACTCTGAAATCAAGCTTTGGTGATTTTTTTGATTTTTTAAATTTTTTCAAAAACTGAAGGGACACCCTACCTCCTACCTTGGTCACTATGAAATGTTGTACGTGATAGCTCATATGTGTGAAGGTTTTTTCGTGGATGTGTCCATAAACAAAGTTTATGATTTTTGGTTGGTAACATGTCACACAAGACAACATTGTGCGAATGTTCCATATTTTTTCGATTTTTTAAAATTAGTTATGCTCAGTCAAAGCCTCTGAAACCCCGTCGACCAGCTCAAAACCCCTCAAAACCCCATGGGGTTTCGCCTAACCCTAGCTCCGAACATCAGTCGTCTGATCATACCCTAGCGCCAAGCGACGGCCCTCAGATGTGGTCTTCTAGAAGGAATTCCGCTGCGTGCAGGCTCCGCACCGTTGGATCACATGATGGCTCCGCATAGTTGGATTGTGGGGCGATCCGCGAGAGGCGATCCATGAGACTTGTTGGTTGTGCCTCCCCTTTCTTCTGGTGCTCTGCGGCAATGAGAGGACCCACTCCTCCTCTGCTTCTTCTTCTCCGACGACGAGAGAAGCCACTCCTCTGCTTCTTCTTCTCCGGCGACTTTGGGCGACATGTCGAGCTCCACTTCAGCCTCCCGCCCCTCGTGGACCCAGTATGGTCCACTTCCCATGGAGCAATGTCTTGACTGCCCACACAGCGCGCCACTGATATGGTTGACTTCGAAGGAGGTCAAGAATGGCAACTATGGGCATGAGTTCGTGAAATGCGAGAGCAAGCCAGAGGGGCACGTTAGATCTCATGATTTTTCTCTGTTTTCTTTTTCTATTTGCTTTAATTCTTATTAGATCTGCGATTTAGGGTTCATGTTTTTGTTTCAGATCGTGAAGAAATGCACACATTTTGAATGGATGGATGCCTATGTTAGGCGGATTCAATTCAATGGGGCCTCAACCCAGGAGCTCAATCTGCCATCAGCACCAACGCATTTGGTCTCTGAAAGTGCCGCTCTGGCAGTTGGGGATGCATATCTGAAGGGGGAAATAAAGAAGATGAACAAGAACTTGAAGCAGATGATTCAATTGAACAAGCAGGCGAATCTAATAGATTTAGGATTTTATCCCTTTTATTTTTGTGTAGTTGCTCTAGGATTTGCTTACTTGCTGGTCATCACTCGTTAGAGATGTTATTAGTGTGGTGTCATGTGCTCTAGGATTTGGTTAAAATTGTGGATCATGTTCTCTACGATTTGCTTAAATTTGTGGATCATGTGCTCCATGATCTGTGTTGCTTAATTTGTGGATCATGTTAGTTTCGTCAGTTTTGTACACTTTCAGTTTCGTCAGACAACACCGACTGCAGAAAAAAAAACCCCGTAGTTCTATGGCCCAAATTGAAACTAAGCTCTGGTTGGGCCGTCTCATTGCGTTGAGTGTCGAAGGCCCACAAAGATAAAAGAGGCCTAGAAAATAGTGCACGTGCTGGCTCTGTTTATTTCCTTGATTATTGGACTTGCCGTTGTCAAATTTATTTGTACATATCGTGAAATTTTCCTTTTGTATATAGCCTACCGCAGCGGGTATTATAAACATGTTTTTGTTGCAATAAAATATTGTATACACAATTTTTGTTTTCGTTATTAAGAGCATGTCAGACTTAATTATGTAGATCATGATATGAATTTGAAACCACGTCTAAAATAAATTCTGATGGCACCATTAGCCACCATATCCATCTAGAGAGCATGTCTAGGGCTCGACTACGGCACCATATCCATCTACCAATATCTCATGTAGCAAGCATACATCCATAACATAGAAAGTAGCAACCATAGCATACTTCTTACATAGAACATAGGGTGCCCTAAACCATAGCATACGCCACAAACTAGTTCAAAAATTAGCTTGTTTTTGTTCATATAATATACAGATAGGGCCACAAACAATTCAATTTTTTTTAGCTTTTCTTCTTCTTCTTTTCAACATCAACATGGCTCATTTTTCTAGCTTTAGTTTCCTTTTGGACACTTCAACTAGTCCATTATCCGTGCATGCGAAAAGTTGACCCTACTCTAAATGGGCCATTTAAACTTGACCTACACAAGTACTCCCTCCGTCCCAAAATTCTTGTCTTATTTATCTAGATATGGATGTATCTAGTCACATTTTAGTGTGTTAGATACATTCATATCTAGACAAATCCAAGACAAGAATTCTGGGATGGAGGGAGTACACACCATGAATATAACAAGACGAATGGGCTACCCTCCAACCCTTTTTACAAGGCTAACCCCAAAACTTGCTGGTTTTCACGTCAAATAAGATAGAAATAGCAAGCAAAACACAGATAACCAACGACATACCAAATAGAAGTGTAGCAAGCAGAACATAGTTTGGATAGATAACAAGTTCATGGTACAACCAACGACATAATTAAGATAGAAATATATAAAAGATAAAAAGCTTACCCTAACACACTAGGGCAAGACAAGCTCACGAGACCGGGCCTTCACCACTATCTTCACTGCGCCTCCTCTTCACTGCTCCTCTCCATGTCGTCCTTGCCGATGTGGTAGGGGAGGCTGTGCATACCGTCGCGGGTGGGGAAGACGCAATCGAAGTTTGTGAAGATGTTGTGGGTTGTGAATGCGATGAATTCGCATCCACACCAAAACACCTTGCCGAGGAGGTAGTACACATCAAATCTGTTGGTGAAGGGGACACTGAGCCCTATCGGCGGAGACCAGGAGTTTGGACGCACTTCGTCCAGTCGGAACATCACCAGCGAGCCCGCCGGGAGGTGGGTCAAGCCCACACGGATGAACCACTGGGCAAACCCCCTTGCACCACTCCAGCGTGAGAATGCCCACACGCGGAGCATGCTCTCCATGACGACGCCGGCCGGATACCGTCTCTCCAGCACGGTCGGTGGGAGCCGGTAGGTGGGGTCGTTGTACTGCATCCTCGCCTCGCTCTAAGAGTGCTCTGGGTTTGGTGAAGAAGAGAAGGGCGGTGCAAATGGATGTGTGGAGAAGGTGAGGGCTGGTGGTTTAAATAGGGAAAGGGGAAGGGAAGGGGAGTGGCACCGGCCGCGCTTACGTTCAAACGAGCCACGTCGATCGATCCATATGCCACTTTAATTGCCACGTTGAATAGATGCGGGTGGATCGAAAAGTGTGAAGCAAGGTTTTAATTGCCACGTTGAATAGATGCGGGTGGATCGAAAAGTGTGAAACCAAGGTTTTAGTTGCCACATTGAATGGATGCGGGTTGATCTACATCAAGGAGACACGCGTGAGAGATGAGACGAACCAGCGGCAGCAACCGTCCCTGCGTCCCTGGTGGTTCCTGTAAGTGCATCTAGTGCCCCCTAGTTGGTTTTGGAGTATTGACGACGAACGTGGTTGAGGGACTAACATGTTTGTGAGAATTGCAGCATAACATGGGTAATAGTCCCTCACAGATTCGGTTTAACTTCCAGAGATGACCCCTAAAAATGTGTGAAGACATTGAAGACAGTGGTGGTGCGTGATGACATTCACGTGAAGATAATGACCTATGAAGGCATCCATTGAAGACTATAGAATGCGAAGACATAGTTTCTTTCGTAGTTCTTTTTATTCTTTCCCGAGTCATAGGAACCACCGTACTATTAAGTGGGGTCCAAGTGAACATAGTCGAATGACTGAAGTGATGCTCAACCAAAACACATGTGTCTTCAAGCGAAGACAAATGAGAGCAAATCTTATCCAGAGCTGGATAAGTCAGCTTTACTTGGAGCTCAAGTAAAGTTGCCGCGTGTGTTCACAATCCGACCGTTGGACACGTGTCAGTTCCCTAGTGACCAAGGGTCATTTCAGACATATCATGTCGGGTTGCCTCATGGCTATAAATAGCCCACCCCTACACCATAAATTGGTGGCTGCTCAGAGTTAGTGCATGGCTTTTGTCGTTTGGGAGCAACCCACCTCCGAAGACTTTGAGAGAAAAGATCCTTGTGAGGATAAAACCCAAAACACCAAAAGCCAAAGAGAGTTAAGCATCACTGAAGTCTTTCTGTCTGTGTGACCTGAAGACTTGTTACACTTGAGGATTGTGCTTCCTCCAGCCGGTTAGGCGTCATGTTCTGAGCATCCTAGAGTGACTGTAGACCGCCTGTGAACAAAGTCTGTGAAAATTTGGAAGTCTACCTTGAAGACATACCAGAGTGATTGGGCGAGGACTGTGTGTCCTTAGCTCAAGGGGAATACGGTGAGGACTGTGTGTCCGGGACTGTGTGTCCTCAGGTTTGAATACCTAGCCGTCCTAACCAGATGTATAGTTGACACAACAACTAGAACTGGTCTACCAAATCCTTGTCTCCATCAAGCAACTGGTTCTATCCCTTCTCCCTTTACATTTAAGTTTGTCTTTGTGAAGCCTTTACTTGTCTGTTTGATCTGTTTGACTTCACTGTGTGAAGATTGCTCTCTGTTTAGTTTCAGTTATATCTTCCATCTTGATCAATGCTATCCAGTCACCAATAGTATGCGTATTATCTTCATGATGCTTGCTTGACTATTGCATGCCTGGATACCTTTATCTTCCGCTGCTTATCATATAGGTTCATTTCTGTCGTCTGTCTTCAAAGCCCTCGTGTTTTGAAGACTTCCGTAAAAATCGCCTATTCACCCCCTCTAGTCAGTAACTTGTACTTTCAATTGGTATTAGAGCAAGGTGCTCCCTTGTTCTGTGTGATTCGGTTTAACCACCTGTAGTTTTAGCTATGTTGACAGTAGGGATAATCAAAGTCTCCGCTGCGTGTCCTGTCTTTGATGGCACTGATTACCCCTACTGAAAGAATAATATGCGCATGCATCTTGAAGCAATTGACGTCGACCTCTGGTATGTCGTCAAGAACGGCATTCCCAAGGCCAGTGAAGGTGTCACTCCTGCTGATGTCAAGAAATTAATTCAGCTGGATTCAACTTCCAAGAATATCATCTGTGGTCATCTGACCAAAGGACAGTATGGCCGTGTGAGTGCTCTGGAAACGTCGAAGCTAGTCTGGGACTGGCTCTCCAAGGTCAACGAAGGCGTCTCAACCCAAAGAGACTCAAGGATTAGTGTTCTTCGCAACCTCTTCAACCGCTTCAAGAGAAACGACAATGAGAACGTCCAGCTCACATTTGATCGCCTCACTGAAATTACCAATGAGCTTCATGCACTCGGCGCCACTAAGATCACAAAGCATGAAATCGTCAAGACACTCCTGAGATCACTTGATAGCTCATTTGACATCCTAGCCCTGATGATTCAAGAACGTCCTGACTACAAGACTCTCGATCCATCTGACATACTTGAGAGGCTCAACACACATGAGTTTCAGCTATCTGAGAAAAGAGACATCTATGGAACCAACTATGGCCGAACTCGCGCCTTGAAGGCAAAGGCTGTTTCCTCATCTAAAGAAGAATCTGACTGCAGTTCTGAAGATCCTGAAGACATTGGCAAAGAACTAGCGATGCTTGTGAAGAAGTTTCAAAGGTTCTCAAGGAAGAAAAACTTCAGAAAGTCTTCAAGATCCAGCTCAAGAAATGATGAAGCTTCCTCTTGTGACTACAAGAAGAGAACTTGCCACAAGTGCAAAAAACCAGGTCACTACATCTCTGAGTGTCCACTGTGGGACAACGAGAACAAGAAGAAGAGCAAGGAATATGATTCCGATGATAAGAAGAAAAAGAGATTCTCAAAGTATTCTTCCAAGTCTTTGTCAAAGTCCTCATCACATAAGAAGAGCTCGTCTGGCAAGGCTCGTGATTTTGTTGGCAAAGTGATGGATTCAGAGAAGGAGTATTCTTCTGAGGAGGCAGAGGTGGAGTCTGAGGAGGAGTCCGATTCAGGCGTGGCAAGTCTTGTTTTGGCTTCAGCATATGTCACCAAGTCCATCTTCAACACTGAAGACCATGGCCTCATCACCAACACAAATTCCAAGGATGAAGATGACTCTACTCCCACCTTCTGCTTCATGGCACGTGGTGTCAAGGTAAACTCATGCGATGCTTACTTTCAAACCTCAAGTGAAGATGACTCTGATTGTGAATCCAAACCTAGCTACAAAACACTTGCTAAAATTGCAACTGAACAACAAAAAGCTATGGAAAATATTCAAAAACTATTAGACAAAAGCGATGATCTGTTGGACGCGGAAATGACCCGATCTCAGTCCTTAATTAAAGACATCAAAAATCTTCATGTTAAGTACAAGAAACTTGAAAGTTGTCATGAAACGTTCTCAACTACTCATGAAATGCTTTCCTATGATTATCTTCAAAGGATGCAAGAACTTGAGAAATTGAGAGTGGCTCATGAAGATCTTCAAAAAGAGAGCGAGTCACTTTGTGCTCAACAGATCAGTCCCGCTCAGGAAGGATTTGAACCACCATGTCTAAAATGCCCTGAGCGTGATAATGCTACCTCTATTGCTGAATGTTCTACTGCTGCTATTGCTGCAATATCTTCAACTGCTGATGTGGTAACTAACCCCTCTAAGGAGGATACCACTACTATTGCTGATGAGAATGCCAGGTTGAAGACATTGCTTGAAACAGGAATGTTCAAAAGTCTTAAAGGGCATCACACCCTTTGTGATGTCCTAAAGAAACAGATTCTGAACCGAAACCCTAGGAAAGAGGGTGTTGGGTTCGAAAGGAAAATGAATGTTGATGGTTCCTATTGGAAGCGTGAGCAGTATCCCAAAACCACATGGGCTGCTACAAAGGGTCCACCAGTAGATCCATCCACTTTATCTGGCTTCACTTGTGCTAACCGAATTATTATTGATGAATCATTTGATGCAAACTATAAACTATTTAAGAATCACAATGGTGAAGTGTTTGCCAGGTATATTGGTACTAACTGCAGGAATGGGCCACCTATGAAAAAGATCTGGGTGCCCAAAAGTTGTCTTGAGAATCTTCCTGTGAATGTCATCATGACATCACCTGGGAAGAAGACAAACCCCATACCAAAGGCTTCATATGGTCCAAAGGCTTCATACCGACAGAGGACTCATCAGAGTCACCCTAATGCCAATGTTTTGCAGGGAAATCATACTCAGTCCTATGAATATGAGCGTGTTTCCTCAAACCGCTATGTTCATAAAACTAAGAATTTTTCTGCTTATTCATATGAGTATTATTCACCTCCTGCAAGGCTATTTGCTAGGGCCCCTAAGCCAAAATTCTCGGATGCTGCACTTAGACTTATTGCTTCTAAACCACCCATAAAGATGTGGGTGGTTAAGAAAAATTAACTTCTCTTGCAGGGAAGGGTCTCCAGCCAAAAATCATCTTCTGACGCCAATGCCGGGGACCTTAAACATCTTGTGGGATGCACGATCAAATGTCCAAATGGTTTAACCATGTATTTTGTCCCATGGTTTCTTGACAAGCTTCCTATCTTGCCTAACAAAGACCTAAACTTCCATAACCCGCTTGTTCGTCAAATGTTTATGCTTCACAGTTCTTTTTGTGAAGACTATGTCGCTAACTGATCTGTAGGGTACTGCTTCAGAAGCCACTGAATGGATAATTGACAGTGGATGTACCAACCACATGACTGGTGATCGATGTCTTCTCATGGACTCAACTCTACGTCCTTCTCCCAAAAGTCACATCACATTTGCTGACACTGGTAAAAGCAAGGTACTAGGACTTGGCAGAGTTGCTATCTCAAAGGATCAACACATGGACAAAGTAATGCTTGTTGAATCACTTGGATACAACTTAATGTCAGTCTCCATGCTATGTGATCTAAATATGATTGTGATATTTGGAAAATATCGTTGCCTTGTGCTTATGGAATCTGACAAATCTCTAGTCTTTGAAGGACATCGAAAAGGTGATCTGTATATGGTAGATTTCTCTGCAGGGCCAGAGCTTGCAGTATGTCTTCTAGAAAAAGCTTCAGAGTGCTGGCTTTGGCACCGAAGCCTTGGTCATGCTGGCATGAGGAACCTACACACTCTCGTCAAGAAGAAGCACATCATAGGCATCGAGGGCGTCAAGTTCAAGAAAGATCATCTATGTGGTGCCTGTGAAGCTGGAAAGATGACTAGGGCCAAGCATCCCTCGAAGACAATCATGACTACATCACGTCCCTTCGAGCTGCTTCACATGGACTTATTCGGCCCCACTCACTACTCCACTCTCACTACTACTGCTTGATTATATGGTTTCGTGATCGTTGATGACTACTCTAGATACACTTGGGTGGACATAATCCTATTTAAGACTAAAGTGCAGGATGTCTTCAGACGCTTCGCAAATCGGGCCATGAACAACTATGGCATTAAGATCAAGCACATCAGAAGTGACAATGGAACTGAGTTCAAGAACACTGGGCTTGACACCTATCTTGATATATTGGGCATTACACATGAGTTCTCAGCTCCATACACACCTCAACAGCATGGCATCGTCGAGCGCAAGAACTGGACTCTCATTGAGATGGCACGCACTATGCTTGATGAGTACAGGACACCAAGAAGATTCTAGCCTGAAGCCATTGATACCGCATGTCACATCATCAACAGAGTTTATCTTCACAAGTTCTTCAAGAAAACATCATATGAACTACTGAATGGTAAGAAGCCAAACATCAGCTATTTCAGAGTCTCTGGTGCTAAGTGCTGGATCAAGGATCCGCATCACACTTCCAAATTTGCACCGAAAGCACATGAGGGTTTTATGCTCGGTTACGGAAAGGACTCGCACACCTATCAGGTCTTCAATCTCTTTTACTATAAAGTGGTTGAAACCGTAGATGTGCGGTTCGATGAAACTAACGGCTCGCAAAGAGAGCACCTGTCAAATGTGCTGGATGAAGCTTCTCCAAGTGAATCTATCAAACAAATGGGTACAGGCGAAATCATACCCACCGAGGAACCAACTGAAGATGAAATCATCATCTCTCCACCCAATAATTCTGAAGACAACGCTCAGCCTGAGGCCAACACGGAACATGAAGATAATCAATAGAATGAGCAAAGTCTTCGCCCAACTCATCCTCGAGTCGCAAATGAAGTCCAAATTGCGAAGATTCTTGATGGCATCAATGCAACTGGTCCACTCACTCGCTCAAAAGCAACTCAGCTAGCCAACTTATGTGGTCACTCTGCATTTGTCTCAATATCTAATCCCAAGAAAGTTGATGAAGCCTTTATGGAATCTAAATGGATTCAAGCAATGCAAGAAGAGCTTCAACAGTTTGAGCTGAATAATGTCTGGGAACTTGTAAAGCGTCCTGATCCACGGAAACATAACATCATTGGCACTAAATGGATCTACTGCAACAAACAAGATGAGCATGGTCAAGTCGTCAGAAACAAGGCTCGTCTCGTTGCTCAAGGCTATACTCAAGTAGAAGGGATCGACTTTGATGAAACATTTACTCCTGTTGCCAGACTTGAAGCCATTCGCATACTGCTTGCATATGCCAACCATCATAACATATTTCTGTATCAAATGGATGTGAAGAGCGCCTTTCTGAATGAAAAAATTGAAGAAGAAGTGTATGTTGCACAACCTCCAGGCTTTGAAGACCCAAAGCGTCCTGACATGGTTTACAAGCTCAACAAGGCACTGTATGGACTCAAACAAGCTCCTTGTGCATGGTATGACACACTCAAAGACTTCTTGAAGAGAAAATGCTTCAAACCTGGATCATTGGATCCCACACTCTTCACGAAGACATATGATGGAGAACTGTTCATATGTTAGATTTATGTGGATGACATAATCTTTGGATACACTGACAAAAGATACATCGATGAGTTTGGATACATGATGCAAGACCAATATCAGATGTCTATGATGGGTGAACTGAAGTTCTTCCTTGGTCTCCAAATTCGCCAACAGAAGAATGGCATCTTCATATCTCAAGAGAAATACCTCAAAGATTTCCTGAAGAAGTTTGGAATGCAAGATTGCAAAGGGTACATGACGCCAATGCCAACCAATGGTCAATTGGGCTCCGTCGACAATGGTAAAGAGTTCGATCAAAAGGTATACCACTCCATGATTGGTTCTTTACTCTATTTATGTGCATCTAGGCCTGATATAATGCTTAGCGTTTGCATGTGTGCCCGATTCCAAGCGACACCAAAGGAATCGCATCACCTCGCTGTGAAGCGAATTCTTCGATACTTGGCTCACACCCCCACTCTAGGATTAAGGTATCCCAAGGGCTCTATGTTTGATCTTGTTGGATTCTCAGATGCTGATTATGCTGGTGACAAAGTTGATCCCGAGTCCACCTCGGGCACATGTCACTTTCTTGGACGATCTCTTGTCTGTTGGTCTTCAAAGAAGCATAACTCAGTATCTCTCTCCATAGCTGAAGCTGAATACATTGCTGCTGAATCTTGTTGCGCTCAGCTTCTCTAGATGAAGCAAACTCTCAAGGATTATGGCATCAATATGGAAAAGGTGCCTCTCTTCTGTGATAACGAGAGCGCCATCAAGATTGCTCACAATCCCGTTCAGCACTCGAAGACAAAGCACATTGAGATTCGTCAGCATTTTCTCAGAGATCATGTGATCAAGAAGGACATTGAAATCATACATGTCAACACTGAAGAGCAACTGGCAGATATCTTCACTAAGCCCTTGGATGAGAAAAGGTTTTGCAAGCTGCGGTGTGAGCTAAATATCCTAGAATCCTCAAATGTCATGTGATTGGACACACATCCTAACGCTTATGCACTTTGACGACTTAGATGTGCAACACACTAAGTAACGTAAGTCTTCATCTCATGAAGACTTACACTCTGAGTGTGAATACATTAATGTGGAATTTGACTCTGGAGCGCCACGATAATTGTGCGCCGTGTCCTGGTCTAATACTTCCTATACGGTGGGTAACGCCACCACCAAACTTTACTGAAGATTTCATTTGGCGTCATGATTGCTTTATCTCCATACTTGATTTGTCTTCAACATTGGTTGTCTTCAAGACTCCTTGTCTCATAATGATCTGTTGGATTTCTCTGACATACACACACACACACACACACACACACACACAC
>LR738711.1:151254182-151306332 GCA_902687465.1 Secale cereale | reverse complement strand
TATATATGCATTCTGTCCTCTAAAACATTCACTTATAGCTATGTCTTCAAACCTTTTAATCTAAGTGAATGTGATCGGACCCTGTTCCTCTCAATGCTTTATCTCTCCAACTCTCTCTATCTCTTCATATGCATTCTATTGACACTTGTTGAATGTCTTCACTATGTCCTTGTCAGCTGAAGACATAGAGACAATTATTTAAAACATTTTTAATGCTATATCCCTTTTTGCCCCAAAATCGGAGGAACCGAAACGTCCATCCGACATACCAGGCGCGCGTGGGATCGTGGCTCAACTATCCATAAGATGCATGCCAGCCACGTGTCGTGCAAATGTGAACCGCCAGGGGCACCTGCGTAATTGCACTGCACCGTCACCCCTCCTTATAAATACTCCACCCTCGCGGTCATTATTTCCTTCTCCCACCTCTCGCCATCTCGCTCAACCCTAGCACCTCCGCTAGCTCCAGTCGACGCCGGAGACGAAGCGCTTAGCTGTCGCGACTTCTTCGACGCCGTCTTCACGCCGGCCGTGGACCTCGTCTCTCCGCCGCCGCCGTAGGTGTCTTCCGCCGCCAAGTTAGGGCACGGAAGATCGATCTGCTCGGCATCCTACTATTTCCGTCCAACAGTTCTTCATTGCGGTAAATAAATCTCCCTTTTTACCGTTGTTTTGAACCGTAAAATTCATAAACCTTCACCACAAGTGGTTTCTATACATCTGAGATCTGTTTCCTTCTATCCTTATCTCATATGTTGCAAATATATTCACTTATGCTTCACTACTATTAGATTCCTCACTTGTACTTATTCCTGGATTCGTACAAATCTGGAACCAACTCACTCCATATAAGCGAATGTCTTCGCACTATGAGGTCAATGTCTTCAATCCTACTTTAATCTTCAAAATCTTCTGAGAATGCATATGACCTCTTCCCCTTCCCTCGCATCTCTAATTCTATCACATGTACATGTTCGTGGGAGAATCCCTTGGTTCTCATAGTCTGCATTCATTTGCAAAATTCTTACAGCGTCAAATTGAATCTCCTGAAGCCAGTTCTTGTTTAACCAGTCGTCGGAAGACAAACTGCATTGTGAAGCCTTTCTGTCTGAACTCAATGGCTTCTGAGAAACAATCCAAGAAGGGTGGCAGGCAGAGACGTACTGGCACACCAAAGATCTTCCTCTTGATCTGTTCACCATGTACAAATCTGACCCCAAAGAAACCTATGGAGAACGCAAATCTAGAATCCAATGGATTCGAAGATATTGGGTAGAGCAATGGTTTATGTACAAATTTGTGACCCCTGAGTATGCTTCAAAGAATGCCAGTCGGGGCTTTCTGATATGAAGTTGCTGGAAAAGGACCTCTGTGATTCGGTTGATCATTAGTCGTTTTTAAGGTAAGTAGGCAGGGGTGTCTTGGTCGAAACCGAACTTCAATTCCACCCAGCTCAGCCCTCCATGGGGTGATATCGTCTACAAGAAGCTCCAGCCCAAGACTGAGTCTGAAGCCATTGCCAAGAGCTTCTTTCCATGCATGGTCTGAGGACCAATGCCTTCAAATGCTGACCCATCTAGTCTTTGATGGTGTCATGATGATGAATTATTTGAAGAAAACTACAAATTTGCCAAGAACTCTGCAACTCAGAACAGGAAATAATTGGGCATTAACTTCAATCTTGGCCCATCTCGGCCACGGTCTAATGGATCACGCAAAGCCAATGAAAATCGCGTCGGCGCCTTCAATGGCCTTGATGGATTGCTATCCCACATTGCTGCTCAAAGAGCAAATGTGGAAGATGTTGCTGAAGACATGGAACCTGAAGTTGTTCCTGAGTCTGTGACGCCCAAGAAGAAATCAAAGGCTTCCAATCCTGATGCTACCACAAGAGCTTCAAATGTGAAGCCCCTGAAAATTGTACCTCCTGAATCCAGTGTGCAGTATGAGGATCAGTCTCGCATCTCTCAGAGGTCAAAGCAGCTTGTGAAGCTATCTGGCCAAGGACTCACTCCTGGAAGCATCCTGCGCAATGATGATGACATCATGATCTTGCTGATGATGCTCTGGAAATGCTAATTAAGAGCAAGCAACAAGCCGAAATCTTCAATGATTTGCCTCTCTTTGACGCTGATATCATCAACAACTTCATTAATGAATGGTTTGAAGATACATCTCTTTCACTTGATGATCTTCAACTTCCAATTGATATCAGTGTGACCTTCCAAGGATACATTGCTCAAGAACTGACTGTTGCACAGAAGGTTACTGAGCAAAAGAACAAAATTGATCATGAGAAGGCTCTGTTCAAGAAGCACATGGCAAGCCTCAGTGCAAAAGAAGTCCAAGGCTTCAAGACTATGATGACAGACATCAAGGCTGAATATGCCAATCGCCGTGAAGTTGCAAAGGGCTCAAGGGAACATCTCAAGCGCTATGCTGAGAAATGCGTCCAAGCCCACAATGAGGCTGCGAAGAGGAAAGCCCTTGGCCGTCCAGGTATTGATCCCAAGCTGGTTGCCAAGAAGCCAAAGAATAACCAGAAGCCTACTGATGAAGACACTGAACTACCAAGGCAGGAAAGACCCAACATTGTCTTCCCTCACAGCATGACTAGCCCGAAGCCAAAGGTCCCATCAACAGCTTCTGCTCAAAAGAAGACGAGGCACGCTGAAACATGTCAGGAACGACCTTTTAGTAAAATAATTACCGAAAGACCGACCTTTTATTTAAACCAACAAGGAAGAATACTTCTTGCTGATGGACAAATCCTTGATACAAAATTCCAGGATACTAAATAATTATACAAGGTTGAGCTGAGGTGGCTCAACAATTTATTACAAGTACGCCAATATAGTACATAACGGCGGGTATGACACAATGGCAGGGTGGCATACTACTAACTCGTAATAAAAGGGTGGTGGGTATGTCACATCGAAGTGGGTGACGTGACTCCCATATAATACAGTTCATCGAGTGTCGGAGTGTGACCCGATGAATTTATTTGGTGGTAGGCGGAAGCGGTTATATAATAGTGATCAACTCCAGGATTGCAAGAGACTGACTGGGACTCCACTAGAAGTCGGACTCGCTATCAAATTCTTCATCCATGAGATCGCCTTCGTCGACATCTGGCCAAATCAACAAGCCAGGTGAGTACTTTGAATGTACTCGCAAGACAGTTCGGACTTAAGGTATAATAAATGCCAACATGATGCATACGAGTATTAAAGCAAAATGCAACCGGATAAATATATTCCTGTGCTGTAAGTAAATAAATCGAAGGACCCAAACGAGTGTCTGAGTGACGCCTTGTGATTAATAAATAAAATGACAACATGCCACAGTCGGGCGTCTGAACGACACCACATAAAGGGCTTATAACAGAAATAAATAACAAGAATGCCACAGTCGGACGTCTGAGTGACATCACATAAATGGCTTATAACGGAAATAAATAACAAGAATGCCACAGTCGGACGTCTGAGCGACATCACATAAAGGGCTTATAAATAACAAGAATGCCACAGTCGGACATGTGAGCGACATCACATAAAGGGCTTATAAATATGTGGGGACCCCGACTCGTAAGTCGTGATCACCGAATGCACGTGTACAGTGATCCCAGAGATCAATGCTCACTGAACACACAGAAGCTGAATAACAAGAGTCTTACATCCATACATACCGTATTACACAAATAGGACCATAATGGTCAAGTCTTGAGTATATCATCGCAGCGGAAATCTTCAATAACAACTTGGACCCATGTCATCTGCCTTAACCCTACAGGCATTCTGACTGGGAAGCATCCTAGCTCGCATGCTCGTCACCAAGAAATCTTCATCATATCCTGTTCACTCATGCCTGGCCAATAAAATAACCAGTGGCAAGCCAATGAGTACTTTGAATGTACTCGCAAGCAACCCAAGTGTGATAACAGAATAATAATGCAAGGCTCTACTGCTAATTTGGCAGTTTTGCGGAAAGCTAGTTTTTCATATGCAAGTATGATCAACATATAACATGGACAAGCATGTGTCTGCAGCAAGTATCAGGAGGTCACAGACATCATTATCAAGAATGAGTTGTAATCAACTCATGCTCAAACTCATTATGACTTTCTCACAATCACATCAACAGATCCACCATACCGTGTTGTTTTCCAAAAACTTATGGACATAGTCTAAGTAGCACCACCCAACTGTCCTTGACCGCGGACACGGCTATTCGAATAGTGTGACACTCTGCAGAGGTTGCACACTTTACCCACAAGATCCGGGGAACTTCCGTGTCATCCACGACTCGCGGTACCTCAAGTACCCGGGGTAAGCACCCGATCACTATCTTTCCCTAGACGACACTAACATAGAGTCCACTCGATTGGTAACAGCCCCGTGGCAAACATTTCACATCTTAAAGATTCTGGATCCTTGCTCCCATATTCATCACATACCACTGACACAGGGTACCAACGGTGTGTTCGATGCCCTGTGAAAACAGTCATGGCCGCCTATCCAAGCATGACCCCGTCCCGAGAGTGACCTCATGTCACCTCCGTCACTAGTAATGCGGGCACCATGCTAGTATCGACCTAGGTAATCAATAATTCCCTTTCCCATATAAGGGTAGAGTGGTTGCGCATGTTTGGTTGGGACGGTAGTCACACATAAATCTAATCCATCTCTGTCAACAACACTCTCATCAAGCCTCGGTACACTACTTCTTCGCCAAGTAGTGCCCTAGTTTCTCATCATCTCCCAGGGGCATTAATGGCAGCCACTGGGTCATTTG
The DNA here is from genome assembly GCA_902687465.1 of Secale cereale. Classification (NCBI taxonomy): domain Eukaryota; kingdom Viridiplantae; phylum Streptophyta; class Magnoliopsida; order Poales; family Poaceae; genus Secale; species Secale cereale. Next base: position 151,301,538 of record LR738711.1, on the reverse strand, counting down.
CAAGTATGTCAAACCACACTTGTTTCACTCAATGCATAACCCTGACTCATTTCGCGTAGCCAACTACTATAGCATACATCTATCTACTCCCACCCACATAACCCTCATAGGAAGGTAGGGTCATGTTTGATGCAAGTTCAAATAGTAAAGTAACAAAGGCACCAACCAAAGTGGTCACCTCTTCTACATGATTCCGATGCATTGATAATAAGGTGCTATGAGACATGCATAAAAAGGTTTCTCGAACATGGTCAAAGGGCTGCTTGCCTTATCCTTCCGAGTCTTCAAACCTTCTAGTCCATCTCCGAGCACTCCGTTTATTTCGTCAACTAATGAAGGAAATAATCATAATAAGCAACACAACAAAGCAAAATATGAAAGTGCTCTAAAAATAGGAGTTGGACTTTTCTAGGATACCTCTGGTCATATGAGAAATGAGCAAGGTGTTCTCATAGGCATTGGATCAATGGATAGTTTGCAACATTTCAATATGATGGAAACAAGGGGTTTATGGATTTGAAAGAAGTGTACAGAAATATATTCTTGAATGATGAGCAAAGGCACCCATTAACAAGTCATGATTTTAGAAGCATCTAGGAGTTGGTTTCACTGGATTTGGAATTCAAATGAATTTCCTAGGATTTTGCAAAGTTGATAAATATGAAGAAATGGCTCATTATTTGGTGGGGCACAGAAAGTATTAATAAAAATGTTCCAAAACTAAGTTTGGATATGACAAGCATCTAGGAATTTGAACCACTGCATTTGGATCAAATTTGAGCTCTCTGTGATTTTCTAAAGTTTATCACAGAAAATGGAATAGTGACATTTGATAATTATAAGTGAAGAAAAGGTTTCTGGAAAAATGTGCATGCTGCACCAACAGGTAGATCATGATTTTAGAAACTACCAGCAATTTGAATCATGTAATTTGGAGTTCATTTGAATTATTTATGGATTTATGAAGGTTGCAGAAAAAGAAAAAGGGAAAGCTTATATACCCCTATACTGCACACTGAGCGGGAGGTAGCTGAATAGAAACTGGGTCGGCCCAATGGCTCGGCCACGTGCACAATGGGGGTGTGACGTCGGAGGCGCCTTCGTGGAGTACGCCTTCGCGCTGGGAAGGCGTCTTCCTGCCCTCCCGCCTTCACTTAAACGACGTGGCGGTCGGCTGGTCGCTGACCTGCGGGGCCCAGCTGCAGGTTGTCACGTTGCCCCTGGCCATCTTCTCCGGCCCGACGCCGGGCAGGGGAGGTCTTCGGCCGCCGGCGCAGCCGTCCCCTGGGGATGCGGGAGGGCCGGCCGACGAGCCCAGGAGCTCCGGCTCTCCTCCCCGCACCCGAGGGTGGCTGCGAGCCCGCCCAAGGAAGCCCACAGCCTTGCCACCATAGGGAGGCCGCGGCGGCCGCGAGGTCTTCGGCGGCACCACGCCAGGAAGGATTCCCAGGCCAAGGGGAGGACTGGTCCGTCCCTGGGGACTCCCCGAGGAGGGCTCGGACCTGGAATCAAAGAAGGGGAAGGAAAGAGCGGCCGAGGTGCCCGAATCCGAGCGGCGGTCGGTGGCGGCACTCCGGCCATGGAGGGGGTAGGAGGCCACGGGAGAGAGTTCGAGGGTGTCTGAGAGGTCGTCGGAGTAGTGGGAGAGCGAAAGGAGTCGAGAGAGAGAGCCCAATGGGGCTATATAGCGCGCGCATCGGTGCACCGTGGGTGCGGTCCAGGGCGCGCACGGGCGAGCTTCACAGAGGGGAGAGGAGAGAGGGTCAGGCGGGGACCGGCGACGTGCCGTGTCCCAGACGTCGAGGCGACCTCGGGGACATGCTGGGGAGGCCCGAGGCAGTCGGGGCATCGGGATGGGGGGGCTGGCGCACTGTAGCGCGCTCCAGAGCATGCATATGGCTGCCATTGGCATTGCTCTGGCATCCAGGGCGTGGCCAATGGTGTCCAGGGGGTAGAGGGAGTAGTAGAATATAGGGAGGTGGTCTTGGATGCTCTGGGGAGCCACTGGAGTGAGGAGGGAGATGAAAGAGGAGAAGAATGTTGCTGTCCACAAGAGTAAAAATGGGGTTTTCACCCCTCAATCATTGAGCTGTGGACATGGGGAAGTTACTGGAGGTAGAAGATGATCAGGTTTACCTGTGATAAGAATTTGAGGTAAAGGGAAATAGTAAAAGGGGTCAAAACAATGGTTTTGGTAAATTGGCAGAAGGTGTTTGATCATGTTTTGGGCAAGCAAATGATTTCCACTGGCTATGACACTTAACAGGATTAAATGTCACATACATTTAGGCCCTTCCACCAAATTTGAGCTCATTTGGGCAAAGTTGCCAATGTAACTTTGGTGAACCCTAGAAATCAACAGAAATGGTTTCACCATGTTTGAGTTAAGCTAATCATCTCCCCTTTATGCACCACTTGGTGTAGTATCATCATTTGGGGTTATGATCATGCCCACAAAGTTTGAAGCCCCAGGTAAAAAGTTGACAATGTAGAGTTGTTCAAATTTGAATTTCAACAGAAATGGTTTTGGGGCACTTAGATCAAGTTATACTTCTCCAAAACTTGTGCCATTTGGCATAGATGCATAATTACATCATTTTAGAATGTGCACCAAGTTTGAGAGCATTTGGACAAGTTTGGCAATGTAAAGTTGCTCAAACTTCAAAATGGACAAAAATGGTTTTGAGGGGATTAGATGATGTTTCCTTGATCTTCAAGGCATGAGGCTTTGTAAGATCATCCAATATGTGACATTTGACATGATAGAATTTCCCTAGAATTTTTGGAGAATATTCCCTGTGTAAATATTTCAAAAGCTTGAAATATCCAGAAAGGGTTTTGGAAGGATTTGTCCAATATTTTGAACATGACCATGTGTTGAAACTCTTATATATGGACAATATATGTCCTATGAGTTTCCCTGAGTTTTGGCTAATATTTTTGAAATAGTTAAATAATTTTTCCCTATTAAAGACCATTTGTGGCCTTAAGAAAAAGCTTTTAAATAAAAATATAAAAATAACTTTTAAAATTATAATTTTGTGGTTTCTGGGAGTCCTATACCTAATAGGATTCAAATATACTTTTTGAAAGATTTTTCACACCCTAAATAAGGTACTTGCAGTGCAAACCTCAATTCAGGGGTTTTTGGAAAACTAATTTTAGAAAATACTATTTGGCCAAAATATTTTTATAAGAAAATTCTATACTGTTCTATACACATGGCATGATCATTGGGAGAAGGTTTTGGATCAAGGAGATGAAGTATAAGAGTTGGAGGATTTATTTGATTTTTAGAGCACTAGCAAACGGCAGACAAAAATCAATCAAGCAAAGTCAAAACACTCAAAAGTTTTTTGTAAATCCACATTTTGAACATGGTAATTAGCTTAAGCAATGTGACATGAAAATCAGGGTGTGACAGACCTACCCCCCTTACAAGAATCTCGTCGCCGAGATTCCCAGACTAAGCGTGGAAAAGAATACGAAGTCTTGGATACGGGGTAGTCTTCACTTCTTCTTGTTGGTTCTGCTTCCGAGTGGTGCTCCATGGGATCTTGAAGTACTTGGTGGTGTGGCCTCCTGCTTGCTGCCTTCTTTGATGCAGGTTGCTGAGGGGTCTCTTGAGTAGGTTAGGTTGGGTTAGTTGTCAAAGGCTCGGTGATCGATGTCCTAGCGGGGATCGGGCTAGTTAGGAAGTAAGAAGTACTTCCAGGGTGGTGACTCGTGGAATGTTTGGTGTACGGTGGGTATCTCAGGTGGTAAATCTAGCTGGTAGCCGTCTACTATTTGACTGGCAGTGAACTTGAAGAAGGTCGATAATTCTTGGCGTGAGCATCCCTTCGACACGGGAATGCTCGGTCCCTTCAAGAGGAGGGATTTGCAGATACGCCTGGTCTTTGACGCGGAAGTTTACTTCTTGATGATAGTGGTCGGTGTAGTTCTTCCTTCTTGACAGGGCGGTCTTCAAATGTCTTCTATCCAGCTGCCTGTTTCTTCTTTTGTCTTCGGGCAGACAAGTAGGCCATCAAATAATGATGTTACCCAACTTGTCCACTTACTCCATGAGGTCTATGGGGTACGCAAGGTTGGCTGTCGTATTGGTGGTGGTCTCCGTTGAGTATTTGCAAAGGCCTTCCTGACTTAGAGCCAAGGCCCGTGGTCGGGATCTGACCGGGTTGTGGCTTGGTGGGGCTTAAGGGTTTCAAGGATTCTAGCGAGTGAGTGAACGTTGATTACCTTATCCTTAAGCACGGTTTCTGAGATGCCAATAGCTCTATCTAGTACTCCAAACGAATAACCTTATACCACTGAATGCATCCTCTTGTATGGACCAACTTCAATCACCACCCATGCCATACATAACCTCATGACTCTCAAGAGGCGGTCTAACAAAATTGTACTTGTCTACGATCCCCAAATCCATGTGTATGTCTACCCCTAAAATCCATGGGTAGATCATACATGCTGCTAAGCTTGAATTAAACACCACAATCCAAGCGCTCAACCTATTCTTGCAAGGCTCACGATAATGCATCTCTATTCTAAGGAAACACGTCATATGCCACTCCAAGATTTTGTTTCCTTCCTATAGATCAACTCCAATAGCCCGGTAATTTCCATCAATCACCACATAATCCAACAATTCTACAAATCCGACGTCTACGGTGTTCCGCAAGATCTCAAGTCCCTATAATACCCAAATACTTGGAAGGACTATGCATTACGATAGTAAATCCACCAAATTTCCAATATCCGGGTCAAGTAAACTCCAAGGTCACGATTACATAGATCCCTAAACCAACTCCGACAAATAATCCAACCTCCTAGTTTATTGCCCACCGAGAAGCATGCTATCGTGATCATGATCATCGGTCTAAATCCAATTTACTCCGAACCATGCAGACATATCTAGCGTCTATACCCAATCAGAATCACTTACTTAAATCCAAATCTCATGCCCGACGAGAATTCCTACATGCTTCCCCAAAGTCATGATCCCACCAATATGAAATCTCACAATCCATCAAGGTCTCAGATAGTTCCTCGAAGTCACTGATATAAAGCCACCAAGTCATCTGTCTTATATCCTCAAATTGGTCTATCTATGGCATCGTCAGTTCTTGTGCTATATTAGGATGAAAATGTGCTCACTCACTGTGTCCACTAGTTCCTTTACGAACCCAGTGTTGTGCAAGGTTACAAAGGCTTAACAGGTTCTCTCGCAATTCTATGGGTTAAGCACATGGTTAAGGGTTCGTGCTGGAGTGTCTCGTGAAGTCTCAAGGGTCTAGGAATGGGTTACTAGTCTGGAGGGTTAAACATAATTCTACGGGGTTGCACTTGGTCATGGAGGTCGTGGCAGGAGTCTTCAATGCTAGTTGGTTGCCGAGGTAGAATCCCTGGTGCATCTTGTCTTGCGGGTCTTCAGTTGGGGAGAGAGAAGAGAGGGAAAAAGTGGCGTAGAGGAGGGAAATGCCTAAAGGGGGTTCTAAAGTGCAGGTGCAAACAAACAGGTGCAAAAAGGCCGAAACAAATGAAACAAGGCAAGGAAGGTGATATAGTCGTGTAATTGTTGCCTAGGGCAACAGTGCGACTTATATCAATACACAAACAAATAAAAGCAAGCAACACACAATCATGGTTCTATTCGAACCATCATACAGACTCGACTGCGCATAGGGGGTACACGACTCATCCTACCCTAGGGGTTCTCGGACTCAGTGTCATGACTTGTGCCTCGTGCAGTCTTCTGAGCTTCCTCAGGTGTTGCTATGTCCCTTGTAGTGGTTTTATAAATGATCCGGGTTGAGCCTGAAGAATCTTCAACAACTTCTCGCCTGATGAGATGATGTGGTGAAGGTGTCTCCTTGCAGCTGGCGTTGACTTATCTTCTCTTGTCTCTTTAATCATGATGATCCCTTGTGCCTTCTGGGGTGTCGAGGGTGCCAGGTAGGCAATCTTTTATGCAATGATATCAATCAAGGCATAGTAGAGGTTTCAACATGTCGGTTATGTTGATGACAACATTGACACCAAGAGCGGGGGACGAAGAGAACCGTTTTCCTGCTCACTATAGTGAGGCAGACCAAATGGCGAGGTTCTCATCCACCGGTGGTTGCCGATACAACAACAGTAGTGACAGGATTACTCTATTAGTGATGCATATCGTGATTTTGCATAACCTATACCCTGGTCATCATAGGCCAATGTTGCATCATCTTGGGGCTCTGTCAAGGGTGTCACCATCTTGTGGGTCTTCAGGTCCCCATTCCTCGAGGATGGATTTTCTGTTGGTATCGTCTTGTCGTGGTGTCGCCACTCTTGCGTGCAGAAGTGGTGGGTGAGTGTTTGGCAGGGTGCACTCCACAAGGATTACAGAAAATCCAGTGGTCACGGCATAGGGGTTCTAACGACCAAAGTTTTGAAGGGGAAGAAATCAAGTATAGCCTAGCTTTTAAAAAAACTAAGAAGGGAAGAGAAGTATAGATAGTTTTGAAAACTAGTAATAGTTTTGGAAATAGTTTTACCCTAACTAACGACCATGCTAACTAAGGCTTCCTATAGTCAGGATGGCTCTGATACCAGCTCTGTGGGGACCCCGACTCGTAAGTCGTGATCACCGAATGCACGTGTACAGTGATCCCAGAGATCAATGCTCACTGAACACATAGAAGCTGAATAACAAGAGTCTTACATCCATACATACTGTATTACACAAATAGGACCATAATGGTCAAGTCTTGAGTATATCATCGCAGCGGAAATCTTCAATAACAACTTGGACCCATGCCATCTGCCTTAACCCTACATGCATTCTGACTGGGAAGCATCCTAGCCCGCATGCTCGTCACCTAGAAATCTTCATCATATCCTGTTCACTCATGCCTGGCCAATAAAATAACCAGTGGCAAGCCAATGAGTACTTTGAATGTACTCGCAAGCAACCCAAGTGTGATAAGAGAATAATAATGCAAGGCTCTACTGCTAATTTGGCAGTTTTGCGGAAAGCTAGTTTTTCATATGCAAGTATGATCAACATATAACATGGACAAGCATGTGTCTGCAACAAGTATCAGGAGGTCATAGACATCATTATCGAGAATGAGTTGTAATCAACTCATGGTCAAACTCATTATGACTTTCTCACAATCACATCAACAGATCCACCATACCGTGTTGTTTTCTAGAAACTTATGGACATAGTCTAAGTAGCAGCACCCAACTGTCCTTGACCGCGGACACGGCTATTCGAATAGTTTGACACTTTGCAGAGGCTGCACACTTTACCCGCAAGATCCGGGGAACTTCCGTGTCATCCACGACCCATGTGTGACGCCCGAAGACCGACGTCCCAGAAGATTCCAGAAGATTCTAGATGTTCCGTGTTCTCCCGTGTGTTTCAGTTGTGCTTGCTTTATTTATTTTGCATTGCATCATGTCATCATGCCATCATGTCATTAATCTTTTGCATCTCAACTTAAATAAATTGTGTGGACCTTCGGTCCATTTAAATCGAGGGATATTCACATGGTGATTTCTCTTTATAACCTATACAAAGCCTCTCAATATTATTAAGGAGCTATTTTATTAAATTATTCCATTTGTTGGAATTCACCATAACACACTTGCAAATATTCCCCATGCCTCTTAATTCAAGTTTCACCGTCAATAACCTTCCCTATATTTCTTTTCTCGTTTATCGAGGTTCCTCCAAAAATCCTCAACATTTTTGGACCTCCCTAACTACCACTTCCATTTCAAACCTATTTGAATTTAATTCAAATGAGTTGTATCCAATTCTTCCAAAAGGCGTGGAACCAATTTTGTGGAACCAGGTATGAAACTTGGAGTCTATAAAAATTTCTTGCATGAAGGAATTCCATCTCTATCCTCTCCTTTTGCCCTTTTCTATTTTGGAGATGCGAAAAACTTCTATTTGTCCAGCATGCCTTCTTGCATGTTTTACCTCTCCACTAGGCCGGCCAGGGGCCCAACCGCATCCATCCCAGCAGCCCACTCCCTCAAGGCCCATCCCAACTCCACCCCGTAACCCTAGCCGATCGCTCCGTTCCCCTCGTCCGCTCCCAGCGCCGCAGCCTCGTCCCTCTCGCTCTCTCAATCTCCCGATCCCATCTCACCCCATCTCCCCGCTCGCTCACCTCGCATCCCCTCGGCCCCCATCCCTCGCCGCTCTCCCTCGCCTACCTGAGCGCCTCCTCTACCCGCCGGTCGCCACCCTCGAGCGCCCGCCCGGCCAGGAGCCAGCTCCGAGCTCCTCCCATCCCCGCGCGCCTCCTCGTTCCTCCCCTCCGCGCCGGATCGAGCCAAGGCGCAGCGCCACCTCCTCTCCATCTCCAGGCCGAGCCCGCCGCATCCTTCGTGCTCCAGCCACCTCGCCTGTGGGAGCCCGAGCCCCCCCGTCACGAGTGCCTCGTCCAGCCCGGCCGGCCAGGACGTCTCCTCGCCTTGTCCTCGTCTTCACCAGCCACGTCCTCAAGCTGCTCCACCCCTGCCTCCTCGCCAAGAACGTGTACCCCGACGCGCCTGGCTCGCCGAGCGCCTCGTCCCTCCGCGCCAGGAGCCCCAAGGCCGTGCCCCTCCTCGTCCTTGCACGCCCCGAACGGCTCCCTCCGCGTCAGCACCACCGGCGTGCTAAGACCTGCTGCTGCTGTGCTTTTTCCGTCGGCTTCGTGTTTTTGTTTTGGTCCAGCAGAAACTTCGTCAAGTTCCTCTTCAATGTACATCTACGCACGGTGGCTTCAAGTTCGTCTTCGGTGTTTTCGTCAAGTACACCACAAACAAGTACCTCTACGATCGGCGACTCGACAAGTACCGCGACGACCCGAACATCTACGGAAAAACGACCTCCGTGAACGACTACCGTCGCCACGTGTACCACTACTTCCCTCTACGGAACGACTACTTCCACTACTTCCTCGACGAACGTGAACGAGTACCTCTACGGAACGGCTACTTCCCTCTACGACCTGTGTACCACTACTTCCTCTACGATCTCGAACCGCCCCGAAACGCTTGTTCCGAAGGTATAACCCGAGACGATGACCCGTGGAATGCTTGTGTTGTATGAGATGTTTCCCTTGTGTGCTCCGTGCCCGTATCATCTTTTGTCGTGCTCCTCGGTTGCCTCGTCGCCGACCCGTGGGAACCCGGTGACGGGATCACCCCACCTTTCATCTCGTTTGACTCGCTCACGCCACCTTTTTCTTTTGCACCGGTCTCTCAACGAGTTACCGGAACCGAGATGTTGCCGTTGCATCATTTTTGGATTCGTCGCCGTGGCACCCTTTCATTCCACCACGGTGACAAATACTCCTTATCATCTTCTTATCTCTTCATGTTAACCTTTAATTAATAAAATTGCATAAAACTTGATCATGTCATCCGCATCATGTTAACAACATTTAAAATGTATGAATTGTTGTTGCTTAAAATTGCTAAACATGCTTGTGGGGTTTTCCGGATTTGTTGTTGTTATTTCCGGCCTCATTTAAAATGTCTTAATAGGTAGTTTGTTTTTGCTTCACCTCTTGCCATGTTAAAAACATTTAATCTTGTCTTGTAAATAAACGGGAGTCAACTAAATAAATAAAATGTGGTGTTTCGTCAATATGCAACTCGTTGCAAATTGAGCTCCACTTAACTTGTAGTTTTGTTTGTGCTCTTTGCCATGCCATGCATATTTAAACAGGACATGCATCATACTTGGATGTGCATCATATGCCATGTTTATGTTTGTGTGTTTACCGTGTTGTTTGCTTCTTTCCGGTTGCTTCTCTTACTAGCTTCGGTTTCGTTCCGGAGTTGTGAGGATTCGCTCGACTATGTTGCTCCGTCTACTTCATGGATCCGTTCTTCTCCCTCGTGGAATCCCAGGCAAGATGATCATACCCTTGGATACCTTTACTACCATTGCCATGCTTAGTGTCTCGATGCTATCGTTACATGTCGCGCTACCCATCTTGTAAGTCAGCCTCTCCTTGTTGCCATGAAACCTCTAACCTTTGAAACCTTCCTAGCAAAACCACTGTTTGGCTATGTTACCCGCTTGCTCAGCCCCTCTTATAGTGTTGTTAGTTGGAGGTGAAGATGAAGATCGTTCCAGGAGGGAACTTGTTGTTGTTATATCACAATATCTATTATTATTATTAACACACCTATATACTGGGCATGGGTGGAAGGCTTGACCTTTTGCTCGGTGTTTTGTTCCACTCATGCCACCTTAGGCGCCGATAATCCGGCATTATGTTCCTTGATTTTGCGTTCCTTACACGATGGGTGGATGGGGACCCCTTGACAGTTCGACTTTGAATAAAACTCCTCCAGCAAGGCCCAACATTGGTTTTAATTTGCCTCATAATAACAACTTAATGAATTAATTAAATTTGCATAGGGGGTCGCGTCCCCGGGTTCTTAATTCTACATACCAGGGGGGCTAGTGCTGATGGTGTTGGTCCCAAACGGGGAGCCTGCGGGGCCACCATGGGGAAACTCGAGGTTTGGCTCCCGTAGCTTCACCCATCCGGTCGTGGCCTGAGACGAGATACGCGCGGCTACTATCAGGGTGTCGACACACCGGGAGGTCTTGCTGGACTTGTTTTACCATTGTCGAAATGTCTTGTGCCCCGGGATGCCGAGCCTGATCAGATTTCCCTAAGAAAAGGGGTGATGATATTATATTTATCACTTCAGCTAATCGTGAGAGCTTGTGATGGGCTAAGTTGGGACACCCCTGCAGGGTTATAATCTTTCGAAAGCCGTGCCCACGGTTATGTGGCAGATTGGAATTTGTTAATGTTCGGTTGTAGAAAACTTGACAGAGGATCCAAAGTAAAACACACAACTGTGTGAGTAACCGTGAGTGTCTCTTTTCACTTTGAGAAGAGAACACGGTGGGGTTATGTTTGATTCGTATGTAGTTCATGATCTTTAGCGATCACTACTTTTGCGACCGTTTGCGTAGATGCTCATCTTATTCTGGTACTCGTAAGCTAGCCACCATATTATGCTTACTCGCTGCTACAGCCTCACCACTTTACCTCTTCCTACCCATAAAGCTTTGCTAGTCTTGATACCCATGGTTATGGGATTGCTGAGTCCTCGTGGCTCACAGATACTACAACACCAGATGCAGGTTCAACCGAGAATGAAGCAGGAGCTGGTTCAAGTACTTCAGGGAGTTCCATGAAGAGAGTAGCCGTATGCTTGTGACGTTTTCGACGATCAGTAGTGGTTTCTACTAGGATTCGATCTTGACCTGTGGCTTTATGTTGTTTTGGTATCTTTCTTTTGGATCTTCGCCCGTAGTCGGGTTGTGATGTTTTGAATGATGCTTTGCTTATGTAATGTATTGTGTGAAGTGGCGAGTGTAAGCCAACTATCTCCTTTTGCAATTTAATCCCTCTTTTACATGAGTCGTGCAAAGATACCAAACTTGCGATCATTCTAGAATGGGCTTATATCTTTAAGTCATGCCTCGACACGTAGGAGATATAGTCCCATCCTGGGCATTACACCGCGGTACCTCAAGTACCCGGGGTAAGCACCCGATCACTATCTTTCCCTAGACGACACTAACATAGAGTCCACTCGATTGGTAACAGCCCCGTGCCAAACATTTCACATCTTAAAGATTGTGGAGCCTTGCTCCCATATTCATCACATACCACTGACACGGGGTACCAACGGTGTGTTCGGTGCCCTGTGAAAACAGTCATGGCCGCCTATCCAAGCAAGACCCGTCCCGAGAGTGACCTCATGTCACCCCCGTCACTAGTAATGTGGGCACCATGCTAGTATCGACCTAGGTAATCAATAATGCCCTTTCCCATATAAGGGTAGAGTGGTTGCGCATGTTTGGTTGGGACGGTAGTCACACATAAATCTAATCCATCTCTGTCAACAACACTCTCATCAAGCCTCGGTACACTACTTCTTCCCCAAGTAGTGCCCTAGTTTCTCATCATCTCCTAGGGGCATTAATGGCACCCACTGGGTCATTTGCAAGTATGTCAAACCACACTTGTTTCACTCAATGCATAACCCTGACCCATTTCGCGTAGCCAATTACTATAGCATACATCTATCTACTCCCACCCACATAACCCTCATAGGAAGGTAGGGTCATGTTTGATGCAAGTTCAAATAGTAAAGTAACAAAGGCACCAACCAAAGTGGTCACCTCTTCTACATGATTCCGATGCATTGATAATAAGGTGCTATGAGACATGCATAAAAAGGTTTCTCGAACATGGTCAAAGGGCTGCTTGCCTTATCCTTCCGAGTCTTCAAACCTTCTGGTCCATCTCCGAGTACTCCGTTTATTTCATCAACTAACGATGGAAACAATCATAATAAGCAACACAACAGAGCAAAATATGAAAGTGCTCTAAAAATAGGGGTTGGACCTTTCTAGGATACCTCTGGTTATATGAGAAATGACCAAGGTGTTCTCATAGGCATTGGATCAATGGATAGTTTGGAACATTTCAATATGATGGAACCAAGGGGTTTATGGATTTGAAAGAAGTGTACAGAAATATATTCTTGAATGATGAGCAAAGGCACCCATTAACAAGTCATGATTTTAGAAGCATCTAGGAGTTGGTTTCACTGGATTTGGAATTCAAATGAATTTCCTAGGATTTTGCAAAGTTGATAAATATGAAGAAATGGCTCATTATTTGGTGGGGTACAGAAAGTATTAATAAAAATGTTCCAAAACTAAGTTTGGATATGACAAGCATCTAGGAATTTGAACCACTGCATTTGGATCAAATTTGAGCTCTCTGTGATTTTCTAAAGTTTATCACAGAAAATGGAATAGTGACCTTTGATAATTATTAGTGAAGAAAAGGTTTCTAAAAAAATGTGCATGCTGCATCAACAGGTAGATCATGATTTTAGAAACTACCAGAAATTTGAATCATGTAATTTGGAGTTCATTTGAATTATTTATGGATTTATGAAGGTTGCAGAAAAAGAAAAAGGGAAAGCTTATATACCCCTATACTGCACACTGAGCGGGAGGTAGCTGAATAGAAACTGGGCCGGCCCAACGGCTCGGCCGCATGCACAGGGGGGGTGTGACGTTGGAGGCGCCTTCGTGGAGTACGCCTTCGCGCTGGGAAGGCGTCTTCCTGCCGCCCCGCCTCCACTTAAATGACGTGGCGGTCGGCTGGTCGCTGACCTGCGGGGCCCAGCTGCAGGTCGTCACGTTGCCCCTGGCCATCTTCTCCGGCCTGACGCCGGGCAGGGGAGGTCTTCGGCTGCCGGCGCAGCCGTCGCCTGGGGATGCGGGAGGGCCGGCCGACGAGCCCAGGAGCTCCGGCTCTCCTCCCCGCACCCGAGGGTGGCTGCGAGCCCGCCCAAGGAAGCCCACAGCCTCGCCACCGTAGGGAGGCCGCGGGGTCTTCGGCGACACCATGCCAGGAAGGATTCCCAGGCCAAGGGGAGGACTGGTCCGTCCCTAGGGACTCCCCGAGGAGGGCTCGGACCTGGAATCAAAGAAGGGGAAGGAGAGAGCTGCCGAGGTGCCCGAATCCGAGCGGCGGTCGGCGGCGGCACTCCGGCCATGGAGGGGGTAGGAGGCCACGGGAGAGAGTTCGAGGGTGTGTGGGAGGTCGTCGGAGTAGTGGGAGAGCGAAAGGAGTCGAGAGAGAGAGCCCAATGTGGCTATATATAGCGCGCGCATCGGTGCACCGTGGGCACGGTCCAGGGCGCACACAGGCGAGCTTCACTGAGGGGAGAGGAGAGAGGGTCAGGCGGGGACCGGCGACATGCCGTGTCCCAGACATCGAGGCGACCTCGGGGACATGGTGGGGAGGCCCGAGGCTGCCGGGGCATCGGGATGGGGGGCGGCTACAGTGCGCCAGAGCACTGTAGCACGCTCCAGAGCATGCATATGGCTGCCATTGGCATTGCTCTGGCGTCCAGGGCGTGGCCAATGGTGTCCAGGGGGTAGAGGGAGTAGTAGAATATAGGGAGGTGGTCTTGGATGCTCTGGGGAGCCACTGGAGTGAGGAGGGAGATGAAAGAGGAGAAGAATGTTGCTGTCCACAAGAGTAAAAATGGGGTTTTCACCCCTCAATCATTGAGCTGTGGACATGGGGAAGTTACTGGAGGTAGAAGATGATCAGGTTTACCTGTGGTAAGAATTTGAGGTAAAGGGAAATAGTAAAAGGGGTCAAAACAATGGTTTTGGTAAATTGGCAGAAGGTGTTTGATCATGTTCTGGGCAAGCAAATGATTTCCACTGGCTATGACACTTAACAGGATTAAATTTCACATACATTTAGGCCCTTCCACCAAATTTGAGCTCATTTGGGCAAAGTTGCCAATGTAACTTTGGTGAACCCTTGAAATCAACAGAAATGGTTTCACCATGTTTGAGTTAAGCTAATCATCTCCCCTTGATGCACCACTTGGTGTAGTATCATCATTTGGGGTTATGATCATGCCCGCAAAGTTTGAAGCCCCAGGTAAAAAGTTGACAATGTAGAGTTGTTCAAATTTGAATTTGAACAGAAATGGTTTTGGGGCACTTAGATCAAGTTATGCTTCTCCAAAACTTGTGCCATTTGGCATATATGCATAATTACAGCATTTTAGCATGTGCACTAAGTTTGAGAGCATTTGGACAAGTTTGGCAATGTAAAGTTGCTCAAACTTCAAAATGGATAGAAATGGTTTTGAGGGGATTAGATGATGTTTCCTTGATCTTCAAGGCATCACTACAGGAAACAGGAAATTTGCCGTCAGTACTGCTCTTTGCCGTCAGCATTTCGTCGGGGTAGACGGCAAAGACCACTTTTGCCGTCAACTGATGACGGCAAAGAATAAGAGACGGCAAAGACATACTTTGTCGTCTACCTTTTTTTTTACAGACGGCAAAGACATACTTTGCCGTCTACTTTTTTTTTACAGACGGCAAAGAGATCACTTTGCCGTCTGTGAAAAAATGAAGACGGCAAAGTATGTCTTTGCCGTCTGTAAAAAAAATGAAGACGGCAAAATATGTCTTTGCCGTCTGTAAAAAAAATAGGTGACGGCAAACAAGAAAACACACCACGCGGATCACACCCACGGATCAATGACATGGCATCATCTCGTCCACACAAACACACAACTCTTTCTATCACAGCGCCCAACCCCACCACTCTTCCTCCCACAGCGCCCGACCCCACCACTCTCTCTCCCAGCGACCGACCGCACCTCTCCCTTATCCCCATGATCTCTGTCTTCCAGCGCCAGACCCCATCTCTCCCTCGATACGTTCCTCCTCTGCCTCCCTCCACCATCTCTCGATCCACCACACCGCTGCACCGGTCGTCCCCGCCACGCCGCCGCACCGGTCGGCCCCGCCACGCCGCCGCACCGATCGGCCCCGCCACCGCACCGGTCGGCCCCGCCACGCCGCCGCACCGGTCGGCCCCGCCACCGCACCGGTCGGCCCCGCCACGCCGCCGCACCGGTCGGCCCCGCCACGCCGCCGCCTGAGCAGGAGGCCACCGCGAGATGCTCCTCCTCTCCTCGTCGCGGGATCCAGCGCGTTTCCTTGCCCGCGAGATCCTCCTCGTCACGGGAACCAGCGCGTTTGCCTGCCACCGCGAGATCCTCCTCCTCCCTGCTCGCGACACGCGCGTTTCCTCCCGATCCCGAGCTCTGGCTTGTCAACCGCAAGAGCTCGCCGCTTTTGGCCACCGCGGCATCCTCCTCGGCCGCCCTGCGATCTGGACGCACGGCATCCTCCACCTCCTCCCCGCAGAATCCTCCACCTCCCCGCAGATGCAGAAGATGGCATCCATGGCGTGCAGAGGCAGCTCATCTTCTTCACGGAGCCCATGGCGTGCAGAAGATGGCGTGCAGAGGCAGCTCATCTTCTTCACGGAGCCCATGGCGTGCAGAAGATGGCATCCATGGCGTGCAGAAGATGGAGTCCATGACCCGATTGCTTTTCTTATGTTTTTGGTGGGGTCTTCTTTGTAAAAGACAGGGACCAGTGTGTTATTTGTAGTTAGTCCTGGGTCCGTTTGTAAAATGACGTGTAATTCATGTTTGATATTAATGCAGCATAGGTGTCCTTCACTGTTAAAAAAACCGGTGTGAACTTTCACTGTTAAAGAAACCGGTGTGAACTTCTTTTTCTCTACGCCATCGAGAGCATCCATGACCTCTGCACCTCGACTGGTAGTTTTGTTTTTAAATAAAATAATTTTCTTTGCCGTCTTGGGTGTATGAGGCAGACAGCAAATAAAGCGTATGGCTGACGGCAAAGTTTTTTTAATTTGCCGTCTGCTATTATTCCGATTGACGGCAAAGATGGAGTTTTACCGTCTGCCTTATTAAATGCTGACGGCAAAGGACTCTTTGCCGACTTTGAGGTTGCCGTCTGACTTTGCCGTCATCTGCTGACGGCAAAATCTTTGCCGTCTGTTTTTAGGTCTTTGCCGTCTGTATTCCACAGACGGCAAATTACCTGATTCCCGTAGTGCATGAGGCTTTGTAAGATCATCAAATATGTCACATTTGACATGATAGAAGTTCCCTGGAATTTTTGGAGAATATTCCCTGTGTAAATATTTCAAAAGCTTGAAATATCCAGAAAGGGGTTTGGAAGGATTTGTCCAATATTTTGAACATGACCATGTGTTGAAACTCTTATATATGGACAATATATGTCCTATGAGTTTCCCTGAATTTTGGCAAATATTTTTGAAATAGTTAAATAATTTTTCCCTATTAAAGACCATTTGTGGCCTTAAGAAAAAGCTTTTAAATAAAATATAAAAATAACTTTTAAAATTATAATTTTGTGGTTTCTGGGAGTCCTATACCTAATAGGATTCAAATATACTTTTTTAAAGATTTTTCACACCCTAAATAAGGTACTTGCGCTTCAAACCTCAATTCAGGGGTTTTTGGAAAACTAATTTTAGAAAATACTATTTGGCCAAAATATTTTTATAAGAAAATTCTATACTGTTCTATACACATGGCATGATCATTGGGAGAAGGTTTTGGATCAAGGAGATGAGGTATAAGAGTTGGAGGATTTATTTGATTTTCAGAGCACTAGCAAACAACAGACAAAAATCAATCAAGCAAAGTCAAAACACTCAAAAGTTTTTTGTAAATCCACATTTTTAACATGGTAATTAGCTTAAGCAATGTGACATGAAAATCAGGGTGTGACAAAATAAGAAGAATGCCATAGTCGGACGTCTGAGCGACATCACATAAAGGGTTTATCAATAACAAGAATGCCACAGTCGAACGTCTGAGCGACATCACATAAAGGGCTTATAAATAACAAGAATGCCACAGTCGGACGTCTGAGCGACATTACATAAAGGGCTTATAAATAACAAGAATGCCACAGTCGGACGTCTGAGCGACATCACATAAAGGGCTTATAAATAACAAGAAATGAACGATGAAATACTTCAGGAAATAAATCAGTACAGAGGTAATGGGTGAGTTCATCTACCAAATGAACTTGACATAAATCACTACTCTTGTTACTATCAAGAATTTACCAAGGACGGTCACCGGGTTGACACAAAGATTGACCCTAGGCCATAAACATGGCTACTTGAAGGATTTGACTCTGCAGAGCTTGTACTATTAAATCACAGCCAACGGATTCTACTAGCCATAGGGACTAGTTCCGTCTACGGTGTTTTAGCAGAAACCCAACTAACCAGTACACACCCATTTCACATCCTGCTGTCCGGAATCACCCGTGACAACTTTCACGAAAAACTTTAAGACGGGGAGGCTACAACCTCGAATAGCATGGGATCAAATTTATATATGCACGCTCTAAGGGGTGCCCGCCTCTCGGTCCCAACCGGAAACACCCATGCCCCCTGACCGAATGACGGGTTTTATTCTAGGGCCATGGAACCCTCATCCCGGCCCCTCTACTTGGTGTGTACTCGGAAAGTGGTTTGCAACTGATTAGACCGTAATCTTAACAGACGGCCTATGATAGTACCAAAAGGAAATGAACGGGTTCACGACCTGATCCCCGTTGATACTAAGTTAACCAACTGCTGGCATGCTCCAACAATACCAGTATACCACCCATCATGTCACCACATGATCGAGGTGGTTCAAACACTATCATTCGGGGCTCACCCGAAGCTTGCTTGCATGCAATATAACCATACACAAATGCTTATATGACCATGCTTATGAGAAGAACTACTCGAGCAAACATGCAACACATCCATCATATCAAAGGTTCAAACATGCTTGCCTGGTTCAGAGTAGTCGGAGTCTAAGTCGGTGAGGTTCGCGGCTCCGTCACGTCCTTCGGTATCTATGTATTCAAACAAACGGATACTAACATAAATACCGCGTGTGCAAATAAAGTTACTCAATTTTTTTTCACATAAATATGACAAAAAACTAGACAGAAAACCAAAGAGGACAGAAAATGAATCAACTCAAAATCATCTTTAGTTAAAAAGATATTAGAGTTTCTGTCCAGGGACTCATCGGTAATGAAACAGAAAAATTCCAGGGGCTAGAATAGAAAACAGAAAAGCGAACCGGTACGCAGTACACCAACCGAAGAAGGAAACGTACTTCGCCCGAAGGCGCTTTCCAGAAAAACGGTTCGGAGAGAGATGAGAGGCTGACGGGGGGTCCCACTTGTCGGGTTTGAACTCTGGGACAGAGTCACGCCGGCTCCAGATGCTGCGGTGGTCGTCGGCGCCGATCCACGACAAGTTAGGGGAGGGGAGTGGTATGTACAACTTCTTGGTGATCTTCCACGACGATTGGTGGTGGAGTTGAGCATCGGCGAGCCCCACGTCGACGGCGACCCTGTCTCCGGCGGACGGCGGCTCGGGTGGTCGTGGGCCTCATCGGAGAGGATCTCTGGGGTCAAATTGGAGTGGGTGCTAGGTTTAGGTAGGTGCCAGGGTGCTATGCTCGAGTCCAGGGCAGCGGAGGAGTCCTCACCGGAGAGAACGCTGCTGGAGCCCGAGGCGGAAGGAGTTGGCCGGAGTTGGAGAAGAAGGGCCCTTCGAGGCTCTTCCAGAGGCTGGGCGCGGTCTAGGGAGATGGTGGAGGTGTGCGGGCTCGAGAACGAGCTCGGGGGTGCTTTATATAGCCGGCCCGAGGTGGTTTCCGTGAACGGGATAAGTCCGGCGAGCGATTACGGCGATGCAGTGGCTGGACGGCGGGTTTAGGGGCTTGAGCATCGACTAGGAGGTGTACTGGTTCCATTCCCGTGCCTAACTCAGCAGGGGAGTGATGCTTACGGGCTACCCTCGACGGAACGGCCGTGCGGCACGTCGGCGGCACAGAACGCGCTCTGCGCGCGCCAGGCCATGACGACGGTGCTGCAGGCGTGCGCTGGCAGTGGAGAAGGCCACGCGAAGCGCTGGGGTGACTTGGGCGGCGCCAAACGGTGTCGAGCTGCAGGATGCTTTCTGCCAGCCGCCACGGGTTGTTCTGTTGCCGTGGAAGTCGCCGGCGTGGTCGGGCCAGGGCGCCACCGACGCCCAGAAGCGGCCAGGCAAGCGTGCGGCGCGTTGGATAAGCAAGAGGTGCAGTGTGAGTCGATCCAAGGCAGGCACTGGCGAGATTGTCGCTGCGGCTCTGACGAACTGACGAACTGCACTGTCGACAATGAATCTTCAGTTAGCAGTTTCTGAACCTGACAGCACAGTGCATGCCAGGTGTTTGATGAAATGATTCTGGCATGTGGGAAATGTTTCTGGGGTTGATATTTGGTGGAGTGGCCTCTTGATGCATCTAGAGGCTGCCTGAATTTTCACAGAATTTTTGGAAGAAGATAAATATGAATTTCACCAAATTTTGCAAATCTGGTCCAAACTTGCAGCAGGTAAAATTTGAAAATTTTGAACTGTGGACCAGTGAAACAAGATGGATCTAGGTTGTGGGTACTAAGGACTAACTAGGGAAGTTAGTTTGGAAACAAACAACAAGATGGATATGGTGGTTCCTTTGTAAATCACCAAGGTCCACTATAAAAGACAGAAATAGTTTTTGGAGAAAAATAAATAGAGGAAAATTCCAATAAGGTCAAAACTTACTGGAATTGGTGAGAGACTTGTCTTAAGGTGTGGAGGGGGTCTTGGAGAGAATTATTTCTGTTGGGGTCATGGCAAGATGGAGGATGGAGAGGAAAATAAGCCCAAGGTTAAACCTATGGAGTTTAAATCAAGAAGGAGAAGAATCAACCAAATATCTAAGAAAAAGACTTGTGTTGAGCTAACACCAGAAGAATCTTTCAAGACCAAAAACCAAGCTTGAGGAAAACACAAAAACTTTGGACAGAAGAGATTTTAAAAGGGGTTTCAAGAGAAGATCAAACAACCCCTTCCAAAAGACCAAAAGTTTTGGAAGAAAAACCAAACCCAAAAAATTTGGGGTGTTACAACACCTACCCCCTTAGGAAAAATCTCATCCCCGAGAATTCAGCTGATCCTCAAATAGGCGTGGGTGTTTTGTCCGAAGGAAATCCTCCCTTTCCCATGTTGCCTCATCCTCTGTATGATTACTCCACTGAACCTTGAGAAATTTAATAGTCTTCTGACGGGTTCTCCTTTCAGAGTCCTCCAAAAAATTTACTGGGTGTTCCCGGTAGGTGAGATCTGGTTGCACGTCAAGGTTTTCATGTGACACATGTTTCTCTGGGTTGCTTACACACTTCCGTAGTTGCGAGACGTGGAACACGTCGTGAACGTCTGACAGTTCCTTGGGAAGGTCCAGCTGGTAAGCTACTGTGCCTCTCCGTGCAATTATACGAAAGGGTCCGATGAACCGGGGTGCTAGTCTCCCTTTGACCTTGAATCGTTGCAGCCCTCTCATAGGTGATACACGTAAGTATACGTTTTCACCGGGCTCAAAACTTATTTCCCGATGATTTTGATCGTAATAGCTCTTTTGTCGGCTCTGGGCTGTTTTGAGTCGATCCCATATTATTTTTACTCTTTCCTCATCTTCTTTTAACATATCTGGGCCGAATATACGACTGTCCCCTGTTTCCGACCAGTTTAATGGAGTACGACACCTTCGTCCGTACAAGGCTTCGAATGGTGCCATCTATAGGCTGGCTTGGTAACTATTGTTGTATGCAAACTCGGCATATGGTAAGCTTGCTTCCCAACTGGTCCCATATATGAGGACACATGCCCTTAGCATGTCTTCAAGTATTTGATTTACTCATTCCGTTTGTCCTCCAGTCTGGGGGTGATAAGCTGTACTGAACGTTAGTTGCGTTCCGAGGGCTAGTTGCAACTGGTCCCAAAATTTGGAGACGAGTTGAGTGCCTCTGTCGGATATTATAGTCTTTGGAACCCCATGTAGGCATACTATACGGGCGAGGTAAAGCTTGGCAAGCTTTTGGGTGGTGTGGGTTGTCTTGACTGGTATGAAGTGTGCTACCTTGGTCAGTCTATCTGTGATGACCCATATGGCATCATTACCGTGTTGTGACCGTGGTAGTCCAACAATAAAATCCATTCCAATATCGTCCGAGTTCCATTCTGGTATCTTGTTTGGTTGTAGGAGTCCTGCGGGTTTTGGTGCTTGGCTTTAATGCGTTGACATGAATGGCAGCATGCAATAAATGTGGCTATATCCCTTTTCATGCCGTGCCACCAAAATCTTTCCCGAATGTCCTTGTACATTTTTGTCCCTCCAGGGTGGATTGAGTATGGAGCAGTGTGACTTTCTGCTAGAATTTGCTGTTTAAGGTCATTGCTATTTGGTACGCAAAGTCTGTCTCCGAACCATAATATTCCCTCACTGTCTATGGTGAATTTTGAGGCCTTGCCCTGACTTACTTTTCTTTTTATCCCTTCGATGCTGGGGTGTCCATGCTGAGCCTTCTTTATTTGTTCTATTAGTGCAGGCCATATTTCCAGATTTGACACTTCGCCTTCAGTGACCATCATTAGGTTGAGTCTGGCGAATTCTTGCTGAAATTCGGGTCTCAGGCTCTGTAGGCTGCCGTTGTTCGGGCTGGGGTTATGGCTGAGAGCATCTGCTACCACGTTTGCTTTTCCTGGGTGATAGTGGATACCAACGTCATAATCTTTTACCAGTTCCAGCCAGCATCGTTGTCGTAAATTGAGTTCTGGCTGCGTGAAAATATATCTGAGGCTCTTATGGTCCGTGTATATTTCACAGCGATTCCCAAGCAAAAAGTGCCTCCACTCCTTGAGTGCATGAATAACTGCTGCTAACTCCAAATCGTGAGTAGGGTAATTTTCTTCATGTTTTCGCAGTTGCCGGGAAGCGTAGGCGACTACTTTGCCTTCTTGCATTAGTACGCATCCGAGGCCTTTTCGGGATGCGTCGCAATATACTTCAAAACTCTTGTGTATGTCTGGTACAATCAATACTGGGGCTGTTGTTAACTTCTTTTTGAGTTCTTGGAAGCTTTTCTCACATGCTTCGGTCCATACGAATTTCTTATCCTTCTTGAGTAACTGTGTCATTGGTTTGGCTATGGTGGAAAATCCTTCAATAAACCTTCTGTAATATCCAGCCATACCGAGGAAACTTCGTATATCCGTTACACTGGCTGGTGACTTCCAACCAAGTACAGCCTTGACTTTATCTGGGTCCATAGCAACTGCCTCTTGCGTCAATACGTGTCCTAGGAAACCCACTTGCCTCAACCAAAATTCACATTTGCTGAATTTGCCGTAGAGTTGGTGTTTCCTTAATTCTCCCAGTACAATGCGGAGGTGTTCAGCATGTTCTTCCGATGTCTTTGAATATACCAAGATATTATCAATAAATACCACCACAAATTTGTCCATGAATTTCATAAATACTTTGTTCATGAGGTGGACGAAATATGCGGGGGCGTTGGTCAGTCCAAACAGCATTACTGTAAATTCATAAAGTCCGTATCTGGAGGTGTCGTGGAATTAACACGGCAGATGTCCGGTTTAACGGACTTGATGATGGAACCATCGCACGGGTTAGCTTGAAAGGATTCATGGCACACAAAGGACACAAAGGATTTATACTAGTTCGGCCCCTTTGAGAAGGTAAAAGCCTACGTCTAGTTGGTTTGGTATTGCTTGGGCGTCGGTTTACAGGGAGCGGATTCGCTTGCCTGCGTCTCGATGGATTGATTGTTGCTTGTCCCTGAACCGGTACCGGGTCGTCCCTTTATATAGAGGTGACGCCTGGTCCGGTTTACAGAGTCCCGAGGCCGGCTCATAATCGTGTCCGCCTCGGTCTCTGCCCTTTCTTTCTTATCTCTCAAGTTACATCTCTTTTGGCGGATTACAAACCGTATTTCTATACATGGGCCTTGAAATCTCATGGGCCGTAATCTCTACTAAAATAGTAAAACCAAGTATGGTATAACTAAGCCGGTTTACAATATCCGGTTTATACCTACTAACCATATCCCTGACATTAGGCCCCAGAATGATTTGAACTTGTTCATATCAGTCTCCGTCGTCTCCTGTAATTTTCTTCTGTCTTCATCTTTTGTAAACCGGCTCTGACGTCATCCTCCGAAATCATTAAAGCCTGACAATGACATCATCTCCGCATTTTACGCCGCAAGCTGTACTGTAGTTTGTTTTTAATGGTTATCCCGAGAATCGAGGCGTTTAAGGGATCTTTATCCGATTTTGCTCCCTTGATTACCGCACCTGTCGCTTCACATCTGCCTCTCTGCCTATAAATACTACCGCCCCTTTTCATTCTTCCTTCTCGCGTCTTCTTCCTCCTTCCGCTTCCTGACCCGCAAGAACTCCATTAGATCCCGAGCTCGGAGCGCCGCCATCGTCTCGTCGGATCAAGAGCTCCCCAGGCCGCTGCATCAACCTGATTCGTCCAGAGAAACTCCGTTGCCGCCCTCCATTTTTCAGGTATGTTTTTCTTTCCTTGCTTTCGATCTGCATCTGCCCGTGCTCCTCCTAGTCCTTCCGCCATTAGGGCTCTTTAGCAAAGCTTTCCTTTTGCTCTTGTAGATTCGTTCCTCCTGTAGGATCCGTAACTTTTAGGCCTGGCCAATAAACCTTCCGCTCAATACTAACCTTAGATCTTGTCATTTATAACGCTATAATTTTATCTGTTCCGCCATTAGAACTTCCGCCATTAGAACTCCGCCATTAGAACTCCGCCATTAGAACCTTTAGCACCAGTTCCGCGGATTTAACTTTTGCGCCTTACCCTTTAGATCTTGCTGTTTTATTTCCGTAGTTGCCTGCCTTAGGTCTCGTTTTTTATGCACATCCTGTAAACTCGTCTGCTCCGAATTGGACCTCTGTAGATTTTCCCGTGTATTTTTCATTTCTTTTATCTCAGTATGCTTAGATCTATTCCTCCTTAGCAATGTGTTGGAAACCTGTTTTTCTCTTTGATAGATCCGCTAAGTATGTTCCGGTTTAAGTTGTCATGCCATAAACCGGAAATAACATAAACTGATGCAACGATTTAAACTGTTCCTCTTCAACTGCCATTTAAACCGGAAATGATAAACTTCGTTTCATAATTGCCGGTTTAATCTTGCCAAATAATTCTCCGTTTCAATCATTGTATATCATGAATAGATCCCCAATCATTGTATGTTCATAATCCGTCTTTGTACTTTCTCTTCTTCAGCACTTTTGCTCAAATGGCTAAGCAGTACGTTTCGTGCGATTGGGTCCGTTCTGTCGTGACTGAGGAAGACTTAGTCAAATTGTCGAGCATCGGCACCTTAGGGCCTCGAGCTGAGCTGAAATGGCGTGCTCCGGGTAACGAGTGCCCTCCTACTCCTAGATCCGGTGAAGTTATCGTATTCCTGGACCATATCTCTAGACGCTTCTCACCCCCCGGTTCAAGATTTTTCCGGGATGTTCTTGCCACCTTCCAGCTGCACCCACAGGACATCGGACCAAACTCTGTTTCCAACATCTGCGATTTCCAAGTATTTTCTGAAGTATATCTGCAAGAGGAGCCTTCAGTTGATTTATTCCGGGATTTCTTCCATGCAAACCGGCGCACTGAGTTCACCAGCGGGCCTCACCAAGAGCTTGGTGGGATTAGTATCCAGAAAAGGAGGGATGCAGTTTTTCCTCACGCCTCATTACACACTCACCCTAAGGACTGGAACAAGTCCTGGTTTTATTGTGTAGATACATCTCCCGAAGGTGAAAATCCTTTGCCGGGTTATCGTGAAACTCGTATCCCGGCGAATCACCCCTTGCCACAACGGTTAAGTGCTGCTGAACGGATCCAGTTTTCACCACAGCTTTCCAAGCTGAGAGCTTTCATGGCCAATGGCCTGATCGGTACTGACTTCCTTCGTTGCTGGTTATCCTGGAGCATCCTTCCCTTAAGCCGGCGCCCTAAGCTGATGTGTAAGTACTCCGGTAAACCGGAAGACCCTCAGAGGTTTACTAAGGAGCAGCTTTCTGAATCGGAAGTGATAGAGTCTGCCAAGAAGATCGTCAACCCTGCTTTAACAGATTGCTCCAAAGTTGGCTTGGCCCCATACTTTAAGAAGAATAAGCTGCCTGAAGTAAGTTTGTCTTTAACTTATACTTTATAAACCGTCCTCTTTGATCCGTCTTTCAATTGCCTTTACTTTTTCCATTCAGGCTGAAGACCCCTTCTGGAGGAGAAAACCTCAGGAAAAAACTGTAAAGCAGGCTCGCCGGAAAACCCCCGCAAACAAGAAAAGGAAAGCAGCCGTTGATGCCGGTTCTCCTTCTGAGGATGATGATCCGGACTCCGAGGTATGCCTTGCTCCTGTTTATGTTTTGCTTTTATGTATTTGTAACATATCTAATGATACCCTTTCACAGGATCCACTTGAAGGTGATAACCCGGCTGAGATTGAGGTAACCCTTATTTCTTCTGATTCAGAACCTCCTCCTCAAAAGAGCCGTCGGACTGTTAGAAAATATCAATTTTCTCATCCTTATGCTAAGTTGGATCCTAATTTTACTTTGAAGAAGCAACAGCACGAAGCTTTGCGCCGGACCACTTGCCATAGTGGCTTGGCAGTAGAATCCTCTGGAATCTCATTAACTCCGGTTCGAAAGCGCCGCGCTGAGTTGATACTCTATCCGACCCTTCTTCATCCCAAGGCCGGTCTTATCCGAAAACCACTTAAACCGACTGATCCTGATTATCAGGAAACTCCACTGTCCTCTTCTGGCGAAGCAACCGCTACACAGCTTCCTCCTTTGAAGACCGTCCCGAGGTAATTCTCTTTACTTCTTCCGGTTTATGATACCCCCTTCTTTTATAATGCTAACTTATTTTTGCTTGTTTTTCCAGCAAACCGAAACCTAGCAAAAGAGCCAAGGCGAAAAGGCCTGTTGCCGATCCTTCCACTGATGAACCGGTGATTGATCCGTCTACCGCCGTTCCTCCTGAAGGTACTCCTGCCGCTCCGGTTGACGAACCCGCTCTTGAAACACCTGCTGCTGAAGATGTCCAAGACCCACCAAGTCCGGCCCGGGTTAACTCTCCTCAAGTTAACCCGGCGTCTCCTGATCCGGCTCAAGCTGAAGTTACTCCTCCTAATGCCCCCACTTCCCCTGATGTCGTGGTTACTGGCGCTGCTTATGTTGCGTCAGCCGAACCCACCGTTTTAGCGAAACATACGGCTAAAGCGGAAAAGATGACTCAGGAAAAGGGGAAGTGGAGTGCTGATATATCCAATCTTTCAAGTATGAGTGCTCAAGATATCTATTCCGGATATTTGAGCCGGCTCCACAGCAGCCGGGATTATGAAGCCAGCCTAGTAAACCTGATGAGAGAAAAATATGAAGTAAGTTTTCCTCTTCTGATTTTACCTTTTTTGCCGCATCTTTATCTTATAACAGCCCCCAAGTTCCGGTTTATCTGCTTTATTGAAGGTAATCCGGAACTTTGTTAGTTTTGAACTTCTGATCCATACATTAGCCCCCAAGTATCGAGTAGATAACTTGGTTATGTAGTTGATACTTGTAATTTCAAATTTGTTTCTGATGCCTTGCTTCAACTGCCATTAGCCCCCAAGTGTCAAGTATACAACTTGGTTGTGTGCTTGAGACTTGTATTTTCAATTTGTCTTTGATGTATTACTTCAACTGCCATTAGCCCCCAAGTGTCAAGTAGACAACTTGGTTGTGTGCTTGAGACTTGTAATTTCTAACCTTGCTTTTGAACTTTTGTCTACAGGCTGAGCTGAACCGGAACGCTGTAGAAATCAGTGAACTTCGAAGCCGGCTTATAGAGACTGAGTCAGCCGCTTCAAAGGCGAAGAAAGAACTTCAAGTGAGTTTAAAGACTGCGGAAGATTTGAAGAAATTCTTTGATGAGGAACAGACTACTTTTGAAGTCCAGAAAAAGGATCTTGAAAAACGTGTTCAAGATGCCGAAGGAGCACTTAACCCGGTTACTGAAGAATTGACCGGGTTAAAGTGCCAAATTGATTTGATGACTTCTGCTATCTTTGGTAAGCATAACCTGAACTCTTGTCTGTTATCTTTGCAACCTGTGACCTACGCCGGTTTAACTTTCATCTGTTGTATGTAGGACGCCGTGTCTCCCATCTTGGGGATGATGTACGGAAGAAGCTGAAGGCCTGTTATACCTTGGTTGAACAATTATACTCTGGAGCACAAAGGATTATCAGTGCTACTTCCTTTGGTAAACCGGCTCCTTCAACCATCAAGGCTACTTTGAACAGTTTGTCCATTCTGCCAACTCGTCTTGAAGAGGTGAAGAAATCGGCTGCTCGAGGAGGTGCTCTTCTGGCCCTTACAAGGGCTAAAGCTTGGGTCCCAGATATTGATCCGGCAGAAGTGTTAACCGGATTTCCTGACACCAAGGAAGACGGTTCAGCATTTGATGAGAAGGATCTGTACGCCCTGACAAAGGAAATGCGTCCACTCGCTAGCAAGATTGCGGTGGAATCTGACTTGTCTCGATACCATCCAGCATATAACCTGCAGAACGAGCGGGTGGAACGACCGGTTTACGATGTTGCAAACTTAACTCCGCCGGTTCGTCCTCACACTTTTGCTCCTGATATTGATCCTGCTGAGCTGATCAACGATGAAGTATATTTCCGTGCCTTGGCCAAGATTGATTGGCGTGCACCAGATTTCCCGCCGCTTCACGAGGAGGAAGATGTTCCGGAACAAGACGGTGGCCAATCATCCCGGCAAGGAGAAGCGCAATCTTGAATGTTACTGCTGTAATCATAATTGTTATTCCTTAAACAATGCTTCCAACTATTTGGCTTTTATGCCTTGTAATAGGTTTAGCTGAAACTTAATGCACTGTGATCCGGCTTTTGGTCTTTATAAAGTACTCATTCGTTGATTTTGTTGATTGATGCGGATTCCTTGCTCTTTCCATAAAAAAGATCAAAAATATGTCCTAGTGGCTTTACCACTGGACGGATTAACTTGTTCTCTTGGTATAACTAATGAGCATATCTTTAACAAATAACTGTGATACCTGAATTGCATGTAGCCAAAATACCTTAAACCGGTCAGGATGTTTAAAATCACCTTAATCAGTCTTCATCAACTCTAATAAACCCTTGAAACTCTTCAGTTCATCTTGTCGATAAATCTTTCTCTTCTCGGTTTAGAAATTTGTAACTTGTATCTGATCGTGTGCTGCCAACTGTCAGCTCATCATGAAGTCGAACCGGGTTACGATGAACGCCGGTTTAACTCTCGCTGGTGCTCATGACCCAGACTTGTAACACTAGATAGACGGTCAACTTCTGGAGCTGTTCCCCTTGGTTAAAAAGGTTATGAAACACAAAAAACATCAAGAAACACATAATTATTGTAAATCAAACTATGTAATCGAGGCTTTTTCAAAGAGCTGCCAGGCTCAAAACAAGGTTTAGCCATTCATGGGGATGTGGGCGAACCCGACTGTCCCCAGGGGCTGGGTCATCATTTGAACGTGGGCGTACCAACTGTTCAGGGAGCCCAAAAATTCATAACATAGCCATTCATGGGGATGTGGGCGAACCCGACTGTCCCCAGGGGCCGGGTCATCATTTGAACGTGGGCGTACCAACTGTTCAGGGAGCCCAAAAATTCATAACATAGCCATTCATGGGGATGTGGGCGAACCCGACTGTCCCCAGAGGCCGGGTCATCATTTGAACGTGGGCGTACCAACTGTTCAGGGAGCCCAAAAATTCATAACATAGCCATTCATGGGGATGTGGGTGAACCCGACTGTCCCCAGGGGCCTCCTGACCCTGCAGGTTTTTCCTTTTTCTTTTATGGGGTTTTTCTCTTCCTGAACCGGACATCATCTCTTGTTCCCGTGAGTTCTACTGCTCCTTCACACACCCTGCAAAGATTAGTTTCTAAAAACCAGCTACATTGAAATACGATTCTTTGATAACAAACTGACATGGATATTTGCCGCAAAATTTATGTATGTGGAAAAAAGGCTGAGCCCCCGGTTTACCGAGGGTGCCTGTTTATTCATTATTCATAATATATACATAGGATACATGGAAGCCTATGGCTCAAGTGTAATATGGCCGTAGATGAGCAATGTTCCACGGCCTTTTCGTCTCCTCTTCTGATGTCCGTGAATCTTTGTGCTCTCGAATGTCCACCAAATAATATGACCCGTTGTGTAAATTTTTGCTGATCACAAAGGGCCCTTCCCATGGCGGGGATAGCTTGTGCATATCTGTTTGATCTTGGATAAGCCGGAGTACCAAGTCACCCTCCTGGAATGTCCTGGTTCTGATCCGGCGGCTGTGATATCTGCGCAGATCTTGCTGATAAATCGCCGACCGTGCTGCAGCTAAGTCACGCTCTTCATCCAACCGATCCAAACCGTCTTGTCTTGACTCCTCATTGATGGCTTCTACATAGGCCGCCACCCTTGGTGAATCATGGCGTATGTCACTTGGAAGAACTGCTTCTGCACCGTAAACCATGAAGAAAGGTGTATAACCTGTAGACCGGTTGGGTGTAGTGTTAATGCTCCAAAGGACATACGGTAATTCTTCAACCCAACATCCTGGGGTTCTCTGCAAAGGTGTCATAAGCCGGGGCTTGATTCCTCGCAAAATCTCCTGATTTGCCCTTTCTGCTTGACCATTGGATTGGGGGTGAGCCACAGAAGATACGTCCAAACGAATATGCTCTCGTCGACAGAATTCTTCCATCTCACCCTGAGATAAATTGGTGCCATTATCTGTGATGATGCTGTGTGGAAAACCAAACCGGAATATTACTTTTTTGATGAACTTAACCGCCGTTGCCGCATCACACTTGCTTATAGGTTCCGCTTCAACCCACTTCGTAAACTTGTCCACTGCCACTAGTAGATGAGTTTTCTGATCTTGGGATCTCTTGAAAGGACCAACCATGTCAAGCCCCCAAGTTGCAAAAGGCCAAGTTATTGGTATCATCCGGAGTTCTTGTGGCGGAACAAGGGCACGTCTTGAGAACTTCTGACAAGCGTCACACTTGCGGACCAGGTCTGCCGCATCTGCATGTGCGGTTAACCAATAAAAGCCATGTCGGAAAGCTTTAGCCACTAAAGATTTTGATCCGGCATGATGACCACAATCCCCTTCATGAATCTCCCTTAGAATCTCACAACCTTCCTTAGCTGAAACACACCGTTGAAATACTCCAGAGGTGCTACGATGGTGCAGCTCCCCGTTGGCAATTGTCATAGATTTGGAACGCCGGATTATCTACCGTGCTTCATCTTCGTCCTCTGGTAACTCTCCTCGGCTTAAATATACCAAATAAGGTAACGTCCAATCCGGAATAACATGGGTTGCCGCAACCAACTGTGCCTCTGGGTCCGGAACAGCTAGATCGTTCTCTGATGGTACTTGAACCGAAGGATTGTGCAATTCATCCAAAAAGGTGTTTGGTGGTACCGGTTTACGTTGCGACCCTAGCCGGCTTATAGCGTCAGCTGCTTCGTTCTTCCGCCGGTCTATATGCTCCACCTGATACCCTTTGAAATAACCTGCGACCGCTTCAACCTCTCGTCGATAAGCCGCCATGAGGGGATCCCTTGAATCCCACTTGCCCGAAACTTGCTGTGCCA
Source organism: Secale cereale (assembly GCA_902687465.1). Taxonomy (NCBI): domain Eukaryota; kingdom Viridiplantae; phylum Streptophyta; class Magnoliopsida; order Poales; family Poaceae; genus Secale; species Secale cereale. The sequence goes on along the minus strand of LR738711.1, from coordinate 151,270,461 downwards.
CTAGGTCTGAATCGCCCAGACACTTAACCCGGCTTAAATTCATCTCCTTTGCCAACCGCAAACCATGAAGTAGTGCTTCATATTCTGCTGCATTATTAGTACAAGGAAATAACAACCGGAGGACATAACAAAATTTATCACCTCTGGGGGAAGTTAAAACAACTCCGGCCCCCGATCCCTCCAACTGCTTCGAACCGTCGAAGTGAATCGTCCAATAAGTGAGATCCGGCTTCTCCTCCGGAGTCTGTAATTCTGTCCAGTCGTTGATGAAGTCCACCAGTGCTTGAGATTTTATAGCAGTACGTGGTACATATTTCAATTCATGTGGACTGAGCTCAATGGCCCACTTGGCTATTCTGCCTGTTGCTTCTCTATTCTGGATTATATCTCCCAACGGAGCTGAACTAACCACAGTTATTGGATGCCCTTGGAAATAATGCTTCAATTTCCGGTTTGCCATGAACACCCCATATACCAATTTCTGCCAATGAGGGTATCTTTGCTTGGACTCGATGAGTACTTCACTCACATAGTAAACTGGGCGCTGAACCGGATGTTCCTTCCCTGCTTCCTTGCGCTCAACCACAATCGCAACGCTGACTGCCCGTGTGTTTGCAGCAACATATAATAGCAAAGGCTCCTTGTCGATAGGAGCAGCTAAAACCGGCGGCTTCGCTAGTTGCTGTTTCAGATTCTCAAACGCTGTATTCGCTTCATCACTCCAAATGAACCGGTCCGTTTTCTTCAACATTTGATAAAGCGGGATCGCCTTTTCTCCTAAGCGACTGATAAACCGGCTCAACGCCGTGATCCGGCCAGCTATGCGCTGAACATCATTAATGCAAGCCGGTTTCGCCAAAGATGTGATGGCCTTGATCTTCTCCGAGTTGGCTTCTATTCCCCGGTTCGAGACCAGGAATCCCAAAAGCTTACCAGCCGGGACACCAAAGGCACATTTCTCCGGATTGAGCATCATCCTGTAAGTCCGAAGATTATCAAAGGTTTCTCTGAGGTCTTCTATCATTGTCCTTTCCTCCTTTGACTTAACCACAATGTCATCCACGTAAGCATGTACGTTCCTTCCTATCTGCCCCTTCAAACAATTCTGAACACAACGCTGATAAGTTGCCTGCGCACACTTGAGCCCAAAAGGCATAGACACATAGCAAAAAGCACCAAAAGGGGTTATGAATGCTATCTTCTCTTGATCTTCAACGGCCATTTTGATCTGGTGATAACCTGAGTACGCATCCAGAAAACTCAGCCGCTCACACCCTGCTGTAGCATCAATAATCTGATCAATGCGAGGTAGAGCAAAAGGATCAGTTGGGCAAGCTTTATTGAGGTCTTTGTAGTCCACACACATCCTCCACTTCCCATTCTTCTTTAGAACTAGCACCGGATTAGCCAACCATTCCGGATGAAACACTTCCACTATGAATCCTGCCGCCAAAAGCCTGGCCACTTCTTCTCCTATAGCCTTGCGCCTCTCTTCGTTAAAGCGGCGCAGATACTGTTTTACCGGTTTAAACTTTGGATCAATATTTAGCTTGTGCTGAGCGAGTTCCCTCGGTATACCTGGCATGTCAGAACGTTTCCATGCAAAGATATCCCGGTTCTCACGGATGAACTCGATGAGCGCGCTTTCCTATTTAGGATCTAGGTTAGCACTGATGGTGAATTGTTTAGACGAATCTCCAGGCACAAAATCGACCTGTTTAGTCTCTTCCGCTGATTTGAACTTCAAAGCCGGATCATACTCGGTGGTTGGCTTCTTCAGCGGAGTCATATCTGCCGGATCAACATTATCCTTATAAAATTTTAACTCTTCCGTGGCACATACCGCTTCTGCATAAGCTGCATCACCTTCCTCACATTCCACTGCTATCTTACGACTGCCGTGCACCGTAATTGTGCCTTTATGACCCGGCATCTTGAGCTGCAGATAAACATAACATGGCCTAGCCATAAATTTAGCATAAACCGTCCTCCCAAACAAAGCATGATACGGACTTTTAATTTTGACAACTTCAAGGGTGATCATCTCCGATCTGGAATCATGCTCATCCCCAAAGGTAACTTCTAAGTCAATCTTACCAACTGGATAAGCTGACTTACCTGGGACCACCCCGTGAAACACTGTGTTTGATGTCCTTAACTGTTTATCTGTCAGACCCATACGGCGAAAAGTCTCGTAATATAATATATTGATACTGCTACCTCCATCCATGAGGACTTTAGTGAATCTGTATCCACCCACCTGAGGTGCCACCACCAAGGCTAAATGTCCCGGATTATCTACCCGTAACGGGTGGTCCTCTCTGCTCCAAACAATGGGCTGCTCTGACCATCGTAGAAACTGTGGCGTTGCTGGTTCTACCGCATTAACAGCCCGCTTTAAAACCTTCTGGTCTCTCTTGCATAAACTCGTGGTGAAAACATGATATTGACCGCTGCTCAACTCCTTCGGATTACTCTGGTATCCGGATTGCTGTTGTTGCTGCGGACGCTGCTGCTGCTGATTTCCTTGGTTATTGTGACTCCCTTGGCCCTGCTGCTGATTATTCTGATTGTTGTATCCACCTTGATTATACGATTGATTTCCCTGACCATGATAACCACCTTGAAAATGCGATTGATTTCCCTGACCATTGTAGTTTCCTTGACTACCTTGGCCGCCTGGCCGGGATTGATAACCACCGTTGTTCCCTTGATAACCGCTGTTGCCCCTATATCCTGAACCGGAGTTGTTCCCTTGGTGACCCGGACCATAAAACCCGGGCCCTGAACCGCCGTTTGGGGGCCGGCTAAGAGGATTAAAACGGCCGTTCCCTGCTATCATAGGGTGCAGGCATTCTCTTGCAGTGTGCCGTGCAGGCCCCCTTTTTCCGCTATGCTTTAGACAGGGTTGATCCAGATCCTGCTCCCAACCCGGGTTTCCTCCACCGGTTTGGCGAGCGGGACCTTGCTGACTAACCTGAAAACCGCCTTGAACCTGTGTATTAGCCACAAAATCGGAGCTATTTTCCGGTTTCCGTTTGCCCAAAAAACTTGAAGTAATCGGATTAGCTGGCGCCGGTTTGCCAGTCTTGCTGGCCTTTCCCGCTTTATCTCCTTCTGGCTCCGGATACTTGGTATTATCTGAGTCTCCGTACTTCACCAAGGCGCTCATCAAAGTCCCCATGTCATTGCACTCCCGTTTGAGCCGTCCGAGTTTTAATTTCAAAGATTCAAACCGACAATTGTTCTCCAATGTTACAATTGCCGTGCTCGGATTAATGCCGTTTGAGGAGTGCAAGATCTCTGCCACTCTGCGTACCCAAGCTGCTGTAGACTCCTGCTCTCCTTGCACGCATGCTGCTAAATCTATCACCAACATAGGTTGCTTGCACGTATCCTTAAAGTTTTTGATGAACTGACTGCGCAGCTCCCCCCATGATCCGATAGAATTCGGAGGTAGTGCCTTTAGCCAAGTCCGGGCCGTGCCTTCAAGCATCATAGTGAAATATTTGGCACAAGCCGATTCATCCACGTCCAGCATCTCCATGGCCATCTCGTAACTTTCCACCCAAGCTTCGGGCGGTAAATCGGCTGTGTAATTAGGCACCTTGCGAGGTCCTTTGAAATCCTTGGGCAACTTAACGCTCCGCAGGGCGGGGACGAGACATTGTATCCCAAAACCGCTCGCTGTCGCTCCTGTCCCTGTAGTGCCTGCGTGAACCGGCGTCGACTGACGAACTTCCTCCCTGGCCTCCGATCTAGGCCGGTTTCGATCCGGGGCCGGCATCTCTGCCCTTGCCGGATTATCTTGCCTGTGATGATGTCTCCTCCGTTCACTGCTAGACACTTCGGGCTCCTCCCAATGTCTAGAGTAACTTCGGTTGGGACGTGGTGTTGAATGTAACCTTTCCCTGCTATGAGAGTACGCTTGCTGCTGTATTAACGCCGTATTGAGTAGCTTCTGGGCCCTGCGCGCCTCTATCGCCACCGGGGATGTTTCTTCCACAGGTAAAGCGGCCAACCGCGCTGCCGCTGCAGCGATATTATCCACAGGGTTTGAGTAGTGTCCCGGGGGGACAGGAACATAAGGCGCCGATGTAATCCGTCGCTCCCGTTCTGCGGCGGGCTGCTGAACCGGCTCATCTCGAGCTGGTGGGCTTCTCCGGTTTAAGACCGGATTATTACTGGCCCCAGCCCCAGGTGTTCTGAACAAATTCGCAGATTCGTAACCCGGCGGTAGGCGGGATCGATACTTTCGCCCTCTTACTCCTTCCATAGAAGCCTGTTCCATCCTTAAGTGAAAAGCTTGATCATCCAACTCTGCTTGTCTTATGGCTAACATCTCTCCTTCTGCCTTTAAATCCTCCTTTAACTGATCGATCCGGGCCTTCAACTGAAGAAGCACTGCATCATGTTGCGCCTTGTCTGCTGGAGCTACGACCTCCACTGCCTTAGCTGTGAACTCCTCGATCAAGGTGGATAGAACTGCAGTAATGGGGGGATTTGAACCGCTTCCCCCTACACCAGCCTCCGCTGTTGTTCCGTTCGTCGGGGGTTGTGAACCGGCCATGAAGACCGCCACCCGGTTTGGCGGGCCGGAGGGGTCCGGAATACTGTTTCCATCGGACTCGCCCTCAGACCGGCCGTCCCGCAACTGATACAGAGATTCAGTTTCCCCGGACAAAGACTCGTCATCTGAATAGACGACGGTTGCACCATCAGATTCCGATCCGTCCTCGGCTTGGCCTCCGTGAATCGCTCCCACGAACACATGCTTCATGGCAGGCTGAATCCGGGTCGATCTCGCACGCTGAGCCGGCTCGACGATGTTGGGGAAGGTGTCCGACTCAGGTCCCGGTTCTCCAATTTTGCCGATGAAGACTTGGATGCTGCCGAAGGGGACCCGGTACCCATATTCAATCGAATCAGCCTCCGGTCCCCAACCTGCGTCGTTGATGTAGAGCCGGCCACGACGACCCTTGGTCATCTGGCCGACTGCGTAACCCTTTAACCCTTCGAAGCCGCCTTTCAAGAACTCGAAACCATCGTGCGCAGGCCCCACGGTGGGCGCCAACTGTCGTGGAATTAACACGGCAGATGTCCGGTTTAACGGACTTGATGATGGAACCATCGCACTGGTTAGCTTGAAAGGATTCATGGCACACAAATGACACAAAGGATTTATACTAGTTCGGCCCCTTTGAGAAGGTAAAAGCCTACGTCTAGTTGGTTTGGTATTGCTTGGGCGTCGGTTTACAGGGAGCGGATTCGCTTGCCTGCGTCTCGATGGATTGATTGTTGCTTGTCCCTGAACCGGTACCGGGTCGTCCCTTTATATAGAGGTGACGCCTGGTCCGGTTTACAGAGTCCCGAGGCCGGCTCATAATCGTGTCCGCCTCGGTCTCTGCCCTTTCTTTCTTATCTCTCAAGTTACATCTCTTTTGGCGGATTACAAACCGTATTTCTATACATGGGCCTTGAAATCTCATGGGCCGTAATCTCTACTAAAATAGTAAAACCAAGTATGGTATAACTAAGCCGGTTTACAATATCCGGTTTATACCTACTAACCATATCCCTGACAGGAGGTGAATGCTGTTTTCGGGATATCTTCTGTTCGTACTTTCAATTGATGATAACCTGACCTTAAGTCAACTTTTGAGAAAACCTTGGCTTGCGCGAGCTGGTTAAATAAATCATTTATCAGTGGCATCGGATATTTGTTCTTGATTGTGACCATGTTGAGCGCTCGGTAGTCTATACACAACCTCATAGTCCCATCCTTCTTTTTGGCAATTAATACCGGCGAACCCCAAGGTGAGGAGCTGGCCCGTATAAATCCTTTGTCCAACAATTCCTTGATTTGTTTCTTTAGTTCAACCAACTCGGATGGTGCCATTCTGTACGGCTTTTTGTATATGGGGGTGGTTCCAGGCGCTAGCTCAATGATGAATTCTATCTCTTTGTCTGGTGGCATGCCCGGTAGTTCTTCGGGAAATACGTCCGGAAATTCACATACAACTGGAACTTTGCTTAACTCAGAAGTGTCTACCTTGTTTAATTTTGGTTGCCGCGATACTGGTCTTTCTTGAGCTGCGACTCTTATTGTATTTCCGTGATGATGAGTAAGAATCACAGTCCGGTTGAAGCAGTCGATAAATCCTTTATTGGTGGTTAGCCAGTCCATACCCAGGATAATATCCAGTCCCTTGTTTTCCAACACGATGAGGTTTGCGCGAAACTGTAACCCTTGAACTTCAATTGTCAAACCTTGGCAGTAATTCTGAGTGATCTGCTTACTTTCGGGGGACATGATGGTCATTGACTTTCCCAAGGGAAATATTGGAAAACCGTGTTGCAAAGCAAAACTCTTAGAAATGAACGAATGAGAAGCTCCAGAATCAAACAAAACCGTGGCAGGTATTGTGTTGACAGGGAACGTACCGAGTACGATATCCGGGGCATCCTATGCTTGCTCCTTGGTCACATGGTTCAGGTGGCCTTTCTTGTGGTTGTTATTGGGTTTGAAGTTGTTACGCTTGGGCGCGGAATTGTTTCCATTGCTGTTAGGCTTCGGTGCCGAGTTTCTTGGCTTTGGGCACTGTTTAGCATAGTGTCCCTCTTCTCCACATGCATAGCAGGTAACACCTGGGCGATAGGTGAAATCCTTGTCCCTTGCATGAAAATTCTTGCTTGGGCGTGTGTCATTTTTCATGGGTTTATTCGCCCCATTTTTCTGGAAGTTTACCTTATTTCTGTTGTTGCGAGGGTGGTTGGTCTGATCCCTTTTTCTCTTGTGAATGTCTTCCAGACCGCGATGTTCATTCTCCAACGTAATAGCTTTGTCCACCAATGTCTTGAAATCTGGAAAAGTGTGTACGACTAACTGGCATTTTAGTGCTGGTGCCAGTCCGTCTAGGAATTTTTCCATCTTATTTTCGGTCATACGCTCTTCGTTGGCATAACGGGATAATTGCGTAAACTGACTGTTGTACTCAGGTACTGTCATGCCCCTTTGCTTGAGGTCATCAAATTATCTTTTCTTGATCTTCATAATGCTCTTAGGGATGTTTGCCCCACGAAAGCCTTCCTTGAAATCTTCCCAGGTGATATCATTTATGTTGGGGTGCATAAGCAGAAAATTTTCCCACCACGACGCGGCTGCTCCAGCAAGATAATATGGTGCGTAAAGTACCTTTTCACAATCTGAGCATTGTGCCACAATTAATTTCCTTTCAATATCTCGAAGCCAATCATCGGCCTCAAGAGGTTTGTCTGTGTGCGAGAACGTTGTTGGACGTGTCTTCTGAAATTCAGATAATTTTGAGTGCTGCTGGTATGGCTCACGGTGATTTCCCATGTTAATGACATGGTTCATCATTTCTTGGTGTTGTTGCTGACTTTGCTCGTAAAGACGGCACACTTGAGAAAATGTTGTTTCGGTGCCCTGCTGACTTGACTGCCCCTGTGTGAAATTGTTGTCTGTCTGTGTGCCATAATTTTCCTCTGGCGGACTTGGCATGGAACGCGTCCAGGGACGAGTCATTTCTTACTCTAGGGTATTATTGCAGAACTCATGAGAAGAACCGAGCAGCAAAAAAATCAACCAAGATTTGCAAAAGCAACAAAACACGAGCTCCAAAGAGATTTTTTTTAAAATAAACTGCTGGATTGCGCACGGAGAAGGACCGCTAGTACATATCTTACACGTGGGTTCTAATTATACATACGTCACTCAGGGTGTGCGTACACATTCCTGACATGTTATTTATGCTAGTGCACTTCTCTAAGATCCTACATGATGCGCAAACAGACTACTCCCATCAACCTATTTTACATATCACACACATAATACAAGCGAGCACAGTGCGTCGCGGAATAGCGCACTAGTGGGAGATGTTGAAGATTTCCCTCGGCCTGCCGAGGGTAAGGCCCAGTGGTGCTGGAGACTCAACTTCCTCCTCACTAATAGGCTCCAGACGCAGAGTATGGGTACGAGGTGTTGATGCAGGTGCGGCAGGCGGTGCAGCTCTGACTGGGGTAGGAGCAATGACCTGGTCAAACTCCTCAGTGGTAGGCAGACAGCGAGTGGTGGCTAAGATGGAAGGTGCATAGAATGCGGCGGACGAGACAAAAGTCATTGGTGGCGCAGTATGGAGTAGCTCCCTCCTGTCGGCGGAGCCACTCTGGACCAATTCCATATGAGTAGCCAGCAAGTCGTCCACAAGATTATCAAAGGCTGCCTCAAGTGCCTTGAGGTATTCAACCATTGATTCAATGGCTTCATCACGCTCCCCATTTGCGCAAGCAAATGCATAGTGGCAAGTGTAGGGCACGTGGCATGGGAGGTAACGGTAGCGACGAGTCTTCATTGAGGGAAGGATGTCACGGAGACGAGCTATCGCCTCACGGGCAGCCATTTGCATGGCATGCCTTTCCATAGGCATGGCTCTGCCCACAAATCGGAGGCGGCGCGCTTCAGAACGCCCTCCCTTGAAGTGCACCACGACCTGATGCATTGACACGCTGTCGTTGAGCTTGTGATGGTAGAGTGTAAACTCTGGACGGGTTGATGGCCCAATCGCGACTTTGGTGATGGCGAAGAGGATCTTGACAAACCCCTCAGGAATGTTGGTGAACACCTGTGCATCACAGTCGTTGCTGGCCATCTACGAAAGTAGACAAAAATTCCGAATAGTCAAGTGATAAATTTATGATGGCCAACAGAAAATTGCTACAGATGTAAAAATGCTGAATAGCAATTAGTCGCTAATAACCAATTAGCGAGCGCACCTAGTGGCTTCCTACAGTCAGCCTGGCTCTGATACCAAGGTTGTCAGGACCGACCTTTCAGTAAAATAATTACCGAAAGACCGACCTTTTATTTAAACCAGCAAGGAAGAATACTTCTTGCTGATGGACAAATCCTTGATACAAAATTCCAGGATACTAAATAATTATACAAGGTTGAGCTGAGGTGGCTCAACAATTTATTACAAGTACGCCAATATAGTACATAACGGCGGATATGACACAATGGCAGGGTGGCATACTACTAACTCGTAATAAAAGGGTGGTGGGTATGTCACAGCGAAGTGGGCGAAGTGACTCCCATATAATACAGTTCATCGAGTGTCGGAGTGTGACCCGATGAATTTATTTGGTGGTAGGCGGAAGCGGTTATATAACAGTGATCAACTCCAGGATCGCAAGAGACTGACTGGGACTCCACTAGACGTCAGACTCGCTATCGATTTCTTCATCCATGAGATCGCCTTCGTCCACATCTGGCCAAATCAACAAGCCAGGTGAGTACATTGAATGTACTCGCAAGACAGTTCGGACTTAAGATATAATAAATGCCAACATGATATATACGAGTATTCTAGCAAAATGCAACCGGATTAATATATTCCTGTGCTGTAAGTAAATAAATCGAAGGACCCAAACAAGTGTCTGAGTGACGCCTCGTGATTAATAAATAAAATGAAAACATGCCACAGTCGGGCGTCTGAACGACACCACATAAAGGGCTTATAACAGAAATAAATAACAAGAATGCCACAGTCGGACGTCTGAGCGACATCACATAAAGGGCTTATAACGGAAATAAATAACAAGAATGCCACAGTCGGACGTCTGAGCGACATCACATAAAGGGCTCTCGTGGTGATATGCTTTTTGTGTGCTTACCCGTTTTGAGTGAATACCCGTTTTGAGTGAATGATATGTCAAAATGATCGTGGTGATATGCTCTACACTTTGTTCCATTGTGCCATGCATGTTTGAGGTCATCTAGATGTCTTAATCTTCATGGGAAGAGTGCTACTTGTTATAAACTGCTGCTATTAAATGTTTTCATGCCATGTTTGCAATGTGATATCTTGGTGCATGTTTATCCAAATGATGCAAATGATATGTCGACATGTTCATCATGAGATGCTCTACATGTTGGTTGCTATAGCATGCTTGTTTGAGTTCATATTGCCATGTTTATCTCCTTTGAAAAAGTGCTAGTGGTTGTTATGTTGTTAAACTTGTTACGAGATGCCTAGTTGAGGAGCTCGTTGCTATTGATGTGGTTATCCCCTTGTTGCATGCTTATATGTTTTGGACTCACCATCATGTGCTCTTTGATGTGGTGCATTTAACTTTCCATGATATGCCTTGTGTTGACCTACACATGCTTGCAAACTTGCCATGTTGCTGCTACTATTTTAACACTTCGTGAAATTTCACCAAGTCTGGAATCTGTAATTTCCAGATGCCATGTTTGCTTGTTGTTTTAGGCATATCCATGCTAGTTTTCGAGTGACTCTTGATGATTCCTTGTTGTATATGTTGTTGGCTATCCATTCATGCCCTCACATGCTTATTTGGGTGGCTGTAGCATATTTAACTCTTGCTCCCAAGTTGCTATAAATTATTGCTGTCAGGTTTTTGTTGTCATGTTCAAAATGTTTTTAGCTTGTTGCTATTGATCCATGCCTCCTATGTAGATGCTCCAATGGACTTGTTTGCTGTAGGATATGTCTACTTTATGATCATGCTTCTTTCCATGATGTTTGAGTGATGTAGACTATTTATCTCTTGCTCCGAAGTTGCTATGTGGCTGTTAATTTCAGCTTGTTGTTATATCTTGTTTCATGAGTATCTTTTAGCCCGTTGCTCCGTTTGGAGTGTTCTTTATATGAAACTTGAGTGTTTTTGCATGTAGATTCATATTATCCTCTTGTTATCATGTTTTGAAGTATCTTGCTAGTTGCATATTGTCATGTTCCTTGTGCTGCATCTCTGTGCTTCCTATGTTGACTTTCTGTGCTTCCTTGGTGCATCTGCAGTGCTTCCTTAGTGCATCAGCCATGCTTCCTGTATAGACTTGCCATGCATCATACCTTGCCATGTATTGCATCACATAGACTTGTGTGTTTTCTGTGCTTCCTACCTTGCCATGTTATGCTTCCTGTATAGACTTGTTATGCTTCCTGTATAGACTTGTTGTGCTTCCTGTATAGACTTGTTGTGCTTCCTATATAGACTTGTTTGCTTCATACTTGCTTATGCACATTGCCATGTTTCCTGTGATGTTTTCTGTGCTTCTTACCTTGTCATGTATTGCTTCCTGTATATATTTGTCATGCATCATACCTTGCCATGTATTGCATCATATAGACTTGTGCTGTTTGCTGTGCTTCCTACCTTGCCATGTTTTGCTTCCTATGTAGACTTGCTGTGCATCATTAGTAGACTTGTTTTGCATCCTACTTGGTAGTGCATATTGTTATGTTCTTGAGTGGTTTGTTTACCGCATTGCTTGCTTCTTCTCATTAGTGCTTGTTCCGTGCGTCGTGAGGATTCGATCGTCTACCCGTGGTTCTTCCTCAAGGCTTCTTCTCCGTCTTATTCACGGAACCGTTCTTCTTCCTTGCGGGATCTCAGGCAAGATGACCATACCCTTGGATACCTTTACTATCATTGCCTTTGCTTGTCTCGATGCTATCGTTACATGTCGCGCTACCCATCATTTATGTCAGCCTCTCCTTGTTGCCATGAAACCTCTAACCTTTGAAACCTTCCTAGCAAAAACCATTGTTTGGCTATGTTACCCGCTTGCTCAGCCCCTCTTATAGCGTTGTTAGTTGCAGGTGAAGATGAAGTTCGTTCCAGGAGGGAACTTGTTGTTGGAATATCACAATATGTTATATATATATAATAACACACCTATATACTGGGCATGGGTGGAAGGCTTGGCCTTTTGCTTGGTGTTTTGTTCCACTCATGCCACCTTAGGCGCCGATAAACCGGCATCATGTTCCTTGATTTTGCGTTCCTTACACGATGGGTGGATGGGGACCCCTTGACAGTTCGTCTTTGAATAAAACTGCTCTAGCAAGGCCCAACATTGGTTTTAATTTTCTCATAATAACAACTTAATTAATTAGTTAATTTGCATAGGGAGTTAGCGCTACCCGAGGATTCTTTCTACATTGCAGGGGGCCAGTGCTGATGGTGTTGGTCCCAAATAGAGTCGTGTGCGGCGCCCCCTGGAAACTTGGGGTTTGGCTGCTGTACGCTGTGCTCATCCGGTCGTGGCCTGAGACGAGATACGCGCGGCTACTATCACGGTGTCGGCACACCGGGAGGTCTTGCTGGACTTGTTTTACCATTGTCGAAATGTCTTGTGCACCGGGATGCCGAGCCTGATCAGATTTCCCTAAGATAAGGGGTGATGATATTATATTTATCACTTCAGCTAATCGTGAGAGCTTGTGATGGGCTAAGTTGGGACACCCCTGCAGGGTTATGATCTTTCGAAAGCCGTACACGCGGTTATGTGGCAGATTGGAATTTGTTAATGTCCGGTTGTAGAAAACTTGATAAAGGATCCGAAGTAAAACACACAACTGTGTGAGTAATCGTGACTGTCTCTTTTCACTTTGAGAAGAGAACACGGTGGGGTTATGTTTGACTCATATGTAGTTCGGGATCTTTAGTGATCACTACTAGTTGCGACCATTTTGCGTAGATGCTCATCTTATTCTTGTACTCGTAAGTTAGCCACCATATTTTTTTGCTTAGCCGCTGCTGCAACCTCACCACTTTACCTCTTCCTGCCTATTAAGCTTTGATAGTCTTGTTACCCATGGTTATGGGATTGCTGAGTCCTCGTGGCTCACAGATACTACAACAACAGTTGCAGGTGCAGGTTTTCCAATGTCTTGACCTGAGAGCGTTGTTCTTTTGTTGGAGTTCTTCTTCTTCAGTCTTGGGTTAGGTTCCGGGTCGGCAGCCTGGGATAGCAGATGGATGTCTTGTGTTTTTCTTGTTTGTATCCTTAGTCGGATACTTTGTATTGATGTTGTATTCATGAGATTTGTATGTTTTGTAGTATCCCCCATGTATGTATGTAATGGTACGATGTAATGATATCCATCTTGCTAAGCGCCCGAAATGCGGTTGTGCCCCAATCACGTAAGTGTCACGTGGTCGGGATATAATCGCATCTTGGGCCTGACAAGTTGGTATCAGAGCTTCGACCGACCATAGGAGCCCCCTTGATTGATCGTAGCTTGGCCGTTGTTGAGTCTAGAATAAAACTTTTTCGGAGTCTAGTTATATCGGAGAGTAGGAATTCTTTTTACTCCCCTGCCCCTTCGTCGCTCTAGTGAGGAATCTTGACGTAGGTGTTTTGAATTACTCCTCTTCCCCTTCAATTTTTTTAGGATCACGTGGATAGTTTCCGTTCGTTGCGTTGTTAGTTCTCTCATCTGGTGCATCTCTCGTCAAGTGGATACCAACCCTCTTCTTCTTTGCAAATTCATCCTCAGTTCTTTCAACCGGTGTTATTTTCCCCGTCCGTTGTGGTTTTTCTTTTTCCCACCCTCCCACCCTTTTGCTTCTTGGAGCCGGAGTCCTTAATCCAGTATCCATCCTACTCGTGTGAATCCTTTGCGTTCTTTCCTCAGTTATTCCAACTGGTGAATTCTCATCTAGTTCATCATCCTTCACCTCTTGTTCTTTTCCGGTGGAATCAATTCAAGTATTCGGTGTTGTTCATAGTCTTTTTATTCGGCTCAATTGTTTCACTTTGCTCGTTTACCTCTCGCCATCTAATTGTTCTGGTGTTCCAAAGACATCTCAGAAGATTCGTCAGTATTCCAATTAATCCGAGGTTGTCACCTCATTTGAGTCTCTTAACCGTTCCGATGCACTATCTCCTTTTCGATCCTTTCCAACGGTGTTTCTCTTCGGTGGGCCATAACCCACAGGTTTTTCCCAGGATCTTACCTGAATCTTTTATTTCCCGGAGTACCGAAATTCTTTTCAAGTGTGACGTAAGTATGAATTTCATTAGTCATATGCCTTCCGAAGATCGCTTTTAATTCTTTCCATCGTTGGTCCTACCTTTCTTCATCCGGAGTAGTTCTTAAATTCTTTTCTTTGTGTCCCTCCGAAGGCCATCATTTCAGAAGATTTCTTCGTTCTCAGTTTTCAACTTCGTCCTCCAAATATTCTTCATCGATGCCTCTTCGTTCGTCTCACATTCTAGCCAGTGCTTGTTCAAGTATTCTTTTATCAGTTCACAATCTCTTCGTTCTCGTCATTGTAATTGCCCTCAAGTGCTTTATTCTTCCCGGAGATTCATTCTCTTGTTTTCACTCGATTTCATTTTCTTACGGTGGCTTGTCCTCCTGCATCGTTCAATTTTATTCCTTACGGTGGTCATTCTCGTTCTTCACTCGATTGTAATTCTTCACGGTGGTTCGTTCATTTTTCTTCACTCGGCTTCAATTCTTACGGTGGTTTGCTCAAGAATTCTTTTCCGGTGCTATGAGATCAATCCGTTCTTTTATTCATATCCTACCGGTGTTCCATGAAGATTTTCGCAAGTTCGCGATATATTCTTCTTTAAATCAATTTCATCGAGAATAAGTGATATGCGAATCCATTGCTTCTCATCAATTTAATTGGTGGAGGATAAGCATAACATAATTCTTATTCATTCTCGTCATGTTGATTAATTCCTTCCTTCAGAGTTTATTCTTCATGAATAAATTCTAGTTCCAAGTGCTTTCATCTTTTCTTCCCGGAGTTCAAAGTTTTTCTCGGTTATCTCGTCGGAACCCCTTCTAATCATCGCAAGGCTTTAATCTTGTTCTTGTCACCCGTCATGTCTATATTTCATCATCCTTTCGTTACCGGAGTTCTTCGTGGAGGTTCATCGCAATTCAATTCATTCTTCATATATTCATCTAATTCTTCTGGAGCAGCTCAAGCATTCGTATTCTTTTGCCTCTCGAGCGCAAATAATTCTCCTATTCTTTTGAAGTGGAGTTTTGCATTTCTTCCTTCATCTTAATTATTCCATCTTTTGGTTGCGGCATAATTCACCTCAAGTTTCGGGATGATTTTCTTAAGTCCACAACAAGCTTATTCTTTTTGTTGTTGATTTTCTTAACAACTCCGTTCAAGCCTTTCTCTTATAAATTCTCGTTCATGTCACCCGTGCTCAAGTTGTCATCTTCTTCTCCGTCCTTTTTCATTGCTTTCTTTCAATTATTCCGGAGGCATTGTCTTGTTCATTTCGTCATGTTTTATTCCATCTCCTCAGGTTCTTGTCCTGTTCCATTCATGTTCAACCGGTGTGCTATTTCTTTCAGTTTCAACCGGAGTCCTGCCCGAATTCCTTCGTGGAGATTTCTTTTCTATCTCTTAACCGGAGTGGTTGCTAATTCATTCTTGTTCCTTCAACTAGTGCTTCATATCCTTATCCTCTTGGTTCTCGTCTTATGCCTTGTTGCACATTTTACCAGAGCTTTCAATCTCATTCATCTCCGTTGTATCCTTTCGTTCCGTTGTTCAACTCTCAAGGTTCTGTGGTGTTGCTCTTTTGTCCTCGAAGAGCTTTGTTCTTCCTTTTCTCTCCCGTCCCGCTCCTAAGATCTCGGGACGAGATCTCTTGTTAGTAGGGGAGTGTTGTGACACCCCGAGACCGGTGCGCCAGGTGTCAGCCAGTTATTCGTTGTCAGTGCCTTGTCATCTGCTTGCGTGTTGCATCTTGCCATGTCATCATGTGTGTTGCATCAGCATGTTTTCAAAACATGCATCCGTTCGAGTCCCCTCGTCCTTTCCGTTGTCCTTTCTGAGCCCACACACACTTGCACGCGCCCGCGGTGCCTCCGAATTCTTATTTTGTGAGTGGCCGGAAAATGTTATTGGAATGGGTTGAAACTGGTCATGTGGTCTTATTATAGTGTAGACAGGCCGCCTGTCAAATTTCATCGCATTCGGAGCTCGTTTGATAGCCGAACGGATATATATAGCGGCACTAGTCGCCGGTTATTTCGTCGGATGTTTTCGGTCTCCGAAAACCTCCGTGGGCCTTCTTCTCTCTTCTCTTCCCTAAGCCCAAGGTCTTCTACACAGCCCACCTAGGCCCATCCTAACTCCCCCTTCCTCCGTTGCCGTTGGACGCGATCCGATGGCTCTAAAACCCCTCCACACTCCAAACCCTAGCCCTCCTACTATAAATGGACAACCCCCTTGCCATTTTTGGCCTTCCCCTACCTCCCTCCTCAAATTTCCGCGCTGTGCTTCCGACTCGTCGCCGCCGTGCTTCCGACTCTTCGCCGCCGTGCTTCCGACCTCGTCTTCAACCTCGCTGCACCTGTGCTTCCGACTCGTCGCCGCCGTGCTTCCGACTCTTCGCCGCCGAGCTTCCGACCTCGTCTTCAACCTCGCTGCGCCTGTGCTTCCGACTCGTCGCCGCCGTGCTTCC
>LR738711.1:151149427-151254037 GCA_902687465.1 Secale cereale | reverse complement strand
CGCCGTGCTTCCGACTCTTCGCCACAGTGCTTCCGACCTCGTCTTCAACCTCGCTGCACCTGTGCATCCGACTCGTCGCCGTCGTGCTTCCGACTCTTCGCCGCCGTGCTTCCGACCTCGTCTTTAACCTCGCTGCGCCTGTGCTTCCGACTCGTCGCCGCCGTGCTTCCGACCTCGCCGCCGAGCCGTGCTTCCGAAGTCGCCGAGCCGTGCTTCCGAAGCTGCCGCGCCGTGCTTCCGAGCCAGCCGCCGCCGCCGTTCGAAGAGGATCGGGAGGAGCCCGATCCAGATCTGCCTCTCCGGGCCGAAACCCTAGCGGGCCCGGACACGGTAGCCCGTTAGCCCACGGGGATCCGCCACCCTCTTCGACCCGACCCGCGCCGGATCTGTTGACCGCGCCCGTTGACTTTGACCCTGAGGTTGCTTCTCATTTCATTAAGTCCCCAGTTTTTAGTTTCTGATGCTGTTTTGCGAGGTGGATAACTTTTTGTGTGCTTATTCGTTTTGAGTGAATGATATGTCAAAATGATCGTGGTGATATGCTCTACACTTTGTTCCATTGTTCCATGCATGTTTGAGGTCATCTAGATGTCTTAATCTTCATGGGAAGAGTGCTACTTGTTATAAACTGCTGCTATTAGATGTTTTCATGCCATGTTTGCAATGTGATATCTTGGTGCATGTTTATCCAAATGATGCAAATGATATGTCGACATGTTCATCATGAGATGCTCTACATGTTGGTTGCTATATCATGCTTGTTTGAGTTCATATTGCCATGTTTATCTCCTTTGAAAAAGTGCTAGTGGTTGTTATGTTGTTAAACTTGTTACGAGATGCCTAGTTTAGGAGCTCGTTGCTATTGATGTGGTTATCCCCTTGTTGCATGCTTATATGTTTTGGACTCACCATCATGTGCTCTTTGATGTGGTGCATTTAACTTTCCATGATATGCCTTGTGTTGACTTAAACATGCTTGCAAACTTGCCATGTTGCTGCTACTGTTTTAACACTTAGTGAAATTTCACCAAGTCTGGAATCTGTAATTTCGAGATGCCATGTTTGCTTGTTGTTCTTGGCATATCCATGCTAGTTTTGGAGTGACTCTTGATGATTCCTTGTTGTATATGTTGTTGGCTATCCATTCATGCCCTCACATGCTTATTTGGGTGGTTGTAGCATATTTAACTCTTGCTCCCAAGTTGCTATAAATTATTGCTGTCAGGTTTTTGTTGTCATGTTCAAAATGTTTTTAGCTTGTTGCTATTGATCCATGCCTCCTATGGAGATGCTCCAATGGACTTGTTTGCTGTAGGATATGTCTACTTTATGTCCATGCTTCTTGCCATGATGTTTGGGTACTGTAGACTATTTATCTCTTGCTCCGAAGTTGCTATGTGGCTGTTAATTTCAGCTTGTTGTTATATCTTGTTTCATGAGTATCTTTTAGCCCGTTGCTCCGTTTGGGGTGTTCTTTATATGAAACTTGAGTGTTTTTGCATGTAGATTCATATTATCCTCTTGTTATCATGTTTTGAAGTATCTTGCTAGTTTCATATTGTCATGTTCCTTGTGCTGCATCTCTGTGCTTCCTATGTTGACTTTCTGTGCTTCCTTAGTGCATCTGTAGTACTTCCTTAGTGCATCAGCCATGCTTCCTGTATAGACTTGCCATGCATCATACCTTGCCCTGTATTGCATCACATAGACTTGTGTGTTTTCTGTGCTTCCTACCTTGCCATGTTATGCTTCCTGTATAGACTTGTTATGCTTCCTGTATAGACTTGTTGTGCTTCATGTATAGACTTGTTTGCTTCATACTTTCTTATGCACATTTCCATGTTTCCTGTGATGTTTTCTGTGCTTCCTACCATGTCATGTATTGCTTCCTATATATATTTGTCATGCATCATACCTTGCCATGTATTGCATCATATAGACTTGTGCTGTTTGCTGTGCTTCCTACCTTGCCATGTTTTGCTTCCTATGTAGACTTGCTGTGCATCATTAGTAGACTTGTTTTGCATCCTACTTGGTAGTGCATATTGTTATGTTCTTGAGTGGTTTGTTTACCGCATTGCTTGCTTCTTCTCGTTAGTGCTTGTTCCGTGCGTCGTGAGGATTCGATCGTCTACCCGTGGTTCTTCCTCAAGGCTTCTTCTCCGTCTTCTTCACGGAACCGTTCTTCTTCCTTGCGGGATCTCAGGCAAGCTGACCATACCTTTGGATACCTTTACTATCATTGCCTTTGCTTAGTTGTCTCGATGCTATCGTTACATGTCGCGCTACCCATCATTTATGTCAGCCTCTCCTTGTTGCCAAACCTTTGAAACCTTCCTAGCAAAAACCATTGTTTGGCTATGTTACCCGCTTGCTCAGCCCCTCTTATAGTGTTGTTAGTTGCAGGTGAAGATGAAGTTCGTTCCAGGAGGGACCTTGTTGTTGGAATATCACAATATGTTATATATATAATAACACACCTATATACTGGGCATGGGTGGAAGGCTTGGCCTTTTGCTCGGTGTTTTGTTGCACTCATGCCACCTTAGGCGCCGATAAACAAGCATTATGTTCCTTGATTTTGCGTCCCTTACACGATGGGTGGATGGGGACCCCTTGACATTTCTTCTTTGAATAAAACTCCTCCAGCAAGGCCCAACATTGGTTTTAATTTGCTCATAATAACAACTTAATTAATTAATTAATTTGCATAGGGAGTTAGCGCTACCCGAGGATTCTTTCTACATAGCAGGGGGGGCCAGTGCTGATGGTGTTGGTCCCAAATAGAGTCGTGTGCGGCGCCGCCCCTTGGAAACTTGGGGTTTGGCTGCTGTACGCTGTGCTCATTCGGTCGCGGCCTGAGACGAGATACGCGCGACTACTATCAGGGTGTCGGCACACCGGGAGGTCTTGCTGGACTTGTTTTACTATTGTCGAAATGTCTTGTGCACCGGGATGTCGAGCCTGATCGGATTTCCCTAAGATAAGGGGTGATGATATTATATTTATCACTTCAGCTAATCGTGAGAGCTTGTGATGGGCTAAGTTGGGACACCCCTGCAGGGTTATGATCTTTCGAAAGCCGTGCCCGCGGTTATATGGCAGATTGGAATTTGTTAATGTCCGATTGTAGAAAACTTGACAGAGGATCCGAAGTAAAACACACAACTGTGTGAGTAACCGTGACTGTCTCTTTTCACTTTGAGAAGAGAACACGATGGGGTTATGTTTGACTCGTATGTAGTTCGGGATCTTTAGCGATCACTAGTAGTTGCGACCGTTTTGCGTAGATGCTCATCTTTTTCTTGTACTCGTAAGTTAGCCACCATATTTTTTTGCTTAGCCGCTGCTGCAACCTCACCACTTTACCTCCTCCTGCCTATTAAGCTTTGATAGTCTTGTTATCCATGGTTATGGGATTGCTGAGTCCTCGTGGCTCACAAATACTACAACAACAGTTGAAGATGCAGGTTTTCCGATGTCTTGACGTGAGAGCGTTGTTCGTTTGTTGGAGTTCTTCTTCTTCAGTCTTGGGTTAGGTTCCGGGTCGGCAGCCTGGGATAGCAGATGGATGTCTTGTGTTTTTCTTATTTGTATCCGTAGTCGGATACTTTGTATTGATGTTGTATTCATGAGATTTGTATGTTTTGTTGTATCCCCCATGTATGTATGTAATGGTACAATGTAATGTTATCCATCTTGCTAAGCGCCCGAAATGCGGTTGTGCCCCAATCACGTAAGTGTCATGTGGTCGGGATAGAATCGCATCTTGGGCCTGACAATTGGCTCCACCGTTTGGCCAAAAGAACGCCCTGAGCACTGCGCAAGCTTGCGCTGTAAGCCGTCTGCGGCAGCGGGGTGACAAGACGTGCGAGAGGAGGACAAAAGGACACGTACACATACGGTTAATAAAAAAACGTTTACAATTTAATTACCTACTATACCCCATCCTGGTTTATAAATAGGATTTAACTAATAAAATATGAATGCATGTCGCCAAAGATTATATCGTTGGAGTCGTATTTGAACATAGTTTCCATCTATACAATTTTTCTAACATGCATTAACACTTTTTTGGTTAAATTTAAGTTTATATATTAGCAAGCGTTTGCCCCGCAACACACACGACTTATTCCATCACAAACAACTTGGATGGATCAACTGTATGCCACGTATCGCACACGCAACTCTAATCTAATTCGTGATTGATGTCTGAGACATCGGTCGCACAGTTCATCTTATTTGCCACGTATCACTGTGCCGGCCTCTGGCCGTGTCGCTCGGCAAGCTCTGCTCACCGTTAGGCACCGCAGCGTGATGTGCTCACCGTTAGGCGCCGCGGCGCCCTCTGCTCGCGTTCGTTGGTGCGTTCGGCTTGTGGACAACTTTTCCTTGCGCGTTCAACTGCTATATATATATATATATATATGCTTGCTCGACGTTGAGGCGACCACAGAGCGCTCTGCTCGCGTCCCTCCGCGCGCACTCTGTCAGCGGTTGGGCGTGCACACGATCATCTTGGGGGCCCCATATGCATGCGGTTGCGCCATGCGCGTTGCCACGCGATGCGGTTACATGCGGCATGATGGAGTTACGCGCTGCAAATTAGGACTACCTTCAAGGGCCTGCCGATATTCCTGGCCGTCCGGCTTCCCCTTTAATTCCTGCGTCCATTATAATCTTAGTCTCTTCAACCTTTCGATCGCGCCCCACAACACAACAAGCACACCCAGGATGACACATAGAGAGGGGATGTCCAACGGCGCTCCAATGGAGTTCGGCAAGCATAGAGTGGAGACCGACACGAGGGAGATGGATCTCTCGGTGGTTTACACCATTGACCCGGCCGTGGTGGACGACTACATCAACACTGTTGAGCACTTTCTTGCTGGAGACAAGTACAAGGTAGACGGCATCAACCTCCAGTACACCGCCGGTCGTCCCAGCATAGACAGAAGGTTGCCGTCGCCCAGTTGTGCATGCGCCATCATGTCCTCATCTACCACTACTGCATGGCCACAGAGCCTTGCGACCGTTTCAACAGGTTTGTCAACAACACCGACTACAAGTTCGCCACAGTGGAAACCAAAGACGATGTAAATGCGCTCAGTGTTATGGGCTTAGCCTACAAGAACCTTGTCAAAATCCGTGACCACTACAGGGTCTGAGGTAGCACGAAGAAGGACTCCCTGGTCGAACTCGCCTCGGCCATCATCAACCCCTACTACGAAGATATGAAGTAGGATGCCTAGAGAACAAGTCCCCTATCCTGGCACATGACCTGGATGCAGCAACTGGATGAACCCCACCTCAGGTTCGTGGCCAAGAGTGTGTACACATGCTACAAGATGCACAGGCGGATCATTGACATGAGGAAGTGCCTCATTATCCAAATCGACGAGCCCGGATCGAGACACAAGAAGAGCAAGCGTCAGAAGAAGTAGATGATGATCAGATGATCGTTTATGCTAGTTAATTATGCATGTAATATATAGTTTACTTTATTGGTGTGTGGAAATGTCAGGTGTGTAGTAGCCACCTATGTAATTATGCATGTAATAGTTTACTTTGGTGTGTGCAAATGCCATGGTTGTAGTAGCCACATATGTAAGTGGGTGTTTAATTTGGTTATGCAAGCATATCCTTATAAGTGTGTATATATATATGTTGTTGTTATGTATGCAATCCCATCGCACAACACACATGTCTTATTAGCTGCAATCGTTTGTGTTATTATCTGTCTTCACACACATTTTTGATTACATACATGTTTGCTGTGCATCACACACATCTTGTTAAGTTGAACCGTTTCTGTTCTCATGTCGCAACGCAAGCAGTTCATCTGAATGAACCACATGCCGTATATCGCACACACCTTCATCTCGCTGCCCATTTCTTTTGTCTTGCCTAATCACAAACAGTTCATCCGACTGAACTGTATGCTGTGTATCGCACACGCCTTCATCTGTCTGCCCATTTTTTTGTTCATCCTCATTGCAAACAGTTAATTGAACTGAACTGTATGCCCTTCATCACACATGCAACTAAAATCTAAACTGTGTTTGATGCATCCGTCTTCGCAAACGTTTTACACATTTTTGACGGATTTCATACACCACCGTTTGCGATGATTGCATCGCACACAGTTTCTCGAAGGGTCTCTGATCGTAGTGTCGCATTAGCAGCAACCTGCAGTAGTGTATTGCAACACCCTACAACGAAGGCCCCTCACGTTTGCGTGAGAACGAAGGGCACCGTATGATAGCACCAAAAATAAAATATATAATCACCAACCAAGATCACGATTAACCCACATGACAAAGCAGATCTACTCAAACATCATAGGATAACCATAGATCATTGAGAAATAATATATGGAGTTGAGCACCATGTTTAAGTAGAGATTACATCAAGGGGGAAGAGGTGATACACCGCTGCAATGAGGGGGAGAGAGTTGGTATGGACGGTAGCAAGATTGTTGATGTAGATCGCCATCCTGATCGTTGCCCCGGTGGCACTCCGATGCCACCAGAAGCGAGGGGGAGAGAGCCCCCCACCTTCTCCTTCTTCCTTGGCCTCCTCCCTAGGTGGGAGTAGGTTTCTCCCTCTAGTCCTTGGTCTCCATGGCATGGGAGGGTGATGGGCCTCGAACCCCTCGTTGGTTACCCCAAGTGGAAGGTGTAAGATGCAGTAAGTAGAAGTGTTTTCCCCTAGCAAAGATGCCAAGGATCGAATCCCCAGAGACTCCTAGGTTCAACAAGTAGGTGTCAATTGCTAACGGCGCAATTAGCAATCAACGTGGACCTGCACACAGATACAAATAACTTTGCTCCCAACGAGTACAGAGAGGTTGTCAATCTCTCCGGCCTTGTAGTTCACAAAGGGTTAAAAGCAATATGATAGTAGTGATAGATAGTGTTTTGCAATAGTAAGTAAATAGCGAAAAGTAAATAGTGGATGTGATCAATGATGGTAATATGGACCGGAGTCTCATGATGTTCACTAGTGATGTCTCTCTCCCAAAAGACGATAAAACAACTATGTGAGGTAAACAAATTACAGCTGGGCAATTGACAGGACCACGAACGCAAATCAATGCTGATTACATTGCAAGAAAGGTTGAGGTTCAAAGCATGGGCGGTACGCCAAAGTAAGTAGACCAAAATCCATAAATATCTACTACTAATCATCCACCTTGAGATATCTATCCAGAACATCTCGCTGGTATTAAGTTGCGAGTCCCACCCATAGTGTAAACTCAATGCAACAGACAACTGCATTAAAAGAACTTTGCGTAAAGTAAACAATCCTTGCACCCGCGGGCACAAGCACCGTTGTTTTCCTCCTTGTGGCAACAGCACATCCCCTAGACTCATGTTTCTGTCACTCAAGCTAGTCATCGAGGGGCATGAACCCACAATCGAGCATAACGTTCCCTCTTGGAGTCACTACCTATTACTCGGCCAAAGCAATAAATAACAACGGAGAACATGCAAGAATTACTTATGAACTAAAATATAAAAGAGGTGAATCAAATATATTACTCAAGATCAATCTGAACATAATCTCATAATCCATCGGATCCCAGCAAACTCAACATAGCAACAGCATAAGGATTACATAGGTGCCTCGATCATGTAGGGCAGCTCACGAGGACTAATTAGTGAAGCACAAGAACGGGAGGAGAACATCACATAGCTACTGGTCATGGACTCATGGTCCAAGGGAGACTACTCACGAGTCATCCGGGAGGCGTCCATGGTGGTGGAGAAGCTCCCGGTGGTGATCCTCCCCTCCGGCAGGGTGCCGGGAAGAGTTCTCCTGGTGGTCCCGATCTTGGAAGCGGCGGCGGCGGCGGAACAGAGATGGGATCGCGAAAAGAAGTCCTGTTCTGAGGGTTACGGAGGACCCTTTAAATATATGCCAAAGTAGGGCACCGGGGGAGCCTCGGGGGGCCCAGGCGCCCCCCCCCCCCGGCGCGGCCCAGGGGGGCGCCCACAGGGCGCTTGGAGCCCCTGTGCCCCCTGAAAGAACATGCGGTGCCCCCATGTTTTGTTTTGGCAATTGATGACAATCTCTATGGACTAATGGTTTCCTTGAGTTATATTTGAAGGGTTTGTCCATAGGCTTTCTTGGAGTTCATTTGTTGGTTTCAAGGAGAGTTTGTGATGACCAAGGTGCTATTAAGGAATTATCCAAAGATTGGTCTTGTGAGTGTTGAGCTTATTGCAGGCATGTCTTGAAGAAGAAGAGTGTGTTATCATTCATGTTTACCTTCAAGACATCATCCAAATGAAGAGTTGGAAAGATTCAAGGTTGATCAAGACTAAGTGAAGGAGTGATTCAAGTTGATCAACACACAAAGTGTAGAAGATGTACCGAGAGGGATCAAGCAATCCTATGGTATGGTAAGCATTGTCAATCACGCTTTGTGTACTAACCCATGGTCTTCGTGAGAGTTCTTTGTAGGGTTAGGTTGCGGTGTGCAAGTTCAAGTGGAGCATCACGAAGAAATCAAGTGCTTGAAGCTTGCCGTCCATTGTCATGACAATGGACTTGTGAAGATATGCCGAAGAGTGGCTCTCCCATAGAGGAGTATGGGGGAGCAATCTACTAGTCTTCACCGAGACAACGCAATCAAGAAAGGTGGTCCAACTTGAGGAAGTCAAGATCGTCTACATCTAGCTCAAGTGGACTTTGTGCAAAGCAAAGGTTTGCCCTTGATAGGTTTTCTATTTTACCGGTCTCGTGGTGGTAGTTGGGAGACCGGGTTATAGGATCGTTTGCCGTACTATCAAAGGGGGGCTCTCAAGTTGGTAGCTTGATCGTATCGTTTGTAGAGAGCTCAAACCATTGCATCCTTGAATCATGTTTCTTGGTTCTTGTTTGGTTCTCTTTGTGAGTCTTAGAGCTTATGGTCATCTTGATGACAAGCTTGAGTTCATCGAAAACGGAGTTCACATGTGTCTTCTATGATGTTTTCGGTGTTGGGTGTTTTACCGGTCTTATCCGAGGAAGGGTTCTCACCATTTTCTTATGGGACTTTTCTAATTTTCTTCTTATTGGTTTTTCTATCAAGATTGTGTTAGCCCTTGTCGCTAGCTTTCCAACAAACTTGGTTTCATCGAATTCGGAGTTCGTATGCAAAAGTTATTGACGTTTTGGTGTACTGAAAAGGCTGCAGCGGTACTACCGCGGGTAGGAGCGGAAGTAATTTTTTACTACCGCTTTCGGGAGCGGTACTACCGCTTTCGGGAGTGGTACTACTGCTTGGAGCAGTACTACCGCGGCTACTTCCGTGGCTACTTCCGCTCGGGACCAAAAACTCGTCACAAGTCCAGCGGTGGTAGGCACGGATGTAATTTTTTAGTACCGCTCGCAAGCAGTAGTACCGCTACCCTTAGCAGTACTACCGCTACCCCTAGCGGTAGTACCGTGAGGTCAAGCGGTACTACCGCTCCGACGGTTTTTCTGGCCTTTTAGCCACCTCGCTGTTGTTTTTCTAAGGGGTACTAATGCCCTAGCGGTAGTACCGCTCCTGGAGCGGTAGTACCGCTCTGTGCGGGCTGTGAGCATAACGGTTGGATTTTTCCCCACCTATAAAAGGGGATCTTCTTCCCCAATGAACCTTATCCTTTGAGCTCGTGTTCTTCCCCCATTGTTGACCTTCTTCGAGCTTGCTATCTCTCAATCCCTCCATGGATTCTTGCTAGTTTTTGGGGGAAAAGAGAGAGGAGATCTAGATCCACATTTCCACCAATCACTTTCTCCTCTAGGTGAGGGGAACCCCTTGGATCTTGATCTTGGAGTTCTTGGTGTTCTCCTTCTTGTTCTTCCTCTCATTTCCCTCCCTAGCATTAGTTGCTTCGGTGGGATTTGGGAGAGAAGGACTTGGGCACTCCGTGTGCCCTTGCCATTGCATTTGGTGCATCGGTTTGAGTTCTCCACGGTGATACGTGGAAGTGAAGTTGAGAAGCTTATTACTCTTGGGTGCTTGGTACCCTTGAGCTTGTTCCTCTTGGGTGCTTGGGCGCCCTAGACGGTTGTGGTCACCTCAGAGCCATATTCCATTGTGGTGAAGCTTCGTGGTGTCGTTGGGGAGATAGCCCCAACCTTGGTGTTCGGAGCTCAATCATTGTGGTGTAAAGCTCCGGGCAAGCGTCGGGGTCTCCAATTAGGTTGTGGAGATCGCCCCGAGCAATTTGACGGGTTTCGGTGACCGCCCCCAAGGGTTGCCAAAGTGTACGGGTTGGGTGACCGCCCCCAAGGGTTGCCATTTGTACGGGTTCGGTGACCGCCCTCAAGGGTCCCTTAGTGGAATCACGGCATCTTGCATTGTGCGAGGGCGTGAGGAGATTACGGTGGCCCTAGTGGCTTCTTGGGGAGCATTGTGCCTCCACACCGCTCCAAACGGAGATTAGCATCCGCAAGGGTGTGAACTTCGTGATACATCGTCGTCTCCGCGTGCCTCGGTTATCTCTTACCCGAGCCCTTTACTTATGCACTATACTATGTGATAGATATATTGTTTCTTGTCATATATCTTGCTATGACCTAGTTGTTTATCTTGCTTAGCATAAGTTGTTGGTGCACATAGGTGAGCCTAGTTGTTGTAGATTTTGTGCTTGACAAATTAACCGCTAGGTTTATTCCGCATTTGTTCAAGCCTAAACCTTAATTATTTTAAAGCGCCTATTCACCCCCCCTCTAGGCGACATCCACGATCTGTCAATTGGTATCAGAGCCTCGTCTCTCTTTATAGGGCTTAACCGCCTAGAGAGTAAGGATGTCGACTAGGGGTTAGGATTCTCTGACACTCTTAGTTTCAATGGCACAAATTTTGATGTTTGGGTAATTCGCATGCTTAATCTCTTTAGGGTCATGGACCCAAATTTAGAGCGAATTGTAGATATGGGTTTTTCTCCTCCAAAGGATCCACAAAGATTATCTTTAGAGGATGAGAAAAACTCTTATCTCAATGCTCAAGCTTCTAATGTGCTTTTTGATGCTTTGAGCAATGTAGTTATATTTCAACTCATGTCGTTCCGGGATGCTCATGAGTTGTGGACAAAGCTTCAAGATAAATATGGTGTGTCCAAGAATTGTAGGAATGATTGTTCTCCCTCCACCTCCGACCGTGTTGTGTTCTCAACTTCTTCTACTTCACCTACATGTGGTTTGCCACAAGGTAATGATATGGTGAGTAGTGTTGGTCATTGCAATGATGATAGTATGCTTATTGTGGATGATCCTTCATCACTATCTTATTGCAATGCATCTTCTTTGGACTTTAACACTTCGAGCACCCTAGATGTTTCACATGCTTGTGTTGATAGTCCTTGCATATCTTGTAGAAATTGCTTGACTAAAACTCATGATGATATGCTTGCTATGTCTTGTTGCCATGATAAAAATGCATCTATTCCCTCGAATTGTTGTGCTAACAATGTAGAGGAAACCCAACACCCCATGGAACAAGATGTAGTCTTGAATGGTGCTTCAAGGGATCCTACATCATCATCTACTGCATTTTGCCTTATGGCTAAGGCTTCAAAGGTATCTCCCACTTTGAACCCCAATATATCTTGTCATGATAGTGATGATAACAATGATGATGATGTAGAAAATGATAATGTTGCCTCCTTAAAAATTAAGGGGGAAATGATTTTTAAAGCTCTTCATAAGAATAAAATTGCTCGTTCCAACTTCATGGAAATCATGTCTATTGCCATTGAGGGCAAGAAATATATAGAGGAGTTGGAATCTCATCTAGAGGAGCATGAGGTCACCATTGAGAAAATGGAAGGTCATGAGCGTGATTACGCTAATGAGATCGCCGACCTCTCGCAAGCTCTTGAACTTGAACAAACCACCAAGGAATCTCTTGAGGAGACTTTTGCTCTAGAACTATCTAGAATAAAGGAATCCCGTGATAGAGCTCTCGAGGTGGCTAATGATTTTGAAACTAAAAATGAGAATCTTGAAGTTGCACATGCTAAACTCCTTGAGGATTTTGATCACCTCAAAAATGGCTCAAGGGTCATTAAGAGTGAGCTCATCAAACTCACCGAGTCTCATGCTCAACTTGAAGCTTCATATTCTAAAGAGCTTGCCAAGTTGCCTTCTCCTCTTGCTATTATTGATGATGCTTGTGCTACTAACTCTATTTCTAGTGAAGCATCTATTTTGAAGGAGAATGTTGAGCTAAGGGCTCAACTTGAGTTGCTATCTAGCAATTATGGGAGATTGGAAGAAAGTCATGTAAAGCTCACAAGCTCTCATGATGATCTTCTAGTATCCCATAATGTGCTAAAGATAGCTCATGAGGCTATGATCATCAAGGTAACATCTAGTGAGTCTCATGTGGTCGCTAGCACTACTTCTAGTCAAAATGCTATATTGCCATGTGCTAGTCCTCGTAATTCATCTATGCATAACATTGGTACATCTTGTGATGAATTACTTTCCTTGCCTTGTTGCTCTAACAATGAAGCCTATACTTCCTCTAGTACTTGTGTTGATACTAACCATGTAGAGGAAATCAAAGAGCTCATGGCCCAAGTCTCTTCCTTGAAGAAATACTTGGAAAAGTGTCATGAAGGGAAGTCCACACTCAACAATATCTTGAGTGTGCAAAAATACCCCAATGACAAAGGTGGTCTTGGATTCAACTCCAATAAGAAGAAATCCAAGAGCAATAAGAAGAAGGGCCAAGAACAACTCAAGAATTCGGCCAAGATTATTTGCTTCAAGTGCAAAATTGAAGGGCATCATGTTAGATCTTGTCCATTGAAGAAGAAGGACATTAGTGACAAGCAACAAGGGAAGAGGCCACAAGTTCAATCTCGTGCTCAACCGCAAGTTGGAGAAAGGCCGCTTCCCAAGAAGACTCATGCTAATGCTTCTCATTTTGAGAAATCAAATGAGAAGAAAGTGAAGAGTAGATGTTGCTACCTATGCCGTGAGAAGGGTCACCTTGCTTCTTCATGCACTAGTGGTAACTTATCCAACCCAATTATTATTAATGATGTCTATTTTCTTGGGAAGGATAATGTTGGCAATGTGTTTGCCAAGTTTTTTGGTACTCAAAGTGGTGTCAAGAAAAGAACCATTTGGGTAGCCAAGCCTATTGTGACTAACCTCTTAGGACCCAACTTGGTTGGGGACCAACTAGCTCAAACTTGATCAATAGGTGTTTTGGATGGCATTGGAGACTTGGCTACATTATGAAAAATTAAGGGGTCTTCATCATTCATATTGTCTCAAGCCAAGTCATTCGGATTATCAAGTTTCTATCTTATATCCAATGTTCCTCCTTGCGGTAACTCGTGCTTAAATTGTCTACATTGAAAGTTACTTGCCCTTTGCGTGTTTTGGTTTTGTTCCTTGCATGTGTTTGTATATGTTGTGCGTCCAATTTGTATATCTTGAGAAATCAAGTATGTGTATATTGGTTTGCACATCATGTATGTGTGTGTCGTGCGCTGAGCCTTTGTGCTTCTTGCTTTTATCTTAGTTGGCTCTTGTGAGAGATTAATGGAACATCCCATTTTGGGGGAGTGATGTGCTTTGTGCACCTCACAATCCTATAAATGTGTGTACATGAGGAATACCATCTAGTATTGATATTACAAGATTATCTAGTCTCTATGTGGTATGTCTTCTCATGAGAAAGTCAAATTCTAAATGTTCCATTAATTATCTCTTGTTGGTTCTCTTTTGCATCTTGGTAAGCTTTTCATTGGTATCACATTATGGGGGAGAATATTCTAAGTGCATATTACAAGCCTAGAAAATGTGTAAATTTGAGATATTGTCACCTAGAGTTGATAGTATAAATTATGTTGTTCCTAGGTGGCATGTTAGCTCTACAAGTTGCATTTTGCTTGTGTTTGGTGTGAAGATGATGTTGGATATCATTGCTATCTATCACCGGGAATTATTTCCAAAATACCTCTTGTCTTTGACAATTGGTAATCATTTATGTGGTGGAAATTATTGATCATCTTTACATTGTCTTTTGGTTTTATTTGTCTTATCTCTTGCCAAGTTTGTGTCAACTCCCATTGCCTTCCGTGCCACTTGTGGATCTTGTTATTTTATTGATTTTGTCATGTGTTTTCTAGATATAGTGAAAGTGGTGATCCTACCTTGTGCATTTTGTATTCAAATGCAAATTCTCTTTAATGCACAATTCGTGGGGGAGCTATCCTATTTTCGATAGAACACTCATCTTGTGATCCATATCAAGTGTGTGTTGTTGGAAGGCAAGCCGTTTCTTTTTGATACTTGTGCCATCATGAAACTTTGTAGATGGGTTGGTTTTTTTAGAACCATCCTCTCTTTTGGGAGTCTGATATATTTCCTTTTGCGTGTATCAATGGATATCTCATTCCTTGATGTATCTTCTAATAGATATCTTCCAAGTGATGATTTCTCCATTTGGTATCCTATTTTCACTTGGTATTTCTTTTTACTTTGTTTCGTTTCTTGAAAGTCTTGAGCATGCATATTTACTTCATGTACTTTCTTTGGCATGCTTTCTTTCTTTTACCCAATATATAAGGGAAACTCCACCTAGTCTCAATTTGGATGAGATGTGCATGAAATTCATTTTCATATATAAATGCACATATGTTTGTGGAGTTTTTCCTATGTATTGGTGTTTCTAACTCTTTGGTCCCAATGAGTTTGGGTACCATTTTGTTTGTGTTGGTGTTCTAGGAACAATTGGATGCATTGGAAGCTCGGCTCATTCAAAAGGAAGGTGGTGTCACCATGTGCTTATTGGAGTCAAGCTAGGATGATCAATGAACTACTATCTACCTTCAATTGGTATCTACTACATCCTTCCAATGGTATCTCCGTAACAAGTATCACCATCTACTTCATGCACACATTTCTTGCACCAACCTTGTGTAGGTTCTATCATGACTTGTTAGTCATTCCTTCTTATGATACTTGTTTCCTTTCTCAAAGCATCCCAACAATGATCTCTTGTTGCTAGTTGTGATGTCTTTGATGCTCGTGTTGTTGGAACTCATTTATATACAATGAGAACATATCTAGCCATGTGCTATGCCTTCAAGCAAATATCTTATTGGTATATTTATGACTTCCTTGGGGATAACTTATTCATTCCTTTTTTTTTTGCAACAATTTCGTGTGTACATCCTTCTTTGTGGATTGATATCATCATGATCTTCATCTACCTAGAATCTTATACACTTGAGAGAAGTTGCATATCTATTTGATATCCCCTTCTTTCACGTCCACCTCGTCGTTCTTGTATCATTTCTTTGGTGGCTTCGTGAAAGCCTTTGCCTTGAGTGCGGATCTTATCTTGTTGCATCTAGATGCACTCTTGTGTGGTGAGGATATTTTTGTATCTTGCTTGTCTTGACAAGGCTTTTGCCAATTAATTGGTATCCCTCGTCTTGATAACGCTCTCTTTTATATCTTCACCACGGGTTGTCACAAGCATACGTTCTTTATATGCTTATTAGTGAGATTGTGAACCCGTTTGCTTGTTGTGTGTGGGAATGATAGGCCTTGCACCGAGTATCTCTTTCATTCAAGACTATATTGATGCTTAATGTTCATCCATACATTAGTCTTCTCAAGTGCTTTGCCATGACTCACACACATCATTTTGGTTGAGCATACTCTTAAGTTGTCTCTTTTATATGTTGCTCAACCATTTGTTTGTTGCAAGTGCTAGGCTTTGTTACCTTCATGCTCACTTGCACTTGGTGTGAGTTTCTATTGATTTTGGGGGAGTGATGATCCTATTTTGTGCACTTGGTATCCTAATGAAAATTTTCTATGAAGTGCACAAATTATGGAGAGCTTCACCAGTGTCTTTAGAAAAATCGGTTGCTATGTCGTGAGTTCTATTGATCTTGGGGGAGCGACGATCCTATTTTGTGCTCGTTGTATCCAGATACAAAACTAAATTGTGCACAAATCATGGGGAGCTTCTCTAGTTTCTCTAGAACACTCCTTTGCTCTTATCATAATATCTTTTATTCATTTGGCATGTAGGATCATTGGTCTAGTTGGGTCAATTGGTATCTTATGCCTTTGTGGCATATCATTCTTTTGCAATCTTTGGGCCTCAATGTAGTTTGTCTTCCTCCAAGTATTTACAGTTGGATATATGTATTGCATTCCACTCTCTATTTTGAGGAATACATAATTTATGGAGGAACACAATTTATATTGACCTTCTAAGTTTTTCGCCCATTTTGGCAATCGATGCCAATGGGGGAGAAGTTTCAGAGAGTTTAGTTTTGGGAGGAAGTTTAGAGAGTTGTCTCTTCACTCTTCTTGCTTTGGTTTTGTTCCTAAGCTTTTGCATATCATGCGCATACATTATTGTTGCATGGTATGGTGATGCATCATTCCTTATATAAACTCTCTTGAAAATGATTGTCATCAATTACCAAAATGGGGGAGATTGAAAGAACATGCGGTGCCCCCATGTTTTGTTTTGGCAATTGATGACAATCTCTATGGACTAATGGTTTCCTTGAGTTATATTTGAAGGGTTTGTCCATAGGCTTTCTTGGAGTTCATTTATTGGTTTCAAGGAGAGTTTGTGATGACCAAGGTGCTATTAAGGAATTATCCAAAGATTGGTCTTGTGAGTGTTGAGCTTATTGCAAGCATGTCTTGAAGAAGAAGAGTGTGTTATCATTCATGTTTACCTTCAAGACATCATCCAAATGAAGAGTTGGAAAGATTCAAGGTTGATCAAGACTAAGTGAAGGAGTGAATCAAGTTGATCAACACACAAAGCGTAGAAGATGTACCGAGAGGGATCAAGCAATCCTATGGTATGGTAAGCATTGTCAATCACGCTTTGTGTACTAACCCATGGTCTTCGTGAGAGTTCTTTGTAGGGTTAGGTTGCGGTGTGCAAGTTCAAGTGGAGCATCACGAAGAAATCAAGTGCTTGAAGCTTGCCGTCCATTGTCGTGACAATGGACTTGTGAAGATATGCCGAAGAGTGGCTTTCCCATAGAGGAGTATGGGGGAGCAATCTACTAGTCTTCACCGAGACAACGCAATCAAGAAAGGTGGTCCAACTTGAGGAAGTCAAGATCGTCTACATCTAGCTCAAGTGGACTTTGTGCAAAGCAAAGGTTTGCCCTTGATAGGTTTTCTATTTTACCGGTCTCGTGGTGGTAGTTGGGAGACCGGGTTATAGGATCGTTTGCCGTACTATCAAGGGGGGCTCTCAAGTTGGTAGCTTGATCGTATCGTTTGTAGAGAGCTCAAACCATTGCATCCTTGCATCATGTTTCTTGGTTCTTGTTTGGTTCTCTTTGTGAGTCTTAGAGCTTATGGTCATCTTGATGACAAGCTTGAGTTCATCGAAAACGGAGTTCACATGTGTCTTCTATGATGTTTTCGGTGTTGGGTGTTTTACCGGTCTTATCCGAGGAAGGGTTCTCACCATTTTCTTATGGGACTTTTCTAATTTTCTTCTTATTGGTTTTTCTATCAAGATTGTATTAGCCCTTGTCGCTAGCTTTCCAACAAACTTGGTTTCATCGAATTCGGAGTTCGTATGCAAAAGTTATTGACGTTTTGGTGTACTGAAAAGGCTGCAGCGGTACTACCGCGGGTAGGAGCGGAAGTAATTTTTTACTACTGCTTGGAGCAGTACTACCGCGGCTACTTCCGTGGCTACTTCCGCTCGGGACCAAAAACTCGTCACAAGTCCAGCGGTGGTAGGCACGGATGTAATTTTTTAGTACCGCTCGCAAGCAGTAGTACCGCTACCCTTAGCAGTACTACCGCTACCCCTAGCGGTAGTACCGTGAGGTCAAGCGGTACTACCGCTCCGACGGTTTTTCTGGCCTTTTTGCCACCTCGCTATTGTTTTTCTAAGGGGTACTAATGCCCTAGCGGTAGTACCGCTCCTGGAGCGGTAGTACCGCTCTGTGCGGGATGTGAGCATAACGGTTGGATTTTTCCCCACCTATAAAAGGGGCTCTTCTTCCCCAATGAACCTTATCCTTTGAGCTCGTGTTCTTCCCCCATTGTTGACCTTCTTCGAGCTTGCTATCTATCAATCCCTCCATGGATTCTTGCTAGTTTTTGGGGGAAAAGAGAGAGGAGATCTAGATCCACATTTCCACCAATCACTTTCTCCTCTAGGTGAGGGGAACCCCTTGGATCTTGATCTTGGAGTTCTTGGTGTTCTCCTTCTTGTTCTTCCTCTCATTTCCCTCCCTAGCATTAGTTGCTTCGGTGGGATTTGGGAGAGAAGGACTTGGGCACTCCGTGTGCCCTTGCCATTGCATTTGGTGCATCGGTTTGAGTTCTCCACGGTGATACGTGGAAGTGAAGTTGAGAAGCTTATTACTCTTGGGTGCTTGGTACCCTTGAGCTTGTTCCTCTTGGGTGCTTGGGCGCCCTAGACGGTTGTGGTCACCTCAGAGCCATATTCCATTGTGGTGAAGCTTCGTGGTGTCGTTGGGGAGATAGCCCCAACCTTGGTGTTCGGAGCTCAATCATTGTGGTGTAAAGCTCCGGGCAAGCGTCGGGGTCTCCAATTAGGTTGTGGAGATCGCCCCGAGCAATTTGACGGGTTTCGGTGACCGCCCCGAAGGGTTGCCAAAGTGTACGGGTTGGGTGACCGCCCCAAGGGTTGCCATTTGTACGGGTTCGGTGACCGCCCTCAAGGGTCCCTTAGTGGAATCACGGCATCTTGCATTGTGCGAGGGCGTGAGGAGATTACGGTGGCCCTAGTGGCTTCTTGGGGAGCATTGTGCCTCCACACCGCTCCAAACGGAGATTAGCATCCGCAAGGGTGTGAACTTCGGGATACATCGTCGTCTCCGCGTGCCTCGATTATCTCTTAGCCGAGCCCTTTACTTATACACTATACTTTGTGATAGATATATTGTTTCTTGTCATATATCTTGCTATCACCTAGTTGTTTATCTTGCTTAGCATAAGTTGTTGGTGCACATAGGTGAGCCTAGTTGTTGTAGGTTTTGTGCTTGACAAATTAACCGCTAGGTTTATTCCGCATTTGTTCAAGCCTAAACCTTAATTATTTTAAAGCGCCTATTCACCCCCCCTCTAGGCGACATCCACGATCTGTCAATTGGTATCAGAGCCTCGTCTCTCTTTATAGGGCTTAACCGCCTAGAGAGTAAGGATGTCGACTAGGGGTTTAGGATTCTCTGACACTCTTAGTTTCAATGGCACAAATTTTGATGTTTGGGTAATTCGCATGCTTAATCTCTTTAGGGTCATGGACCCAAATTTAGAGCGAATTGTAGATATGGGTTTTTCTCCTCCAAAGGATCCACAAAGATTATCTTTAGAGGATGAGAAAAACTCTTATCCCAATGCTCAAGCTTATAATGTGCTTTTTGATGCTTTGAGCAATGTAGTTATATTTCAACTCATGCCGTTCCGGGATGCTCATGAGTTGTGGACAAAGCTTCAAGATAAATATGGTGTGTCCAAGAATTGTAGGAATGATTGTTCTCCCTCCACCTCTGGCCGTGTTGTGTTCTCAACTTCTTCTACTTCACCTACATGTGGTTTGCCACAAGGTAATGATATGGTGAGTAGTGTTGGTCATTGCAATGATGATAGTATGCTTATTGTGGATGATCCTTCATCACTATCTTATTGCAATGCATCTTCTTTGGACTTTAACACTTCGAGCACCCTACATGTTTCACATGCTTGTGTTGATAGTCCTTGCATATCTTGTAGAAATTGCTTGACTAAAACTCATGATGATATGCTTGCTATGTCTTGTTGCCATGATAAAAATGCATCTATTCCCTCGAATTGTTGTGCTAACAATGTAGAGGAAACCCAACACCCCATGGAACAAGATGTAGTCTTGAATGGTGCTTCAAGGGATCCTACATCATCATCTACTGCATTTTGCCTTATGGCTAAGGCTTCAAAGGTATCTCCCACTTTGAACCCCAATATATCTTGTCATGATAGTGATGATAACAATGATGATGATGTAGAAAATGATAATGTTGCCTCCTTAAAAATTAAGGGGGAAATGATTTTTAAAGCTCTTCATAAGAATAAAATTGCTCGTTCCAACTTCATGGAAATCATGTCTATTGCCATTGAGGGCAAGAAATATATAGAGGAGTTGGAATCTCATCTAGAGGAGCATGAGGTCACCATTGAGAAAATGGAAGGTCGTGAGCGTGATTATGCTAATGAGATCGCCGACCTCTCGCAAGCTCTTGAACTTGAACAAACCACCAAGGAATCTCTTGAGGAGACTTTTGCTCTAGAACTATCTAGAATAAAGGAATCCCGTGATAGAGCTCTTGAGGTGGCTAATGATTTTGAAACTAAAAATGAGAAGCTTGAAGTTGCACATGCTAAACTCCTTGAGGATTTTGATCACCTCAAAAATGGCTCAAGGGTCATTAAGAGTGAGCTCATCAAACTCACCGAGTCTCATGCTCAACTTGAAGCTTCATATTCTAAAGAGCTTGCCAAGTTGCCTTCTCCTCTTGCTATTATTGATGATGCTTGTGCTACTAACTCTATTTCTAGTGAAGCATCTATTTTGAAGGAGAATGTTGAGCTAAGGGCTCAACTTGAGTTGCTATCTAGAAATTATGGGAGATTGGAAGAAAGTCATGTAAAGCTCACAAGCTCTCATGATGATATTCTAGTATCCCATAATGTGCTAAAGATAGCTCATGAGGCTATGATCATCAAGGTAACATCTAGTGAGTCTCATGTGGTCGCTAGCACTACTTCTAGTCAAAACGCTATATTGCCATGTGCTAGTCCTCGTAATTCATCTATGCATAACATTGGTACATCTTGTGATGAATTGCTTTCCTTGCCTTGTTGCTCTAACAATGAAGCCTATACTTCCTCTAGTACTTGTGTTGATACTAACCATGTAGAGGCAATCAAAGAGCTCATGGCCCAAGTCTCTTCCTTGAAGAAATACTTGGAAAAGTGTCATGAAGGGAAGCCCACACTCAACAATATCTTGAGTGTGCAAAAATACCCCAATGACAAAGGTGGTCTTGGATTCAACTCCAATAAGAAGAAATCCAAGAGCAATAAGAAGAAGGGCCAAGAACAACTCAAGAATTCGGCCAAGATTATTTGCTTCAAGTGCAAAATTGAAGGGCATCATGTTAGATCTTGCCCATTGAAGAAGAAGGACATTAGTGACAAGCAACAAGGGAAGAGGCCACAAGTTCAATCTCGTGCTCAACCGCAAGTTGGAGAAAGGCCGCTTCCCAAGAAGACTCATGCTAATGCTTCTCATTTTGAGAAATCAAATGAGAAGAAAGTGAAGAGTAGATGTTGCTACCTATGCCGTGAGAAGGGTCACCTTGCTTCTTCATGCACTAGTGGTAACTTATCCAACCCAATTATTATTAATGATGTCTATTTTCTTGGGAAGGATAATGTTGGCAATGTGTTTGCCAAGTTTTTTGGTACTCAAAGTGGTGTCAAGAAAAGAACCATTTGGGTAGCCAAGCCTATTGTGACTAACCTCTTAGGACCCAACTTGGTTGGGGACCAACTAGCTCAAACTTGATCAATAGGTGTTTTGGATGGCATTGGAGACTTGGCTACATTATGAAAAATTAAGGGGTCTTCATCATTCATATTGTCTCAAGCCAAGTCATTCGGATTATCAAGTTTCTATCTTATATCCAATGTTCCTCCTTGCGGTAACTCGTGCTTAAATTGTCTACATTGAAAGTTACTTGCCCTTTGCGTGTTTTGGTTTTGTTCCTTGCATGTGTTTGTATATGTTGTGCGTCCAATTTGTATATCTTGAGAAATCAAGTATGTGTATATTGGTTTGCACATCATGTATGTGTGTGTCGTGCGTTGAGCCTTTGTGCTTCTTGCTTTTATCTTAGTTGGATCTTGTGAGAGATTAATGGAACATCCCATTTTGGGGGAGTGATGAGCTTTGTGCACCTCACAATCCTATAAATGTGTGTACATGAGGAATACCATCTAGTATTGATATTACAAGATTATCTAGTCTCTATGTGGTATGTCTTCTCATGAGAAAGTCAAATTCTAAATGTTCCATTAATTATCTCTTGTTGGTTCTCTTTTGCATCTTGGTAAGCTTTTCATTGGTATCACATTATGGGGGAGAATATTCTAAGTGCATATTACAAGCCTAGAAAATGTGTAAATTTGAGATATTGTCACCTAGAGTTGATAGTATAAATTATGTTGTTCCTAGGTGGCATGTTAGCTCTACAAGTTGCATTTTGCTTGTGTTTGGTGTGAAGATGATGTTGGATATCATTGCTATCTATCACCGGGAATTATTTCCAAAATACCTCTTGTCTTTGACAATTGGTAATCATTTATGTGGTGGAAATTATTGATCATCTTTACATTGTCTTTTGGTTTTATTTGTCTTATCTCTTGCCAAGTTTGTGTCAACTCCCATTGCCTTCCGTGCCACTTGTGGATCTTGTTATTTTATTGATTTTGTCATGTGTTTTCTAGATATAGTGAAAGTGGTGATCCTACCTTGTGCATTTTGTATTCAAATGCAAATTCTCTTTAATGCACAATTCGTGGGGGAGCTATCCTATTTTCTATAGAACACTCATCTTGTGATCCATATCAAGTGTGTGTTGTTGGAAGGCAAGCCGTTTCTTTTTGATACTTGTGCCATCATGAAACTTTGTAGATGGGTTGGTTTGTTTAGAACCATCCTCTCTTTTGGGAGTCTGATATATTTCCTTTTGCGTGTATCAATGGATATCTCATTCCTTGATGTATCTTCTAATAGATATCTTCCAAGTGATGATTTCTCCATTTGGTATCCTATTTTCACTTGGTATTTCTTTTTACTTTGTTTCGTTTCTTGAAAGTCTTGAGCATGCATATTTACTTCATGTACTTTCTTTGGCATGCTTTCTTTCTTTTACCCAATATATAAGGGAAACTCCACCTAGTCTCAATTTGGATGAGATGTGCATGAAATTCATTTTCATATATAAATGCACATATGTTTGTGGAGTTTTTCCTATGTATTGGTGTTTCTAACTCTTTGGTCCCAATGAGTTTGGGTACCATTTTGTTTGTGTTGGTGTTCTAGGAACAATTGGATGCATTGGAAGCTCGGCTCATTCAAAAGGAAGGTGGTGTCACCATGTGCTTATTGGAGTCAAGCTAGGATATTCTTTGGCTCCCCTTGTGTCGAATCTATAAATTTGGGTTGAATACTCTACCCTAAAAATTGTTGTGCTCCCCTATACTTGTGGTTTATCACCTACGAGTTCATTTCATATTGATACTTGCTTCGTTACTTTCGTTACTACTACTATTACAATCACTAGAAAACTTCTACTACTGTTACCGTTATCGTTACTTCCATATTACTTTGCTACTAAATACTTTGCTGCAGATACTAAGTCTTCCCAGGTGTGGTTGAACTGACAACTCAACTGCTAATACTTGGGAATATTATTTGGCTCCCCTTGTGTCGAATCAATAAATTTGGGTTGAATACTCTACCCTCGAAAACTGTTGCGATCCCCTATACTTGTGGGTTATCAGACCCTTCACGTTTGCGCGGCACGAAGGGCACCATAGGAAAACACCATAATAAAATATACACTCAAACCAACCACGGTCGTCGATTAGCCCATAGGACAAAACATATCTACTCAAACATCATTGAGAACCATGTTTAAGTAGAGAATTATAGCGAGAATAGAGATGTTACACCACTGCATAGAGGGGAGAAAGTTGGTGTTGACGGGTGCAAGATTGTCGATGTAAATCGCCGTCACGATCCTTGCCCCGTTGACACTCCGGCGCCACCGAGAGAGAGGGGGAGAGAGACCCCCTCCTTCTTCTTCCTTGGGCTCCTCCCGAGATAAGAGGAGGGTTTCCCCTCTGGTCCATGACCTCCATGGCGGTGGAGGGGCGAGAGTCCCTCTGAGATTGGAACTGTCTATCTGTTTCGCGACCCCCCAGATCTGGCCCTTCACCATTTCTTAAATTCCAAGAGATCTGTAACTCCGATAGGACTAAATTTTTTACATGTTTTTTCATAAATTATCTTTCTTGCGCCCTAAGAAGAGCCCCAACTGACTTATGGGGTGCCCACGAGGAACCATCACGCGCCAGGGGGTGGGGTCATGCCCTGCTATCTAGTGGAGGTCATGGGCCTCCGTTTGCGTTGATTCTAACTCCTGAAAATCACATATATTCCAAAACAATTCTTCATAATTTTTTATCACATTTGGACTTTGTTTGATATGGATATTCCGCGAAACAAAAAACATGCAACAAACAAGAGCTGGCACTGGGCACTCAGTCAATATGTTAGTCCAATAAATCTTATAAAATGTTTCCAAAAATATGTGAAAGTTGTATAATATTGGCATGGAATAATAAAAAGTTATAGATACGAAGGAGGCGTTTCAGCATCCCCAAGCTTAATTCATGCTCGTCCTCGAGTAGTTAAATGATGAAAAAGATCATTTTTGATGTGGAATGCCACCTAGCATATGAAGGAAATATGCCCGAGAGGCAATAATAAAGTTATTATTTATTTCCTTATATGATGATAAATGTTTATTATTCATGCTAGAATTGTATTAACTGGAAACTTAGTACATGTGTGAATACATAGACAAAACAGAGGGTCCCTAGTATGCCTCTACTAGACTAGCTCATTAATCAAAGATGGTTATGTTTCCTAGCCATAGACATGAGTTGTCATTTGATCAACGGGATCACATCATTAGGAGAATGATGTGATGGACAAGACCCATCCGTTAGCTTAGCACTATGATTGTTTAGTTTTACTGGTATTGCTTTCTTCATGACTTATACATGTTCCTATGACTATGAGATTATACAACTCCCGAATACCGGAGGA
This sequence comes from Secale cereale, assembly GCA_902687465.1. Taxonomy (NCBI): domain Eukaryota; kingdom Viridiplantae; phylum Streptophyta; class Magnoliopsida; order Poales; family Poaceae; genus Secale; species Secale cereale. The sequence goes on along the minus strand of LR738711.1, from coordinate 151,229,127 downwards.
ACACCTTGTGTGCTATCAAACATCACAACGTAACTGGGTGATTATAAAGATGCTTTACAGGTGTCTCCGAAGGTGTTCGTGGTGTTTGCATAGATCAAGAATAGGATTTGTCACTCCGAGTGTCGGAGAGGTATCTCTGGGCCCTCTCGGTAATACACATCATAACAAGCCTTGCAAGAAAATGACTAATGAGTTAGTCATGAGATGATGTATTACGGAACGAGTAAAGAGACTTGCCGGTAATGAGATTAACTAGGTATGGTGATACCGACGATCGAATCTCGGGCAAGTAACAAACCGATGACAAAGGGAAGAACGTATGTTGTTATGCGGTTTGACCGATAAAGATCTTCGTAGAATATGTAGGAGACAATATGAGCATCCAGGTTCCGCTATTGGTTATTGACCGGAGATGAGTCTCGGTCATGTCTACATAGTTCTTGAACCCGTAGGGTCCGCACGCTTAACGTTTGATGACGATCGGTATTATGAGTTTATGTGTTTTGATGTACCGGAGGTAGTTCGGAGTCCCGGATGAGATCGAAGACATGACGAGGAGTCTCGAAATGGTCGAGACGTAAAGATCGATATATTGGACGACTATATTCGGACATCGGAAAGGTTCTGAGTGATTCGGGTATTTTTCGGAGTACCGGAGAATTACGGGAATTCGTCGGGGAGCATATGGGCCTTATTGGGCTTTAGGGGAAAGGGAGAGAGGAGGCTGCGCCCCTCCCTTGGCTTATTCTGAATTGGACTAGGGAGAGGGGTTGCGCCCCCTCCTTTCTTCTCTTCTCTTTCCCTTTCCTTCTCTCCTACTCCTACTACTTGGAAGGGCTCCTAGTTCTACTAGGAAAGGGGAAATCCTACTCCCGGTGGGAGTAGGACTCCCCTAGGGCACGCCATAGAGAGGGCCAACCCTCCCTCTCCACCACTCCTTTATATACGGGGGTAAAGGCACCCCATAGACATACAAGTTGATCAGTTGATCTCTCCCAACCGTGTGCGGTGTCTCTCTCCACAAAAACACACCTCGGTCATGCCGTTGCAGTGCTTTGGCGAAGCCCTGCGCCGGTAACTTCATCATACCCATCACCACGCCGTCGTGCTGACAAAACTCTCAACTGGATGAGCTCATGGGACGTCATCAAGCTGAACGTGTGTTGAACGCGGAGGTGCCGTACGTTCGGTACTTGATCGGTTGGATCGCGAAGAAGTTCGACTACATCAACCGCGTCACTAGACGCTTCCGCTTCTGGTCTACGAGTGTACGTAGACACACTCTCCCCTCTCGTTGCTATGCTTCTAGTAGATAGATCATGCGTGATCGTAGGAAATTTTTGAAATACTACGTTCCCCAACAGTGGTATCATGAGCCAGGTCTATGCGTAGATGATATGCACGAGTAGAACACAAGTGAGTTGTGGACGATACTAGTCATACTGCTTACCAGCATGTCATACTTTGCTTCGGCGGTATTGTGAGATGAAGCGGCCCGGACCGACATTACGCGTACGCTTACGCGAGACTGGTTTCACCGTTATGACCACTCGTTGCTTAAAGGTGACTGGCGGGTGTGTGTCTCTCTCACTTTAGCTGAATCGAGTGTGACTACGCCCGATCCTAGTGAAGGTTAAAACAACACATACTTGACGAAACATCGTTGTGGTTTTGTATGCGTAGGTAAGAACGGTTCTTGCTAAGCCCGTAGCAGCCACGTAAAACTTGCAACAACAAAGTAGAGGACGTCTAATTTGTTTTTGTAGGGCATGTTGTGATGTGATATGGTCAAGACATGATGAGTTATACGGTTTTGTATGAGATGATCATGTTTTGTAAAGTTATCGACAACTGGCAGGAGCCATATGGTTGTCGCTTTATTGTATGAAATGCAATCGCCATGTAATTGCTTTACTTTATCACTAAGCGGTAGCGATAGTTGTAGAAGCAATAGTTGGCGAGACGACAAGGATGCTATGATGGAGATCAAAGTGTCGCGCCGGTGACGATGGTGATCATGACGGTGCCTTGGAGATGGAGATCAAAAGCACAAGATGATGATTGCCATATCATGTCACATATTTTGATTGCATGTGATGTTTATCTTATTATGCTTCTTATTTTGCTTAGTACGGCGGTAGCATTATAAGATGATCCCTTACAAATATCAAGGTACAAATGTTCTCCCTGATTATGCACCGTTGCGAAAGTTCTTCGTGCTGAGACACCACGTGATGATCGGGTGTGATAGGTTCTACGTTCACATACAATGGGTGCAAGCCAGTTTTGCACACGCAGATTACTCGGGTTAAACATGACAAACCTAGCATATGCGGATATGGCCTCAGAACACTGGAGACCGAAAGGCGAGCGTGAATCATATAGTAGATATGATCAACATAAGATGTTCACCATTGAAAACTACTCCAACTCACGTGATGATCGGACATGGTTTAGTTGATTTGGATCACGTGATCATTTAGATGACCAGAGGGATGTCTATCTAAGTGGGAGTTCTTTAAGTAATATGATTAATTGAACTTTAATTTATCATGAACTTAGTCCTGGTAGTATTAGCATATCTGTGTTGTAGATCAATAGCTCGCGATATAGCTCCCCGTCTATTTTATATGTTCCTAGAGAAATATAAGTTGAAAGATGTTAGTAGCAATGATGCGGAGTAGGTCCATGATCTGAGGATTATCCTCATTGCTGCACAGAAGTATTATGTTCTTGATGAGACGCTAGGTGCAGGAGCAGATGCAGACGTTATGAACGTTTGACAAGCTCGGTATGATGACTACTTGATAGTTTAGTGCCCCATGCTTTACGGCTTATAACCGGGACTTCAAAAACGTTTTGAACACCACGGGGCATATGCGACGTTCCAAGAGTTGAAATTAGTATTTCATACTCATGCCCGTGTTGAGAGGTATAAGACCTCTGACAGTACATTTCCTACAATATGGAGGAGAATAGCTCAACCAGTGAGCATGTGCTCAGATTGTCTGGGTACTATAATTGCTTGAATCAAGTGGGAGTTAATCTTCCAGATAAGATAGTAATCGAGAAAGTTCTCTAGACACTATCACCAAGTTAGTAGAACTTCGTGATGAACTATAATATGCAAGGGATGACAAAAGTAATTCCCGAGCTCTTCTCGATACTGAAATCGGCGAAGGTAGAAATCAAGAAAGAGCATCAAGTGTTGATGGTTAACAAGACCACTTGTTTCAAGTAAAGGGCAAAGGGATAGAAGGGGAACTTCAAGAAGAATGACAAGCAAGATGTCACTCCCGTGAAGAAACCCAAGGCTAAACTCAAGCCTGAAACTAAGTGCTTCTACTGCAAAGGAAATGGTCACTGGAAGTGGAACTGCCCTAGATACTTGGTGGATAAGAAGGATTGCAAAGTGAACAAAGGTATATTTGATATACAGATTATTGATGTGTACTTTACTAGTGTTCATAGCAACCCTTAGGTATTTGATAACAATTCAGTTGCTAAAATTAGTAACTCGAAACAAGAGTTGCAGAATGAACAGCGACTAGTTAAAGGTGAAGTGACGATGTGTGTTGGAAGTGGTTCCAAGATTGATATGATCATCATCGCACACTCCCTATACTTTCGGGATTAGTGTAGAACCTAAATAAATGTTATTTGTCATTTGGGTTAAGCATGAATATGATTTGATCATGTTTGTTGCAATACGGTTATTCATTTAAAGTTATAGAATAATTGTTATTCTGTTTACATGAATAAAGCCTTCGATGGTCATACACCCAATGAAAATAGTTTGTTGGATCTTGATCGTAGTGATACACATATTCATAATATTGAAGCCAAAAGATGCAACGTTAATAATGATAGTGCAACTTATTTGTGGCACTGCCGTTTAGGTCATATTGGTGTAAAGCGCATGAAGAAACTCCATAGTGATGGACTTTTGGAATCACTTGATTATGAATCACTTGGTGCTTGCGAACCATGCCTCATGGGCAAGATGACTAAAACTCCGTTCTCCAGAACAATGGAGCGAGCAACAGATTTGTTGGAAATCATACATACTGATGTATGTGGACCGATGAGTGTTGAAGCTCGTGGCGAGTATCGTTATTTTCTGACCTTCACTGATGATTTGAGCAGATATGGGTATATCTACTTGATGAAGCACAAGTCTGAAACATTTGAAAAGTTCAAAGAATTTCAGAGTGAAGTAGAGAATCATCGTAACAAGCAAATAAAGTTTCTACGATTTGATCGTGGAGGTGAATATTTGAGTTACGAGTTTGGTCTTCATTTGAAACAATGTGGAATAGTTTCAGAACTCACACCACCCGGAAAACCACAACGTAATGGTGTGTCCGAACGTCGTAACCGTACTTTACTAGATATGGTGCGATCTATGATGTCTCTTACCGATTTACCACTATAGTTTTGGGTTATGCATGAAAGACAGCTGCATTCACGTTAAATAGGGCACCATCTAAATCCATTGAGACGACGCCTTATGAACTGTGGTTTGGCAAGAAACCAAAGATGTCGTTTCTTAAAGTTTGGGGCTGTGATGCTTATGTGAAAAAGCTTCAACCTGATAAGCTCGAACCCAAGTCGCAGAAATGTGTCTTCATAGGATACCCAAAGGCAACTGTTGGGTACACCTTCTAGCACAGATCCGAAGGCAAGATATTCGTTGCTAAGAATGGATCCTTTCTAGAGAAGGAGTTTCTCTCGAAAGAAGTGAGTGGGAGGAAAGTGGAACTTGATGAGGTAATTGTACCTTCTCCTGATTGGATAGTAGTACATCATAGAAACTATTACTAGTGATTCCTACACCAATTAGTGAGGAAGCTAATGATGATGATCATGAAACTTCAGATCAAGTTACTGTTGAACCTCGTAGGTCAACCAGAGTACGTTCCGCACCAGAGTGGATTGGTAACCCTATTCTGGAAGTCATGTTACTAGACCATGATGAACCTACGAACTATGAGGAAGCGATGATGACCCCAAATTCCGCAAAATGGCTTGAGGCCATGAAATCTGAGATGGGATCCATGTATGAGAACAAAGTGTGGACTTTGGTTGACTTGCCCGATGATCGGCAAGCCATCGAAAATAAATGGATCTTTAAGAGGAAGACCGACGCTGATGGTAATGTTACTGTCTACAAAGCACGACTTGTTGCGAAAGGTTTTTGACAAGTTCAAGGTGTTGACTACGATGAGATTTTCTCACCCGTAGCGATGCTTAAGTCTGTTCGAATCATGTTAGCAATTGCCACATTTTAAGAAATTTGGCAAATGGATAACGAAACTGCGTTCTTTAATGGATTTATTAAAGAAGAGTTGTATATGATGCAACCAGAAGGTTTTGTCAATCCTAAAGGTGCTAGCAAATTGTGCAAGCTCCAGCGATCCATCTATGGACTGGTGCAAGCATCTCGGAGTTGGAATATACGCTTTGATGAGGTGATCAAAGCATATGGATTTATACAGACTTTTGGAGAAGCCTGTATTTACAAGAAAGTGAGTGGGAGCACTACAGCCTTTTTGATAAGTATATGTGAATGACATATTGTCGATCAAAAATGATGTAGAATTTTTTGGAAAGCATAAAGGAGTGTTTGAATGGAGTTTTTCAAAGAAAAACCTCGGTAAAGCTGCTTACATATTGAGCATCAAGATCAATAGAGATAGATCAAGACGCTTGATAAGTTTTTTCAATGAGTACATACCTTGACAAGATTTTGATGTAGTTCAAAATGGAACAGTCAAAGAAAGAGTTCTTGCCTGTGTTGCAAGGTATGAAGTTGAGTAAGACTCAAAACCCGACCACGACAGAAGATAGAGAAAGAATGAAAGTCATTCCCTATGCCTCGGTCATAGGTTCTATAAAGTATGCCATGCTGTGTACCAAACCTGTTGTGTACCTTGCCATGAGATTGACAAGGAGGTACAATAGTGATCCAGGAGTAGATCACTGGACATCGGTCAAAATTATCCTTAGAGGACTAAGGAAATATTTCTCGGTTATGGAGGTGCTAAAGTGTTCGTCATAAAGAGTTACGTCGATGCAAGCTTTAACACCGATCTGGATGACTCTGAGTCTCGATCTGGATACATATTGAAAGTGGGAGCAATTAGCTAAAGTAGCTCCGTGCAGAGCATTGTAGACATAGAAATTTGCAAAAATACATACGGATCTGAATATGACAGACCCGCTGACTAAGCTTCTCTCACGAAGCAAAACATGATCACACCTTAGTACTCTTTGGGTGTTAATCACATGACGAGGTGAACTAGATTGTTGACTCTAGTAAACCCTTTGGGTATTGGTCGCATGGCGACGCGAACTATGGGTGTTAGCCACATGGTGATGTGAACTATTGGTGTTAATCACATGGTGATGTGATCTAGATTATTGACTCTAGTGCAAGTGGGAGACTGAAGGAAATATGCCCTAGAGGAAATAATAAAGTTATTATTTATTTCCTTATATCATGATAAATGTTTATTATTCATGCTAGAATTGTTTTAATTGGAAACTTAGTACATGTGTGAATACATAGACAAAACAGAGTGTCCCTAGTATGCCTCTACTAGACTAGCTCATTGATCAAAGATGGATATGTTTCCTAGCCATAGACATGAGTTGTCATTTGATCAACGGGATCACATCATTAGGAGAATGATGTGATGGACAAGACCCATCCGTTAGCTTAACACTATGATCGTTTAGTTTTACTACTATTGCTTTCTTGATGACTTTTACATGTTCCTATGACTATGAGATTATACAACTCCCGAATACCGGAGGAACACCTTGTGTGCTATCAAACGTCACAACGTAACTGGGTGATTATAAAGATGCTCTACAGGTGTCTCCGAAGGTGTTTGTGGTGTTGGCATAGATCAAGAATAGGATTTGTTACTCGGAGTGTCGGAGAGGTATTTCTGGGCCCTCTCGGTAATACACATCATAACAAGTCTTACAAGCAAATGACTAATGAGTTAGTCACGAGATGATGTATTACGGAACGAGTAAAGAGACTTGCCGGTAATGAGATTAACTAGGTATGGTGATACCGACGATCGAATCTCGGGCAAGTAACATACCGATGACAAAGGGAACAATATATGTTGTTATGCGGTTTGACCGATAAAGATCTTCGTAGAATGTGTAGGAGCCAATATGAGCATCCAGGTTCCGCTATTGGTTATTGACCGGAGATGAGTCTCGGTCATGTCTACATAGTTCTCGAACCCGTAGGGTCCGCACGCTTAACATTTGATGACGATCGGTATTATGAGTTTATGTGTTTTGATGTACCGAAGGTTCAGAGTCCCGGGTGAGATCGGGGACATGACGAGGAGTCTCGAAATGGTCGAGACGTAAAGATCGATATATTGGACGACTATATTCGGACATCGGAAATGTTCCGAGTGATTCGGGTATTTTTCGAAGTACCGGAGAGTTACGGGAATTCGTCGGGGAGTATATGGGCCTTATTGGGCTTTAGGGGAAAGGGAGAGAGGAGGCTGCGCCCCTCCCATGGCTTAGTCCGAATTGGACTAGGGAGAGGGGCTGCGCCCCCTCCTTTCTTCTCTTCTCTTTCCCTTTCCTTCTCTCCTACTTCTACTGCTTGGAAGGGCTCCTAGTTCTACTAGGAAAGGGGGAATCCTACTCCCGGTGGGAGTAGGACTCCCTTAGGGCGCGCCATAGAGAGGGCCGGCCCTCCCTCTCCTCCACTCCTTTATATACGGGGGTAAAGGCACCCCATAGACATACAAGTTGTTTGTCTTATGCAAACATATCACACATGCATCTTCTGTGATAAAGTTGAGAAAAAGCGTGTGTGTCTTATGCAAACATATCACGCATGCATCTTCGACAACGTAAGCGAGGTGATTAGGAGATAGTGTGTGGTTGTTTGCAATCGAGAGAGAAATACCCCTAGCACGTGGCCAAGAGAGGTCTGACAAACAATGGACACAGGTCGAGAGAGACGTATGGAGAAAATGCAGACAATGGGAGCAGAGAGTGTATGTTTGTGACAGAGAGATCCCCTGGAGATCGTGATGGGACTACATGGGTGGGAGATCCAGTGACAAGGTGTGTGCGTGATAGAAGATACCCTGAGAGATGTCGAGATAGACGTGTGGATGGAAGGAGACAATATGTGTGTTTCTGAGGAGGGGAGTGCGTGACTGTTAGATGGGTCTATTGTAATGCCCCAGATGTAACACTTATCCTTGGGGGTTCTTGTCATTTATTTTCTTTGCATTGCCATATCATTTAATATTTTGCATCCTTGCATTGCTTCATCATCATAGCATCATGGCATCATAGTTTATTTTTGTTCATGAGTGAGTGTGAGGCCTCGTGATGTTGTGTGTGAGGTGCCTCTAGCCAACCTTGCCTTGCTTAAAAACCTAACCCCCCTTCTTCCCTCTTCTTCTTCTTCTTCTTCTTCTTCTTCTTCTTCTTCTTCTTCTTCTTCTTCTTCTTCTTCTTCTTCTTCTTCTTCTTCTTCTTCTTCTTTCTTTTCTTTTCCGGCCTTTCTTTGCTCCATTGTGTAAGCAACCTAGCCAAGTGCTTTATTGTTCATTCTTCTCCTATAAATCTTGCACCATGTGAACAACCTCTCCACCAAATACCACCCTATTTGAAAATGATTTGGTTGGGTTTTTAAATACCAAGAGTTTGAACCATATTCAAACTCCTTTTATTTTTCTGCCTCTAAAAATGTCCAAGTCAATTTTATTAAATAGGTCATAAACCACTGAGCATGGGGATATTTTTCTTTTTCCCTAACTCTTCTCCTTTTATCCTGTGCTTTTCTTTTTCTTTCTGTCTGAAGAAATAAAGAAAAAGAAAGAAAAGCAGCAGCTCAGCAGTGGCCTGGGCTTCCTCTCCTTCTCTCCCCCCAGGCCCATCTATTTTTCCCTCACAGCGCAGGCCCATTCTCTCCCGCAGGCCCAACCTTTCCCCTCGAAGTCGCGCCGTGGCTTTCCCCCCTTGGCCCCACCTGTCTGTCTCACAAAGCCACGTCGCCGTCTTCCTCCGTCGGCAAAACCAGAGCAGCGCGCGCGCTCACCGTCGTGCCGTGAACTCACAGACGTCGAGGTGCGTGGCCCGAGCCCCCCTTTTAAACCCGCACCGTGTCCTCCCCTCCTCTCTAGGTTTCCTCTTCCCCCTCTCGCCGTCTAGAGAGCCGAGCTCCACCAGATCCGCCGCCCCAATCGATTCCCGAGGGCATCTGAGAGCAGTCCCTCGTCACTGGCGAGCCCCTCATCGACGTCAGCCTCACCAAAGGTGTCCTCCTGCTTCCACGACGTCGACTCCTTCGACTACGTCGCCTACGCGGACCCGATCGCCTCCACGCCGAGCTCTTCTTCCTCTTCTTCATCTCCGATGGCCGTACCTGTTCGAGAGCCGCCGCCGTCGACTCCATCCATGCCTGGGACAGCTGAGCACATCGCTATGCTCGTGGTGAGCTCCTCTTTCTCCCCATGCCCTTTTCCCCTTTCTGCGTGCCCTCTAGGCCCTAGTTCATCGAGCGCCCGAGCGCATCGCCGTCGGACCTCGTCGCCGGCGAGTGTTCCGACCCCTCTAGTGCTTTGCTTGCTGTCCGTTCGCTTTGTCTCGTCGTGTATGTGCCGCCTGTGCAGTCGTCGTTCCACTAGGGCCTCTGCATCACCTCGTCGTTGCTCCGTCGCCGCCGTTCTGTCATTGCTCGCCGCCGTCGCTGCCGTAGTTGCTAGGTGCTGCTAGTGCATCAGGTGGGTTCGGAACTCCTCCAGGAGCATCCCGCACCACTCCGTCGTCTTGTTTGGTCGCCGGAGCGGCTCCAACGAGCAGCTTCGACGAGGCCAGCGCTTCCCCTATTTACTACATCTCCTTATACTTCTTCAGTCATAGTGCCTGTTATCTGTCGAGAAACAATCAGTAGCGCAGTGGCTTGTCTCCGTCAGTTAACGCAGGGGTTCTTGCAAATTGAATTCCTCGCAGGGGTAGTGGTTTCGCCCCCTTTTTGTTTTTTCTTGTGTGGCTGACAGGTAGGCCCCACCTGCCAGCCTCACAGGCTACTCCAGCCCCCGCGCACCCACTGGCGCCAGCTCAGCGAGGCCGGGCCCTCTTGTCAGTGGGCGTGGCTAGCGCAACCCTGGGTCAATCTGGACCCTTGCGCCTGTTTTTTTTCTGTTTTCTTTTTCTTTTCTTTTTCTATCTTTCTTGTTTATTTAATATCAGCATAAATATTCTTCTGATGAATATGAGTTATATATGAAAAGTGCTTAGAATTTTATGTAGATTATGAATATGCTGTTCTTGCCATGTTTAAAAACATTTAAAATGATGTTTGAATTTAAACTTGTTTTTAATATGCTTAAACTTAAAAAAATCATAACTAAATATCTACAACTCCAAATTTAACAAACTTTATATGCATTTAGGGTAGAGAAATGTGTAGAATATTTTGGTTCTGTTGTTTAGCATGTTGGGTAACTTTATCACATAAGTTTTTCAGATCTGTCCAAAATGCAAATAATGAATATGGGAGTTTCTGGATATTGTTGTTATTTATTTCCAGCCCATTTAAATGTGCTAGCATGTTGCTGTAATGTTTGTTGCACCCTTGCCATGTTAACCAACTCCTTATAAACTTGTTGGATGCTTGTTTGATCAATTACATAAACTTGGTAGTTGTCCTTTAGTTGTTTTCTTTCTTGTGTATGATCTTGTTGGAAGTGATGTTGTTGCACTCTTGTGCCCCCTAGGCCATGCATCATATCTACTCTTGTCCTTGTTCATCATGTTCATGCATCATGTGGTTGAGCACTGCATGTTGATTGATTTTGTTCCGTTGTTGCATTGTTGCGTTTGGTTAGAGCTCGGTGACGATACGGAGTACGAGGTTTCTACCGAGGTTGAGTGTGAAGAGCAAGGTTACGATCCCTCCGTGGAATCAACAGGCAAGATGACCTTACCCAATATATCACTACTATCTTTGCCTATGCTAGTTGTCTCGCTCTTTAGCTTTCTGCCTCGATGCCTATGTCTGTTTGTCAGCCTCCTATTGTTGCCATGAAACTCTCTAACCACCCAACTTAGCAAACCGTTGTTTGGCTACGTAAGCTTCGCTCAACCCCTCTTATAGCGTTGTTAGTTGGAGGAGAACATTTTTGAAGATTCGTGCTTCATGATGAAGTTATTGTTGGGATATCACAATATATAATCTGTTAAGCTAAATCATCTCTATATCTGGCAATGGGTGGAAGGCTAAGCCTCTTGCTGGGTGTTTTGTTGCACTCATGCCACCCTAGGAACCGTTTAAACCGGTGTTATGTTCCTTGACTTTGCGTCCCTAACACGGTTCGGGTTTATGGGCCCCCCTTGATAACCCGCTTAGCGCTAAAGCTTTTTCAGCAAGGCCCAACATTGGTTTTACATTTTCCTAATAACTAAAACTTGCATAGGGCGTTGCAAACCCGAGTTCTTAATTAACAACCCTGGGCCAGTGCTCCACATGAGTGTTGGTCCAAACTGGGCGTGCTGCGGGGCCACCTCGAGGAAACTCAAGGGCTGGTAAAAACCTGTAGCTTGTCCCATCCGGTCATGGCTTGAGACGAGATACACGCGGCTACTATCAGGGTGTCGGCACGCCGGGAGGTCTTGCTGGATTAGTTTTACCTTTGTCGGAATATCTTGAGCACCGGATTCCGAGAATACTCGGGTCTTCCCACCTTGGAGTTGCGACTCTGCAGATCGTGAGCTTGTGATGGGCTAAGTTGGGACACCCCTGCAGGGTTTGATCTTTCGAAAGCCGTGTCCGCGGTTATGTGGCAGATGGGAATTTGTTAATATCCGGTTGTAGAAATCTTGACACTATGATCATAATACACTACTAGCGCGAGTAATCGTGACGGTCGCTTTCCGAAGGGGTTCGGGAAGTGAACATGGTGGGGTTATGTTTGACGTGCTTAGTTAGGATCACTTCGTGATCACTTTGACGATCGTTGGCACTTTTTCTTCTCGCTCTAAACACGTAAGCTAGTGCTAGTGCTGCTGCAACCTTGTTTAAGCCTTTTCCACACCTAAGGCTTTGATAGTATTGCTACCCGGGAATGGGATTGTTGAGTCCTCCATGGCTCACAGATTCTACACAACACCAGATGCAGGTACAGTTGAGAACTACACAACTGGTGGTTCAGAGTTGTATTGGGAGTTTGATGAAGAACGCGGGCGATACTACATGTCTTACCCAGAGGATCAGTAGGGCTCTTACTAGGATGAATGGGACCTTGTGTTGCTTTATTTATGGTATCTTTCATTTGGATCTTCGTCCGTAGTCGTACTCTGATGTTGTTGGATGATGTATGTTAATGTATTTCATTGGGTGACGTGGGGAGTGTAAGCCAACTACTCTTTTACATTTGCATCCCCTCTTTTACATGAGTTGTGCAAAGATACCATACTTGAGATCATTCTAGTATGAGATTATGCCTTTAAGTCGTGCCTCGACATGTAGGACGTATAGTCTCATACTGGGCATTACAAGTTGGTAATCAGAGCCTTCTCCGACCTAGGAGCCCCCCTGATTGATCGAATCATTGACAGTTGAGTCTAGGCACACACATGCAAATGTTTTGAGTCCTATATATATCGGAGAGTAGGATTTCTTTTTACTCCTCATCCCTTTATCACTCTGGTGAGGACTCCTGACGATGTTCTATCTCTTAACTCTCAAAAATTCACTAATTTTTTTTAGGATCACGCGAGTATTGTTTGGATTGTTCCGATATCTTTGTGACGAGAACATTGTTCTCGATGCCTCCTGTCATTTAGGGGTTGTGGCAGTGTCCTGAGGAGTTGAGCTCTGAGGTGTTGTCGTCACAAATCTATCGCAGCGATTCTAGAATACTTAAGACGGCCGACATCGAAAACTCTTCTATGCGGTTAGTGGTAAGATAACCCCGACATCACCCAGTACTGGGGAGGTAGTTGGGGAGTATTGCCACAGCTTGTATAGCAGACCCGTTTCGAAGGTCCAAGGTAAACGGTTTCCGAAAATAACTGGTTATGTGTTGAAGGATGGATACAGCTGGATGTAGGATTAGAGTTGAGTGTGTGGTGCTTCCCCTGTATCTCCAACACCCGATTGCATAACCGGAAACTTTCGGAAATTAATAGGTGGGTTCATCTAGTAGGTCGTAGGCATTCTTCCAACGAATGCATGATATAGAGTTCGGGGTTCAACATTGAGTGAAGTGGTTTTATGGGCGTTGTTCCAATTGGGAGTTGCATCTTAAAGGGTCCTTGGCTATGCTGATCTGGGGATTGCAAAACCCTTTTGTAACACGTTCCATGAGCTTTCAGCACGAACATGTGGGACGAAACTTCTATCTTGTATTTGTTCTATCTGCTCCTTGTTGTTTTTATTTACCTTTTGTTCTCCCAAGTGGCTTCTCGAGAAGATTGTTGTTCCATTAAACTATGTATTACATTCGTTCATTTTGTTCGAATGTTCTTGTGAAGACTTATGTTGCAATTCTAGCCGTTGATCCAGCTTATATATTTTCAATCAATGGCTAATAGTTGTCATCTCATTCAGGATGGCTCCTAAGAAGGTTCCCAACACTAACCCAGAGGGTGAAGAAGTTCCTGATCGTCCTCCTTCCCCTCCTCCTCCGTCTGAGGCCTGGAGAGCAATTATGCAAGCGACCAACCAGAACACCCAGATGCCTATGCAAATCATGCAGAACATTCAAGACAACCAAGCAAATCAAGGTGGTCATGGGAACCAAGGCCAAGGCAATATGTTCAATCAACCTCACTTTGCAACCCTCAACCAATTCCTGGCAAACCAACCGAAGTCTTTCAGTTACTGTGTGGATCCGCGAGATGTTGAAGACTGGATAACAGACATCAAAAACCACTTTGAATGCAGTAACGTGAGACCTGAGGATTATGTCAAGTTTGCCGCCTTCCAACTCAAGGACCAAGCTGCTGATTGGTGGAAATAGTATAAAGATTCCAGAGGTGGTCATGAGATCTCGTGGACTGACTTCTACAAGGATTTCCGCTCTCACCACATTCCAACTAGTGCCATTGAAGGCATGCGTGAGCAATTCCGCAACCCGAAGCAAGGCACCATGTCCGTCTATCAATACAATGTCAAGTTCCAGAATCTTGCTCGCTATGCCAAGCAAGACATCCCAGATGCCAAGAGTAAGATTTATCAGTTCCATGGTGGTCTGAAGGATGAACTCCAACTAGCTCTCACCTTATTCGAGCCGGATGAATTTGACCAATTCTACAACATGGCTCTTAAGCAAGAGGTAGCCCAGCTCAAGATTGAAGCTTCCAAAAAGAGGATCAGAGATGCTATTCACTCCTCCTCTTCTTCCCAAGTGGTTGCCAAGCAGCAGAAGTTCTGGGTTCCGCCTCCTCCAGTGCTCCGTCCTCCAAACAACAACAAGCACTCAGGTGGCCGTGGTTTCTCCCACCCACCCAACCCAAGCAATCAGTCCAAGACTCAGTTTCAAGCTTCAAGATCGAGGCGTCCTTATCACCGTCCTCTCTCAGAAGTGGTTTGCAACAAGTGCACTCAGAAGGGTCACTATGCTAACAAGTGTCCCAACCCAAGGCGCCTTCCGCCTCCACCACCTGTCAGCACTGCTGTTATCAAGCACAATCCCAAGGTTGCAAGAGTGAATTTGATGAATGCAGCTCAAGCAGAGAATTCTTCAGATGTGATACTTGGTAACCTTCCAGTCAACCTTAAACCTGCTAAAGTTTTGTTTGATTCTTGTGCATCACATTCTTTTATGTCATATCCATTTGCATCCAAGCACAATGTGGGCACAGTGGCTATACCAAGGGACTTATCAATTACTTCTCCGGGAAAGCAAATGAATTCTAGTTTGTATGCTCCGAATATATCTATTCATATGGGTGATTATAGTTTTCTGGTTTCTCCGGTTATTCTCGGCAACTCCGACATTGATCTTATTCTTGGGATGGATTGGCTTTCCAAGAATGATGCACACATTGATTGTGCAAATAAGGAAGTCAAGCTTACTCATCCTGATGAAGACGTGATTATCTTCGCCTCTCGAGATAACACAATCAGGCTATTCTCTCTCAATGACAAGGGCGATATTAATGCCATCTCTCAGATTCCGGTGGTCAATGAGTATGAAGATGTTTTCCCTGAAGAGCTTCCAGGCATGCCTCCGCATCGTCAAGTTGAATTCGTCATTGAACTCGAACCCGGTACCGAGCCAGCATGTCGGCGTCTGTACAAGCTTTCCCCTGATGAGTTGAAGGAGGTGAAGAAACAACTCGATGAGCAAGAGCGTATGGGTCTAATCAGGCTTAACACTTCTCCTCGGGGCTGTGGTGTTCTATTTGTCAAGAAGAAGGATGGCACGGAACGCCTTTGCGTTGATTACCGTCCATTGAACAAGAAGACAATAAAGAACAAGTATCTGCTCCCCAATATCAATGAATTGTTCGAGCAGATCAAAGGAGCAAAGGTGTTCTCAAAGCTCGATCTCCGGATGGGTTACCACCAGGTCCATATCCGTGAAGAAGATATTCCCAAGACCGCATTCAGAACGAGTTTTGGCTCTTATGAATACACAGTCATGTCTTTTGGCCTCGCAAATGCTCCACCCACCTTCTCGAAGATGATGCACTTCATATTCAACCCCTACACCAATGAATTTATTCTTGTATATCTGGATGACATCTTGGTATTCTCCAACAATGAAGAAGACCATGCCAAGCACCTCCGTTTGGTCCTAGACAGGCTCCGTGAACACAAGTTCTATGCGAAGTTCTCCAAATGTGAATTATGGCTAGATAAGGTCTTATATCTTGGCCATATCATCTCTGCTGAGGGTATTTCTGTGAACCCCGAGAAAGTTGAAGCTATTATCAACTGGGAACCCCCGCAAAATGTCAAGCAACTCCGAAGCTTCCTTGGTCTCGCTAGCTATTGCAGAAGGTTCGTTGAGAACTTCTCCAAGATTGCCAAGCCTCTTTCCAACCTGTTGCAGAAGAATGTCAAGTACCCCTGGACTCCTGATTGTGATGTGGCATTCAAAACACTCAAAGAGAAGCTCATTTCTGCTCCAGTTCTTACTCCTCCGGATGAGTCCAAGCCCTATGAAGTCTTTTGTGATGCTTCTTTGCAAGGACTTGGTGGTGTTTTCATGCAAGACAAGAAGATTGTGGCATACACTTCTCGTCAGTTGAAGCCAAATGAGAGGAATTACCCCACACATGATCTCGAGCTAGCAGCAGTTGTACATGCCTTGATCACGTGGAGATACCTACTGTTGGGCAGAAAAGTGGACATCTTCACCGATCACAAGAGCTTGAAGTACATCTTCACACAGCCAAACCTAAACCTTTGGCAGACTCGTTGGGTTGAGATGATCCAAGAGTATGATCCAAGCATTGAGTACACACCTGGCAAGGCCAATGTCATTGTAGATGCCTTGAGCAGAAAGGCATATTGCAACAGTCTCCTTCTCAAACCGTTCCAACTTGAACTTTGTGAATCATTCAGGAAGCTCAACCTCCAAGTTGTTCTGCAAGGGTTTCTTGCAAATCTTCAAGTTGCTCCTACCTTGGAAGATCATATCCGTGAGGCCCAACTAAGTGATGCTATGGTGCAGAAAGTGAAACATGGTATTGCTAAGGGTACTCCCAAGTACAAGTGCTATCGTGTTGATGAGAAAGACACCTTGTTCTTTGAGGACAGAATTGTGGTTCCTAAGGGTGATCTTAGGAAGCTCATAATGAACGAAGTACATGACTCCCTCCTATCGATTCATCTCGGAAGTTCCAAGATGTACCAAGACCTCAAGCAATCGTACTGGTGGACTCGAATGAAAAGGGAGATTGCCCAATTCGTGAACGAATGTGATGTATGCAGAAGAGTGAAGGCAGAGCATTAACGTCCAGCCGGTCTCCTTCAACCTCTACCTATTCCTGAGTGGAAATTCGACCACATTGAGATGGCTTTCGTCACTGGGTTTCCTAAGTCCAAGAAGGGGAATGATGCTATCTTTGTAGTGATTGACAAGCTAACTAAAGTAGATCACTTCCTTCCCATCAAAGAATCCATCAACGCAGCTCAGTTGGCAGAGTTGTACACCTCCAGAATTGTTTCTTTGCATGGAATTCCTCAAGTCATCTCCTCAGACCGTGGAAGTTTGTTCACATCCAAGTTCTGGGACTCCTTTCAGTCAGCCATGGGCACTAAGATTCATTTCAGCACTGCGTTTCACCCTCAGACTAGTGGTCAAGTCGAAAGAATGAACCAGATCCTTGAAGACATGCTGAGAGCTTGTGTCATCTCTTCCAGTATGAAGTGGGAAGATTGTCTCCCGTTTGCCGAATTCTCTTACAACAACAGCTTCCAAGCAAGTGCCGGCAAAGCTCCTTTTGAAATCCTCTATGGCAGAAAGTGCCGTACCCCGCTAAACTGGCCCGAGACTGGTGAACGTCAACTTCTTGGCAATGATTTGATCTCAGAAGCTGAAGAGATGTGCAAAGTCATACGTGAGAATCTCAAAGCCGCTCAATCGCATCAAAAGAGTTACTATTTCGGCAAGCATCGTGATTTTGCTTTTGACATTGGGGATCATGTCTATCTCCGTGTTTCTCCTATGAAAGGAACCCAAAGATTCGGTATCAAAGGAAAGCTTGCTCCTAGATACGTGGGCCCTTTCAAGATTCTTGGGAAAAGAGGCGATCTAGCCTACCAACTTGAGCTTCCCTCCAAATTTGCAAATGTTCATGATGTGTTTCAGGTGTCTCAGCTCCGGAAGTGCTTCAAGACACCTGAACACACCATTCCGTTCGAGGAGATTGATCTCCAACAAGACTTGTCTTATCGAGGGCACCATGTTGCTATTCTTGAGGAAACTGAGCGCAAAACCCACAACAAGTCTATCAAGTTCTTGAAAGTTAAGTGTTCACACCATACCGACCGAGAAGCTACGTGGGAACGAGAAGATCACCTTCGTTCCGAGTATCCTTCCTTCTTCCAGTCCTAGATCTCGAGACGAGATCTTTTTGTAGTGTAGGAGAGTTTGTAATGCCCCAGATGTAACACTTTCCAATAATGGCAATAAAGCTTCTCAATTTGATCCTTGTCCTTATCCTTGGGGGTTCTTGTCATTTATTTTCTTTGCATTGCCATATCATTTAATATTTTGCGTCCTTGCATTGCTTCATCATCATAGCATCATGGCATCATAGTTTATTTTTGTTCATGAGTGAGTGTGAGGCCTTGTGATGTTGTGTGTGAGGTGGCTCTAGCCAACCTTGCCTTGCTTAAAAACCTAACCCCCCTTCTTCCCTCTTCTTCTTCTTCTTCTTCCTCTTCTTCTTTCTTTCTTTCTTTCTTTCTTTCTTTCTTTCTTTCTTTTCTTTTCTGGCCTTTCTTTGCTCCATTGAGTAAGCAACCTAGCCAAGTGCTTTAATGTTCATTCTTCTCCTATAAATCTTGCACCATGTGAACAACCTCTCCACCAAATACCACCCTATTTGAAAATGATTTGGTTGGGTTTTTAAATACCAAGAGTTTGAACCATAATCAAACTCCTTTTATTTTTCTGCCTCTAAAAATGTCCAAGTCAATTTTATTAAATAGGGCATAAATCACTGAGCATGGGGATATTTTTCTTTTTATCTAACTCTTCTCCTTTTATCATGTGCTTTTCTTTTTCTTTCTGTCTGAAGAAATAAAGAAAAAGAAAGAAAAGCAGCAGCTCAACAGTGGCCTGGGCTTCCTCTCCTTCTCTCCCCCCAGGCAATCTCTTCTTCCCTAACAGCGCAGGCCCATTCTCTCCTGCAGGCCCAGCCTTTCCCCTCGCAGTCGCGCCGTGGCTTTCCCCCCTTGGCCCCACCTGTCTGTCTCACAGAGCCACGTCACCGTCTTCCTCCGTCAGCAAAAGCAGAGCAGAGCGCGCACTCACCATCGTGCCGTGAACTCACGGACGTCGAGGTCTCGTGGCCCGAGCCCCCCTTTTAAACCCGCGCCATGTCCTCCCCTCCTCTCTAGGTTTCCTCTTCCCCCTCTCGCCGTCTAGAGAGCCGAGCTCCACCAGATCCGCCGCCCCAGTCGATTCTCGAGCGCATCTGAGAGCAGACCCTCGTCGCTAGCGAGCCCCTCGTCAACGTCAGCCTCGCCAAAGGTGTCCTCCTACTTCCACGACGTCGACTCCTTCGACTACGTCGCCTACGCGGACCCGATCGCCTCCACGCCGAGCTCTTCTTCCTCTTCTTCATCTCCGGTGGCCGTACCTGTTCGAGAGGCGCCGCCGTCGACTCCGTCCACGCCTGGGCCAGCCGAGCACATCGTCGTGCTCGTGGTGAGCTCCTCTTTCCCCCCAGCCCTTTTTCCCCTTTCTGCGCGCCCTCTAGGCCCTAGTTCATCGAGCGCCCGAGCGCATCGCCGTCGGACTTCGTCGCCGGCGAGTGTTCCGACCCCTCTAGTGCTTCGCTTGCTGTTCGTTCGCTTCGTCTCATCGTGTATGTGCCGCCTGTGTAGTCGCCGTTCCACTAGGGCCTCTGCATCACCTCGCCGTTGCTCCGTCGCCGCCGTTCTATCGTTGCTCGCCGCCGTCGCTGCCGTAGTTGCTAGGTGCTGCTAGTGCATCAGGTGGGTGCGGAACTCCTCCAGGAGCATCCCGCACCACTCCGCCGTCTTGTTTGGTCGCCGGAGCGGCTCCGACGAGCAGCTCCGACGAGGCCAGCGCTTCCCCTGTTTACTGCATCTGCTTATACTTCTTCAGTCATAGTGCCTGTTGTGTGTGAGAAACATTCAGTAGCGCAGTGGCTTGTCTCCGTCAGTTAACGCAGGGGTCTTGCGTTCGATTCCTCGCAGGGGCACTGGTTTCGCCCACTTTTTTATTTTTCTTGTGTGGCTGACAGGTAGGCCCCACCTGCCAACCTCACAGGCTACTCTAGCCCCCGCGCGCACCCGCTGGCGCCAGCTCAGTGAGGCCGGGCCCTCTTGTCAGTGGGCGTGGCTAGCGCAGCCTTGGGTCAATCTGGACCATTGCACCTGTTTTTTTTTTGTTTTCTTTTCTTTTCTTTTTTCTATTTTTCTTGTTTATTTAATATATACATAAATATTCTTCTGATGAATATGAGTTATATCTGAAAAGTGCTTAGAATTTTATTTACATTATGAATATGCTGTTGTTGCCATGTTTAAAAACATTTGAAATAGTGTTCGAATTTAAACTTGTTTTAAATATGTTTAAACTTAAAAAAAATCATAACTAAATATCAACAACTCCAGATTTAACAAACTTTATATGCATTTGGGGTAGAAAAATATGTAGAATATTTTGGTTCTGTTGTTTAGCATGTTGGGAAACTTTATCACAGAAGTTTTTCAGATCTGTCCCAAATGCAAATAAATGAATATGGGAGTTTCTGGATATTGTTGTTATTTATTTCCAGCCCATTTAAATGTGCTAGCATGTTGCTGTAATGTTTGTTGCACCCTTGCCATGTTAACCAACTCCTTATAAACTTGTTGGATGCTAGTTTGATCAACTACATAAACTTGGTAGTTGTCCTTTAGTTGTTTTTATTCTTGTGTATGATCTTGTTGGAAGTGATGTTGTTGCACTCTTGTGCCCCCTAGGCCATGCATCATATCTACTCTTGTCCTTGTTCATAATGTTCATGCATCATGTGGTTGAGCACTGCATGTTGATTGATTTTGTTCCATTGTTGCATTGTTGTGTTTGGTTAGAGCCCGGTGACAATACGGAGTACGAGGTTTCTACCAAGGTTGAGTGTGAGGAGCAAGATTACGATCCCTCCGTGGAATCAATAGGCAAGATGACCTTACCCAAATATCACTACTATCTTTGCCTATGCTAGTTGTCTCGCTCTTTAGCTTTTTGCCTCGATGCCTATGTCTATTTGTCAGCCTCCTATTGTTGCCATGAAACTCTCTAACCACCCAACCTAGCAAACCGTTGTTTGGCTACGTAAGCTTTGCTCAGCCCCTCTTATAGCGTTGTTAGTTGTAGGAGAAGATTTTTGAAGATTCATGCTTCATGATGAAGTTATTGTTGGGATATCACAATATATAATCTGTTAAGCTAAATCATCTATATATCTAGTAGTGGGTATAAGGCTAAGACTCTTGCTGGGTGTTTTGTTCCACTCATGCCATCCTAGGAACCGTTTAAACCGGTGTTATGTTCCTTGATTTTGCGTCCCTAACACGGTTGGGGTTTATGGCCCCCCTTGATAACCCGCTTAGCGCTAAAGGTTTTCCAGCAAGGCCCAACATTGGTTTTACATTTGCCTAATAACTAAAACTTGCATAGGGCGTTGCAAACCCGAGTTCTTAATTAAAACCCTGGGCCAGTGCTCCACATGAGTGTTGGTCCAAACTGGGCGTGTTGCGGGGCCACCTCGAGGAAACTCAAGGGCTGGTAAAACATGTAGCTTGTCCCATCCGGTCGTTGCCTGAGACGAGATACGCGCGGCTACTATCAGGGTGTCGGCACGCCGGGAGGTCTTCATGGATTAATTTTACCTTTGTCGGAATATCTTGAGCACGGTATTCCGAGAATACTCGGGTCTTCCCACCTTGGAGTTGCGACTCCGCAGATCATGAGCTTGTGATGGGCTAAGTTGGGACACCCCTGCAGGGTTTGATCTTTCGAAAGCCGTGCCCGCGGTTATGTGGCAGATGGGAATTTGTTAATATCTGGTTGTAGAAAAGTTGACACTATGATTATAATACACTACCAGCGTGAGGAACCGTGATGGTCGCTTTCCAAAGGGGTTCGGGAAGTGAACACGGTGGGGTTATGTTTGACGTGCTTAGTTATGATCACTTTGATGATCGTTGGCACTTTCTCTTCTTGCTCTAAACACGTAAGCTAGTGCTAGTGATGTTGCAACCTTGTTTAGGCCTTTTCCACACCTAAGGCTTTGATAGTATTGCTACCCGGGAACGGGATTGCTGAGTCCTCCGTGGCTCACAGATTCTACACAACACCAGATGCAGGTACCGTTGAGAACTACACAGCTGGTGGTTCAGAGTTGTATTGGAAGTTCGATGAAGAACGCGGGCGATACTACGTGTCTTACCCAGAGGATTAGTAGGGCTCTTACTAGGATGAACGGGACCTTGTGTTGCTTTATTTATGGTACCTTTCATTTGGATCTTCGTCTGTAGTCGGACTCTGATGTTGTTGGATGATGTATGTTAATGAATTTCATTGTGTGACGTGGAGAGTGTAAGCCAACTACTCTTTTACATTTTCGTCCCCACTTTTACATGAGTTGTGCAAAGATACCATACTTGAGATCATTCTAGTATGAGATTATGCCTTTAAGTCGTGCCTCGACACGTAGGAGGTATAGTCTCATACTGGGCATTACATCTATGTAGCGCAAGGGAGATATGTGTATGTATGAATCAGGGAGATATAAAGTTTGAGAGAGATAGTGGAGCCCCGATACGGCTGATCAGTGATGCGTCAGATAGCCGAGAGGGTGAAAGAGATACTCCATCAGTTCGATAATGCAGTGCATGTAAATTTTTTAGAAGTCAAACATTGGAAACTTTGACTAGGTTAAGCAAATATTATTTATATCTACAATACCAAAGATACATCATACGAAACTACATCTCATGATGAAACTAATGATATATGTTTGTCGTTCTAGATGTAAATGTTTTTCTCCACGTACATGGTCAAACTTTGTGATGTTTGACTTTTCAATGAATCTATATGATATGGACCGGCGAGAGTGCCTAAGTCGAGAGAGATCAAGTGTGTGTGAACGAGAATCAGTGAGTGTGCAAAGAGAGTGAGTGTGTGAAAGAGAAGGGGACAACAAACGATAAATCAGAGAGAGAGAGAGAGTGAGAGAGTGTTCAGTTCTTGTGCAAACATATCATGCATGCATCTCCGAGAGAGAAAAGCGAGGTGAGGAGATACATGAAGATAGCTAGTGTGTGATTGTTTACAACGGAGAGAGACACCCCTATAGCACATGTCCAATAGAGGTCTGTCCAACAAGGGACAAAGGTCGAGAGGGACGCATGGAGAAGATGGACGCATGGGGAGGGAGAGAGGGTGTGTCTGTGATAGAGAGATCCGATCAAGATCATGAGGATACTATATGGGTGGGAGATCGAGGGACGAGGTGTGTGTGCGATAGAAAGATGCCCCGAGAGAAATCGAGATAGACCAAGTGAGGGAAAGAGACAATGCACATGTTTGTGATGGAGACTACGAATTAGTCATATACGTACATATAAGGGGGACTGCGTGTGCCTACAATTGAGTGAAGGACAATCATACTTGGCTATGCTTGAGATTGTGTGTGCGCGTGTGAGATGGAGAGAGAACGAGGGAGAGAGGGAGAGTTTTAGATGGGTCTATCAAGTGCAAGTGAGATATGCATGCGTATGTGTGACCCAGGGAGATGGAGAGTTTGATAGAGACAGAGGGAAGAGCTCCGAGACGGCAAAGTGGTGCGTGAGAGAGGTACAGGCAACGAGCCAGGGGATTTGTGTGCGTACGATGAGTGCCCAAGATATTTAGCCTGGATTAGAGAACCATACATAGTGTGCCAGAGATACCAACACATGGAGTGTGCATGCCAACTACAAAGACCCCCCCCCCACACACACACGGAGATAGATAAAGAGAGAGGGAGTGGGACCGACAAGGTCTATGTTTGGATGCGTGTGATAGAATTGAAGATTGTCGGCAAGAGAGAGAACATGAGCGCGAGAGAGGGGGGGTCGTGTTTATGCATCAAATATTTGAATTGGAGAACATGTTGTATGCAATCCACACATGAACGGAGATATGTGTATCAAAGAAGTTCATTAATTTGACTTACAACATGTTCATGGAGTACTATAATATTGTACAACATGCTACTTAGTTAAGGTGTTCAATTTTGGATTTAGCTCACTATTTTGACCTGGTGAACGAGCTATTTCGTTGAATCAAGATATTTCATTTTGGGTTTGATTCTCGTTTTTGAGTGGCTCAAATATTTGTCATATAGTAAAGCGTTAGCAACAAGCATGTAAAAACACATTAGCCCCGAGCATCATCTCACCATCTAAAAAAGAAGTGGCAAGATTTCAAAATTTGATTCGAATCGACTTGGTAATGTAGACGTGGATGCTCGTTCTCCCAAAATTTGAACGAACCGCTAAACACCCTCTGCTTCGTGGAATTCGCTCGACAAAATAAATGGGAGACGCGAAATTACCGGCCTATGTGGGGACACACGTCAATTGGCCCGTTGTACATCGAGGGTAGGTCTGTAACTTCATCCAAGAGCGGCTTCTCCTCGGCCAAAATGATAGGTGCCGAATAATTCATAAACCATGGGAGGCAAAACACTATCTCCTCGGCCGAAATCGCTCGCGCCGACTATTTCAAAACACGCCCTCCTCATTCGAAATCGCTCGCGCCCACTATTTCAAAACACACCCGCCTCCCCCGAAATCGTTCGCGCCCACTGTTTGGGAGAAGCAAACTTACTCTACTATCCCCGACAATCAGTACATAGACCCAGGCCTAGAAGCCTAAAGGCAGGGGTAGAACTGTAACTCCCCCCATATTTTAGACAAATGCGTCCGTAAGACATGGTTTCCCCTCCCAATTCCCCATTCATACATCGTGGGCGCCAAATCACCTTCTCCCCGGAAGCTCCCTTCTCCCTAGTCGCAAAACCTCAGCCCCTCCTCCATGGCGCCCCATCGCACCAAATTCACAGCCGCCTCCTACCCAATGCCGGAGACGATGTCAGTTCGCCGTCGTGCACAGGCCCGTGGGTCTCTTCCTTTGTGCTGCCGGAGCTGCCTCGACGACGATCGCGTGAAATGTACCGGAGCCGATTCACCCCCTCTGTTGTGCATGGCGCCAGAGCGGCTCCAACTTCGCATGAGTCTAGAGCCCCGGCGCTGCTTCCCCATAGTCGTAGACCTTCGCGAAATCTCTGCTTTCCTGCCGCCGGTAGCCAACGCAACTGCGCCAGCCTCACCGACTCGGCAGCTGGAGCTGCCTACTTCACTGGGCCGCAAGATAGGTCGTATACTCATCTCAAATCACTTTATTTAGGCGTCAGTTGTCTAAATTTTTATTCTAGACCAATCGATTCCCAATGGCAAGTAGCACCCCTCGAGGCGGCGTAGCTCCTAGGCTGCCGGTTGGCTGGTGTCTAACATAAGGGTGCGGGGGCACAAGTTCACCACAGAAGCAACACTTAGGTGGCTATCTTAGAGTTGCGTGGGTTGAAGGTATTGCCGCTAGCGGATCTGGAAGACGGCGAGTCTTTGTGGATTAGCCGGGGGCGGCGCAACCACGACAGTGCGGTCGGAGGGGAGAGGGGTTTTAGTCGAAGCTCTCGCCGCCAGGGACGGCGGAGGCAGGCTGCTCTGCCGGTGGTCGCTGCCTCAGCCCGAAGGCATAAGACGGGCATCAAGTCGTCCGGCATAGATCAGACAATACCAAAATAAAATAAAATCATGTGACCCCATTTTAGTTTTCAGTCAACAGATGTGTGACCACTCTCGTACCTTACTTCAGATCAGAGATATGTGTCATTCTTAACATTTTGCCTTTTCTGCATCTTCAGCCACACCGTCTTCCTTCTCACCGCAGCTGCTCCAACAAGGGAAGCATACACCATAAGGGAGCTATTGTCCCCACTCAACAGTTCCCTGCATCGAATGTGTGTGCCCTACTGTGACAGCCACAACAACTGCAGGGCCATCAACAAGTCAACACATGATGCTCACTCCTATGGATGGCGGCCAGATAGGTTGTACCCTCATCTTACTTGTGTGCAACAATTATGGCATTGTTATTCATCTAAGCATGGAAAATAGATTATCACATTTCATTGTATATTCATGCTGATCTGTGAAGAGTCTTGTTCAGGAGTTAACGTTGTTCCATAGTTCAGATAAGCGACTTGTTCTTTAGGTAACATTGTTCCATAGTTATCATCCATCAGCCAATGTTATCCCACAAGCTGGTGATTATACCACTTCTAGTATTACCTATGTTGTTCTTTAATACTTTTGTGTGCCATCTTGTTAAACTCAAGTACAAACAATACATATTATGTAGCTTTCATCTGTGTTCTCCCTTCATTTATGTCGTCTTCTACAGTCACTCATTACATAAATCTAACTACTAGTTGTCTTCCATGCATGTCAGATGTAATTGCACACACTGATATATCCACAAGAACCTCAGGGAGCAATGTAACAGCCCTCAAACTTGATGTCAATGATACCCAATATGATGGAACATGTAAAGGCAGTTCTTCAGAAGATTTACAGAATTATGTCAAATCATATTCACCCCACAAGGTAATTTCTCTAACTTGGCCCGTGATACGGGTACATCATGCATATAATGTCCTGGAGTGCATCTACTCTGTTGCAATGCCTTATGCTTAGCCTGCTGATCATGCATGTAAATATGTCATGCCTTCCTGTTTTTCAGTACCTATTCCATTCATGATGACAAGTTTTCAAATTCAAGTATTGTTATTCTACTCTGTTGCAATGCCATCTGCTTAGTTTGGACATCATGCTTCTGAATATCTTATGCATTGTTATTCATCGGTATGTACTTCATCTGTCTACCATACTATGTTTTTTACATTGAATTGTTGTTCTAGTGGTCTGTTGCAGTGACATCTTAGTTTCCCAATCATACAAGCATATGTTGCCTTAGTATTTTTCTGTATGTATTCTGCTATCACACAGTTTTGCATTCAACAAGTGTTTTTTACACTATTGTCCTATCGTATCCCTAAATCTTACATCATACTCCCTCCGTCCGGATTACATGTCGTAGAAATGGGTAAAAATGGATGTATCTAGAACTGAAATACACCTAGACACATCCATTTATTTCCGGATAGAGGGAATACATATCAATATGTCATGCCTTTCTATTCTTCAGTACCTATTCTATCTCTCTGTCGTAGCATGTTTTATAACTAAAGCACCATTCTTCTATATAAGGCATGCAAGGGGAAGACGGCTATGTTAGCATCCGAAGGGTTACAAAGGTCTTTGCAAAAGATCGAAACGCCAGGAGATAGTAAACCAACTCCAGTGTCCATAGATACTTCTCCAGCATAGAGAAACCTAATTCCTACTAATAATATGCAGATTCAAGTGGCCAAAGAACTAGTCCTCTCCAGTCCAGCAAAAATATGTCAACTCCATTCTAAAAAGTGTGTGAGTATCCTCACATCATGAAATTTTATAGCATTCAGCTCATATTTTCTACATGTTTCTTAGCCATCTATCTTTTAGAAAATAAGCTTAAATGATAGAAGACTTTCCAAAATGGGATCGTGTTTGAGCAAACTATCTTGCGGGAAATCTCTATGCTCCAATGCTGATGTAAGTACCTGCAGTATATCACTATATTTTTACATCAGCATGTATTTTGTTAATCGGTGTTCATCCAACCTTTATCTGATCTAAATTTATTTGTAGCAAGGTGACAATGTTGAATTTTGTAAGTAAAACTACCTCGTAGTTTTGCATAATGAGCTGCATGAGTGTACTATCTCATATCATGCACATTACTAAATTGTAGCGCTATTCTGGTTGCCCAATCATTCATTGTCTCAATGTTGCTTTCATATTACCTTACCTGGATGATGATAGTTGTGCCATATTGTGTTAATTTGGTGTAGGCTGGTGGGGCTGGTTGTCCAAAAGTTCGTTGTGTCAATATTGCTTTTCTATTATCTGACCTGGCTAATTTGGTGCAGGTTGCTGAAGATAAGAAGACAAACTCTGAAAACAGCAAGGCAACCCCATTGTTTCTTTCCGATAAATCTAGTTTAGGTAATATGGCAATAACTCTCAATTAATCTATTCGGTTCCCCTCCTAATTTATGTTATGATGCAGTGGTCGAGACACTCTCCACTATCAATAATACAAGCCTGTTAAAATCCCTATATGAATCTGTTGAGTTTCCTCTGTCATGAATCCAATGGAAAAAATGTATGTTTGTGAATGAATTACTGGCCGAAGCAATCATGGAAATCGTGGAGGAATCAGAGGTGCACATTCTTGCGCAAAAAGAACTGATCAATGTTTTCATAGACAGTGTAGCAAAGAAGAAAGAACTTGCTCACATTCTTATGGGCATCATCCGCGCTGTGGTTGCAGATTGTGTGGTTGTAGATCGTTAAGTTCTGTTCATTTATTTGCACTGGCATCAATTTTTTATTGCCCAATGGATGTAATTTCCTGTATTATATGCTGGATGTGCAACATTTTTCCTTGTATGGCGTACGGTTGCTTAACGCGCCTCGCATTCCAGCTAACTGGTCTTTAGGAAGGCAAAAAAGCAGTGAAATTTTTAGTTGGCAGTACAGTCGTGGGCCCAAATAAAGGAAGTGGCCTACTAAACTTAATGGGCTTCCCTAATGGGCTCGCATGGGCCAAAATTTTCATAGGCCTTTGATTGATCGGTTTTTGTCATGTCCATAATTGTTTGTCGTAATGGGCTCAAATTATAGCTGGGCCGGAATCGACGATATCTAATTGGGCCAACAGACATGTTCAAACTCTACTGGGCCCATTATGTTAATGGGTAGTAACCAGGCCGGGCCGCTAGAAACGAGCCAATAGTTAATGCTCAGCCTGTTACCTCCCGGGTCATTAACAAGCTGACACCTAAGCGCGCAATAATTGGGCCCTTAATTTCACAGGCCGTTAAGAGGCCAATTCTAGGGTCGGGCTATATATGTCCCAATTGTGTTGTGGGCCTTTAGCAGGCCGAAAGCGAAAGCGGGCTAAACTCATTTATGGGTCGTTAAGATGCCGAAACCCAGGCCCGACTTCAAATGGCCCAACTCATTTATGGGTCGTTAACAGGCCAAAACCCAGGTCCGGCTGTAAATGGCCCAACTCATTTATGGGCCTTTAACGGGCTGAAAGACACACCGGGCTGGAAATTGTCCCAACACTTAAATGGGTCGCTAATAGGCCGAAAGACGTACATCCTGAAAATTGGCCCATACATCGAATGGTCCGTTAACAGGCCAAAACCACATAGGGCCTATATTTAGCCTAACTATATAGCGGGCTATTAAAAGGCTTGAACTAACGATGGGCTACAATGGTGTCAAATAGTTAATAGGCCGTTGACGGGCCGAATTGGCACATCTCGTATGGGTCGTGGGCTTAAATGGATCAGACACCAGTAGGCCCTATATGGGCCGGCCTGCTAATTTTGACTGGGCCGACCTCTTTCAGATAAATGGGCCATTGTTGGGCCTTGCCACGTGCCAACGTATCATAGGTGCACCCCCGTACAATGAGTGGATGACATCTATCCCAACGATGATATGACACGTGGATCTTCCGGTCAATGAGAATTTTACACGTGGAAAATCACCATTGGTCGTGGCTGTTAGCGGGTTATCGGATCCAAAACCGAACCCGATAGCTTAACAGCGACCCATTACGGTGGATGCCACATGTCGGTTACCCTTGACGAAAGCACTTCCATGACGCATCATTTATCGTCATGGAAGTGGACACTTCAGTGATGATAATTTTGGTATTGTCATGGAACACTTCTCCGACAGCATAGGTATGACTATCTTGATTCTGTCATAAAATTGTCATGGATGTACATGCATGACAGAAACGTGACCTACTATGACAAACACGTATTATCACGGAAGTGATTTTTTTGTAGTGATAGTCTTGTCATGCTCTGTCTTCTTAAAACAAAGTATAAGTCATGCACTACCCCAGTGTCATCCAAGCAATTGGTTCATACTTTTTAATGCGCCTCAACATTTTCAGTCTCACGCAATACACGAGCGCAAGCCATGGATATAGCACTATGGGCGAATAGAATGCAGTGGTAGAAATTAATATAGAGAAGACAACAAGGAAGATAGTCTCACATCGATGCGACTAATCAAAGGGCTATGGAGATGCCCATCAATTGATATCAATGCGAGGAGTAGGTATTGCCATACAATAGATGCACTAAGAGCTATAAGTGTATGAAAGCTCAAACTGAAAACTAAGTGGGTGTGCATCCAACTTGCTTGCTCGAAGACCTCGGGCATTTGAGGAAGCCCATCATCGGAATATACAAGCCAAGTTCTATAATAAAAAATTCCCACTAGTATATGAAAGTAAAAGCATAGGAGACTCTTTATATGAAAAACATGGTGCTACTTTGAAGCACAAGTGTGGTAAAGTATAGTAGCAATGCCCCTTCTCTCTTTTCTCTCATTTTATCTTATTTTTTCTTTGGGCTCTTTTTGGCCTCACTTCTTCTTTCTTTTTTATTCTTTAAAAAAAACATTTTTGTCCGGAGTCTCATCTCGACTTGTGGGGGAATCATAGTCTCCTTCAAACTTTCCTCACTGGGACATGCTCTACTAATGAATAATGATGATCACACTTCTATTTACTTACAACTCAAAATTACAACTCGATACCTAAAACAATATGACTCTATATGAATGCCTCTGGAACTGTACTAAGATGTTCAATGATCTAGCATAACAAAGATATCAAAAAACGGACAAGTCATGAAAATACCATGATAGCTATCTTACGATCATGCAAAGCAATATGAAAATGAATGCTCAAGTCATGTATATGATGATGGAAGTTGCATGGCAATATATCTCGGAATGGCTACAGAAATGACATAATAGGTAGGTATGGTGGCCGTTTTGAGGAAGATATAATAAGGCTTATGTGTGATTGAGTGTATCATATCACGGGGTTTGGATGCACCAACGAAGTTTGCGCCACATCTCGAGGTGAGAAAGTGCAATGCACGGTACCGAAGAGGCTAGCAAATTGCGGAAAGGTAAGAGTGTGTATATTCCATGTACTCACATTAGTCAGAAAGAACTCACATACTTATTGCAAAATTTTATTAGCCCTCGAAACAAAGTACCACTACGCATGCTCCTAGGGGGGGGGGGTTAATTGGTAGGAGTTAACCATCGCGTGCCCCCGACATTCATGCAAAGATAGACAATCAAGGCTAAATTATGCTCCAACTTCCTTTCATAAAGGGAGACTATATGTGCATGCTTCGGGAATCACAAACCTTAACACCAATATTCCTACTAAACACAACCATCCACTAATACCTCTCACATATTATCATTTTATATCGCGAAACTATTGTAAGGAATCAAACATATCATATTCAGTGATCAACAAGTTTTATGTAGGATTTTATGACTAACCATGTCAAAGAACATGCGGTGCCCCCATGTTTGGTTTTGGTAATTGATGACAATCTCTATGGACTAATGGTTGCCTTGAGTTATATTTGAAGGGTTTGTCCATAGGCTTTTCTTGCAGTCCATTGGTTGGTTTCAAGGAGAGTTTGTGATGACCAAGGTGCTATTAAGGAATTATCCAAAGATTGGTCTTATGAGTGTTGAGCTTATTGCAAGCATGTCTTGAAGAAGAAGAGTGTGTGTGATCATTCATGTTTACCTTAAAGACATCATCTGAAAGTGCGTTATATCGACTAGAGGGGGGTGAATAGGTGATTTTTATGAATTCTTCACTGAGGAATTTACGGGTGAGGAAATTCCTTAGCGAAGAACTACTTGCAGCGAAATAAGTGCTCAAAAGTAAACATAGCAGAACACAAGCATGGTCATGATGATGAAATGAAGACAAGCACAGAGTACAGAAAGCGTAAACACAGGATAACACAGGATGAAGACAATCATACTGAAGAAATTGAACTGAGGACATTGAGAAATTCTTCAGTCAAAGTCTTCAAACAGATATGCACAAGCACACAACACAGTTATGAGGAAATGAAAGAGTTGAGGAAATAGAACCAGTAAGCTTGGCGAAGACAATGATTTGGTAGACCAGTTCCAACTGCTGTCTCACTTATATGTCTGGTTGGAGCGGCTAGGTATTTAAACCTGAGGACACCCAGTCCCGGACACACAGTCCTCACCGTATTCTCCTTGAGCTAAGGTCACACAGACCTCGCCCAATCACTCGTGGTAAGTCTTCAGGTGACTTCCAAACCTTCACAAACTCGGTCACTCGGCAATCCACAATTCCTCTTGGATACTCTAGACCATGACGCCTAACCGTCTGGAAGAAGCACAGTCTTCAAAGGTAACAAACGTCGGATCCACACATGATCAATCTCTTTAGTGATCCTCAATCACTTTGGGTTTGTAGGTGTTTGGGTTTGGGTTTTCCTCACTCGATGATTTTTGCTCAAAGCCCTCGGAGGATGGGATGCTCTCAAATGTCAAGTGTCACTTTCTCTCGGAGCAGCCAACCAGCTAGTGGTTGTAGGGGGCGGCTTTTTATAGCCTAGGGAGCAGCCCGACATGAAAAGACATAAATGCCCTTCAATAATATGACCGTTAGGTGGGTAGATATTTTGGGACAGTGGGCGCGTAGCACAGCAATGGTTGGAAATATGAGTATCAAATTCCTCAGGGCTATCATGTTCCTCACCGTGTAGGCAATCTGCACTGGCAAATTCCTAACTCCACATTCAGAACAAATTCCTTAGAGACCAGAAAACTTCATCTCTGTCACTAAAGAATATGACTGAACTGTATGATATTTCCAATGGCTTCACTCGAAGGGATTGGTAGGTGTAGGATTTTGAGTTGAGCATCACATGGAAATTTTTCCTTAGTATTTCCTCGACCCCCTTTAACAGTACGGTGTTTCCTATGACTCAAGAAAGAGAAAATGAAACTACGAAAACAAAAGTCTTCATGCTTCATGTTCCTCAAATGAGTACCAAGTCTTCAAGGTCACACCAATTTCTTCACTTTCAAAGTCTTCAGAAATCCAAAGTCTTTAGTCGAAGAACTTCATTTTTAGGGGTCGACTTTCTCCGTAAATATCAAACTCCTCATAGACTTATAGACCTGTGTACAATCATAAACACATTAGTCCCTTAACCTATAAGTCTTCAATACACCAAAATCACTAAGGGGCACTAGATGCACTTACAATCTCCCCCTTTTTGGTGATTGATGACAATATAGGTTAAGTTTTCAACGAGGATAAACATATGAAGTGTAAATACTGATATTTAGAAGTTTGATTGCAAGATATAGAAAAACTCCCCCTGAAGATGTGCATAGTAAGGAATTTTCTTTTGAAGCAATGCACACTTGAAGAGTAGAATCATGGAGATCTCCCCCTATATATTCTAGTTCATACACGCATTTGACATATAATATGACGAACTTGAAATGCATGATGAAATACGGTGACTGATGTAATTCAGCATGTGGGCATATACATTAATGAGGAATAAGCATGCAGAAAAACCACAGCAAGAGTATCAGGCCACCATAGAGTTAAGTTTACAACTCGATCCAGAAAGTCATCAGAAGAACGAGAGTTGTAACTTAGCAAAAAAATGCCCATATAAATAGACCCACTTGAAGATTAACTCAAATCCCCCCCTTTGTCATCGAATGACCAAAAGGATCGAAACTGAGGACTAAAGCCCCTGAAGTATCTCAAGTTGATGAAGGAGCACCAGCGTTGTTGGGGTAGTTGGTTGATGTAGGGCCTGTCGCAGTGTCGTCTAAGTCTTCATGCTCGTCAGTGTCGCGCGATGAAGAATAGGAGCTCGCCACTAGGGAAAGAACCTTGACCTTCTTGTATTGCTTCGGTGGAGGAGCAGACCAGTCAAAATCTTCCTTGAGACCCATTTTCTTCAGATCTTCTTCGCTATAAATGTGAGAAAGAACAGCCCAGGTACGGTTGAAGGTTTCATGGAGGTAGTCATGGTTTTTCTTCACCACATTGTGGGTAGCAGTCATGTTGTGAAGAATTGAACCAAACTGACGCTTGACCCATTTGTGATTGCGATCAACCTTCTGGTGAAGACTGAGGAGAAGCTCACGATCAGTCATCACCCTGGGAGCTGTGCCGTGAGGATTTTTCTTGGGTGCGTTGGCGGTAGAGTCATCGGTGGCAGAGTCGTCATTGGTGGAGTAGGATGCAGCTTTGCGAAATTGACCATCCAATGGACGAATGCCTTCATCAATAACAGCAGAAGCCTTGCCCTTGTCATCAGCTGAGGAAATGTCCGTTTGAGGACTTCAATCGGGGGCAAGTAGCTGCAATGGTTCAGTGTATCAGCTATGTAGTTGAGTGAAGACCTTGTTCTGATGAATCTCATAATCCACGGAGCATAAGGCTTCAACTCAAACGGTGACATTGCCACATTGGCCAGAGTCTTCATGAAGAAATCATGGAATTTGACAGGGACGCTATGAATGATATTGAATAGCAGATTCTTCATGATGCCAACGACTTCTTCATTCAACTCGTGGCCCTGGATAGGACTCAATGTCTTCGTCAGAATGCGATAGAAAGTCCGAGGCACGTATAGCAATTCCTTCACGAGGAATTTTGTTCTTAGGGCCTAACCTGGCTTCAATGGCTTCATCAGCACTTGCATATAGTGATCTGTAAGCTCAGGCTCTTGGTACATGCAACAAGCAGCTTCAAGGGGAGGACTGAGAGGCAAAGCACGAAGCAATTCAGTAGCTGGTGCCTTGTAGTGAGTATTTTCAGTCATCTAGTCCAGCACCCATGAATTCACATCTTCAGAGTCTCCGGTGATGTGCAGTGTTGCAAAGAATTGAAGAATGAGTTCTTCATTCCAATCACAGATGTCAGTGTAGAAATTTAACAGTCCAGCGTCGTGAAGAACACTGAGGACTGGCATGAAGCACGGCAGAGATTCCATATCCACATGAGGAATGTGCTAATGATCGAAGACTTTGTCTTTGTTGAACAACACTAAGGAATAAAAATTGGCCTGGCTGGCAGTCCAGAAACGCCTCTTCCTAATGCGAGCAGAGTCATAGGGGTTCTAATCAGTGAAGAATACGTGCTCACCGAAGAAATCAGTAGTTTTGAATTTTTGCTTCCTTGAGAATGGATCCTTTGGCTTGGGTTGAGGAGTGTCAGTTAGTTGGATCACAACCTCAGGAATCGCAATCTCAGGTTCTTCAGGCTGAGGAATTTCTTGTTCCTCTTCAGTGGCAGTATGTGTCCTCAATGATTCAGCAGCAGCAGTTTCTTCAACACTAGTGGTTGGAATGTCTTCATGTAGAGATGGAGTGGGGTGAGTTTCTTCAGAGCCCAATGGAACAGTATGTGCTGGGGACTAAGGGATTTGTTGCAATGGCGTGAACAGAGGGGGAGTTGGGATGCTGACTATCCCAAAAATCATCATTCAACAATGGAGTAGTACTCCCAATGTCCACGTCAGAATTTTGTTCATCCAATTCCTCAACACCGGCGTCTTCAGTAGTGAACTGAGGCATAGGTGAGGAGACAATTGGTGTTGAAGGGATTGCATCCACTTCAATTTCTTCATCCATCTCCTCTGAGGAAGCATCAGAGGGAATGTCTTCATCGGATTCACTTGGAATCACATAATCTTCATCAAAAGAACAAGGTCATTTGATGGCATGGTTGAGACAGGAACATCATCAATTGGGCTGTCAAATGAGCTAGTCAATGGCTTCATCTTCTTCGGGGCTAAAGAATCTGATGAAGTTGATGCCTTCCTTTTCTTCACAGATGCATGCTCTGCAGCCTTGGTCTTCTTCACATCTGATGCAGATGGAAGGATTGGAGTTGGAGTAGGCGCAGGAGGAGCAGAGGAATTTGGTTGAGTTTCTTCATTTACAACTGATGCAGTTGCCCTGACTTCTTCATTTTCTTCACGCGCACCACTAGTGGATGCCCTGGCAATTTCTTTAGCGGCTGGGACGCAGTCATCAGCCCTGGAACTCACATTTTCTTCAGCAGCCTGATTTTCATCAGCGGTGCTGGTGTGCTCTTCTGTTGGCTGAGCAGATGCTTCGGCTTGAGGAATTTCTGGTTGCGATGGAGCTGCAACCTCTCAGTCAGTTTTACAAACCTGACCTTGGCTCCTTGCCAATCAACATAGTAAGCATTGAAGTCATCGCTGAGGCCTTTGATTTCAGCCTGGATCTTCACTAGTTCTTCAATTGTCATAGTGAGAACGTTTTTCTTCAGGTAGCGCTCCTTCCTATACTGAGCTTTCTTCAGATGCCTGGCCTTTTCAAATTCCATTTCTCTTCTTCAATGAAGGCAGTCAAAACATGACTTTGACCAGGTGTGAGGTTCATCTCAGGCAAAGGTGTGTTGGGATCCTTGTGTTGGAGATCGATGAAGTCTAGGATCAGCTTCGAATCCAAAAGCAGTGGCACATTGCTTCCTTTGGCTCTAGCGGCCTTGACTTGTGTGTCTCTGATGATTTGGGCTAGTTCTTCATAATCAGCCTCATCATCATCCGAGGGCACGTGGAAGGCGACCTGCTTTTTGTGAGGACTTGGTCGAGGACCTCGTCCAGCAGTGGCCTTTTTCTTCAGCAGAGAGGGGCCAACTGAGGAACTTGTAGAGGCTCCTGAGGCAATAGATATGCCGGTAGTCCTTTGGCACGTGGCGAGATGCACTGGTGCAGAGGATCTGGTCGGAGCAGCCGAAGACTTTGGCGGAGGAGCTAAGGACTTTGGAGGAGGAGGAGCAGTTTGAGGATTTGGCTGTGAGGGCTTTGAGGAATCTGGCCATGAGGGCATTGCTGAGGAACTTGGCCTTGAGGGCATTGCTGAGGAAGTTGCCTTGAGGGCATTGAATGTGAAGCACTTGGCTTATTCGCAGGCTTCTTTGCTATGGCCTTCTTCGGTTTGCTAGCAGAGGCCTCAGCAGTGGCAGCAGCACCAACAGAGTCTACATTGAATTTCCTCACTGCTTCTCTTGCTTGTCTGGCCAATATGGCCTGGCGCTTGGCCCATTCATCAGGATAATCCTCACCGCGCTTGAGGCTAATGGGATGTTCTTCTTGGCCAGGTGCCAATGGAGGTCTTGGCATTGAGGATTGAGTGCGAATTTTTCATGTACATGGGAGTTACATACGTGTACTCCCTCCACTCTCTTGCCCATCTCCTCTGTATCCTCTGTATGCGCACCTTGCACTGATTTTCGTCCTCTTTTCCAAACTTGGCCTCATCAGGAGTGCAGTAGTCCGCATATATGTCATCAGGGATTTCAAAAGCAGTGTTAATCTCAGGCCTCTTTCCTCCCTTTTGTGGCTTCTTTCCATCAGCCATTTTCTTCAGATGAGGAATTTGAACAATGGAATTCTCTGAAGAAGTATGCAATTTTTCTTTGAGGAACGCTGCAAATGAGTTAAGTTGATGAGAATCTAGTGATTCAGTAGCGGACATGAGTACCTGTGAACAGAGTATAGTTGCGAGAAATTTGGAGAGGTCATATGCATTCTCAAAAGGTTTTGTAAGAATAACAAGTTTGAGGAAATTGACCAGATGAGTCTTGAAGAATTTCACTAAGCGTTCTTTGTCTTAGGTTCCATAGTTGTATAGATTGAGAATCCACACAATTGAGGAATCTTGAAGAAAAACATAGCTTAGAGAAATGAATCAAGAACAGATGACATGTGAGGTGTTTAGTGTGTGAAGATTTGTATAAAAACACCTTTGAGGATTTTGTAGAAATCATTTGAATCAAAGAGGGCAGTAAAAGTAACTTTTAATTACCCTGAACGGAGAACACGACGAACTGGGAAGTGGAGATATGAAGTTCGTTAGTGTAGATCTTGCACGCCCTAACTTGGCCGAGGAAGACAGCTACGGCGGCGGCAGAGTGAAGAAATCCGCGGCCCGCGCGAGTACGATGGCGATGAGGTCGAGGCAGTGAAGCTCTTCCTCACCGGAGACGATGAAAGTAGCGGTGGCGCTAGGGTTTGAGAAGCTCGAGCGGGAGTGAGATCGAGCGGAGTAAAAGAGAAGTGAGGAGGGGGGGTATTTATAGCCATGGTGAAAAACTATTCGCCCGAAGAAATTGGACGAACATGCCCCGGACCCTTCTCATTCGCCTGACATGTGCCACCCACGTACTGAGAAGTGGAGCTTGTGTGAGATCGTGGGTGAATAGATAAGTATTATCGTGGGATACGGGACGATTTGAGCGGCAAAACCAAATTTTTTGGATAAGATAAGTTTTAATGTTGCGTTCGCAAATTCTTTAGCTGTCAAGGACACAGTGAAGATTTTGAACGAGTTTCAAATAGAACGCAGATGAATAATTTGTGAATAAAATGGGTTGAGTTTAGCATAGAGGGGGAAGGGTCCGATTACATTCACTTAGTAGGAAAAACAACTTGAAGAATTAGCAATAAGTGAATGCTGTAGAGGACATAAACTCATATATATATATATATATATATATATATATATATATATATATATATATATATATATATATATATATATATATATATATATATATATATATATATATAGCCAATGACGGAAAAGGTGAAGACAATTCAAAGTTGAAGAACATGAACAACCGAGGAATTTCAAAACAAAAAACTCAAATTCAAGATTTTCAACTTTTGTGGTGGCGCGACCCACCGTATAAGAATGATGATTTCAGACACCGCGTACAATTGTCGTAGGGTTATGAGAATCAAATTCTTCGTTAATTTCTTCACACTTAGAGTGTTATTATTCATTGATTGAAGAAAAACATTTCATCATGTGTTGCACATCTAAGTCATCAATTTTGCATAAGTTTTAGGATGAGTGTCCTATTTAAAGAACATTCGAAGATTCTAAGATATTTAGCCGACACCGCAACTTGCTAAATCTCTTCTCATCCAAGGGCTTTGTGAAGATATCGGCTAGCTGTTCTTCAGTCTTCACATGCTCAATAGAAATGTCGCCCTTCAACACATGATCACGAAGAAAATGATGACGAATTTGAATGTGTTTTGTCTTCGAGTGCTGAACTGGGTTGTGAGCAATCTTGATGGCACTCTCATTGTTATGGAAGAGAGGCACATTCTTCACGTTGACGCCATAATCCTTGAGAGTTTGCTTCATCCACAGCAATTGAGCACAGCAAGAACCAGCAGCAATGTACTCAGCTTCAGCAGTAAATAGTGATACGCAATTCTATTTCTTCGAAGACCAACATACCAAAGATCTTTCGAGGAAATGACATGTACCAGATGTTGACTTGCGGTCCACACGATCACCAGCATAGTCAGAGTCTGAATATCCAACGAGATCAAAAGTCGAGCCCTTGGGGTACCATAATCCAAGAGTTGGTGTGTGAGCTAGATATCGAAGAATATGTTTCACAACCTTATGGTGTGATTCCTTCGGTGTAGCTTGAAATCGGGCACACGTGCAAACACTAAGCATTATATCTGGCCTAGATGCACATAAGTACATTAAAGAACCAATCATGGAGCGGTATACCTTATGATCGAAGTCAATACCATTTCCATCAGTGCACAGATGGCTATTTGCGGGCATAGGAATTTTGACGCCTTTGCAATCTTGCATGCCGAATTTCCTTAGTACATCCTTGAGGTATTTCTCGTGAGATATGAATATGCCATTGCATTGTTGATGAATTTGAAGACCCAAGAAGAATTTCAATTCTCCCATCATAGACATTTGATATTCTTCACTCATCATATAGGCAAATTGATCACTATAACATTAGTCAGTACAACCAAAGATAATATCATCAACATATATTTGTCACACAAATAATTCACCATCATAAGATTTAGTGAAAAGAGTAGAATCAAGTGAACCGGGTTTGAAGCCTTTCTTCATGAGGAATTCCTTCAAAGTATCATACCACGCCCGAGAGGCCTGCTTGAGGCCATAGAGGGCCTTATTGAGTTGGGTTGAATTTGTCAGGATTCTTTGGATCTTCAAAACTTGGGGGTTGAGCAACATATACTTCTTCCTCAAGCTTACCATTGAGGAGTGCACTTTTCACATCCATTTGATATAGTGTGATATCTTGATGGTTAGCATAAGCAAGTAATATGCGAATAGCCTCAAGTCTAGCAACAGGTGCAAAAGTTTCATCAAAATCAATTCCTTCAACCTGTGTGTAGACTTGAGCTACAAGCCGTGCCTTATTCCTTACCATAAGGCCATTTTTATCTTGCTTGTTGCGATAGATCCACTTTGTGCCAATGATATTGTGCTTGCGAGGATCTGGACGTTTGACCAGTTCCCAGACGTTGTTGAGCTCGAATTGATGTAATTCTTCTTGCATAGCTTGAATCCACTCAGGATCCATAAATGCTTCATCTACCTTAGTGGGCTCTGTGATAGAGACAAAAGCAAAGTGCCCACAAAAGTAAGATAAATGTGAAGCTCCTGAGCGTGTGAGAGGACCTGGTGCTTCAATGTCATCGATGATTTTCTCAATCTGCACTTCGTTTGCAACGCTAGGATGAGTTGGTTGTCGCCAAAGAATTTGATCAGCATTTTCTTCAGCACCATTTTCTTCAGCATTTTCTTTAGGTGAAATAGCTCGACGTTCTTTAGGTTCTGGAATGAATTCTTCAGTAGACTCTTCAGTCAGAGTGACATCCTCAGTAGCCTTGAACTTGATAGTTTCCTCAGGTGCTGGTTCATCTATCACAGAAGGTAGGTGCTCTCTTTGTGAGCCATTAGTTCCATCGAACCGCACATCTACAGTTTCAACAACCTTGTGAAGAACGTTGTTGAAGACTCCGTAGGTGTGCGAGTCCTTTCCGTAACCAAGCATAAACCCTTCATGTGCTTTCGGTGCAAATTTTGAGTTGTGATGAGGATCTCTAATCCAACATTTAGCACCGAAGACTTTGAAATAACTCACATTGGGTTTCTTGTCAGTGAGGAGTTCATAGGCAGTCTTCTTGAAGAATTTGTGAAGATATACTCTGTTGATGATATGGCACGCAGTATCAATTGCATCAATCCAAAAACAACGAGACGTTTTGTATTCATCAAGCATAGTGCGAGCCATCTCAGCAAGAGTCTTGTTCTTGCACTCCACGACGCCATTCTGCTAAGGAGTATAAGGAGCAGATAACTCATGAGTAATACCAAGTTCATCAAGATAGTCATCAAGACCAGAATTCTTTAACTCGGTTCCATTGTCACTTCTGATGAGCTTGATCTTCACACCAAAGTTGGTTGAAGCCCTCGAGGAAAATCGTTTGAAGACTTCATGCACTTCATGTATGTAAGTAACAATGTGTACCCATGTGTGTCAAGAGTAATCATCAACAATAACAAAGCCATGTTGAGATGCATCATTTGAAACTGCAGAATAATGGTTAGGACATAAGAGATCCAAGTGAAGCAATTCAAATTGTCGAGTAGTAGTCATATTAGTCTTCGCTGGATGCTTGGGCTTTGTCATCTTTCCAGCTTCACAGGCTCCGAATAAGTGATCCTTGAGGAATTTGACATTCTCAATGCCAATGACGTGCTTCTTCTTCGCAAGCGTGTGCAAATTCCTCATGTGTGCATAACCAAGTCGTCGATGCCATAGCCAGCCTTCTGAAGCTTTTGCATGTAGACGCACAACTGGTTGAGGTCCTGTAGAGAAATCAACAATATACATGTCTCCTCTCCTAGAGCCTTCGAAGACTTTGGAATTGTCACATTCCATGATCACAACACAATGATACTTGCCAAAGACTACAACCATATCAAGATCACAAAGCATTAAGACAAATATGAGGTTGTATCCTAAGGACTCGACAAGCATGACTTTGTCTATGTGTCGATCCTTTGAGATCGCAACCTTACCTAGACCCAATACCTGACTTTTGCCTTTGTCAGCGAAGATGATATGCTTCAGATGAGATGGAGATAAGGGAGCATCCATCAATAGATTCTTGTCACCAGTCATGTGATTTGTACATCCACTATCGAGGACCCACTCAGTGGCTTTGGGTTGATCATCCTGCAGATGAATTAGTGCAGCTTACGAACTCATATACTTCATCAATGAAGAATATGGCATCAATTCATCAGATCAATTTCATCAAGCAATGCAACAGATAAAGCAGTATGGGGACATGAGAAATGAGAGTTCATTTCTTCATGATTAGCCTGCGTCCTTTCAGGCACTTTTCAGGTCTCCATCAAATTCTTCAAACGTTTGACCACGTCTGGAGACCTGACCCTGTAGAAGAGATTAGTTCTTTTTCTTCACCACCCACATCTGAAGGGGTGGCAAAGAGTTCATCACTCCGCGACCTCCATACGAGAAAGGTGGCATAGAATCCATCCCATTTCGTTTCACATAAGAAGAGTTAGGATAAGCATATGAATAAGCAGATAAATTCTTTGAGGACTTATGAACATAATGGTTAGAAGAATAATGCTCATATTTGTGGGAGATATTGACCACGGGTGTCCTCGTCGACCACCCATGGTATTTCAAGACAATTGGAGGCCGCCTGTTACCCCCCGGCCACCTGCTCATCAGGCCGCCTCCTAGGACAGCTCAGCCCAGGAGCCAGCTGCCAGCAGGCAGCAAGGGCCCGAACAGGCGGCAGCTCCATAGCCAGCAGCTAGCAGACGGTCCTACGCCTCCCCCTCGGGACGCGTGCTGGGGGACCACGACACAGCTAAGGCATGGCTACAGTTGAGCATGTCCTTAGAGAATCTATAACGACGTGGCTATAGTGAATACGTGTCTTATGGGTGCCTCTTAAGCGACATATCACTGTAGCCATGCTGCCAGTGACCAAGCCTCGGTCAGAAGAAGCCACGACCCCACTACCCACAGACGGCAGGGCCAGCAGGCGGCCGGCCCCACCGGCCAGTGGGTGAATCAGAGACAAGCGGCCCCTGGCAGGCGGCCGGGGGAGATGGTCCGCCTAGTAGCAGGCGGCTCACCATACCCTAGGAGTCTGAACCTCATCAAGATGACAAGACAGGACGTGGTGGCAGTGTATGGCAGGAGACGGCGGCACTGTAGCCACTTCCCTCCTGACGATGCTGCCGTCAGCAGAAGAGCGCCCACAGTGAAAGGCAATCACGAGGGCCCACAGACGGCGGGCCATAGCAGATGGTCGGAGAGGCCGGCACCCAAAGACGCTGCCAGCTGGGGGCCATTCCGCCTGGATTACTATTTGTAAGTGCATCTAGTGCTACCCGTAGTGGTTTTGGAGTATTGACGACAAACCTGGTTGAGGGACTAATGTGTTTGTGAGAATTGCAGGATAACACAGGTAGTAGTCCCTCATTGATTCGGTTAACCTACTGGAGATGACCCCTAAAAATGTATGAAGATATTGATATCAGTGGTGGTATATGAAGATAATCATATTGAAGACTATGACATGAGAAGACATTGTGTGAAGACTATGGAGAGCGAAGACGTAGATGTTTCGTTGTTTCCTTTTCTTCTTTGTTGAGTCATAGGAACCACCGTATTGTTAAGTGGGATCCAAGTGAACTAAGTCAGAGTGACTCAAGTGATGCTCAACCAAATCCTATGTCTTCGAGCGAAGACTATGAGAGCAAATCTTATCCAGAGGCGGATGAGTCAGCTTTACTTGGAGCTCAAGTAAAGTTGCCGTGTGTGTTTGAAATCTGACCATTGGAACACGTGTCAGTTCCTTAGTGACCCAGGGTCACTTCGGACAAATCAGGTCGGGTTGCCCAGTGGCTATAAATAGCCCACCCCCTACACCATAAATTGGTGGCTGCTCAGAGTTATTGCACGGCTTTTGTCATTTGAGAGCAACCCACCTCCAAAGCATTTGAGAGAGAAATCCTTGCGAGGACAAAGCCCAAACACCCAGAGCCAACGAGTGTTAGGCATCACTGAAGTCTTTCTGTCTGTGTGACTTGAAGACTTATTACACTTGAGGATTGTGTTTCCTCCAGCCGGTTAGGCGTCGCGTTCTGAGCATCCAAGAGTCATTGTGGATTTCCGGTGAACGAAGTCTGTGAAGGTTTGGAAGTCTACCTTGAAGACATAACAGAGTGATTGGGCGAGGACTAGGTGTCCTTAGCTCAAGGGGAACAAGGTAAAGACGCGGTCTTCTAACTTAAATCTCAGCCTCCCTAACCATACGTACAGTTGTCACAACAACTGGAACTGGTCTAAAAAATCACTGTCTTCCCCGAGCTACTGGTTCTATCCTTTCCTTCCCTTTAACTACTACTCTATGTTGTGAAGACATTGCATGCTTGCCTTATCTGATT
Organism: Secale cereale; assembly: GCA_902687465.1. NCBI lineage: Eukaryota > Viridiplantae > Streptophyta > Magnoliopsida > Poales > Poaceae > Secale > Secale cereale. The sequence goes on along the minus strand of LR738711.1, from coordinate 151,184,948 downwards.
GTCTTCACTGAGTATCTACTTGTTGTGATTGGCTTCATTCCTTCTTCCTTTATGATCACTACTGCCTAGTTGCTATTAGTCTTCATGCTTTCACTTCATTGAATACATGACTATGGCTTATCTAGTGTAGTCCACTTTCCGCTGCATACTAATAGGCTTGAGCTTATCGTTTATCTTCGAAACTACCATGTTTTGAAGCATTTCATAAAAATCGCCTATTCACCCCCCTCTAGTCGATATACTGCACTTTCAATTGGTATCAGAGCAAGGTACTCCCTTGTTCTGTGTGATTCGGTTTAACCACCTGGAGTTTTAGCTATGTCGACTACAGGGATAATCAAAGTCTTGCTGCGTGCCCCGTCTTCGATGGCACCGAATATCCCTACTGGAAGAACAAGATGCGCATGCATCTTGAAGCCATTGACGTGGACCTCTGGTTTGTCATCAAGAACGGCGTTCCCAAGACTGGTGAAGGCATCACCCCTGCTGATGTCAAGAGGCTCGTTCAATTGGATTCAACAGCCAAGAACATCATCTGTGGTCATCTGACCAAAGGACAGTACGGTCGTGTAAGTGCTCTGGACACGTCAAAGGAAGTTTGGGACTGGCTCTCAAAGGTCAATGAAGGAGTCTCTACCCAGAGAGATCAAAGGATCAGCGTCCTTCGCAATCTCTTCAATTGCTTCAAGAGACATGACAATGAGAATGTCCAACACACTTTTGATCGTCTCACTGACATCACAAATGAGCTTCAAACACTTGGCGCCATTTGAGATTACCAAGCATGAAATTGTCAAGACCCTTCTGAGATCACTCGACAACTCATTTGATATCCTTGCACTGATGATTCAAGAACGCCCTGACTTCAAGACTCTCGATTCGTCTGATACACTTGAGAGGCTCAACACACATGAGTTCCAGCTATCTGAGAAGCATGACATCTATGGTCCCAATTATGGCTGATCTCGCGCCTTAAAGGAAAAAGCCATTTCCTCATCCGAAGAAGAATCTGACTGCAGTTCTGATGATCCTGAAGACATTGGAAAGGAGCTTGCCATGCTTGTGAAGAAGTTCCAGAAATTCACTAGGAAGAAAGGCTTCAGAAAGTCTTCAAGATCCAGCTCAAGAAATGATGAAGCTTCTACTCATGACTACAAGAAGAGAACATGTCATAAGTGCAAGAAACCTGGTCACTACATCTCTGAGTGTCCTCAGTGGGAATTCATCTGGCAAGGCTCGCGCTTTTGTTGGCAAGGAAATGGATTTTGAGGAAGAGTCTGCTTCTGAAGAGGCGGAGGTGGAGTCGGAGGAAGAGTCTGATTCTGGTGCTGCAAGTCTGGCTTTAGCCACTGCCTACGTGGGCAAGTCCATCTTCAACACTGAAGACAATGGCCCCGTCCCCAACAATGATGATGAGGACGACGATTTTGCACCCACCTTCTGCTTCATGGCACGTGGTGCCAAGGTAAAATCATGCGATGCTTACTTTCAAACATCTAGTGAAGATGACTCTGATTGTGAATCAAAACCTAGCTACAAAGCACTTGCTAAAATTGCCACTGAACAGTAGAAAGCCATGGAACATATTCAAAAACTGTTAGACAAAAGTGATGACCTGTTGGACGCGGAAATGACCCGTTCTCAATCCTTAATTGAAGACATAAAAAATCTTCATGTTAAGTACAAAGAACTTGAAGGTCTTTATGAATCGCTTTCAAAAACTCATGAAAAGCTTTCCCACGATTACATTCAAAGGAAACGAGAACTTGAGAAAGTGAAAGCGGCTCATGAAGATCTTCAAAAGGAGAATGAGTCACTCCGCGCGCAACTAATCAGCTCCACTCACGAAGAGTTTGAACCACCATGTCTAAAATGCATTGAACGTGATAATGCTACATCTGTTGCTGAATGCTCTACTGCTGCCACTGTTGCAATATCTTCAACTATTGATGTGGTAACTAACCCCTCTGCTGAGGAAACCACTACTATTGCTGATGAAAATGCTAGGTTGAAGACTTTGCTTGAAACAGTGATGTACAAAAGCCTCAAAGGGCATCAGACTCTATGTGATGTCCTCAAAAAGCAGATACTGAACCGAAACCCTAGGAAAGAGGGTGTTGGGTTCAACAGGAAAATGAATGTTGATGGATCATATTGGAAGCCTGAGCAGTATCCCAAAACCACATGGGTTGCTGCAAAGGAACCTATAGTGGATCCATCTACCTTATCTGGCTTCACTTGTGCTAATCCTGTTATCATTGATGAATCCTTTGATGCAAACTATAAACTGTTTAAGAATCAAAATGGTGAAGTGTTTGCCAGGTATATTGGTACTAACTGCAGGAATGGACCACCTATGAAGAAGATCTGGGTACCCAAAGGTTGTCTTGAGAAGCTTCCAGCAAATACTGTCATAACACCCCCTGGGATGAAGACCAAACCCAGACCAAAGGCTTCATATGGTCCTAAGGCTTCATACAACCAAAGGACTCATCCGAGTCACCCTAACGCGAATGTTTTGCAGGGAAACCATACTCAGACCCATGAATATGAGCGTGTTTCTTCAAACCGCTATGTTCATAAATCCAAGAATTTTTCTGCCTATTCTTATGAGTATTATTCTCCTCCTACAAGACTATTTGCTAGGGCCCCAAAGCCAAAATTCTCAGATGCTGCTCTTAGACTCATTGCTTCTAAGCCACCCCTGAAAATGTGGTGGTTAAGAAGAACTAACTTTCTCTTGCAGGGAAAGGTCTCCAGCCTATGATCAAAGGCTTCTGATGCTATTGCTCGGGACCTAAAACACTTGTTGGGCACAAGATCAAATGCCCAGAATAACTTACTGCTCATACTATTCATAAGTCACTTGCTGAACATCTCATCAGTCCGAACTTTCATCTAAGCTTTCGTAATCCACTTATGCATCAAAGGTTTATGCTTCACAATGGCTTTTGGTGAAGCCTATCCTCCTAACTGCATTGTAGGGGGAGACACCAAAGTCTTCAGAATGGATTATGGATAGCGGATGCACAAATCATATGACTGGTGATCGAAATCTTCTCATGGACTCAACTTTACGTCGATCCAACAAGAGTCACATCACATTTGCTGATATTGGTAAAAGCAAAGTGTTGGGTCTAGGTAGAGTTGCAATCTCAAGAGATCAGCACATGGATAAAGTCATGCTTGTTGAATCTCTTGGCTTCAACTTAATGTCTGTCTCAATGCTTTGTGACTTAAACATGATTGTGATCTTTGGTAAATTTTGTTGCATTGTACTAATGGAATCTGACAAGTCTTTAGTATTTGAAGGATACAGAAAAGGTGATCTGTATATGGTAGATTTCTCAGCTGGACCGCAGATGGCCGTATGTCTTCTAGCAAAAGCTTCAGAGTGCTGGCTCTGGCATCGGAGGCTAGGACATGCTGGCATGAGGAACTTGCGCACTCTCGCAAAGAAGAAGCATGTCATAGGCATCGAGGAAGTCAAGTTCAAGAAAGATCATCTATGTGGTGCATGTGAAGCTGGGAAGATGACTAGAGCCAAGCACCCCTCAAAGACAATCATGACGACATCTAAACCCTTCGAGCTGCTCCACATGGACTTATTTGGCCCTACTCACTACTCCACATTCTCTACCATAGCCTGTCTCTATGGCTTCGTCATTGTTGATGATTACTCAAGATACACGTGGGTGCACATAATACTCTACAAGAGTGAAGTGCAAGATGTCTTCAGACGCTTCGCCAACCGTGCCGTGAACAATTATGGCATCAAGATCAAACATATCAGAAGTGACAATGGCACTGAATTCAAGAACACTGGCCTCGATCTTTATCTGGATGAGATGGGAATCACTCATGAATTCTCATCCCCATATACACCTCATCAAAATGGGATCGTTGAGCGCAAGAACAGAACTCTAATTGAGATGGCTCGAACGATGCTCGATGAGTACAAAACACCAAGAATATTCTGGCCCAAAGCTATTGATACTGCATGCCATATCATCAACTGTGTTTATCTTCACAAGCTTCTGAAGAAAACATCCTATGAACTCCTCACTGGAAAGAAGCCAAATGTAAGCTACTTCAGAGTATTTGGAGCTAAGTGATGGATCAAGGATCCTCATCATAAGTCAAAATTTGCACCCAAAGCTCATGAAGGCTTCATGCTCGGATATGGAAAAGACTCACACTCCTACAGAGTCTTCAACATTTTTCTCTATAAAACTGCTGAAACTGTGGATGTGAGGTTTGATGAGTCAAATGGATCACAAAGAGAGTCCCTAGCAAATGTGATAGATGAAGCTTCACCAAATGAATCTATCAAGCTAATGGGAACTGGTGAGATCATGCCTTCTGAATCACAACCTGATGAGGAACTCATCATCTCTGCTCCAAATCAACATGACGACAATGCTCAGCCTGAAGACATTACTCCTGATGAAGACAATGTACATCAAGAGCAAAATCTTCGTCCAGCTCATCCTCGTGTTGCAAATGAAGTACAAGTTGAGAAGATAATTGATAGCATAAATGCTCCTGGTCCACTCACTCGCTCAAAAGCAACACAGCTTGCAAATTTCTGTGGGCACTTTGCTTTTGTCTCAATATTTGAACCCAAGAAAGTTGCTGAAGCTTTTATGGAGCCTGAATGGATTCAAGCAATGCAAGAAGAGCTTCGACAGTTTGAGCTGAACAATGTGTGGGAACTTGTCAAGCGTCCTGATCCTCGAAAGCACAACATAATAGGCACAAAATGGATCTATCGCAACAAGCAAGATGAGCATGGTCAAGTGGTCAGAAACAAAGCTCGTCTCGTTGCTCAAGGATACACTCAAGTTGAAGGGATTGAATTCGATGAAACATTTGCTCCTATGGCTAGACTTGAAGCTATTCGTATACTGCTAGCCTATGCAAATCATCACAACATACTTCTATATCAAATGGATGTAAAGAGTGCCTTTCTCAATGGAAGAATTGAAGAAGAAGTGTATGTTGCACAACCACCTGGCTTTGAAGACCCAAAATGTCCTGATATAGTATACAAGCTCAACAAGGCACTGTATGGCCTCAAACAAGCGCCTCGTTCTTGGTATGGCACCCTCAAAGACTTCCTGAAGAGAAAAGGCTTCAAACCTGGATCCCTAGATCCCACACTCTTCACGAAGACATATGATGATGAGCTATTTGTCTGCCAAATCTATGTCGATGACATTATCTTCGGCTGCACGGACAAGAAATATAGTGATGAGTTTGGTCACATGATGCAACAACAATATCAAATGTCCATGATGGGTGAGCTGAAGTTCTTCCTTGGTCTTCAAATTCGTCAGCAAAGCAACAACATCTTTATATCTCAAGAGAAGTACCTTAAAGACTGCCTAAAGAAGTTTGGAATGCAAGACTGCAAAGGGTACTCGACGCCAATGCCTGCTAAACATCATCTGGGTCCCGACGCCAATGGTAAAGAGTTTGATCAACAGGTATACCGCTCCATGATTGGTTCTTTACTCTATTTATGTGCATCTAGGCCAGATATTATGCTTAGTGTTTGCATGTGTGCTCGATATCAAGCGGCACCAAAGGAGTCGCATCACTTAGCTGTGAAGCGAATACTTCGATATTTGGCTTACACCCCAACACTAGGATTATTGTATCCAAAGGGCTTAGAGTTTGATCTAGTAGGATTTTCAGATGCTGGTTATGCTGGTGACAAAGTTGATCGCAAGTCCACATCAGGCACATGTCACTTTCTAGGACGATCACTTGTATGTTGGTCTTCAAAGAAGCAGAACTGTGTATCACTCTCCACTGCTGAATCTAAATACATTGTTGCTGGATCTTGCTGCGCTCAGCTTCTCTGGATGAAGCAAACACTCAAGGACTATGGAGTCCATCTGAAGCATGTGGCACTCTACTGTGACAATGAAAGCGCCATCAAGATTGCCAACAACCCAGTTCAGCACTCGAAGACAAAGCACATTGAAATTCGTCATCACTTTCTCAGAGATCATGTTATGAAGGAAGATATTGATATCATACACGTCAACACTGAAGAGCAACTGGCAGATATCTTCACAAAGCCCTTGGATGAGAAAAGGTTTTGCAAGTTGCGGTGTGAGCTAAATATCTTAGAATCCTCAAATGTCCTGTAATCATGCACACATCCTAACACTTATGCATATTGATGACTTAGATGTGCAACACACGAAGTAAAGTATATCTTCAATCAATGAAGACTTACATTCTAAGTGTGAATACATTAACATGGAATTTGACTTCGGAGTGCCACAATAATTGTGCGCCGTGTCTGGGTCTAATACTTCCTATACGGTGGGTAACGCAACCACCAAATTCTTGTTTAAAGCATTTCTCGTGGCGTTACATTTGCAAAGTCTTCGCACTTGGTTTGTCTTCCTATAGGATATATATATATATATATATATATATATATATATATATATATATATATATATATATATATATATATATATATAGAGAGAGAGAGAGAGAGAGGGAGAGAGAGAGAGAGAGAATTGTGTTCTGTCCTCAACAGCATTCACTTATAGCTATGTCTTCGTATTTGAATCTTTTGGACTAAGTGAATGTGATCGGACCCTAACCTCTCTATGCTTTCTCATCTCACACTCTGTCTATCCAAATCATATGCATTCTGTTGAAACAGTCGAATATCTTCTCTGCGTCCTTGTCAGCAGAAGATACGGAGACAAACTTTAAATCTGATTTTAATGCTCCATCTGTTATGCCTGAAACCCGGAGAAGCCGGAACAACCACTCCGACAGTCGTGGTGTACATGGGATCGTGGGACAACTCCCAATGCATTACATGACTGCCACGTGTCACTCGTACATGAACCGTCAGGGGCACCTGAGTAATTATGTTGTTCCGTCTCCCATCCCTATAAATGCACGTCCCATCATGGTCAAAAGTTTCTTCTACCATCTCTCCACCTCGACCAACCCTAGCGCCACCGCTAGCTTTCGACGAAACCGGCGACGAAGCGCTTCGCTGCCGCAACTTTGTCGACGCCGTCCTCACGCCGGCCGCGGACATCTTCTGCTCCGCCGTCGCTGTAGCTGTCCTCCGTCGCCAAGTTAGGGCACGGAAGACGGAACTGCTGGGCATCCAACTCCTACTCCGTCTAAGCAGTTCATCGTGTGGTAAATAAAACTTGCCTTTTACCATCTTCTAGATCCATAAAGATTCATCTACTTTACCACAAGAGGTTTCTGCCTACTTAGATATATAGATCTATTCTTTCTGCATCTCATATCTTGCCTAGTACATTCACATATGCTTCAACTATAATTAGATTCCTCACTTGTAGTTATTCATGGATTCATACAAATCTGGAACCAACTCCCATGAGTGAATGTCTTCGCACTATGAGGTCAAAGTCTTCAAAACAGTTTTAATCTTCAAAACTTCTGAGAATGTATATGACCTCTTCCCCTTCCCTCGCATCTCTAATGCTGTCACAGGTACATGTCCGTGGGAGAATCCCTAGGTTCTCATAGTCTGCATTCATTTGCAAAGCTTTTGCAGCGTCACATTCATTCCCCTGAAGACAGTTCCTGTCTGACCAGCATACCGAAGCATTTGCCTGTTTTGAAGCCATTCAATTTGAAGCCCTTCAGGTTGAAGCAAATGGCAACTGACAAGACAGTAAGAAAGGGTGGCAGACAGCGCCGTGGCAACACCTCCATTGATTTGCCTCCTGATCTCAGTGAGATATACAAGACTGATCCAGAGGAGGATTACAATCAGAGGAAGACACGAATCCAATGGATTCGAAGATACTGGGCTGAACAGTGGTTCAAGAATAGGTTCGTGACCCAAGAGTATGCTGAGAAAAACGCCATCAAGCATCCATGGGGAGATATCACTTATAAGAATCTCCCCCCCAGGACTCGTGCTGAAGCCATTGCTCAAGGCTTCTATCCTTGCATGGTCAGAGGGCCTCAGCCTGCTGATGTTGATCCAAGCTCTCTGCTCTAGTGTCGCGACGACAATATGTTCAAGTGAAATCTTCAATTCGCCCAGAACTCGGCCAAAAAGAATAAGAAGCTTTGGGGATTAGACTTCAATCCTGGCCCCTCTGCGCCCCGCGCTGATGGCACGCGCGAAGCTGAACTGAATTTGGTTGGGCCCTTCTACAACCTAGAGGGCCTCATCAGTCACATAAGGGTTCAAGGGGCAGATGTGGATCAACCCGAAGCAGATGATGACTCTGAAGAAGCACCTGCAACGCCGAAGCCCCAGAAGAAGAAATCAAAGGCTTCGAAGACTACTCCTCCAAATGCGTCTAGAGTGAAGCCTTTGGCCACTGCTCCACCTGCACCAAGTGTGCAATCTGAGGAACACTCTCGTATCTCCAAGAGCAGACAGCTGAAGAGATAGCCAACACGCAACCCCAGTCCAACTCTCACTCCTGATGCAGTATTGAAGACTGCCAATGATGCCCTTGATCTCTCAGGTGATGAAGATCTTGGTGATGATGCTCAGGAGCTATTGATCAAGAGCAAGCAGGATGCTGCAATCTTCAATGATTTGCCGCTCTTTGACATTGAAGTGCTCAATAACTTCATTGATGAATGGTTTGACACACCCAGTCTGAGCTTCGACGATCTTCAACTTCCAGTTGGCCTCAGCGTCTCCTTCCATGGCGCCATTGCTTCTGAGCTGGCTCTGGCCCAAAGAATTGTTGAGCTGAAGCAGAAGATAGATATGAAAAGGCTCAATTCAAGAAGCATGTGGACAAGCTCAGCGTGCAAGAAATTCAAAACTTCAAAGTTATGATGCACGAGCTCAAGGAAGCCTTTCGCCAGCGGCGTGAAGAAGCTAAAGGTTCTCGTGAGCGAATCAAGGACTTCGCTGCAAAATGCGTTCAAGCATTCAATGAAGCTGAAAAGCGCAAGGCACTTGGGCGTCCTGGCATTGACCCACAGATGGCTGCCAAGAAGAAGAAGAAGCAACCAGTACCCGAAGCTGAAGAATCGGGGCAGGAAATGCCTCGCATAGTCTTCCCTGCTAGCATGACTGGCTCGAAGCCTAAGGCTACCCCAACCGGTTCAAAGCTCAAGAAGAATAAGGTGGCTGAAGCTGAAGCTCACAAGTGTAAGCTATCTACTGATGAAGCTCCACCCACCAAGAAGCGCAAGACTAAGAGGGATAAGGCTGCTTCCAAAGAGCCTATCTTTGTCGAGCCAATCTCAGTTGCTCGCCCTGCATCTGCCCAGAGAGAACGAAGACTGACTGTTCATGAGCCTGCTCCCACAGAGGCTAAAGACATTCCAGCTATTGACCCCACCGCAGCTGAAGACATTGGTCCTCAAGACAATGTTGAAGATGATGAAGTCCTTCCTCAGATCGAATACAACATTGAATCTTCGCCTGTTCTTACGAATAGCGAACGCATCAGCATTGGTCGTCCATTGACGCCAATTGCTCAGGATGACTCGTGGGCTGATCACCCACAGGATACGCAAGCCACTCCCCAGCAAACTCAAGACACCAGTATGGTGCTTGAAGATGAAGACTTTGAGGCCCAACAACCTCCATCTCCTCAGGCGTCGCCATCTTTTCTCAGGCTTCACAAAGGACCAAGGCCTCAAGTCGTCACCCCAAGTGTTCCAGAAGGAGTAGAGCAACCATCTACACCTGATGCTGCTCCTACTGGAAACCCCTCAGAATCTGAAGCCAAAGCGGCTGAAGATATTCCGGCTGCATCAGCCGAAGAAGAACCACCCCAACAAGAAGAAGAACGTACTACCACACCCCCTGTTCTCGAGGAGAACGTGTCCGACCCTCCAACTCCTGATGTGGAGGCTACAAATTCAGAGGCTGCCACCACCAACACGTAAGCCAATGACGTGGTCATGGCTGAAGCTTATGTGGCACCTGAAGACACTGTGGCGCCTGAAGTAACTGCGTCTGAAGTAACTGCTCTTGAAGCCAGTGTTGTGCCTGAAGCCAATGCTGCATCTCACGCCAATTTGCAGCTTGAAGAAAATGCCTCTGCTCCTGTTCTGCCTCCACGGCCTCATACCATTGAGCAAGCATACAACAAGGATGATCAGCTTGTTACTGTCCGGTGGCCCATTCTGATTCCGCCACCTACCACTGAACCACGTGCTGCTGGTCCTCAGTTTGATCATCATGTCGCTCACAGGCCCCAAGTTCAGAAGCCTAAGCCAAGACTTCCAAGGTTTCCAGGTATTGCAACCTCTTCAGGGTCATTCAATGCCAATAGTTTCACTGCGCACAACACCTTCTTTGACAACGCCAAGAACCCATATTCCAAACCAAGAATATCATCAGACAGGTTCTGGAGCCATCAACAGTGTAGCTACCACTCAAGAGTACTCTATGATCAAGGGCGCATTTTCCCTCATATGCGTCTTGACACTAAAGCTATTGCTAGTTTGCCCTGCTTGGAGGAAGCTCTTGACTGCTTCCGTGATGCTGGCCTACTCAATTTTGTCATAGATAAAGAGCATTGGAATGAAGAGCTACTTCTGCAATTCTATGCAACACTCCACATCCGAGGCTACAGCAGGGATCCGAAGACATGGGTCCTTGAGTGGATGACAGGCAATGTGCATCATGAAGCTAAAGCCTTTGATCTCATTGAGCTTACAAGCCTGCCCACTCCAGGAGATCTATATGAACCTGGCTGTCAACTGCACACTGAAGCCTTGGAGAGTATCTTTCAGAAGCGTCAGCCCAACATGAGCCAAATGCTCAGCATGATGAAGCCTCTGCCAAGTGATGCTGAATACCCTAAGGAATTCTTTGTTGAAGACCTCGAGTACCTGCTGCACACCATCTATCACATCATAAGGCGTACTCTATGGCCAATCAAAGGACATTCTTCATCAGCCAAGCTTGAAGGCACTATGAAGACTTTGGTCTTCTATATCTTCAATGGCATCAGCTTCAATGCTCAAGATTTCCTCATTCGGCAAATGGCTATGTCTGGAGCTGATCTATTGGGTCTGAAATTTTATGCCCCTTGGATAATGCGCCTCATCAAGTTGCACTTAGATGTCACCTATCAGCCCTCTGCTCGCAACCATCAGATTTTCTTGCCTGAGGTTGATATGTCAGCTGAAGCCATCTACCAAGAGCCTGCTAAAGAGCCAGTTAGTCTTCACAATGCTGGTCATCAAAGCTTCACTCAGCAGATTGAAGGAGTCCCAGCAGTCTCATGCGTCTATCCTCTGGCTGGCCGTACTCGTCTACCTCGACACGCTGAGACCGAAGCCACTGAAAGCACCATCGCTCAAAGGCCTCAGAAGTGATCTCGTGTCCTGGACAACCGAGAGCTTCTAGTAGCCCTTCATCAGAAATAGGACAAGCATCACCTCTGGTTAAAGCGTCAGATGCAAAGCCTCTTGGTGGGTGTCAATCGTATTCGCAATCTTGCCACCAAGAATGCTTTTGTTGCTCATGAAACATGTCGGAGGTCTTGGAAGAGTTTGACCTTGCTGAGTGCTGAAGCGGATCTTCAAGACGATGGCTTCACTAAGAGATTCAAGTTTGACAACACTCCTCCAAGGACTGTTGTTATGCGTCGAACTCCATCTCTTGAAGATTCTGAATACTCCTCCTCCGCTGCAACAATTGACGCCAGGGTGATCGATGATCAGGATGATGCTACTTCACCGCCTCCTACTTCAGTGCGCATCGACACTGCACCAACCACTTCCGCACCGCCAAACAACAACACCGACCCTGCATCCTCTTCTGCTCCAACTGGGAATGAGTAGAGGCTCTATGTCTTCAAACCTTTTTGGTCCTTACTGACAAAAGGGGGAGAAGCATATGAGTTGATAGTCTTCAAGCGGGTCCATATTGGCGGGTGCTTTATAATTTGCCTAGTGCTTACAACTCTCGTTTTGCTACATTTGGTTCTTTGAGTTGTAACACTTAAACTGATGGTCGTCTGCTACGTTTTTATGCTACCCTATAATGCGATGATAAATTCCACATCTGCTACCTTATATTCCGCACTTAGTCATTATGGCAGACGTCCATTTTTCATTATGCATGTCATTATATTCGACATATCAATTATGCATGATGAATTGTCTTCACAAGTTGAAGAGGATCTCCACAAGTACAACCTGCCATGTGCATTTGCGTTCAAAGGCAAATCAACCATATGCACATCTTCAGGGGGAGCCTTTTGCTACTTACGAAGACAATACCTTTATCCTTTACAATTTCACATATCTTTATCCCCGTTGAAAACTTCAACCAGTTTGTCATCAATCACCAAAAAGGGGGAGATTGTAAGTGCATCTAGTGCCACCCCTAGTGGTTTTGGAGTATTGACGACAAACCTGGTTGAGGGACTAATGTGTTTGTGAGAATTGCAGGATAACACAGGTAGTAGTCCCTCATTTATTCGGTTAACCTACCAGAGATGACCCCTAAAAATGTATGAAGATATTGATATCAGTGGTGGTATATGAAGATAATCATATTGAAGACTATGACATGAGAAGACGTTGTGTGAAGACTATGGAGAGCGAAGACGTAGATGTTTCGTAGTTTCCTTTTCTTCTTTGTTGAGTCATAGGAACCACCGTACTGTTAAGTGGGGTCTAAGTGAACTAAGTCACAGTGACTGAAGTGATGCTCAACCAAATCCTATGTCTTCGAGCGAAGACTATGAGAGCAAATCTTATCCAGAGGCGGATGAGTCTGCTTTACTTGGAGCTCAAGTAAAGTTGCCGTGTGTGTTTGAAATCTGACCGTTGGAACACGTGTCAGTTCCTTAGTGACCCAGGGTCACTTCGGACAAATCAGGTCGGGTTGCCCAGTGGCTATAAATAGCCCACCCCCTACACCATAAATTGGTGGCTGCTTAGAGTTATTGCACGGCTTTTGTCGTTTGAGAGCAACCCACCTCCGAAGCATTTGAGAGAGAAATCATTGCGAGGACAAAGCCCAAACACCCAGAGCCAAAGAGTGTTAGGCATCACTGCAGTCTTTCTGTCTGTGTGACCTGAAGACTTATTACACTTGAGGACTGTGTTTCCTCCAGCCGGTTAGGCGTCGCGTTCTGAGCATCCAAGAGTCATTGTGGATTGCCGGTGAACGAAGTCTGTGAAGGTTTGGAAGTCTACCTTGAAGACTTACCAGAGTGATTGGGCGAGGACTAGGTGTCCTTAGCTCAAGGGGAACAAGGTGAAGACGCGGTCTTCTGATTTAAATCTCAGCCTCCCTAACCAGACGTACAGTTGTCACAACAACTGGAACTTGTCTAACAAATCACTGTCTTCCCCGAGCTACTGGTTCTATCCTTTCCTTCCCTTTAACTACTACTCTATGTTGTGAAGACATTGCATGCTTGCCTTATCTGATTGTCTTCACGGAGTATCTACTTGTTGTGATTGGCTTCATTCCTTCTTCCTTTATGATCACTACTGCCTAGTTGCTATTAGTCTTCATGCTTTCACTTCATTGAATACATGACTATGGCTTATCTAGTGTAGTCCACTTTCCGCTGCATACTAATAGGCTTGAGCTTATCGTTTATCTTCGAAACTACCATGTTTTGAAGCATTTCATAAAAATCTCCTATTCACCCCCCTCTCGTCGATATACTGCACTTTCACTATTTTACCCCTCGGGGGTAGGCCTATATAAACCCCCGAGGGTCCTCCATGTGGAGGGGTTGAACTCTTCGGAGAAGAGAGATAGAGAGAGATAGGGAGAAACCCTTGAAGCATCCCGATTCCCTAGAGCGGAGGTAGAAAGCTAGCCTTGCTCTTCTTCCTCCACTAGACGACACGGCTCAAGGAGCATCCTTGTAGTTACCCTATTGACATTAGTCATGACGCGGAGTCCCCGCAGAGCAGGACTAGGGGTGTTATCTCCACGGAAAGCCCCAAACCTGGGTAAGATTCGTAGGTGTCCTAAGTTCTGCCTTATCCCGCTTCCAGGGCCCGGCGACGTTCTATTGTCCCCATGCATGATAAGCCATCTGTTGGCATATGTTGCACCAAAACCCCGACATTTGGCACCCCTCATGGGGCAAGGTGCACCATCGTCCAGAGACATGTTCTGGATGGGAACTTTGGTCCTTCCTGGCGAGCACAACCAGCCCGGCACGCCCGCAGGCGTGGATACCGGGAAGCTTCGGGGCGCTGAGGCCTCATGCGCCACGAGCGGACTCGCCGACCTCCTCGTCGGCGTCCACATCCATGACGAGCCCTCTCCGGCTACAGAGCCGGTTGCTCCGAAGAGCTGCCTCGTCGAGCTCCTCGACAAGCTCCACATCGTCTACGAGCGCGCCTTTGACATAGAGTCAGTGGGCTCCTCTGACCCACTAGTTGACATGATCATCAACCTCGACGCAGCGTTCATCGATTCCTTCCCCGAGCACGTGGTGATCATCGACGATCCCCTCCCACTGCAGCCTACGACAGTACCGTTAGCACCGTCACGGAGGTACTGGCCATCAGCCACGACGAGCCTTCCGGCGGGTCGAGCCAAGACCCGCGGCAGGCAGCCATGCAGAGCCTCTCTGCTCCCATCGCTGCAGTGGCGGACGGCGCGGCGCTAGAGGTGCTTCGCGTCTCACTCCTCGAAAACGCCAACAAGCTGGCCACTTCTCGGCGCCTCACTGAAGCCTACCGCCGCGAGATGGACCGTACCATAGGCAACACACCGGCTGCTGGCGAGCCCAGCCGGGCTGGTGCAGTTCGCGATCGCGGCGGAGTGCTGGCAGACATGCTGGGGGCCCCACGGCCCATGTACCCCACTCCGTCAGAGAACCTAAAGGCTGCACATGCGGCAGTCGATGAGCTAGGCCACTTGGAGGGAGACGAGCTTCGCTGCACGACTCAGCGCGCCCGCCAGCTCCTCGACGCGGCTGCTGCGCAGCAGGAAGCCCGTCGCCAGGCATCAGAGGCCGGCGCGCAAGCAGATAACCGCCCCCTTCGGCGGGAGCAAGGAGCCACGTCCCGCTCTCCAACAGTCGGCACCCACAACCGCCGTGACTCAGAGTCGGCTGCTAGCCGCAGCAGGCAGACTCGCATCACCATCGAGCGCGATCAAGACGGCCGCCCAAGGGCCGTAGAGCGGCGAGAGGAATGCCCGCCTCCTCCTCACCGGGAAAGGCATGTGTCTCCTCCGCCTGTTGACCACCCCTCTCTAGCAGGCCGCTTGGGCCGCCGCGAATGAGTCGGGGAGAATGACGCCCGCCACCGCATTGATCGACTGGCTCGGTCCCAGGCGGTCGAAGAAGAAGATGATCTCGGCCCAGCATGCTTCGGTCCCTGCATTCGTAACAAGCCTTTCCCCAAGGGCTTCTCACTCCCCAGAGATATCCCCAAGTACAACGGATCGGTTAAGCCGGAGGACTGGCTGGTGGACTACTCCACAGCCGTCAGCATAGCAACTGGCAACAGGCGTGTTGCGGTGAAGTACGTGCCACTCATGCTCCAGGGCACGGCCTGGACGTGGTTGAACAGCCTCAAGCCCAACAACATCAACGGCTGGTTGGACTTCACCGACACCTTCACTCGCAACTTCACCAGCACCTACAAGCGTCCTCCCAAGCCATGCCAGCTCTCCTTATGTGTTCAAGGCCCAAATGAGTCAGCTCGTGATTACCTGACACGTTGGGCAGAGCTGCGCAACTCTTGCGAGGGAGTGCACGAGGTACAAGCCATCGAGTACTTCACGGCCGGGTGCAGAGAAGGCACCTAGCTCAAACACAAACTCCTCTGCGATGAGCCCGCCACGCTGGACGAGCTCCTAAGCATAGAAGACAAATACGCCACTGCCGACTCCTCCATGAAGTCCGAGCTGCAAGTGGATGCCTCTAGAAAAATGGCTCCCCCAGCTCCCAAAACACCGGTTGGAGAGTCCAGTCGGCGCCAACAGTCGAACGATCACAAGCGCAAGACCCACGCGCCGGCTACCAACAGCCGGCTGGTGGCAGCAGTTGATGGCCAGCAGCCAGAGGCACAAGTGGGACCCAAGTGTCAGAAGGGCGGCAAGCCAGCCTGGCAGCCCGCTTTCTCCTTCGACCAAGCTCTGGATGCCCCCTGCAAGTTTCAGAGTGGCGCGAAG
This sequence comes from Secale cereale, assembly GCA_902687465.1. NCBI lineage: Eukaryota > Viridiplantae > Streptophyta > Magnoliopsida > Poales > Poaceae > Secale > Secale cereale. Next base: position 151,168,828 of record LR738711.1, on the reverse strand, counting down.
CCTTCCAATCACATCACACGAAAGTGCCATTGGCTCATGCAGATTACCAGAGGGGAGGCTCTGCCACCGCTGCCTGCTGGGTAGGCGGCTCCGCCTCCCAAACCACCGGCTGCTCGTCCAGGTGGCCAGATCCAGGACGAGTTCCCAGAAGAGAACGGAGCCTACGTCGGCTTCATGAGCCAAGCGGACGATAGGCACAGCCGGCGCCAGCAGCGCAGGGAAGTCAACACCATTGCCAGCGAAGCTCCAGAATTCATGCACTGGTCTGAAAGGCCCATCAGCTGGAGCCGTGAAGATCACCCGGCTGTCATGCCTTCACCACGGGCTTATGCCCTGGTTCTGGATGCAACTCTCTCCATCGACAGGCGGGCCTGTCGTTTCTCCCGAGTGCTGGTAGACGGCGGCAGCAGCATCAACATCATGTACCGCGACACCATGGAGAAGTTGGGCATCAAAGAAAAATAGCTTCAGCCTACCAGGACTGTGTTCCACGGTATTGTACCGGGCCTCTCTTGTTCACCAATCGGCAAGGCCAAGATTGATGTCCTGTTTGGTGACAAGAAGCATTTCCGGCGGGAACCAGTCTGGTTTGAAGTGGTGAACATGGAAAGCCCCTATCACGTGATTTTGGGCCGACCAACTCTTGCAAAGTTCATGGCAGTACCCCATTACGCCTACCTCAAGATGAATATGTCGGGTCCCAAAGGAATAATCACCATAGCCGGGGACTATGAGAAGTCCATCGCATGTGCGACTGCCAGCAGCCGTCTGGCCGAGTCCCTTGTCGTAGCTGAAGAGAAGCACCGCCTCGAACGACTCGTGGCAATGGCTGGCGAGCAGCCAGCCATACCAGCCGACCCCAGGGAGGCGGAGCCGCAAGGCCTGTTCCAGCCGGCCAAGGAGACAAAGAAGATTGTGTTGGACCCATCTCACCCATAGCGATTTGCCGTCATAGGGTCAAACCTAGACAGCAAATAGGAAAGCGAGCTCGTCGATTTCCTTAGTGAGAATCGGGACATCTTTGCATGGTCCGCCAAAGACATGCCGGGAGTCCCGACGGATTTCGCCGAGCACAAGCTACATGTGAGAGAAGATGCAAAGCCTGTCAGGCAGCCCCTCCGCCGCCTGTCAGAAGAAAAAAGAAGAGTTGTTGGAGAAGAGGTCGCCCGCCTGCTAGCAGCCGGCTTCATTATGGAAGTGTTCTATCCTGAGTGGCTCTCAAACCCAGTCCTAGTGCTGAAGAAGAACAACAAATGGCGCATGTGCATTGATTACACCAGCCTCAACAAAGCTTGCCCTAAAGATCCGTTTGCTCTGCCACGAATAGATCAAGTGATGGACTCCACAGCCGGATGCGTGCTACTGTCATTCCTTGATGCCTATTCCGGGTACCACCAGATCAAACTCGATCCGGTCAACCGTTTGAAGACCGCCTTCCTCACGCCCTTTGGGGCCTTTTGCTACCTGACCATGACGTTTAGCTTGAGGAATGTCGGTGCCACTTTTCAGCGTTGCATGCAGAAGTGTCTCCTCAAGCAACTTGGCAGAAACGCCCACGTTTATGTGGATGATATCGTGGTGAAGACGGAGAAGAGGGGAACTCTCTTGGAGGATCTCCAAGAGACCTTTGAAAACCTGCGCCGCTTTACCTGCGCCGCTTTCAGATCAAGCTAAACCCGGAGAAATGCGTCTTCGGGGTAGCAGCAGGCCAGCTCCTTGGCTTCCTGGTATCTGAACGCGGCATCGAGTGCAACCCCGCAAAGATCAAGGCCATTGAGAGAATGGAGAGGCCGACTCACGCACGAGAAATCCAGAAGTTCACCGGATGACTGGCATCGCTCAGCCATTTCATCAGCCGGCTGGGTGAGAAGGCACTCCCACTGTACCAACTGATGAAGAAAACCACTTGCTTCGAGTGGAACGACAAGGCGGATGAAGCCTTCCAGCAGCTCAAGAAAGTGTTGTCGTCGCCTGTCCTGGTGGCTCCAACAGACAAGGAACCCATGTTCCTTTACATAGCCGCCACCAACCGGGTGGTCAGCCCTGTGATTGTGGTTGAACGGCCAGAGGATGGCAGAGCCTTGCCTGTCCAGAGGCCGGTTTACTACTTGAGCGAGGTGTTGTCAGCCTGCAAGCAGAACTACCCCCACTACCAGAAGATGTGCTATGGCATGTACTTCACCGCCAAGAAACTCAAGCAGTACTTCCAAGAACACCCGATCACGATCGTATGCATGGCCCCGCTTGCTGAAATCATGGGCAACAGAGATGCTTCAGGAAGAGTGGCGAAGTGGGCCATTGAGCTGTCCCCCTTTACCATCTTCTACCAGCCCCGCACCACCATGAAATCGTATGCTTTGGCCGACTTCCTCGTCGACTGGGCCGAGACCCAGTACCTACCGCCTGCTCCAGATTCAACCCATTGGCGGATGCACTTTGATGGATCAAAGATGTGCACTGGCTTGGGAGCCGGCGTCGTCCTCACCTCTCCCAAGGGCGAGAAGCTCAAATACACCCTGCAAATCCACTTTGCCGCCTCCAACAATGTGGCCGAGTATGAGGCACTCATTCATGGGCTCCGGATGGCCAAAGAGATTGGCATCCGCCGAGTACTGTGCTATGGTGACTCAGACTTGGTTGTCCAGCAGTCCTCCAGGGACTGGGACGCCAAGGACGCAAACATGGCAAGTTATCGTTTCCTCGTCCCTCAAATCAGTGGGCATTTTGACGGCTGCGAGTTCCTCCACGTGATCCAACACCTTGGCACGAATTGGCTCCACCCGCCAAGCAATACCAGCCGGCGTGTCCCTCCAATGCCTGCGCAAGCCGTCTATCAAGCCTTCACGAGAGTCGGAGTCAATCTTCATACCAGCCGATCCTGGAGCAGATGGCCCGACAACCTCAGCAGCCAGCCCGGGGACTGCTCCAGCAGGCGGCCTAGATACTCCAACTCCAGTAGACGGCACAGCAGCCAGTGCACCGATTCTTGGCCCGGGGACTGCTCCAGCAGGCGGCCAAGAAGCGTCGGCTCCAGCAGATGGCCCAGTGATTGCTGCAGCCGGCCCGGGGACTTCAGAAGCACCACAGGCGGCTCACTCCAGCCCTCCGCCTCCCAGCCCAACCGCCCTGGTCACACTGGCATAAATAACAGGATTCTCAGCGCCGTCTTGGGCACAGCCAATCCTAAATTTCCTGCTCGGAAGAGAGCTGCCAGCAGACGAAACTTTGGCACGAAAAGTTCAACGCCGAGCTTCAGCATACACAATAGTCAACAAAGAGCTTGTCAGAAGAAGCGCAACAGGCGTCTTCCAGCACTGCGTGGAAGCAGAAAAGGGTCTAGCTATTCTGAAGGATATTCATCAAGGGGAGTGCGGCCACCACGCAGCCTCAAGATTCCTCATTGCCAAAGCTTTCCGCCACGGTTTTTTCTGGCCGACTGCTTTGGATGACTCCAAAGACTTGGTCAAAAAGTGCAATGGCTGCCAGCGCTTTAGTTCCAAGCAACACTTGTCGGCTTCCGCACTCAAGACCATTCCGATCACTTGGCCATTTACCGTCTGGGGACTAGACATGGTGGGTCCCTTCAAGACAGCTCGAGGTGGCCTGACGCATTTACTCGTAGCAGTGGACAAGTTCACCAAGTGGATCAAGGCGAAGCCAATCAAGAAACTCAACAGCCGAACTGATGTGACCTTCATCGCAGACATCACAGTCCGGTATGGCATACCGCACAGCATCATCACCGACAACGGCACAAACTTTGCCAAAGGCGCATTGGCCCGTTTCTGTGCAACACAGGGCATCCGACTGGACTTACCGTCCGTTGCCACCCATAGTCCAACGGCCAAGTTGAGCGTGCTAACGGCCTTATCCTGTCCGGCATCAAGCCCCGGCTGGTCGAACCTTTGGAACGATCAGCCGGCTGCTGGATCGAAGAGTTGCCGTCTATCCTCTGAGCCTCAGGACAACTCTGAACAAATCAACCGGCTTCACTCCTTTCTTCCTCGTCTATGGGGCCGAGGCCGTCATCCCAACAGATGTTGAGTTTGACTCGCCTCGCGTCACCATGTATATAGAATTCGAAGCCAAAGAAGCACGAGAAGACGGCGTGGACCTGCTGGAGGAGGCCCGGCTGGTAGCACTCCGCCGGTCCACCATCTATCAGCTGGGTCTCCGTCGCTATCACAGCCGGCAGGTCAGGCCACGTTCCTTCCGCGAGGGGGGCCTTGTGCTTCGGCTGATCCAGCGAACAGCCGGCCAGCACAAGCTCTCGGCTCCTTAGGAAGGACCATTCATCATCAGCAAGGTACTAGGCGACGATGCCTACTACCCCATCGATGCCCAGAAGCCAAGAGCACGCAAGAGAGATGACTCGGGCAAGGAGTCGGAACGCCCGTGGAACGCAAACCTACTTCGTCGCTTTTATAGCTAAAGACAGTATGTGTCGCGCTATCTACTTTATTTTGAGAACCAATGGGACCCCCGAGGAGTTCTCGGGGACTGTCGAACCCTTTATCTATATGATAAAAATTATGCCTGTGAATGAGTATTTTTCATTCTTTCGTCCGGCACCAGGGCCTAGCAGACGGCCCGGGGACTGGCCGCCTAGCCCTATGTTTAAAACTTTTCTTTCAACAGTCGGACAAGTAATGTGACGGCATCCAAGCCTCCTCCCGCCTACCGTCGCAGACTCGCAGAACGCGGCTGTCCGACTGGCGGGAGTCAAAGGCAAGAAGTGGTGCCCACATGAAAAATGGCTAAGGAAAATAAACATGGGGCAAGACGGACCTTTATACAAGTTGGCCAGCTGTTGAGCAGCCAGCCAACCGGCTTCTGGCTTAGCCTCACCGCATTCCAGAGGGCGGCATACTTGCCTATCCAGAAAACAGCTAAGTACCTGACCCAGTCACAGACCACAGAGTGGCTGCCTGGCTGGCGGGACGGCAGTTAAAGGAGACAACAAAAGAAAAAACGCCTGAAGGAACAAAGGACGATGCTAATCCCAGAACCCAGCAAACTGCATAAACATATGCAACATTAAGAGAATATTAATAGCAAAAAGGCCTCGAAGGCTGCCTTCCAGCAGTAACTTACTGATACACCCAGTGGGTGGAATTGTTTGGACTAATCCTACCAAGTCTTAAGAAAAAACAGGGATTAAAGGATACATGAATGACGCCTAAGGTGCAGCAGGCGGAGCAGGTGGCACGATGGGGCCGGCTGCTGGGGGAGCCGCCTGATGGGTCTTGGCCTGGCCGCCTCCTGCAGCAGACGGCGCCGTCCCGCTGGGCCCACTTGTAGAGGCCTGATCAGACTGATGGCCAGCAGACGGCTCCGCCTCTTGGGAGTTGGCTTCCTCATCACTGTCTCCCTCCTCCTCGCCGTCATCGCTGGAGGTGATCTCCTCGTCCAGCTCCTCCGATGCCGCCAAGTCCAGCCCGAAGTTGTCAGGTGGCACCACATGACCGTTCTCATCCAGCTCTAGGACGAAAATGGCGGTGTCAGCGTACTCGGCGACGGAGGCGGCGCGCCTGACAAATCTCCTTGCACCGCTGCCAGTTCGGGCTCAGCTTCCACCCGGAAGGTCTCCAGCTGGGCGAGATCCAGGTCTGGGTACCAGCCCTTGGCGAATTCCGGGGCAGTCCGTGCACCGGCCCTCGCTGCGGCTCCCTTCCAGGCCTTGAAGCAGTGGCCGGCCACCTCCAGCCAGTCGGCAGTCCGGCTAGGAGTGCGGAGTACTGGAACGCCTGGCCAAAGGGCGGCCAGTACTTGGGCACCAGCGCATTGCAGGCGGCCGAGCGGGCGGTGGGCCGGCTGGAGGCGCGCCTTGACAGCAAGAAGCTGCTCGGTGGGAGTTCGGGGCGCGTTGGGCGGAATCACCCGGCCCGCCTCGCGCCTCTCGTTGCGCTGGGCCTCGATGGCCTGGCTGGCAGCCACAGAGTGGCCCGGGAAGAATTCTGCAAGAATTAGACAAAGAGTCAGGAGAAAGAAAGCTAGCTGTAGTAGACGGCAAGCACAAGAAAGAAGGGCAGTCATCTTACCGTCGACCATGTCTGCAATGGCCCCATAGCCGTCTTGCAGAGCCGCCTCCTTCTCGGCCCAGTTCGAGCGCTCGGTCTTGAACTCAGCCCGAAGGAGCACCTCGGCGTCCGCCAGTTTCCCAAGCTTCGCCTTGTGTGTCGCCGCCTGGTCTGCCAGCTCCTTGGCCAGACGGTCACGATCCTGGGCGGCGAGATCGCGCTCCCGCTCCTTGGCGGCAAGTTCCGCCTGAACCTCGCCCAGCTAGTTGCGGAGATTGGTCACAACCGCTGACAAGAGAGGAAGAAGAACATCAATATCAGCAAAAAAAGACAACCTTGGAGTTCCAAGCCGCCTGCTCAGCACCCGGCTCGGAACTCGGGGACTACACCCAGCGGGTGCGCTGACGCGCCCCCGCAAGGAAGAGAGGAACACTTACCCTGGCTGTCAGCCAGAGCAGTCCGCAGTTGCGCCAACTCCTAACGCTGGGAGTTGAAGGCAGCCACCCGAAGGTTGTGGTAATCCTGCAGCAAGAAACAAGTTAGCTCACAAAGTATACCTTGGAGTTCCAAGCCGCTTGCTCAGCAGCCGGCTCGGAACTCGGGGACTAGACCCAGTGGGTGCGCTGACGCGCCCCCATGGAAGAAATTGAAGGAATAAAAACAAAAACATGGAGTCAACATACCCGAACGAAAGTTCGCGTGGCCACGAATTCCCGCAAGACCGTCTGCACGACCTTGCCCAGAGAATTGAAGTGGTCGAGGACGTCTCGCGATGCAACTATCAACACACCGCCGCCTCCGGGCGTCCAGCCTGGCGGCGCCGCGCTAGTGGCCTCGTTCTCCGGCGTTGACGAGCTGGCACCACCGGCCTCTACTCGCCGCGGCGCTGAGACTGCCCTCGCAGGACGAGGACGGACGAGGGTCCGGGGGGTTGGCTGCAGGCCTGTCACCAGCACGCCCTCAGCCAACGGCACCTCTGCTCCCACAGGCCAGCTGTCCTGTATGCTAGCAGGCGGCGCGGGGGGAGTCACCTCCGTCTCCATGGCGGCAAGGCCGTCTCCTTCATTATTGAGAGCCGGCTCCTCATCAGCAGCCGACACTTGGATGGACGGCTCCAGAGTGCCCGCATCCTGGGGGATGGTGCGGTCCGCTGGTTGCTGGAGGCCCGCCTCCTGCTCCTGGATTTGGGCGGCGCCGTCCGCCTAGGCCTTGGTGGCTGCCTCGGCCTCCGCCCTGGCAGCAGCATCTGCCACGTGGGCGTTTCTCTCCGTTGCCTCCTGGAGCACGGCGGCGGGATCCATGCGGCGGGGCGCAGGGGGGACATCTGTGCCCCCAACAACAGAGCCCACTGGCGCCCGTGGGAGAGAGAGAGCAACGCGCTGTGGGGGCATTCCCAAGAAGACAGCAAGTCAGCCACATTGGGGGCGGCAGAATGAGATAAGCGCAAAAGAAAAAAGAAACACGGTACTTACCCGGATACAGCTGGCCTAGGTTTTGGAACCCTAGAAAAAATTACTTTCGCGGCCGCCTCCTGGCACTTGGTGGCGGCGGCCGACAGTCAGAGCTTCTTGGGCTTGCTGCCAGACGGCCCCACAGAGGACCGGCGCTTCACGTTGCCGGCTGCGACTGACGGCCCCGCCTGGTGGCTGCCGCGCCCAGGCGGATGCGTCTCTCGGACGCGGACTGGCACCTCCTCCTCGTCATCATCGCCGTCTGGCCAGCTCTCGATGCCGCCTTATGGCGGGCCGTCTGCTGGCTGGCCCCCGCCGCCTGTTACCTCCTCCTCCTCCATGGCAGCAGCCCCAAGATCGGGGTCGCTCGTGTTGCTCTGGGAGCGGTCTGGTTCCACGGGCGGCCCAGCTGGTCAGAGCCCGGTGCCGGCTGGCCGGGGAAGATCTGCAGGCGGCACAAGGATCAGATGGCTGAGACAGGCGGAAAGAGAAGAAAGGATAATAAAGAAAGAAAAGAGCTCACCGCAGGCGGCTGGTTATTACGGCTGTACGGCTGCTTGCCAAAGGCCCAGCCCGAGTCGGAGAGCTTGCAATTGGAGACAGAATTCACCAAGTACGCCACCTCCTTATATGGCATCGGCTTGGTACACGTCCGGCTCGGGTCCCGACGCCTGCTCATATAGCAGATTATGTGTGGCCGGGCCTGCAGCGGCAACACCCGGCGCTCCGCGAACATAAGAAGGAGGTCCGCAAACACCAAGCCCTCATTGTCCCTCATCTCCCAGAGGCGCCGCATGGCGATGGAGGCTCCTGGCATGAGGGAGACGGGCCGGGTCCTCCAGGTGTCGCGGGGCTCGGCGGGCGGGCCAGGTACCCAATCCGGCAGCCTGATGAAATCCTACGCTGGGTCGACGTTGGAGATGTAGAAGTACGTCTTCTGCCGTTGCTTCGTTGAATACACGAGAATAGGCGGCGGAAAGTAATTCCTTGACCCGCTGCGCTTCACCGCGATGCATCCACCGCACTGAGCCGCCACGCCCTGGATCGCGGTACCGAGCTTCATATAGAAGAGTTCGGTCCCAGCTCCATGGTGGGCAGAATCCCAAAGTACGCTTCGCAGAGGACGACGAAGGTGGACAGCGTTACCACCGTGTTCGGCGTGAGGTGGTGGGGCTGGATGTTGAAGAACTCAAGGAAGGATCGAAAAAAGCCGCTGGCAGGAAGGCCAAAGCCGCACGAGAAGTGCGAGCGGAAGACGACCCGCTCGCCAAACCGCGACACCGGCCTGATCTCCGCCGCCAGCGCCAGACGCACGGCGACCTTGTCAGTGGGGGGCAACTTCGACGCACGGTGGAGGTAGTGGATGTGCTCCTCAATAACCTTGATGCCGTCCCATTCGCCTGAATGGCGGACCGGCGCTCCGGCGGCCATGGCTCAAGGTTGTGGCTCGCTCCAACGGGGTGCTGCGAGCAGAAGTGGCAAGAAGTGCGAGGGGGAGCAAGGAAGAAGAAGAATGGAGCTGGGTGGGTGCGAGAACGACGCTAACCCCCCTCCCCCGGCCTACTTATAGGCTCGGGGCGACGAAGCCGAGGGGGCGGGGCGTGGGATTAACTGCTCCACGCCCGCACGATCCCCACCTTTTGCGTGCCTAATCGGCGCGCATTAAATGCACGTGGGGAGGCCAATCGATTGCCTCTGCCACATTAGATCCGCGCACGGACCAAGGCCCTATAGTGGTGGGCCCCAGCCCATTGCTATGTCCCGTCGCGCGCGTTGGCTGGCAGGCTGATGCGATGGGGCGACGACGCGTGGAGTGCCGCCAACGGTCGGCAGACCCGCATAGCAACCCGTCGTCCAAACGGTATCTTCCTCCTGAAGACTTGAAGACGGAGGTCCGGCTGCTAGCAGTCGGCTCTTTCCAGAAGATGTACGAAGGGAGCCAATCCTACTTAGGGAGGGAAGCTGCTGGAACCCCGCCGCCCCAATCGCAAACCGCAGAGTTCCACCAGCTTCGGGGACTACTGTCGGAGATATTGACCACGGGTGTCCTCATCGACCACCCATGGTATTTAAAGACAATTGGAGGCCGCCTGTTACCCCCCGGTCGCCTGCTCATCAGGCCGCCTCCTGGGACAGCTCAGCCCAGGAGCCGGCTGCCAGTAGGCGGCAGGGGCCCGAACAGGCGGCAGCTCCATAGCCAGCAGCTAGCAGACGGTCCTACGCCTCCCTCTCGGGACACGTGCTGGGGACCACAACACAGCTAAGGCATGGCTACAGTTTAGCATGTCCTTAGAGAATCTATAAGGGCGTGGCTATAGTGAATGCGTGTCTTATGGGCGCCTCTTAAGTGGCGTATCACTGTAGCCATGCTGCCAGTGACCAAGCCTCGGTTAGAAGAAGCGAGGACCCCACTACCCACAGACGATGGGGCCAGCAGGCGGCCGGCCCCATCGGCCAGTGGGTTAATCAGAGACAAGCGGCCCCTGGCAGGCGGCAGGGAGAGACGGTCCGCCTGGTAGCAGGCGCGGCTCACCGTACCCTAGGAGTCTCAACCTCATCAAGATGACAAGACATGATGTGGTGGCAGTGTACGGCAGGAGACGGCGGCACTGTAGCCACTTCCCTCTTGACGATGCTGCCGTCAGCAGAAGAGCGCCTACAGTGAAAGGCAATCACGAGGGCCCATAGACGGCGGGCCCCAGCAGACGGGCGGAGAGGCCGGCACCCAAAGACGCTAACAGCTGGGGGCCATTCCACTTGGATTACTATTTTACCCCTGGGGGGTAGGCCTATATAAACCCCCTAGTGTCCTCCATGTGGAGGTTTTGAACTCTTAGGAGAAGAGAGATAGAGAGATAGGGAGAAACCCTAGAACCATCCCAATTCCCTAGAGCGGAGGTAAAAAGGTAGCCTTGCTCTTCTTCCTCCTCTAGACGACACAGCTCAAGGAGCATCCTTGTAGCTACCCTATTGACATTAGTCATGATGCGGAGTCCCCGCAGAGCGGGACTAGGGGTGTTATCTCCACGGAGAGCCCCAACCTGGGTAAGATTCGTAGGCGTCCTAAGTTCCGCATTATCCCGCTTCCAGGGCCCAACGACGTTCTATTGTCCCCATGCATGATAAGCCATCCGTTGGCATATGTCGCACCAAAACCCCAACAATATTCATAGCCCTTATCTCTTCCCTACGAAACAGAGTTGTTAGCATCATGATATTCATATGAGCACTTTGATCCTTTTGAGGAATTTGATCCACGTGAGGAATTTGGTCCGTATGAGGACTTGGATCCATGTGAAGAATTTGGTCCATATGAAGAATTTGATCTGGGGTTCCTATTCTTCATAGGTGGTGTCATGAGGACATTCACTTGAAGACTTTCAAGGCACCTTTTGGGAACCCATATTTTCTTCATAGGGGAACAGTTCCTGCAGTTAGTGCCAACATATCTAGCAAATACTTCACCATTCTGATTTTTGAACAGTGTATAGCTGGAGTCAAATGACTCATCAGAAAAATGAGGAGATTCACATGTAAAGCCAGATAAATTGGATGGATCAACTGGAGGTCCCTTTGCAGAAACCCATGAGCTTTTGGGGTACTGCTCAGGCTTCCAATATGTACCATCAGCATTAAGTTTCCTCTCAAAGGCAATACCCTCTTTCCTAGGGTTCCTATTGAGGATCTGCTTTTTAAGCACATCACAAAGAGTCGGATGCCCTTTGAGGCTTTTGTACATGCATGGCATGTACAATTCCTTTAGCCATGCATCATCAGTGATACTAGCAATGTACTCAGATGAGGAATCAGTGATAGCAGAGACAGTTGAAGAATTTGTAGCATTAGAAGCATTTGAACATTCAGGTGAAGAATTAGCAGATTCACGTTCAATACATTTCAAGCATGGAGGAACAAATTCTTCCTGAGAAGCACTAATTTGTTAAGCAAGTAATGAATCGCGCACCTTCTGAAGATCTTCATAACTCACTCTTAGCTTTTCAAGATCTTACTTTTTTGAAGAAATTCATAAGAAAGCTTCTCATGATCAGATAAGAGAGTGTTATGATGACCTTGAAGATTGTCAAACCTAGACGAAAATCTCTGAAGATTTACAGTCAAGGTTTTAGTGCGATCCATTTCTTCACCCAACATATCATCACTTTTATCTAGCATGTTTTGAACCTTTTCAAAAGCCTTCTGTTGTTTCACCGCAATCTTAGCAAGTTTAGAATAGCTGGGCTTGAGGTTTTCCTCAGATTCATTCTCACTTGATTCAGAGGAGGTATATTTGAGTACCTTGGCACCCTTTGCCATGAAGAAATAGGTGGGAGCATAGTCATCATTGCCTTCATCATCCTTGTTGGTGAAGCCATTTTCTTCAGGGTTGAAGATAGACTTGCTGATGAATGCGGTACCGACAGCTAGACTCGCCACACGAGACTCGGACTCCTCACATGCCTCCTCTTCCTCATGTTCCTCAGATTCAGCCTCGGAGTCCATTTCCTTGCCAATGAATGCCCGGGCCTTCTTGGAGCTGCTCTTCTTGTGAGAAGAAGACTTCGAGGATTTTGATGATGAAGATTTTGACGATTGTAAGTGCATCTAGTGCCCCTTAGTGATTTTGGTGTATTGAAGACTTATAGGTTAAGGGACTAATGTGTTTACGAGTGTACACAAGTCTATAAGTCTATGAGGAGTTTGATATTTACAGAGAAAGTCGACCCCTAAAAATGAAGTTCTTCGACTGAAGCCTTTGGATTTCTGAAGACTTTCTGAAGACTTTGAAAGTGACGAAATTGGTGTGACCTTAAAGACTTGGTATTCATTTGAGGAACATGAAGCGTGAAGACTGTTGTTTTCATAGTTTCTTTTTTTCTCTTTCTTGAGTCATAGGAAACACCGTACTGTTAAAGGGGGTCGAGGAAATACTAAGGAAAAATTTCCATGTGATGCTCAACTCAAAATCCTACACCTACCAATCCCTTCGAGTGAAGCCATTGGAAATCTCATACAGTTCAGTCATATTCTTCAGTGACAGAGACGAAGTTCTTCTGGTCTCTGAGGAACTTGTTCTGACTGAGGAGTTAGGAATTCGCTAGTGCGGATTTCCTACAATGAGGAACATGATAGCCCTGAGGAATTTGATACTCAAATTTCCGACCATTGCTGTGCTACGCGCCAGCTGTCCCAAAATATCTACCCACCTAACGATCATATCATTAAAGGGCATTTATGTCTTATCATGTCGGGCTGCTCCCTAGGATATAAATAGCCGCCCCCTACAACCACTAGCTGGTTGGCTGCTCCGAGAGAAACTAACACTTGTCACAAGAGCAACCCATCCTCCGAGGACTTTGAGTGAAAATCATCAAGTGAGGAAAAACCCAAAACCAAACCCAAACACCTACAAACCCAGAAGTGATAGAGCATCACTGAAGAGATTGATCCTGCGTGGATCCGACGCTTGTTACCTTTGAAGACTGTGCTTCTTCCAGATGGTTAGGCGTCATGGTCTAGAGCATCCAAGAGGAATTGTGGATTGCCGAGTGACCGAGTTTGTGAAGGTTCGGAAGTCACCTGTGAAGACTTACCACGTGTGATTGGGCGAGGTTTGTGTGACCTTAGCTCAAGGGGAATACGGTGAGGACTTGGTGTCTTGGACTGTGTGTCTAGGACTGGGTGTCCGGGACTGTGTGTCCTCAGGTTTAAATACCTAGCCGCCCTAACCAGATGTACAACTAAGACAACAGTTGGAACTAGTCTACCAAATCATTGCCTTCACCAAGCTTACTGGTTCTATTTCCTCAACTCTTTCATTTCCTCATAAATGTGTTGTGTGCTTGTTCATATCTGTTTGAAGACTTTGACTGAAGACTTTCTCAACTTCCTCAGTTCAATTTCTTCAGTGTGTTTGTCTTCATCCTGTGTTATCATGTGTTTACGCTTTCTGTACTCTATGCTTGTCTTCATTTCATCATGATGACCATGCTTGTGTTCTGTTATGTTTACTTCTGAGTACCCATTCCGCTGCAAGTAGTTATTCGCTAAGGAATTTCCTCACCCGCAAATTCCTCAGTGAAGAATTCATAAAAATCGCCTATTCACCCCCCTCTAGTCGATATGACGCAGTTTGAATTGGTATTAGAGCAAGGTGCTCCCTTGTTCTATGTGATTTTGGTTTAACTGCCTGGAGTTTTAGTTATGTCGATCGTAAGTATGATCAAGGTCTCGGCTGGGTGTCCTACCTTCGATGTGATGGACTACCCCTACTAGAAGAATAAGATGCAAATGCATCTTGAGCCAATTGATAAGGATCTCTAGTATGTTGTGGAAAATGGTGTTCCCTCAGTCTCACCTTCTCTGAATGCTGCCGATGTGAAGAGATTCAAGCAATTCGATTCTCAAGCGAAGAATATCATTTGTGGCCATCTGAGCAAAGGACAGTATGGAAGAGTGAGTGGTTTGGAAACTGCTAAGCTTATCTGGGATAGGCTGTCCAAAGTCAATGAAGGAGTTTCAACACAGCGTGATTCTCGAGTTGATGTTCTTCGCAATCTCTTCATCCGCTTCAAAAGACTTGACAATGAAAAATGTTTAGCAAACCTTCGATCGCCTCACTGACATCTCAAATGAGCTTCAAGCACTTGGTGCCACTGAAATCACCGACCATGAGGTGGTGAAGAAATTGCTGAGATCGCTTGATTCCTCATTTGATACTCTGGCATTGATGATACAGGAGCGTGGTGACTTCAAGTCACTTGATCCCGCCGATATCCTCGAAATGCTAAATACTCATGAGTTCCAGCTTGCTGGGAAGAGATATCTCTATGGTCCAAGCTATGGCAGAACACGTGCCCTGAAGGCCAAGGTCATCTCTGAATCTGAAGGTGAATATTCTGGTAGTAGCCTTGGTGATCCTGAAGAACTGAGCCAGGAGCTAGCACTGCTCGTGAAGAAATTCCAAATGTTCTCAAGATGTGGTCGCGTTGGAAAATTCTCAAGGAGAAATGATTCCTCATCTAGAGACTACAATAAGAGGCTATGCCACAAATCCAAGAAGCCTGGTCACTACATTAAAGATTGTCCTCAGTGGGAAAAGGAATCTAAGAAGAAGAAATACAAGGATTACAGTTCTGATGATGCGAAGAAAAAGGAGAAATCATCAAAATCTTCATCATCAAAATCCTCGAAGTCTTCATCACACAAGAAGAGCAGCTCCAAGAAGGCCCGGGCATTCATTGGCAAGGAAATGGACTCTAAGGATGAATTTGAGGATCATGAGGAAGAGGAGGAATCTGAGGAGTCCGAGTCTGGTGTGGCGAGTCTAGCTCTCGCTACTGCATTCGTCAGCAAGTCTATCTTCAACCCTGAAGAAAATGGCTTCACCAACAAGGCTGGTGAAGGCAATGATGACTATCCTCCCACCTATTGCTTCATGGCAAAGGGTACCAAGGTACTCAAATATACCTCCTCTGAATCTAGTGAGAATGAATCTGATGAAAACCTCAAGCCCAGCTATTCTAAACTTGCTAAGATTGTTGTGCAACAACAAAAGGCTCTTGAAAAGGTTCAAAACATGCTAGATAGAAGTGATGACATGTTGGGTGAAGAAATGGATCGATCTAAAATCTTGACTGAAAATCTTCAGAGACTTCAGTCCAAGTATGATAACCTTCAAAGTCATCATAACACTTTCTTATCTAATCACGATAAGATTTCGTATGAATTTCTTCAAAGAAAGCAAGATCTTAAAAAGCTAAGAGTGAGTTATGAAGATCTTCAGAAGGAGCGCGATTCATTACTTGCTCAACAAATCAGCGCTTCTTAGGAAGAATTTATTCCTCCATGCTTGATATGCATTGTCGGGGGAAACTGTCCACCACGAGCACCTATGGGACCGGAGCCCCTTGTACGTTGCGGTAAGGGAGCGGAGGGAGCACGAAGAGCGGATCGAGGGGCGCACGCGGGCAGTTTACCCAGGTTCGGGCCGCGCGGACGCGTAAAACCCTACTCCTGCTTGGTTTGTATTGAGTTTGTGAGCTCGGGAGCTTGAAGAGCTAGCTACCCCGAGCAAGAGAGCTATCTAGGTTTCGAACCCTTTCTACATTGTGCATGGGCCTCCTTTTATAGCTCAAGGGGTCACCGACAGGTGTCAACGTAGAGGAGGGTAAAAATGTAACTTTGGTGGTAGTTGTAACAGTGCGGGAATAGTGCATGAACAGTGGATAAACAGTGGTCTTCACCTAACTTGACAGTGGGGGACAAGGGCAGTAAATGCCCGTCACCGTCGACCCCAAAAGCAGCCGTCCATGCGTCTCCGTTCGCCACGGCGGTAGCCTCGTCACCGTGGCGTGCCACCGTGTCCCCCAGGCTGCACAGCCATCCGCCACGCGTCCCTGGAAGGGCCCCAGGGCGACGCGTGGGCCGATGAGCTGGAGCGCGGGCACACAGCGCAGGCTTCCCCCGGCAAGCACCTTGCCGGGGTCTTGATCTTGCCGGGCCCAGAGGCTTGTCGCTCCTCGGGCCCTGCCGGGGCGCAGGGGTGCGCCGAGGCATGTCTTCTAAGATGCAGTCTTCTGGTCTTCCTGGCAAGCTCCCCTTGCCAGGGTCTTGTGTCAATGAGATAATCTTGAGCCTGGTGCGGCCTTCCCGGCAAGCTCCACTTGCCGGGGCCTTGATCTTCTGTCTTGGATACTTTGTTTTTGAATGGATTTACAGGGACCAGAAAGGTTTTCGGCGAGCACGTGGTGAGCCCTGCCGCGGGAAGCTGCTACTGCCCGTGCACAAGTTGGGGTACTAAGGTACCCCTACCTTAGTACACCGACAGGAGCCCCCGGGCCTGGGCCACACACGGTGCCGAGCGCTGTTGGGCCAGGCCCAAAACAGTGCACGGGCACGCGCGACCCACAGCACGCCGAATCCCCTTCCGCAACCGCCGCGCCCCTCCCTAACGGCACGCGTCGATTGCGGCGTCGTGGGAGAGATCGTGGCCTCGTTCTTTAATGGGAAATGCGGTGCGTCCCCCACTCCCCCCTTAAAAGCAGAGGAAGCAGGGGCAGTTTCCCTCCTTCGCTTTCATTGCGTCTTCAACCTCCAGAAAACCTCCGCTGCCCTTTGCCTCCACCCCTCCTCCGCCGTCTTCCGCATCCGCGGCGTCGTCGAGTTCCTCGCCTCCTCCCTCGCCGCCCCCGCCATGGCTCCAAAGACCGAGAAGGCGAAAGCGGACAAGGCCAAGAGGGAGAAATCCGAGCAGGCGTCGAAGCTTGCCGCCCTGCAGAAGAGGAACGTAGTCTTCGCGCCGAGGCTCAGGGCGAGGGAGCTGCGGAACAAGTACTACCTCTTCTGGTCCGGGGAGACCAAAGCTCATCCCCGTACCAGAGCCTTCCCCGCCATCGCCAAAGATCTGGTTCCCGGCAGGTATTTCTTCTTTGCTGTCTTCTTCCACTGAGGATTGTGCCCTCCGTACTCGGAGTTTTTCTGTGATATTATGAATACATACAACCTCCACCTCCTAGATTTCACTCCCAATGCCATCCTTACGATGGCGGTTTTCGCACACTTGTGCGAAAACTACATTGGGATCCATCCAAATGTAGTGCTCTTTCGCCATTTCTTTATGCCTAGAGTAGAGGCTGGCGCTCCCCTCTCCGGCGGAATCTCCTGGATCTTCCGGTTGAACAAAAAGGACTCATACCTGAAGGGAGAACTCCGCGGCAAGTGGGAAGAATGGCGCGCAGATTGGTGCTGGGTAGTGGAGGACAAGCCGGAGCCTTTCACTGCGCCGCGCACAACTGCCATAGTGCGCGGGAGAGACTGGAGTGAATTGGCCCCGGAGGACAACAGACTCAGTATTGCCCTTGTTAGAATCATCCGTCTTAGGGTAGCCAATCTGACCATCGGAGAGGTTGGCGCAGATTTCCTCCGCCGCCGCATTGCCCCTTTACAAGAGAGGAAAAGGCCCGCCTGGGAATTTGGCAATGCGGCGGATATCATGAGGTTGCGCTGCGGATTGAACTTCAATTTCACCGCTTTGGAGCTGAAAGGAATGGTGCGAGAACTCTTCAAGCATGACCCGGCGCATCCAGAGTGGTTCAGACCCGCCAAGGGAGTGGTGCCGCTGTGCAACAACACCGCCCGTGACTCCTTGCGCGCGATGATGCCGGAGTGCGACTCCCACGGCATCGTCCCCACCTGGATCCAGCCTCCGGGAGATGCCATTCTGCGCTTCTTTGATAACTTGGTTGAGGTGGCCAAGAACCCCGAGGAGAACAGGGGCCTTACCCGGGCCACTACGGCCCGAGACATAGCTTATATTGCTTCCCGGATGGAAGAGGCCGCCGCAGCTGCAGCGGCGGGGGATTTCAGATTCACCGTCGACGAGGCGCAGGCCGCGGACGAGGCGTGCCAAGCAGAGGAGGCAGAGATCCACAGACTGCTCAAGCTTACGCCCGAGGAGTTTAGCGGGGTGCCTTCCCTGAGGCTTTCCGAAATACCTGGTGTTGTGAGCGAGGTCGCCGCAGGGGGCGAGGTTGCCGGAGGGAGCAGGACCGCCGGAGGGAGCGGGGCCGCTGGAGGAAGCAGGACCGCCGGAGGGAGCGAGGTCGCCGGGCATGGCGCTGGGCCCAGCGAGCCTGCCGGGGAGGAGGAGGACGTCGAGGCCGATGAAGACACCGGTGGATCTCTGGGGCTCGACGACGACGCCTCCTCGTCTTCGGAGAACTCCCCACCCCCGGCAAGTCCTAAGCAAGCACCGCTGAAGCGCCTCCGCAAGGCGGCTACAACGACGAGGGCGCAGGCGCCCAGACAGCAGCCTACTCGCCGGGCGACGCGCGCCACCAGGGCGAGCCAAACCGCGACGGAGGCACCCCGCGCGCCAGCGCCAAGCGGAGGAGGATCCTCCCTGAGCGAAGTGGCCGCTCCGCCTGCTCCTCGGGCCTCAGCGCCAACGGAGGCTGGGTCTTCGCAGCCCCCAGCCCCGGAGACCGCCAAGCGCCCGAGGGAGCCTTCTCCTCCTGCTCCTCGCGCGGGAGCAACTCAGGTGGAGTTTGATTTCTCCGCCCTCAGCTCCGACGACGACGAGGAAGAGGAGTAAGTATTTGTAATTTGTAACTTCTTCGATTCTTTCTTTGATGATCCTGATCTTGTCCTTGCTTTGCCTGTAGGACCCTGACCCAGCGGCTGGCGAAGAGGGCCAAGATCCCCGTGGTTGAGGTCAAAGACAACTCGCCCGTCGCGGCGACAGGGGACGCACCGGCGACGAACTTGCCGGATCAACCCGCTACTCCGAGGAGCAGCCCCCAGCGCAGCCCCCAGCGTAAGTCTGGGTTTTGGATTCTTTTGTTCGTCGGGCGCGCTTGAGGTTTTTGCCTGTACTAAAATCTTGTTGCCTTGTTTGTCTTGTTTGTCTTGTGCAGAAGTGGAGCCGCAGCCGCAGGAGCAACCGGAGGTCACCCCCGAGGAGCTGCATGTTCCACCCTCCCCGCCAAGGGCGAGCTCCCCGGCGAGGGAGGATGCTCCGCCAAGGACGGGCTCCCCGCCAAGGGCGGGGAGCCCGACAAGGGTGGCCACCCCGCCAAGGGAGGGCACGGGCGGCCCTCCGCCAGCAGGGGCCACCGCTCCACCGCCAAGGGAGGACTCCCCGGCGAGGGAGCCTGTCGTCGTAGAAGTCCGCGAAGGTGAGTCTGGTAGCTTCTTCTTCTTGGACTTGTCTTTTTGGATATTTGCTTGATCTTTTCTTTTCTTCTTCTTCTGTTAGATCCTCCTCCCCGGAGCGGATGGAGACGGAGGTCGCCGTCGAGGAGGAGGCGCACGGCGGCGACGGCAACGCCACTGCCACTGAGGGCATGGCTGGAGCCGACGAGCCCGCTGCTGAGGAGACCGCCCCGGCCGCAGACGCCGCGGCTGGGGGGGGGGGGGGGGGGGGGGGCCCC
>LR738711.1:151099023-151149324 GCA_902687465.1 Secale cereale | reverse complement strand
GACCACACTGCTGGCCCAGAGGCTGCAGGAGCGTCAAGCGCTGCACCGGCCGCCGACCCCTCCGCCGCCAAGGAGCAGCCGGGCGTTTATCTTGAGGCCCCCAACGGGGTCTTCATACAAGTCCCGTGGGGGTCTTCGTCGCGAGCCCCCGTGAAGAGATACCTTTGATGGAGAGGTCCTCGCCTCCGCGGGGTTGAAGATTGTTGAAGCGCCTGGCGGGAGCGACGAGCCCGAAGAGGAGAAACTTCTTCGCCAGCTCCTGGCCCTTTACCGGGCCAGGCAGGCGAAACTGGAGTCCCGGGAAGCCCTCACCGCCAAAGCTGGAGCAGACTTGGAGAAGCGCGCCGCGGAGCTCCGCGCCGCCAACCAGGCGGCCCTCCGCGACTTGGCCGAAGAGCGTGAAAGGCTTGCCGGAGAGCAGCAAGAGTTCCTCCTGGAGAAGGCTGAGGCCGAGGAGCAGCAACGACTGGTTGGTGAAGAGCTGTCCCGGCGAGAAGGAGCGCTCAACCAGCGGAAGGTCGACCTCGACGCCCACGAGGACGACCTCACCGCCCGGGAGCAGGCCCTTGGCGGGGCCCTAAAGGAGGCGAAAGCTGCCGCCGCCACCGCGGAAACCGCCAAGAAGGATCTTGAGGTCAAGGTGGCGCAGCTGGAGCAGTACCTGAAGGCGAGTGCGGACAGAATCACCGCGCTCAACGTGGAGCGGGAAAAAGACGCCCACGCCAACTCTGACCTTCAGGTACGTCTCTCCAAGAAGGGAGACGAGCTCAAAGCCGCCAAGGATTCAATTGCTGACTTGGAGTTGAAGGTCTCCACTTTGACCGATTCACTGGACGCCGCCCGGGATCGCGAGACAAAGCTGAAGGACGATCTCCGCAAGGAACGAGGCCTGGTGGAGAGCGCCGCCACTTCAGCGAACAACTTCAGCCGGGCGGTGGAGCAATGGACTGACGATCTGGTCACCTCTGCTGCCAATATCGACAAGGAACTGATGGCGCTGAGGGTGGAGCACCTCGTGTACTCTCCGGACCAGAATCTCCCCCACAGCGCCAAGTTAAGCCTTTTCTTCAGAGGGATCGCGCCGGCGCTTGCACGGCAGCAGGAGAAGCTCCCCGCGCAGCTGGCCGAGGAGTCGCGTCAGCTCTGCGCGGGTACCTTGGAGCGCGTCTTGACAAAGATAGTCTACCGCAACCCTGGCATCAATCGTGTCAATGTCCTCCGCAGCTTGCCGGCCGATGCAGATCTGGAGGCGCTGAAGGCGCAGGTCGCCCACATCGTCGCCAAGGTGAACAAGATCTCCAGGCGTGAAGGCGACCGTGTAGATTAGGCCTCTTTCTTTCTATTTCCTTTGCTGCTGCAAAGTGTGTCATGAACATGAATCTATTAGTCATTGCGACAAGTTATCTCTGTAATATATTATCTTGTTTTGATCAATCAACGCATTGTTATCTCCCTTGCTTTGGTCCTTTACTTTGTATGCTTTTTACCCTACGCTTTTAGGAAACTTGCCGGCAAGGGGCCCTTGCCGCGAGCGCTGAGTGCTGGACTCTGAGCAGCCTGCTGGCAAGGGCCTTACCGGCAAGTAACCTCGCCGCAGCTAGTCGCAACACATTTAGCTTGCTGAGCGAACTCGAAAACGAAGCAAGGGCGCGATACTTGTCGCAGCTCACTTAAATCGTTCAGCGTACTCGAAAACAAAGTAAGGGTGCGGCTAGCCACGGGTAGGTTCCTCCGCGCACAGGTTTACCATACAAAGTATGGTTGTTCAAGGAAGATAACTAAAATTTAAAAATTTGAACTGCTCAAATTCTGGTAACTTAGCTTTCATAATCTGTTCGTTCTCCGGCAAGCTTCTCTTTCTTGAACAGTACTTCGTTCATCCTCCACCTCCTTCCCCCCGGCAAACTTGTGCGCGAGGAACATTCCTTCTACTTAAGAGGGAAAGAAAAAGAAGGGGGAAAACAAGTATAGGGCCTCTCGGCGCATCAATGCTTACCGTGTATGTGTGTTGCACAAGATGCCAAACAATGCATGCAAATAACAAAGAAAAGCATGGAAAAGGCAAATAGTGCGAAACACAAAAGCTTTACTGATGCACGGGATCTGCGCCCGGCTTTGTACAAAGGTTTACATGCAACAGCGGCAAGACTCGTACAAAAGGTGGTTGCCGGAGCGGATCACGGCAACCGCGCCTTATGGGTGAAACTTGCGAAGATGCTCTATGTTCCAGGAGTTGCTCACCGGTAAGCCTTCTTCGGTCTCAAGGCGAACAGCACCGGGCCTTGTGACTTATCTCACCCGATAAGGGCCTTCCCACTTCGGCGTCAACTTGTTGGAATTCTTGGCGGACTGAACACGCCGAAGAACAAGGTCGCCTTCCTCGAGACTCCTGGCCTTAACCTTGCGGCTATGGTAGCGACGCAAGGCTTGCTGGTATCGAGCAGCTCGTACAACAGCCTGGAGACGTTCCTCCTCGAGGAGCAATGCATCATCTTGTCACAGTTGCTCTTGCTCGAGCTCATCATAAGCGAGCACTCGAGGAGATCCGTATACGAGTTCCGTGGGGAGAACTGCCTCTGCTCCATAGACAAGAGCAAAGGGTGTCTGTCCGGTGGCTCGACTTGGTGTCGTTCTGATTGACCAAAGAGCCGCCGGCAACTCCTCTATCCAGTTTCTTCCGCACCTGCGCAGCCTGTCGAAGGTTCTTGTCTTGAGTTCGCGCAGCACTTCAGCATTGGCCCTCTCCGCTTGACCATTGCTCCTCGGGTGAGCAACATAAGCGAAACAGACCTTGGCGCCAAGGTCTTGGACGTATTGCATGAAGGTGCGACTAGTAAACTGCGTGCCGTTGTCGGTGATGATCCTGTTAGGGATTCCGAAACGGCAAACAATTGACCTGAAGAACCTGACTGCTGACTGTGCTGTCACCTTTCTCACTGGTTCCACTTCTGGCCACTTTGTGAACTTGTCGATTGCGACGTACAAGTACTCAAAGCCCACGACAGCATGGGGGAAGGGGCCGAGGATATCGAGCCCCCAGACCGAGAAGGGCCAGGACAAAGGGATCGTCTGGAGAGCTTGAGCTGGCTGATGAATTTGCTTGGCATGGAACTGGCACGCTTCACACTTGGTTACTTGTGCAGTTCCATCTTGGAGGGCTTCTTGCCAAAAGAACCCTTGCCGGAATGCCTTCCCGGCAAGTGCCCTTGCACCAATGTGGTGGCCACATATGCCTCCATGTATCTCTGCCAACAGCTTCTGTCCATCTTCTCTGGAAATGCACTTCAACCTGACACCATTGAGTCTTCTTCTGTACAGTTCGTTGTCGATGAACTGGTACATACTCGACTGCCTTGTTATTTTCTCTATCTCTTCCGGGTCGTCGGGAAGTTCTCCAGTTTGCAGAAAACGGACGATCTGGTGTGCCCATGCTAGAGCCCGAGGCTCAACAGCAAGGACTAAAGGCATGAGGGCCGCTGCGGGAACCTCAGCTTCTACGGCAAGAACCTCTGGCTCGTCCGGAGCTGATGGTTCCCCGGCAAGCCTGCCGGGGCAAGGCTTGTCGGGAACGCTTGCTTCAACTGTACGGATCCTTGGATCTGCAGGAGCAAGGTGTTCCTCAGTGTTCTGGTTGTTGATCTTGGGGACCTTGGCGGCGGCTTCGAGAAGATCCGCCGGCAAGTAGTCACCGGAGACCAACTTTCTCTTCTTGTTCTGCCCAACTGATGGTGTAACGGATGGCTGAGTTAGCTTGAGCAGGAAGGTCCCTGGTTCCACAGGTAACTTCATTGAAGCGCACTTTGAAAGGCCATCTGCAATATCATTCTGAGCTCTCGGGACGTGCTCCATTTGCAGACCTTCAAAGTGCTCTTCAAGCTTCCTCACTTCATCTACATAAGCTTCCATCAAAGGGCTCTGGTAACTCTTATTTACTTGTCGGACCACCAACTGTGAATCTCCCCGCACAATCAACTTCTTGATCCCAAGTTCGGCTGCAATTCTGAGGCCGGCAAGCAGTCTTTCATATTCATCAGTATTGTTTGTCGCTTGTTCCTTGGGAAAGTGCATTTGGATAACATACTTGAGGTGTTCTCCGGTGGGCGCTATGAGTACCACGCCGGCACCAGCGCCTTGCAGCGAGAAGGCACCATCAACGTACATTACCCATTCGCTTGTCGCTTCTTGTACGGGGACGCTTGTTTCTGGAACTTCTTCATCCGGCGTTGGGGTCCATTCAGCTATGAATTCTGCCAAAGCTCTGCTCTGTATGGTTGAAGTACTCTCAAACTTGAGACCAAAGCTCGACAGCTCCAGTGCCCACTCGACGATCCTGCCTGTTGCTTCTGGATTCTGCAATATCCTCTTCAACGGAAAGCGAGTGACCACTGCTATTTCGTGTGCTTGGAAGTAATGGCGCAGCTTTCTCGAGGCCATGAGGAGACCGAAAAGCAACTTCTGCACCCCAGAGTATCTTGATCTAGCCCCCTGCAAGAGGGAACTCACAAAATACACTGGGCGCTGCACCATCTTCTTCCGCACTTCTCCTTGCTCCTGCGCAGAGTTGTCCTTGTCGGGGCCAGAGCTTGTCGGAGCAGCCCCCTGCTTGTCGCTGGATTCGCTTGCCGGAGGTGTGGGCTCTTCCTCTGCCTCCCTCTCCGCTACCAACGCAACACTAACCACTTGATTGGTTGCCGCTAAGTACAGCAGCAACTTCTCTTGTGGTTTAGGTGAGACAAGTGTTGGAGTGGAGGACAGGTATCCTTTCAAATCCTGCAGCGCTGCCTCCGCTTCCTGAGTCCATTTCATAGGACCTGCCTTCTTCAAAATTTTATAGAAAGGGAGGGCGCGTTCCGCGGATTTTGAAATGAACCTACTGAGGGCAGCCACACAACCTGCAAGTCTCCTTACGTCCTTGACGCGCTTCGGGGCTTCGATCTGCTCGATGGCTTTTATCTTGTCGGGATTGGCTTCAATCCCCCTCTGGGACACAAAGAACCCGAGAAGCTTGCCGGAGGGGACTCCGAAGACGCACTTCTCGGGGTTCAACTTGAGCTGGATCTTGCGCAGATTTGCAAATGTTTCTTCCAAGTCTTGGATCAGGGTATCTTTGCTCTTGCTCTTGACCACTATGTCATCCATGTAAGCTTCTACATTTCTGTGGATCTGTGGCTCAAAAGCAGTGTGCACCACCCTTGCAAACGTTGAGCCTGCATTCTTTAATCCAAAAGGCATGCGTATGAAGCAATACGTGCCGCATGGAGTAATGAATGCAGTCTTCTCTTCGTCTTCCTTGGCCATAAAAATCTGGTGGTAGCCTGAATACGCATCAAGGAAGGAAAGCAGCTCGCATCCAGCGGTTGAATCAACAATCTGGTCAATGCGCGGCAAGGGAAATGGATCCTTGGGACATGCTTTATTCACATCAGTGAAGTCTATACATAGTCTCCACTTCCCGTTGGCCTTACGCACGACAACTGGATTTGCTAACCAAGTGGGATGGATCACGCCTCTAACCAGGCCTGCTGCTTCCAACTTCTTGATTTCCTCGGCGATGAATTCTTGGCGCTCCACGGCTTGCTTCCTGACCTTCTGCTTGACGGGCCGTGCATGAGGACAAACAGCAAGCTTGTGCTCAATTACCTTCCTGGGAACGCCGGGGATGTCAGATGGTTGCCACGCAAACACATCGACATTCGCCCGCAGGAAGGCAACGAGCGCGCTTTCCTATTTGTTATCAAGCGTAGCACTGATGGTGAAGGTACCACCAGTGCCGTCCTCCTTGGCGGACACCTTCTTGGTTGCCGGTGGAGCGGCCATCCCCTTCTTGCACTTGCCGGTGGAGCTCGATGGAACGTCCTCGACGGCAGCGCAGCACTCCGAAGAGGTGCGTTTGCCGGAGTGGGCCCCAGAGCTCTTGCCGGACTTGGTCTTGGTCTTCTTCCCCCCGGGAGCTTCAGCGGCAAGTGTGTTGCTCTCCGCTGCGGCTGCTGCATCCCGGTATATCTTGTCGGCGCAGATAAGCGCGTCCTTCTTGTCGCCATGAACAGAGATGACGCTTATCGGCCACGGCATCTTGAGTACATTGTAGGCGTAGTGGGAAGCTGCCATGAACTTGGCGAGGGCAGGACGTCCAAGTATCCCATTGTATGGCAATGGGATATCGGCAACATCGAAGGTTATCCTCTCCGTCCTGAAGTTGAGTTCCCCGCCAAAGGTCACTGGCAGAGTGATCTTCCCCTTCGGATTTCTCCTCCCCGGGTTTATTCCTTGGAACGACCCGGTTTCTTCGAGCTCGCCGTCTGGGATCTGGAGTTTCTTGATCACAGCCGAGGAGATCAAGTTCAGGCCGGCCCCGCCGTCAACCAACATTTTGGTGACCTTGAGGTTGCGGATGGTGGGTGCGACCAACATCGGCAAGCACCCGACCGCAGTTGTGCGGTCAGGGTGATCCTCAAGATCAAAAATGATGGGCGTGCTGGACCACTTCAGCAGCCTGCGTGACTCAATGGGCGGCTCAGCTGCGTTTACTTCCCATACCCACTGCTTGAGTTGGCGGTGGGAAGTGTGCAGAGAGGCGCCTCCGTCGACACAGAGAACTTATGTGGCCTTCTGGAACTCCTGCTCGCTGTTATCACCTTCCTCCATGTCGTCGTCGTCGTCTTCCTCCTCATCCTTGTCGCGGCCCCGGGGAGGTCGATCACCTTGCCGCTGCTTGGCCTTGCCGCGGCGCCCTCCCCGGCCATTGAATGGCCGCTTCTTGTTTGGCTCTCCCCCGCCACCTTGGGCCTTCTCCTTGTCGCGTCGCTCGTATTCAGCTTTCTGCTGCTCTATGAGGTACTCGACTCGCTTGCAGTTGGAAAGGTCGTGGCCCTTGGTGCGGTGGATCTTGCAATATTGCTTGTAGGAGCCGTCCTGCTTGTCGGCCGCCGCCACAGGGGCAGGCTCCTTGCCGGAGCCGCCAGCCTGTGCCTTCTTGGCGGGAGCCTCCTTGCCGGACTGCTCGACGACCAGCACTTCCTTGCTTTTCTTCTTTCTATTGTTCCGCCGCCGGCTCTTCTTTGCCGGGGCGGCCTCCTCGCTGTCGCTTCCCCCTGCGCCAGCATCCTCCCCGGGGAGTCTCCTCCCCTCTTCGGCGCGCGCGCACTTGTCAGCCAGAGCGTAGAGCTCGCTGACATCCCGTATCTTGGTCATGGCCATCTCTTCCCGCATGCGGCGGTTACGCACGTTCTGGTGGAACGCGCTGATAACCGCGGCGGGGTGGACGTCAGGGATATTGTGCTGCACGCGGCTGAATCGTTGAATGTACTTGCGCAGGGGTTCTCCTTCCTTCTGGGCCAAGATGTGGAGATCACTCTCCTGGCCGTGGGGTTTGTGGCCGCCCGTGAAGGCGCCAACAAACTGGTGGCACAAATCTGCCCACGAATAAATAGAGCCTTCCGGCAGGTGCATAAGCCAAGAACAGACGTTTGGCTTAAGCCAGTATCTTCTCGTCGCGTCCCCCGGCAGCCTGCACCGCGATGGTGTAGATGCTGAGGAACTCCGAGGGGTGCGTCTTGCCGTCGTACTTCTCGGGTACGTCGGGCTTGAAGTTTTTCATGCTGGGCCACTGGACGCGCCGCAGCTCACGGGTGAACGCAGGGCAACCTGCCGCATACGGCAAGTCGCCTGGCTCACCGGGCGCGTGTGTGTCGACAGCGGTCCCAGCGCGCTGATCCGATTGTCGCCGGGCTTCTCGCCGGCGCTCGATTGTCGTCAGAGCATCTTCTTGTCGCCGATCGTCAAGGACTTGGCGCTGGTCCCGACGAGCCCGCGGATCCGACGACGCCGTGGAGTCGTCGTCGACGTTAATCCGGCGGGGAGGCGTCTTCTGCTTCCGCGGCGGGGAGTGCACGGTGGTTGCACCCCCGGCGGTCTTGTCACCGTCGGCCTTCGTCTGGTCAACTTTCCGTGGCCGCAAGGTCGCCGGCTGCTGCGGCATGTCGTTGTTGGCGAAGGCGATGAGGCTTTGAATCATCGCCCTCCAGTCTTCGGCCTTGTCTGCCGCTGGAGGGAAGTCGAGGAGCAGATGCGCTCTTGCGAGAGCTTCTGCTGGAGAGGAGGGAAGCGGCGGCGAGCGGTGCGAGGAGCGAGATATGCTCGGACTTCTAACAGGGTTAGAAGGAGCAGTTTCTCACCCCGGCGACCGCGCCTTGCTCGTGCCAGGACGATGGCCTTGAGCGTCCCGCGATCCTCCGGCTTGTCCTTGGCCCAGCAAGCGGATGGTACCTCCTGTACCACGGCGCTGTTGGCCTGTCGTCTGCTGAGATGGACGTGGTGCGTCTACGGAGACCGAGGCTTTGGAGTTGGCCCGGTCGTCCGTCTTGTCCTTGGACTTGGTGGCGCCGTGAGTTTCCTCGCCGGCGACCACCCTTCCGCCGGCGTCTCCTCCACCCACCGTTGGTTCTGGTGGCGGGGGAATCGACGCAGACGGGCCTGCGACCTCCGAAACCTTCTTCTTCGGGGCCATGTTGCTGCCGATGAAGTTGATGAAGGTGGAGAGGTTGATGAAGATAGCGCCCGCGTGAGCGCCGGATCAGGTTCGCACAACCTCGACGCCCCCTACCTGGCGCGCCAAAGATGTCGGGGGAAACTGTCCACCACGAGCACCTATGGGACCGGAGCCCCTTGTACGTTGCGGTAAGGGAGCGGAGGGAGCACGAAGAGCAGATCGAGGGGCGCACGCGGGCAGTTTACCCAGGTTCGGGCCACGCGGACGCGTAAAACCCTACTCCTGCTTGGTTTGTATTGAGTTTGTGAGCTCGGGAGCTTGAAGAGCTAGCTACCCCGAGCAAGAGAGCTATCTAGGTTCCGAACCCTTTCTATGTTGTGCATGGGCCTCCTTTTATAGCTCAAGGGGTCACCGACAGGTGTCAACGTAGAGGAGGGTAAAAATGTAACTTTGGTGGTAGTTGTAACAGTGCGGGAACAGTGCATGAACAGTGGATGAACAGTGGTCTTCACCTAACTTGACAGTGGGGGACAAGGGCATTAAATGCCCGTCACCGTCGACCCCAAAAGCAGCCGTCCATGCGTCTCCGCTCGCCACGGCGGTAGCCTCGTCACCGTGGCGTGCCACCGTGTCCCCCAGGCTGCACAGCCATCCGCCACGCGTCCCTGGAAGGGCCCCAGGGCGACGCGTGGGCCGATGAGCTGGAGCGCGGGCACACAGCGCAGGCTTCCCCTGGCAAGCACCTTGCCGGGGTCTTGATCTTGCCGGGCCCGGAGGCTTGTCGCTCCTCGGGCCCTGCCGAGGCGCAGGGGTGCGCCGAGGCATGTCTTCTAAGATGCAGTCTTCTGGTCTTCCTGGCAAGCTCCCCTTGCCAGGGTCTTGTGTCAATGAGATAATCTTGAGCCTGGTGCGGCCTTCCCGGCAAGCTCCACTTGCCGGGGCCTTGATCTTCTGTCTTGGATACTTTGTTTTTGAATGGCTTTACAGGGACCAGAAAGGTTTCCGGCGAGCACGTGGTGAGCCCTGCCGCAGGAAGCTGCTACTGCCCGTGCACAAGTTGGGGTACTAAGGTACCCCTACCTTAGTACACCGACATGCATTGAACGTGAAACTACTAATTCTTCACCTGAATGTTCAAATGCTTCTAATGCTACAAATTCTTCAACTGCCTCTGCTATCACTAATTCCTCATCTGAGGACATTGCTGGTATCACTGATGATGCAGGGCTGAAGGAATTGTACATGACAGGTATGTGCAAAAGCCTCAAAGGGCATCAGACTCTTTGTGATGTGCTTAAAAAGCAGATCCTCAACAAGAATCCTAGGAAAGAGGGTATTGCCTTTGAGAGGAAACTTAATGCTGATGGTACATATTGGAAGCCTGAGCAGTACCCCAAAACCTCATGGGTTGCTGCAAAAGGGACCTCCAGTTGATCCATCCAATTTATCTGGCTTTACATGTGAATCTCCTCATTCTTCTGATGAGTCATTTGACTCCAACTATAAACTTTTCAAAAATTAGAATGGTGAAGTATTTGCTAGATATGTTGGCACTAACTGCAGGAATGGTCCCCCTATGAAGAAAATCTGGGTCCCTAAGAGGCACCTTGAAAGTCTTC
Source organism: Secale cereale (assembly GCA_902687465.1). NCBI lineage: Eukaryota > Viridiplantae > Streptophyta > Magnoliopsida > Poales > Poaceae > Secale > Secale cereale. Next base: position 151,139,217 of record LR738711.1, on the reverse strand, counting down.
AAGTGAATGTCCTCATGACACCTTGTGTGAGGAATAGGAACCCCAGATCAAACTCTTCAGATGGATTCAAATCCTCATACGGACCAAATTCCTCATGTTGATCAAATCCCTCAAAAGGATCAAAGTCCTCATATGAATATCATCGCGCTAACAACTCTGTTTCGCAGGGAAGAGCTAAGGGCTATGAATATGAGCATTATTCTTTTAACCATTATGTTCATAAGTCCTCAAAGAATTTCTCTGCCTATTCATATGCTTATCCTAACTTCTCTTATGTGAAACGAAATGGGCTGGCGTCTAGGCCACCTTTCTCGTATGGAGCTCACAGAGTGATGAACTCTATGCCACCCCTTCAGATGTGGGTGGTGAAGAAAAAGAACTAATCTCTTCTGCAGGGTCATGTCTCCAGACGTGCTCAAACATCTGAAGAATATGCTGGAGACCTGAAAAGTGCCTGAAAGGATGCAGGCTAATTATGAAGAAATGAAATCTCATTTCTCATGTCCTCATACTGCTTTACCTGTTGCATTGCTTGATGAAATTCATCTAATGAATTGATGCAATATTCTTCACTAATGAAGTATATGAGTTTGTAAGCTGCACTAATTCATCTGCGGGATGATCAACCCAAAGCCTTTGAGTGGGTCCTCGATAGTGGATGTACAAATCACATGACTGGAGACAAGAATCTATTGATGGATTCTCCCTTATCTCCATCTCATCTGAAGCATATCATCTTCGCTGACAAAGGCAAAAGTCAGGTATTGGGTCTAGGTAAGGTTGCGATCTCAAAGGATTGACACATGGACAAAGTCATGCTTGACGAGTCCTTAGGATACAACCTCATGTATGTCTCAATGCTTTGCGATCTTGATATGGTTGTAGTCTTTGGCAAGTATTGTTGTGTTGTGATCATGGAATCTGACAATTCCAAAGTCTTCGAAGGCTTTAGGAGAGGAGACTTGTATATTGTTGATTTCTCTACAGGACCTCAACCAGTTGTGTGTCTACTTGCAAAAGCTTCAGAAGGCTGGCTATGGCATCGACGACTTCGTCATGCACGCATGAGGAATTTGCACACGCTTGCGAAGAAGAAGCATGTCATTGGCATTGAGAATGTCAAATTCGTCAAGGATAACTTATGTGGAGCCTATGAAGCTGGAAAGATGACCAAGGCCAAGCATCCAACAAAGACTATCATGACTACTACTCGACCATTTGAATTGCTTCACATGGATCTCTTCGGTCCTAACCATTATTCTGTAGTTTCAAATGATGCATCTCAATATGGCTTTGTTATTGTTGATGATGACTCTCGATACACATGGGTACACATTGTTACATACAAACATGAAGTGCAGGAAGTCTTCAAACGATTTTGCTCGAGGGCTTCAACCAACTTTGGTGTGAAGATCAAGCACATCAGAAGTGACAAGGGAACTGAGTTCAAGAACTCTGGTCTTGATGACTATCTTCATGAACTTGGTATTACTCATGAGTTATCTGCTCCTTATACTCGTCAGCAGAAGGGCATCGTGGAGCGCAAGAACAGGACTCTTGATGAGACGGCTCGCACTATGCTTGATAAATACAAAACTCCTCGTCATTTCTGGATTGATGCAATTGATACTGCGTGCCACATCATCAACAAAGTATATCTTCACAAATTCTTCAAGGAGACTGCCTATGAAATCCTCACTGACAAAAAACCCAATGTGAGTTATTTCAAAGTCTTCGGTGCTGAATGTTGGATTAGAGATCCTCATCACAACTCAAAATTTGCACCGAAAGCACATGAAGGGTTTATGCTTGGTTACGGAAAGGACTCGCACACCTATAGAGTCTTCAACAACGTTCTTCACAAGGTTGTTGAAACTGTAGATGTGTGGTTCGATGAAACTAATGGCTCGCACAGAGAGCACCTACCTTCCGTGATAGATGAACCAGCACCTGAGGAAACTATCAAATTCAAGGCTACTGAGGATGTCATTCCTGCCGAACAATCTACTAAAGAATTCAGAACTTGAAGAATGTCGAGCTAATGCACATGAAGAAAATGCTGAAGAAAATGGTGCTGAAGGAAATGCTGATCAAATTCCTCGATGACAACTAGCTCATCCTCGCGTTGCAAAAAAGTGCAGATTGAGAAAATCATCGATGACGTTGAAGCACCAGGTCCTCTCACCCGCTCAAGAGCTTCACATTTGTCTAACTTTTGTGGGCACTTAGCTTTTGTCTCTATCACAGAGCCCACTAAGGTAGATGAAGCATTTATGGAGCCTGAGTGGATTCAAGCTATGCAAGAAGAATTACATCAATTCGAGCTCAACAACGTCTGGGAACTGGTCAAACGTCTAGATCCTTGCAAGTACAATATCATTGGCACAAAGTGGATATACCGCAACAAGCAAGATGAAAATGGCCTTGTGGTTTCGAAGATCCAAAGAATCCTGACAAAGTCTTCAGACTCAAGCAGGCCCTGCGGGCGTGGTATGATACTTTGAAGGAATTCCTCATGAAGAAAGGCTTCAAACCCAGTTCACTTGATCCTACTCTTTTCACTAAATCTTATGATGGTGAATTATTTGTGTGCCAAATATATGTTGATGATATTATCTTTGGTTGTACTGACCAATGTTATAGTGATGAATTTGCCTATATAATGAGTGAAGAATATCAAATGTCTATGATGGGAGAGTTGAAATTCTTTTTAGGTCTTCAAATTCATCAACAACGCAATGGCATATTCATATCTCAGGAGAAAGACCTTAAGGATGTACTGAGGAAATTCGACATGCAAGATTGCAAAGGCGTCAAAATTCCTATGCCCACAAATGGTCATCTGTAATGCCCAGGATGGGATTATACCTCCTACGTGTCGAGGCACGACTTGAAGGTATAAGCCCATTCTAGAATGATTCCAAGTTTGGTATCTTTGCACGACTCATGTAAAAATAGGGATGAAAAGCAAAAGGATAGTTGGCTTACACTCGCCACGTCACACAATACATTACATAAGCAAATCATCATCCAAAACGTCACAACCCGACTACGGGCGAAGATCCAAAAGAAAGATACCAGACACATAAAGCCACAGGTCTGAATCGCTCCTAGTAGAAACCACTACTGATCGTCGAAAACGTCACATACATACGACCACTCTCTTCATCGAGCTCCAAGTGAAGTACTTGAACCAGCTCCTGCATCAATCTCGGCTGAACCTGCATCTGGTGTTGTAGTATTTGTGAGCCACGAGGACTCAGCAATCCCATAACCATGGGTATCAAGACTAGCAAAGCTTTATGGGTATGGAGGAGGTAAAGTGGTGAGGTTGCAGCAGCGGCTAAGCATAATATGGTGGCTAGCTTACGAGTACAAGAATAAGATGAGCATCCACGCAAACGGTCGCAAACTAGTAATGATCGCTAAAGATCCTGAACTACCTACGAGTCAAACATAACCCCACCGTGTTCTCTTCTCAAAGTGAAAAGAGACAGTCACGGTTACTCACACAGTTGTGTGTTTTACTTCGAATCCTCTGTCAAGTTTTCTACAACCGGACATTAACAAATTCCAATCTGCCACATAACCACGGGCACGGCTTTCGAAAGATCATAACCCTGCATGGGTGTCCCAACTTAGCCCATCACAAGCTCTCACGATCAGCTGAAGTGATAAATATAATATCATCACCCCTTATCTTAGGGAAATCCGATCAGGCTCGGCGTCCCGGTGCACAAGACATTTCGACAATGGTAAAACAAGTCCAGCAAGACCTCCCGGCGTGCCGACACCATGATAGTAGCCGCGCGTATCTCGTCTCAGGCCACGTCCGGATGAGCACAGCGTACAGCAGCCAAACCCCAAGTTTCCAAGAGGGGGCGCCGCAAACGACTCTATTTGGGACCAACACCATCAGCACTGGCCCCCCTGCTATGTAGAAAAGAATCTCCAAGGAGCGTCCCCCTTATACAATTTAATTAGTTAATTAAGTTATTATTATGAGGCAAATTAAAACCAATGTTGGGCCTTGCTGGAGGAGTTTTATTCAAAATCGAAGTGTCAAGGGGTCCCCATATACCCAACCGTGTAAGGAACGCAAAATCAAGGAACATAATGTCGGTTTATCGGCGCTTAAGGTGGCATGAGTGGAACAAAACACCGAGCAAAAGGCCAAGCCTTCCACCCATGCCCAGTATATAGGTGTGTTAATATATATATATAACATATTGTGATATTCCAACAATAAGTTCCCACCTGGAACGATCTTCATCTTCACCTGCAACTAACAACGCTATAAGAGGGGCTGAGCAAGAGGGTAACATAGCCAAACAATGGTTTTTGCTACGAAGGTGTCAAATGTTAGAGGTTTCATGGCAACAAGGAAAGGGGCTGACAATAAGATGGGTAGCGCGACATATAATGATAGCATCGAGACAACTAAGCAAAGGCAATGATAGTAAAGGTATCCAAGGGTATGGTCATCTTGCCTGAGATCCCGCAAGGAAGAAGAACGGTTCCATGAAGAAGACGAGGAAGAAGCCTTGAAGAAGAACCACGGGTAGACGAACGAATCCTCACGATCGCAACGGAACAAGCACTAACGAGAAGAAGCAAGCAATACGGTAAACACACAACACAAGAATCATGACAATATGCTCAACCAAGTATGATGCAAAACAAGTCTACATATGATGCACAGCAAGTCTATACCGGAAGCAAAACATGGCAAGGTAGGAAGCACAGAAAAACAACACAAGTCTATATGATGCAATACATGGCAAGGTATGATGCATGACAAGTCTATACTGGAAGAAATTCATGGCAAGGTAGGAAGCACAGAAAAACAACACAAGTCTATATGATGCAATACATGGCAAGGTATGATGCATGACAAGTCTATACAGGAAGCAATTCATGGCAAGGTAGGAAGCACTCAAAAAACAACACAAGTCAACAAGTTTAAATGAGGCCGGAAACTACATATAACAAACCCGGTAAGCCCTCATATGCATAGTTTGAAATTAGCAATTTTAAGCAAACAATAATTAAACATTCAAAGGTTGTTATCATGATGCGGATGACATGATCAAGTTTTTATGCAATTTTTAGTAAAAGTTAACATGAAGAGATATGAAGCATTTGGTCGCCACGACGGAAAAGAAAGGGGTGTCATGGCGACGAGAACGAAAACGATGCCACGGCAACGTTTCGATGATCCGACATCTCGTCGAGAAGCCGGTGCAAAAGCAAGGTGGCGTGAGTGAGTCGAATGAGATGATGGGGTGATCCCGTTATCGGGTTCCCACGGGTTGCCGCCAAGGCAAATGAGGGCACAACGGACACGATGCAAACATTCGATACATCTCATACAACACAAGCATTCGTCCACGGTTCATCGTCTTGGGGTTATACCTTCGGAGCGTGCGTTTTCGAAGTGGTTCGAGACGTCGAGGGAAGTAGAGGAAGGAGACGTTCTCGAGAGGGTAGTGGAAGTAGTGGTACACGGCGATGGTAGTGGACGTAGTTACACACGGGTCTTCGGCGACGGTAGTGGTACACGTTTTCGTAGATGTTCGGGTATTCGTAGATGTACTTGTTGCATCTCCGGGCGTAGTCGACCTTGGCGTCTCCGAAGGGGTACTCGTGGAATCCATGTAGTCGAACTTGAAGGTCATCGACGTCATGGTACTTGGGGTCTTCAAAAAAAATAGCGGTCGTCGAGGTACTTGAGGTCTCGTTCTTGCGACGGTAGTGGAACTTGACGCGTCGTCTTGTGTAGTCGTTCGGGCGTCGGTCTTGCCGGCGGGGTACTAGTCGAGTCGTCGTTGACGTAGGGGTACACGAGCCATAGACGTAGAAGGTGAGGAACTTGACGCCTCCGAGGTCCTTGGCGAAACAACAACAGCAACAAAGGGATGGTGGTCTCGATCACGGCCATGGTGAGGTCAGGCGAAGCTCGCCGGGCAGCGAGGAGGCAGGGGCAGCAGCGAGTCGATGCAGGGCTTGGCGTCCTTGTTTTCTCACCTAATAGCAACGCATCATCAGTCAGGGAAGAGCTTCACGGGGCCGGGCGGAGGAGGCAAGATCCGGCAGCGGCGGCGATGCAACACAAGGACGGCGGTGCTGAGGACTCCGGCGACACGCGCGTGTGCATCCCAGCGCGGTGGCGTCAAGGAGCGATGCGGGAACGGAGACGGCACGGCGGCGGGATGGAGCTCCGACACGGCCGGCCATGTGATGTGCGGCGCTGAGGTCGCGCGGGGATGGAGGTGAGGCCGCCGGCGGAGCACTTGGAGCGGCCCGGTCCAGCAAGGAGGCATGAGGCGAGGGGACGGATCCCTTGGGGCGCCATGGCGCGGCGGCCTGGGCGGCGCTCGAGGGAACGAGGGAGAGGGAGAGGAGCAGGTCGCGCACTAGGGAGAAGGATGCGGGGGTCGAGGGAGAGATCGATGGCCTCGGGTGCGGGGCGGAGTGGCGGCGCGAGGAAAGGGACGAGGGAGCGATGGGGAGATGTGCTCGGTCGGGCTAGGGTTGTGCAGGGGGCGCTAGAGTTGGCCTATGGAGGCCTAGTGGCCGGCTGGGCCACGGGAAGGAGATGGGCCGGCCTACGGCTGGGAGGCCCAAAGCAGCGCAAGGGGCCCTTTCCCCTTAAAAAAACAAAAGCAGTCTCAAAACCCGATGATGAAAAGGAAAATGGACAGGGGGGTTATATGAAGAATAAGAAGGAAGTAAAAATAATGAGGATGGCATTAAGCTAGAACCACGAATCTTCAAGAGAACGGGCCAAGATTTAAGATGAACTCTTCTTCGGTCTTCACATGTTGAGAATGACGACGAGATACACCACCATGAATTGTATAGGCACTCCGTAATGAAGAATTAAAAGGTTGAACCAATGATGAAAAAGAATTTGAAAGCGGTCCTGGAGAAGGACTGTGACTGATGGGATTCATACTTACATCACACTTTGAAAAGAATTGTAGAATAACTCCGGAAAAATTAGAAGAGTCAGGTAAGATCGTGGAAAAAGACATGTGGGTTAGGGCCCACTAAAGAAATCACCGTTGAAAAAGATTTCTTAAGAGATATTGCACCGGTTGAATTACATGGCTTGAATAAGATGACAATCCTCAAAATAGTTTGGACGGATTAAGAATGGAATTATGAATCTTCTGAGTTGTCTTGTACACTCCGGATAAGAATAGGAGAGTTGAATAAATAAGAGAGCCTTCGGATAATAAATTTCAACATGGGAAAACATGTTAAACAAAGGAAGATATATGATCATGACCGAAGCTTGAATTTATTCCACCGGAGAAGCAACGAGCACGGAGAATGATGAACTTGAAGCTCTCGAGCATCTTCACGATAAATCACCGGATAAGAACATTGAAGGAAATGAATGAAGAAACATCATATGAATAAAATGGATACTTGATTTGAGATCTCTTGCTCCGAGAAGAAGAAGGGTGGGAGGGCGGGGAAAAAACAAAGACAACTTGAGACGAACAAAACGGACACCATAGAGAAAAACCAAGAATTGGTCTTGCAAATGATGAAGAAATCGGATTAACTTGAAGAGAAGCACGCCAGTTGAAAAGAATTTAACATGACAATCTCGATGATCAAGAAGGACTAGCACTCTCATAGAAATATGAGAACACCGATTAGGAAAGGTATGGAATCAACATTTGACATCGAAGCAACTCGAATACCAGAATCAAATCAAAACAACGGATAGATATGTTGCAACATAATCTTCACAATATCATCTGAACAGAGAATTGAACGAATGAATTCCGTAGGTACATCAACTTGTCGAGAAGCCACTTGGAGAACAAAAGGTAAATAAAAACAACAAGGAGCAGATAGAACAAATACAAGATAGAAGCTTCGTCCCACATATTCGTGCTGAAAGCTCATGGAACGTGTTACAAAAGGGTTTTGCAATCCCCGGATCAGCATAGCCAAGGACCCTTTAAGATGCAACTCCCAATTGGAACAACGCCCATAAAACCACTTCACTCAATGTAGGACCCCGAACTCCATATCATGCATTCGTTGGAAGAATGCCTACGAACTACTAGATGAACCCACCTATTAATTTCCGAAAGTTTCCAGTTATGCAATCAGGTGTTGGGGATACAGGGGAAGCATCGCGCACTCAACTCTAATCCTACATCCAGCTGTATCCATCCTTCAACAGATAACCAGTTATTTCCGGAAACCGTTTACCTCGGACCTTCGAAACGCATCTTCTATACAAGCTATGGGAATACTCCCGAACTACCTCCCCAGTACTGGGTGATGTCGGGGTTATCTTGCCACTAACCGCATAGGAGAGTTTTTGATGTCGGCCGTCTTAAGTATTCCAGAACTGCTGTGATATATTTGTGACAACAACACCTCGGAGCTCCACTCCCCGGGACACTGCCACAACCCCTAAATGACAGGAGGCATCGAGAACAATGTTCTCGTCACAAAGACATCGGAACAATCCAAACAATAATCGCGAGATTCCTGCATCAATCTCGGCTGAACCTGCATCTGGTGTTGCAGTATCTGTGAGCCACGAGGACTCAGCAATCCCATAACCATGGGTATCAAGACTAGCAAAGCTTTATGGGTATGGAGGAGGTAAAGTGGTCAGGTTGTAGCAGCGTCTAAGCATAATATGGCGGCTAGCTTACGAGTACAAGAATAAGATGAGCATCTATGCAAACGGTCGCAAACTAGTAATGATCGCTAAAGATCCTGAACTACCTATGAGTCAAACATAACCCCACCGTGTTCTCTTCTCAAAGTGAAAAGAGACAGTCACGGTTACTCACACAATTGTGTGTTTTACTTCGGATCCTCTGTCAAGTTTTCTACAACCGGACATTAAAAATTCCAATATGCCACATAACTGCGGGCACGGCTTTCCAAAGATCATAAGCCTGCAGGGGTGTCCCAACTTAGCCCATCACAAGCTCTCACGATCAGCTGAAGTGATAAATATAATATCATCACCCCTTATCTTCGGGAAAGCCGATCAGGCTCGGCGTCCCGGTGCACAAGACATTTCGACAATGGTAAAACAAGTCCAACAAGACCTCCCAGCGTGCCGACACCCTGATAGTAGCCGCGCGTATCTCGTCTCAGGCCACGTCCGGATGAGCACAGCGTACAGCAGCCAAACCCCAAGTTTCCAAGGGGGGGCGCCGCAAACGACTCTATTTGGGACCAACACCATCAGCACTGGCCCCCCTGCTATGTAGAAAAGAATCTCCAAGGAGCGTCCCCCTTATGCAATTTAATTAATTAATTAAGTTATTATTATGAGGCAAATTAAAACTAATGTTGGGCCTTGCTGGAGGAGTTTTATTCAAAATCGAAGTGTCAAGGGGTCCCCATATACCCAACCGTGTAAGGAACGCAAAATCAAGGAACATAATGGCGGTTTATCGACGCCTAAGGTGGCATGAGTGGAACAAAACACCGAGCAAAAGGCCAAGCCTTCCACCCATGCCCAGTATATAGGTGTGTTAATACATATATATAACATATTGTGATATTCCAACAACAAGTTCCCGCAAGGGGCTGACAATAAGATGGGTAGCGCGACATATAATGATAGCATCGAGACAACTAAGCAAAGGCAATGATAGTAAAGGTATCCAAGGGTATGGTCATCTTGCCTGAGATCCCGCAAGGAAGAAGAATGGTTCCATGAAGAAGACGAGGAAGAATCCTTGAAGAAGAACCACGGGTAGACGAACGAATCCTCACGATCGCAACGGAACAAGAACTAACGAGAAGAAGCAAGCAATACGGTAAACACACAACACAAGAATCATGACAATATGCTCAACCAAGTATGATGCAAAACAAGTCTACATATGATGCACAACAAGTCTGTACCGGAAACAAAACATGGCAAGGTAGGAAGCACAGAAAAACAACACACGTCTATATGATGCAATACATGGCAAGGTATGATGCATGACAAGTCTATACATGAAGCAATTCATGGCAAGGTAGGAAGCACTCAAAAACAACACAAGTCAACAAGTTTAAATGAGGCCGAAAACTACATATAACAAACCCGGTAAGCCCTCATATGCATAGTTTGAAATTAGCAATTTTAAGCACACAACAATTAAACATTCAAAGGTTGTTATCATGATGCGGATGACATGATCAAGTTTTTATGCAATTTTTAGTAAAAGTTAACATGAAGAGATATGAAGCATTTGGTCGCCACGACGGAAAAGAAAGGGGTGTCATGGCGACGAGAACGGAAACGATGCCACGGCAACGTTCCGATGATCCGACATCTCGTCGAGAAGCCGGTGCAAAAGCAAGGTGGCGTGAGTGAGTCGAACAAGATGATGGGGTGATCCCGTTACCGGGTTCCCACGGGTTGCCGCCAAGGCAAACGAGGGCACAACGGACACGATGCAAACATTCGATACATCTCATACAACACAAGTATTCGTCCACGGTTCATCGTCTCGGGGTTATACGTTCGGAGCGTGCGTTTTCGAAGCGGTTCGAGACGTCGAGGGAAGTAGTGTAAGGAGACGTTCTCGAGAGGGTAGTGGAAGTAGTGGTACATGGCGATGGTAGTGGACGTAGTTACACACGGGTCTTCGGCGACGGTAGTGGTACACGTTTTCGTAGATGTTCGGGTATCCGTAGATGTACTTGTTGCATCTCCGGGCGTAGTCAACCTTGGCGTCTCCCAAGGGGTACTCGTGGAATCCGTGTAGTCGAACTTGAAGGTCGTCGATGTCGTGGTACTTGGGGTCTTCGAAAAAATAGCGATCGTCGAGGTACTTGAGGTCTCGTTCTTGCAACGGTAAGGACTTGATGCATCATCTTGTGTAGTCGTTCGGGCGTCGGTCTTGCCGGCGGGGTACTTGTCGAGTCGTCGTTGACGTAGGGGTAGACGAGTCGTAGACGTACACGGTGAAGAACTTGACGCCTCCGAGGTCCTTGGCGAAACAACAACAGCAACAAAGGGATGGTGGTCTCAGTCACGGCCACGGTGAGGTCAGGCGAAGCTCGTCGGGCAGCGAGGAGGCAGGGGCAGCAGCGAGTCGATGCAGGGCTCGGCGTCCTTGTTTTCTCACCGAATAGCAACGCATCATCAGTCAGGGAAGAGCTTCACGGGACCGGGCGGAGGAGGCAAGATCCGGCAGCGGCGACGATGCAACACAAGGACGACGGCGCTGAGGACTCCGGCGACAGGCGTGCGTGCAGCCCAGTGCGGTGGCATCAAGGAGCGACGCGGGAACGGAGACGGCACGGCGGCGGGATGGAGCTCCGACACGGCCGGCCATGTGATGAGCGGCGTTGAGGTCGCGCGGGGATGGAGGTGAGGCCGCCGGCGGAGCACTTGGAGCGGCCCGGTCCAGCAAGGAGGCATGAGCGAGGGGACGGATCCCTTGGGGCGCCATGGCGCGGCGGCCTGGGCGGCGCTCGAGGGAACGAGGGAGAGGGAGAGGAGCAGGTCGCGTAGTAGGGAGAAGAAGGCGGGGGTCGAGGGAGAGATCGATGGCCTCGGATGCGGGGCGGAGTGGCGGTGCGAGGAAAGGGACGAGGGAGTGATGGGGAGATGTGCTCGGTCGGGCTAGGGTTGCACAGAGGGCGCTGGAGTTGGCCTATGGAGGCCTAGTGGTCGGCTGGGCCACGGGAAGGAGATGGGCCGGCCTGCGGCTGGGAGGCCCAAAGCAGCGCAAGGGGCCCTTTCCCCTTAAAAAAACAAAAGCAGTCTCAAAACCCGATGATGAAAAGGAAAATGGACAGGGGGGTAATATGAAGAATAAGAAGGAAGTAAAAATATACTTAAACTCCTGATTTATGCACAATTTTAATAAACTAGTTTGGACATTTTAAGGATATAAAAATAATTCAAGTTTGAATTAAATTCAAACTTGAGCCATTTTTGAACCCAACCAAAACAAGTCCAAAGGAACTAAAAATTGGCAAGGATGTTGAAGGCATGGTTGAGAATTGATAGGAAAAGAATGAACATTAAATTGGTGCAGGAAAAAGAATGCCACAATGTAAATGGACTAAAGAAGAAGGAGAAGATGATCAAGCAAGGTTGTGGGAGTCAAAACTTGGAGTGTAACAGACATGGGGAATATTATGCAAGTGTGTGATGGTTGCTTCCAACAATGGAATATTTTTATAATAGCTCCATAAATATTAGGAGGATATATATATATGTTATAAAGAGAAGTCATCCTTCCCTCGATTTAAATGGACCAAAGGTCCACACGACTTATTTGGTTGAGTTGCAGAATTAAAGTCATGATGGCATGACGACATGATGCAATGCAAAATAAATAACACAAGCACAAATGAAACACACGAGAGAACCCGGAACATCTGGAATCTTCTGGGACGTCGATCTTCGGGCGTCACAACTCTCCCACACTAACAGAGGATCTCGACCCGAGATCCTAGAGATGGCACCGGGTAGAAACGAAAAAGAAGAGGTAAACAAAGTCGCTTCTTCGACCAATGAGTGAAACCAGGAACCTGAGAGGTTGACCAAATTGAAATAAGAATACAACGGAGATGAACGAATAAGAAAACACTCCATTAGAAAAGAGGAACAAGGAGCATTATGAGAACCTTGTAGGTTGAAAGACATGAAACAAGAGCTTGCAAACCAAAAGAATATGAAACTACAACGGTATAGCGAAGGAATATGAATGACATAATTCGGACAGCACTCCGACTGAAAAATGGAAGGAATTAACATGAACTTGAGAAGATGGGCTGATAGTTGATGAAATCAACAACACACTACCTCCGGAACAATTGAAAGAATGGCACGAGGGTAAGAAAGATTTCAGACAGCACTCCAGTTGAAAAGAGAGGAAAAAATCTTTGATAAGATGAGAGAACTCGAACGTTGGGCACAACACTCCAGTTAAATAGATAGACAAGGAAAAGAACATGATCTTGACAAAACGAGATTATGGGACAAAGAGGGCAATATCACAATGCCTCCGGAATGAAAGATTATATGCTAGATCGTTGGAAAGAAAAGAACGCAGAAGAAAAAGACAACTTCTCCGACAAATAAATATGAAAATCATCCTTACGAAGAAGGGTTGAACGGAGTTGTTGAAAATAATCAACAACAAAAGAATAACCTTGTTGTGGGCTTATGGAAAACATCTCAAAGTTATGAGGTGACAACCAGCCACTAATGGAAAACAATTGATTGGATTGACATCAACGACAAGATGAAAACTTGTTTCTGCAGGAGGATAAATGAAGAAACTGGGTCATTTATAAGCACCATAAATAGCAACAATCCTTAGGGAAAGCTTTTAGGTGAAATACAACCCAAGATTACTCCAATAAATAAATTGAATGGTTGGAAAGATCTCCTGAACAAAGAAAATGATGGGTTTAAATATGTCATTCTTGACAACTTGTGAATCATGAAACATGAAGGGAAATTGTCAAAATGGCATACCACCACCTCAAACGATAAGGGAGCAAGAATTGCACTTCAGAATGCATGATGAAAATGCTTGAGCTCCAACAAGAATCTTAAAGAACACTTCAAGGATGAATTAAATCATGATGAACCACCAAGAAGAACTCCGGTAATGAAAGCATGAGATGCAAAAGATGAAAAGAATAAGATTCAAGGCCTGCAATGAATTTGATGGAGGTTTGAAATGATATAATTGAAATAACTTGGAGCTCCGGAAAACAAGATGAACAACTTAGAACCGAGAATATGATATGATGAACAAGCTCCAGACAAAAGATTTAAATCACCTTGAAGGAATAAGAATAAGAATTATGTCATGCATCTCCTTCACCAATTTAAATTGATGACAACCAAAGGATTTGGCATACTACTTATTCTCGTTGGAAAGAATTAAGAGAGATCTCGCACAAGCTTGGGTAAATCTTCAACGAACCACCAGTAGGATTATGAAAAGAACGAGTGAATTAATATGATAACAAGGAAGAGTAAACTTGAATGAACCACCGTAAGAATATGGAGACGAAAGAAGAGACATCGATGAATAATAGTTGGAGGTCGAAGTTGAAAACTGAGAACGAAGAATCTTCTGAAATGATGGCCTTCGGAGGATCACAATGGAAAGAATTCATGAAATGCTTCAAATGGGTATAAAAAGAATTCCTCACAAACGAAACAATAATGAGGATGGCATTAAGCTAGAACCACGAATCTTCAAGAGAACGGGCCAAGATTTAAGATGAACTCTTCTTCGGTCTTCACATGTTGAGAATGACGACGAGATACACCACCATGAATTGTATAGGCACTCCGTAATGAAGAATTAAAAGGTTGAACCAATGATGAAAAAGAATTTGAAAGCGGTCCTGGAGAAGGACTGTGACTGATGGGATTCATACTTACATCACACTTTGAAAAGAATTGTAGAATAACTCCGGAAAAATTAGAAGAGTCAGGTAAGATCGTGGAAAAAGACATGTGGGTTAGGGCCCACTAAAGAAATCACCGTTGAAAAAGATTTCTTAAGAGATATTGCACCGGTTGAATTACATGGCTTGAATAAGATGACAATCCTGAAAATAGTTTGGACGGATTAAGAATGGAATTATGAATCTTCTGAGTTGTCTTGTACACTCCGGATAAGAATAGGAGAGTTGAATAAATAAGAGAGCCTTCGGATAATAAATTTCAACATGGGAAAACATGTTAAACAAAGGAAGATATATGATCATGACCGAAGCTTGAATTTATTCCACCAGAGAAGCAACGAGCACGGAGAATGATGAACTTGAAGCTCTCGAGCATCTTCACGATAAATCACCGGATAAGAACATTGAAGGAAATGAATGAAGAAACATCATATGAATAAAATGGATACTTGATTTGATATCTCTTGCTCCGAGAAGAAGAAGGGTGGGAGGGCGGGGAAAAAAACAAAGACAACTTGAGACGAACAAAACGGACACCATAGAGAAAAACCAAGAATTGGTCTTCCAAATGATGAAGAAATCGGATTAACTTGAAGAGAAGCACGCCAGTTGAAAAGAATTTAACATGACAATCTCGATGATCAAGAAGGACTAGCACTCTCATAGAAATATGAGAACACCGATTAGGAAAGGTATGGAATCAACATTTGACATCGAAGCAACTCGAATACCAGAATCAAATCAAAACAACGGATAGATATGTTGCAACATAATCTTCACAATATCATCTGAACAGAGAATTGAACGAATGAATTCCGTAGGTACATCAACTTGTCGAGAAGCCACTTGGAGAACAAAAGGTAAATAAAAACAACAAGGAGCAGATAGAACAAATACAAGATAGAAGCTTCGTCCCACATATTCGTGCTGAAAGCTCATGGAACGTGTTACAAAAGGGTTTTGCAATCCCCGGATCAGCATAGCCAAGGACCCTTTAAGATGCAACTCCCGATTGGAACAACGCCCATAAAACCACTTCACTCAATGTAGGACCCCGAACTCCATATCATGCATTCGTTGGAAGAATGCCTACGAACTACTAGATGAACCCACCTATTAATTTCCGAAAGTTTCCAGTTATGCAATCAGGTGTTGGGGATACAGGGGAAGCATCGCGCACTCAACTCTAATCCTACATCCAGCTGTATCCATCCTTCAACAGATAACCAGTTATTTCCGGAAACCGTTTACCTCGGACCTTCGAAACGCATCTGCTATACAAGCTATGGGAATACTCCCGAACTACCTCCCCAGTACTGGGTGATGTCGGGGTTATCTTGCCACTAACCGCATAGGAGAGTTTTTAATGTCGGCCATCTTAAGTATTCCAGAACTGCTGTGATATATTTGTGACAACAACACCTCGGAGCTCCACTCCCCGGGACACTGCCACAACCCCTAAATGACAGGAGGCATCGAGAACAATGTTCTCGTCACAAAGACATCGGAACAATCCAAACAATACTCGCGAGATTCCTAAAAAAATGGTGAATTTTTTAGAGTAGAAGAGACAAGAGTAATCGTCAGGAGTACTCACCAGAGTGAAAAGAGATGAGGAGCAAAAGAAATCCTACTCTCCGATATATATATATAGGACTCAAAAACATTTTAAGTGTGTGCCTAGACTCAACCGTCAACGATTCAATCAATCAGTGGGGGCTCCTATGTCGGAGAAGGCTCTGAATACCAACTTGTAATGCCCAGGATGGGATTATACCTCCTACGTGTCGAGGCACGACTTAAAGGTATAAGCCCATTCTAGAATGATCCCAAGTTTGGTATCTTTGCATGACTCATGTAAATATAGGGATGAAAAGCAAAAGGATAGTTGGCTTACACTCGCCACGTCACACAATACATTACATAAGCAAATCATCATCCAAAACATCACAACCCGACTACGGGCGAAGATCCAAAAGAAAGATACCAAACACATAAAGCCACAGGTCCGAATCACCCCTAGTAGAAACCACTACTGATCGTCGAAAACGTCACATACATACGGCCACTCTCTTCATCGAGCTCCCAGTGAAGTACTTGAACCAGCTCCTGCATCAATCTCGGCTGAACCTGCATCTGGTGTTGTAGTATCTGTGAGCCACGAGGACTCAGCAATCCCATAACCATGGGTATCAAGACTAGCAAAGCTTTATGGGTATGGAGGAGGTAAAGTGGTCAGGTTGTAGCAGCGTCTAAGCATAATATGGTGGCTAGCTTACGAGTACAAGAATAAGATGAGCATCTATGCAAACGGTCGCAAACTAGTAATGATCGCTAAAGATCCTGAACTACCTATGAGTCAAACATAACCCCACCGTGTTCTCTTCTCAAAGTGAAAAGAGACAGTCACGGTTACTCACACAATTGTGTGTTTTACTTCGGATCCTCTGTCAAGTTTTCTACAACCGGACATTAACAAATTCCAATCTGCCACATAACCGCGGGCACGGCTTTCGAAAGATCATAACCCTGCAGGGGTGTCCCAACTTAGCCCATCACAAGCTCTCACGATCAGCTGAAGTGATAAATATAATATCATCACCCCTTATCTTCGGGAAAGCCGATCAGGCTCGGCGTCCCGGTGCACAAGACATTTCGACAATGGTAAAACAAGTCCAACAAGACCTCCCGGCATGCCGACACCCTGATAGTAGCCGCGCGTATCTCGTCTCAGGCCACGTTCGGATGAGCACAGCGTACAGCAGCCAAACCCCAAGTTTCCAAGGGGGCGCCGCAAACGACTCTATTTGGGACCAACACCATCAGCACTGGCCCCCCTGCTATGTAGAAAAGAATCTCCAAGGAGCGTCCCCCTTATGCAATTTAATTAATTAATTAAGTTATTATTATGAGGCAAATTAAAACCAATGTTGGGCCTTGCTGGAGGAGTTTTATTCAAAATCGAAGTGTCAAGGGGTCCCCATATACCCAACCGTGTAAGGAACGCAAAATCAAGGAACATAATGGCGGTTTATCGACGCCTAAGGTGGCATGAGTGGAACAAAACACCGAGCAAAAGGCCAAGCCTTCCACCCATGCCCAGTATATAGGTGTGTTAATATATATATAACATATTATGATATTCCAACAACAAGTTCCCACCTGGAACGATCTTCATCTTCACCTGCAACTAAAAATGCTATAAGAGGGGCTGAGCAAGCGGGTAACATAGCCAAACAATGGTTTTTGCTAGGAAGGTGTCAAATGTTAGAGGTTTCATGGTAACAAGGAGAGGGGCTGACAATAAGATGGGTAGCGCGACATATAACGATAGCATCGAGACAACTAAGCAAAGGCAATGATAGTAAAGGTATCCAAGGGTATGGTCATCTTGCCTGAGATCCCGCAAGAAAGAAGATGGTTCCATGAAGAAGACGAGGAAGAATCCTTGAAGAAGAACCACGGGTAGACGAACGAATCCTCACGATCGCAACGGAACAAGCACTAACGAGAAGAAGCAAGCAATACGGTAAACACACAACACAAGAATCATGACAATATGCTCAACCAAGTATGATGCAAAACAAGTCTACATATGATGCACAACAAGTCTGTACCAGAAGCAAAACATGGCAAGGTAGGAAGCACAGAAAAACAACACAAGTCTATATGATGCAATACATGGCAAGGTATGATGCATGACAAGTCTATACTGGAAGCAATTCATGGCAAGGTAGGAAGCACAGAAAAACAACACAAGTCTATATGATGCAATACATGGCAAGGTATGATGCATGACAAGTCTATACATGAAGCAATTCATGGCAAGGTAGGAAGCACTCAAAAATAACACAAGTCAACAAGTTTAAATGAGGCCGAAAACTACATATAACAAACCCGGTAAGCCCTCATATGCATAGTTTGAAATTAGCAATTTTAAGCAAACACCAATTAAACATTCAAAGGTTGTTATCATGATGCGGATGACATGATCAAGTTTTTATGCAATTTTTAGTAAAAGTTAACATGAAGAGATATGAAGCATTTGGTCGCCACGACGGAAAAGAAAGGGGTGTCATGGCGACGAGAACGGAAACGATGCCACGGCAACGTTCCGATGATCCGACATCTCGTCGAGAAGCCGGTGCAAAAGCAAGGTGGCGTGAGTGAGTCGAACAAGATGATGGGGTGATCCCGTTACCGGGTTCCCACGGGTTGCCGCCAAGGCAAACGAGGGCACAACGGACACGATGCAAACATTCGATACATCTCATACAACACAAGCATTCGTCAACGGTTCATCGTCTCGGGGTTATACGTTCGGAGCGTGCGTTTTCGAAGCGGTTCGAGACGTCGAGGGAAGTAGTGGAAGGAGACGTTCTCGAGAGGGTAGTGGAAGTAGTGGTACATGGCGATGGTAGTGGACGTAGTTACACACGGGTCTTCGGCGACGGTAGTGGTACACGTTTTCGTAGATGTTCGGGTATCCGTAGATGTACTTGTTGCATCTCCGGGCGTAGTCGACCTTGGCGTCTCCCAAGGGGTACTCGTGGAATCCGTGTAGTCGAACTTGAAGGTCGTCGATGCCGTGGTACTTGGGGTCTTAAAAAAAATAGCGATCGTCGAGGTACTTGAGGTCTCGTTCTTGCGACGGTAAGGACTTGACGCATCATCTTGTGTAGTCGTTCGGGCGTCGGTCTTGCCGGCGGGGTACTTGTCGAGTCGTCGTTGACGTAGGGGTACACGAGCCGTAGACGTACACGGTGAGGAACTTGACGCCTCCGAGGTCCTTGGCGAAACAACAACAGCAACAAATGGATGGTGGTCTCAGTCACGGCCACGGTGAGGTCAGGCGAAGCTCGTCGGGCAGCGAGGAGGCAGGGGTAGCAGCGAGTCGATGCAGGGCTCGGCGTCCTTGTGTTCTCACCGAATAGCAACGCATCATCAGTCAGGGAAGAGCTTCACGGGACCGGGCGGAGGAGGCAAGATCCGGCAGCGGCGGCGATGCAACACAAGGACGACGGCGCTGAGGACTCCGGCGACAGGCGTGCGTGTAGCCTAGTGCGGTGGCATCAAGGAGCGACGCGGGAATGGAGACGGCACGGCGGCGGGATGGAGCTCCGACACGGCCGGCCATGTGATGAGCGGCGTTGAGGTCGCGCGGGGATGGCGGTGAGGCCGCCGGCGGAGCACTTGGAGCGGCCCGGTCCAGCAAGGAGGCATGAGGCGAGGGGATGGATCCCTTGGGGCGCCATGGCGCGGCGGCCTGGGCGGCTCTCGAGGGAACGAGGGAGAGGGAGAGGAGCAGGTCGCGCAGTAGGGAGAAGGAGGCGGGGGTCGAGGGAGAGATCGATGGCCTCGGATGCGGGGCGGAGTGGCGGTGCGAGGAAAGGGACGAGGGAGTGATGGGGAGATGTGCTCGGTCGGGCTAGGGTTGCACAGAGGGCGCTGGAGTTGGCCTATGGAGGCCTAGTGGCCGGCTGGGCCACGGGAAGGAGATGGGCCGGCCTGCGACTGGGAGGCCCAAAGCAGCGCAAGGGGCCCTTTCCCCTTAAAAAACAAAAGCAGTCTCAAAACCCGATGATGAAAAGGAAAATGGACAGGGGGGTAATATGAAGAATAAGAAGGAAGTAAAAATATACTTAAACTCCTGATTTATGCACAATTTTAATAAACTAGTTTGGACATTTTAAGGATATAAAAATAATTCAAGTTTGAATTAAATTCAAACTTGAGCCATTTTTGAACCCAACCAAAACAAGTCCAAAGGAACTAAAAATTGGCAAGGATGTTGAAGGCATGGTTGAGAATTGATAGGAAAAGAATGAACATTAAATTGGTGCAGGAAAAAGAATGCTACAATTTAAATGGACTAACGAAGAAGGAGAAGAAGATGATCAAGCAAGGTTGTGGGAGTCAAAACTTGGAGTGAAACAGACATGGGGAATATTATGCAAGTGTGTGATAGTTGCTTCCAACAATGGAATATTTTTATAATAGCTCCATAAATATTAGGAGGATATATATATGTTATAAAGATAAGTCATCCTTCCCTCGATTTAAATGGACCGAAGGTCCACACGACTTATTTGGTTGAGTTGCAGAATTAAAGTCATGATGGCATGATGACATAATGCAATGCAAAATAAATAAGACAAGCACAAATGAAACACACGGGAGAACCCGGAACATCTGGAATCTTCTGGGACGTCGGTCTTCGGGCGTCACATCATCTGTGCACTGATGAAAAAGGTATTGACTTCGATCATAAGGTATACCGCTCCATGATTGGCTCTTTATTGTACTTATGTGCATCTAGGCTAGATATAATGCTTAGTGTTTGCATGTGTGCCCGATTTCAAGCTACACCGAAGGAATCACACCATAAGGCTGTGAAACATATTCTTCGATATTTAGCTCACACACCAACACTTGGATTATGGTACCCCAAGGGCTCGGCTTTTGATCTCATTGGATATTTAGACTCTAACTATGCTGGTGATCGTGTGGACCGCAAGTCAACATCTGGTACATGTCACTTCCTCAGAAGATCCTTGGTCTGTTGGTCTTCGAAGAAACAGAACTATGTATCACTGTCTACTGCTAAAGCGGAGTATATTGCTGCTGGTTCTTGCCGTGCTGAATTGTTGTGGATGAAGCAAACACTCAAGGACTATGGCGTCAACATGAAGAATGTTCCTCTCTTCTGTGACAATGAGAGTGCCATCAAGATTGCTCACAACCCAGTTCAGCACTCGAAGACAAAGCACATTCAGATTCGTCATCATTTTCTTCATATCATGTGTTGAAGGGCGACATTTTTTTTTGACAGAAAAACTGTAAGGGAACCCCCTACAATATAATAGGTGCAACAAACCCAAATTGCAAGTACCGCGCCTTGAACCTGGGTGGGTGGGAAGGCATCAGCCCCTTCCCACCACTAGGTCATGCCTTAGTCTGCAGGGCGACATTTATATTGAGCATGTGAAGATTGAAGAACAGCGAGCCGATATCTTCGCAAAGCCCTTGGATGAGAAGAGATTTAGCAAGTTGCGGTGTGAGCTAAATATCTTAGAATCTTCGAATGTTCTTTGAATAGGACACTCATCCTAACACTTATGCAAAATTGATGACTTAGATGTGTGTAAGTGCAGCTAGTGCCCCTTAGTGATTTTGGTGTATTGACGACTTATAGGTTAAGGTACTAATGAGTTTATGCGTGTACACGGGTCTATAAGTCTATGAGGAGTTTGATATTTGCAGAGAAAGTCGACCCCTAAAAATGAAGTTCTTCGACTGAAGACTTTGGATTTCTGAAGACTTTCTGAAGACTTTGAAAGTAAAGAAATTGGTGTGACCTTGAAGACTTGGTATTCATTTATGGGACATGAAGCGTGAAGACTTTTGTTTTCATAGTTACATTTTATCTTTCTTGAGTCATAGGAAACACCATACTGTTAAAGGGAGTCGAGGAAATACTAAGGAAAAATTTCCATGTGATGCTCAACTCAAAATCCTACACCTACCAATCCCTTCGAGTGAAGCCATTGGATATCTCATACAGTTCAGTCATATTCTTCAGTGACAGAGACGAAGTTCTTCTAGTCTCTGAGGAATTTGTTCTAACTGAGGAGTTAGGAATTCGCCAGTGCGGATTACCTACACAGTGAGGAACATGATAACCATGAGGAATTTGATACTCAAATTTCCGACCGTTGTTGTGCTATGCGCCAGCTGTCCCAAAATACCTACCTACCTAACGGTCATATCATTAAAGGGCATTTATGTCTTATCATGTCGGGCTGCTCCCTAGGCTATAAATAGCTGCCCCCTACAACCACTAGCTGGTTGGCTGCTCTGAGAGAAACTGACATTTGTCATAAGAGCAACCCATCCTCCGAGGACTTTGAGAGAAAATCATCAAGTGAGGAAAAACCCAAAACCAAACCCAAACACTTACCAACCCAAAAAGTGATTGATCATCACTGAAGAGATTGATCCTGCGTGGATTCGACGCTTGTTACCTTTGAAGACTGTGCTTCTTCCAGACGGTTAGGCGTCATGGTCTAGAGCATCCAAGAGGAAATGTGGATCGCCGAGTGACCGAGTCTGTGAAGGTTCGGAAGTCACCTGAAGACTTACCACGAGTGATTGGGCGAGGTCTGTGTGACCTTAGCTCAAGTGGAATACGGTGAGGACTTGGTGTCTTGGACTGTGTGTCCAGGACTGGGTATCCGGGACTGTGTGTGCTCATTTTAAAATACCTAGCCGCCCTAACCACATGTACAACTGAGACAGCATTTGGAACTGGTCTAACAAATCATTGTCTTCACCAAGCTTACTGGTTCTATTTCCTCAACTCTTTCATTTCCTCATATCTGTGTTGTGTGCTTGTTCATATCTGTTTGAAGACTTTGACTGAAGACTTTCTTAATTTCCTCAGTTCAATTTCTTCAGTCTGTTTATATTCATCCTGTGTTATCCTATGATTACGCTTTCTATACTCTGTGCTTGTCTTCATATCTTCATGATGACCATGCTTGTCTTCTGATATGTTTACTTTTGAGTACTTATTCCGCTGCAAGTAGTTCTTCGCTAAGGAATTTCCTCAATAGCAAATTCCTCGGTGAAGAATTCATAAAAATCGCCTATTCACCCCCCTCTAGTCGATATAACGCACTTTCAATTGGTATCAAAGCGAGGTACTCCCTTGTTCTGTGTGATTTTGGTTTAATCACCTGGAGTTTTAGTTATGTCGACCGCAGGTATGATCAAGGTCTCCGCTGGGTGTCCTACCTTCGATGGGACGGACTACCCCTACTGGAAGAACAAGATGCGGACACATCTTCAGGCAATTGATAATGATCTTTGGTATGTTGTGTAAAATGGTGTTCCCTTGGTATCACCTTCTCTGAATGATGATGATGTGAAGAGATTCAAGCGACTCGATTCTCAAGCGAAGAATATCATTTGTGATCATCTGAGCAAAGGACAGTATGGAAGAGTGAGTGCTTTGGAAACTGCTAAGCTTATCTGGGATAAGCTGTCGAAAGTCAACGAAGGAGTCTCAAACAGCGTGACTCTCAAGTTGATGTTCTTCGCAATCTCTTCAACCCCTTCAAAAGACATGACAATGAAAATGTTCAGCAAACCTTCGATCGCCTCACTGACATCTCAAATGAACTTCAAGCACTTGGTGCCACTGACATCACCGACCATGAGGTGGTGAAGAAATTGCTGAGATCACTTGATTCCTCATTTGATACTCTGGCATTGATGATTCAAGAGCATGCTGATTACAAGTCACTTGATCTCGCTGATATCCTCGAAAGGCTAAATACTCATGAGTTCTGGCTTGCTAAAAAGAGAGATCTCTATGGTCCGAGCTATGGCAGATCACGTGCCCTGAAGGCCAAGGTCATCTGTCAATCTGAAGGTGAAAATTCTGGTAGTAGCCTTGGTGATCCTGAAGAACTGAGCTATGAGCTAGCACTACTCGTGAAGAAATTCCAAAGGTTCTCAAGACGTGGTCGGTTTGGAAAATTCTCAAGGAGAAATGATTCCTCATCCAGTGACTACAATAAGAGGCTATGTCACAAATGCAAGAAGCCTGGTCACTACATTCAAGATTGTCCTCAGTGGGAAAAGGAATCTAAGAAGAAGAAATACAAGGATTATAGTTCGTATGATGCGAAGAAGAAGAAGAAATCGTCAAAATCTTCATCATCAAAATCCACAAAGTCTTCATCTCACAAGAAGAGCAGCTCCAAGAAAGCACGGGCATTCATTGGCAAGGACATGGACTCTGAAGCTGAATCTGAGGATCATGAGGAAGAGGAGGAATCTGAGGAGTCCGAGTCTGGTGTGGCAAGTCTAGCTCTCGCTACTGCATTCGTCAGCAAGTCTATCTTCAACACTGAAGAAAATGGTTTCACCAACAAGGCTGATGAAGGCAATGATGACTATGCTCCCACCTATTGCTTCAAGGCAAAGGGTGCCAAGGTACTCAAATATACCTCCTCTGAATCTAGTGAGAATGAATCTGATGAAAACCTTAAGCCCAGCTATTCTAAACTTGCTAAGATTGTTGTGCAACAACAAAAGGCTCTAGATAAGGTTCAAAACATGCTAGATAAAAGTGATGATATGTTGGGTGAAGAAATGGATCGATCTAAAATCTTGACTGAAAATCTTCAGAGACTTCAGTCCAAGTATGATAACCTTCAAGGTCATCATAACACTCTCTTGTCTGATCATGAGAAGCTTTCTTATGAATTCTTCAAAGAAAGCAATATCTTGAAAAGTTAAGAGTGAGTTATGAAGATCTTCAGAAGGAGCGCGATTCATTACTTGCTCGACAAATCAACGCTTCTCAAGAAGAATTTATTCCTCCATGCTTGAAATGCATTGAACGTGAAACTGCTAATTCTTCACCTGAATGTTCAAATGCTTCTAATGCTACAAATTCTTCAACTGTGTCTGCTATCACTAATTCCTCATCTGAGGATGTTGCTAGTATCACTGATAATGCAGGGCTGAAGGAATTGTATATGACAGGCATGTACAAAAGCCTCAAAGGGCATCAGACTCTTTGTGATGTGCTTAAAAAGCAGATCCTCAACAGGAATCCTAGGAAAGAGGGCATTGCCTTTCAGAGGAAACTTAATGCTAATGGTTCATATTGGAAGCCTGAGCAGTACCCCAAAACCTCGTGGGTTGCTGCAAAGGGACCTCCAGTTGATCCATCCAATTTATCTGGCTTTACATGTGAATCTCCTCATTCTTCTGATGTATCATTTGACTCCAACTATAAACTGTTCAAAACTCAGAATGGTGAAGTATTTGCTAGATATGTTGGAACTAACTTCAGGAATGATCCCCCTATGAAGAGAATCTGGGTCCCTAAGAGGCACCTTGAAAATCTTCAAGTGAATGTCCTCATGACACCTCGCGTGAGGAATAGGAACCCCAGATCCAATTCTTCATATGGACAAAATTCCTCACATGGATCAAATTCCTCAGAAGGATCAAAGTCCTCATATGAATATCATCGTGCTAACAACTCTGTTTCATAGGGAAGAGCTAAGGGCTATGAATATGAGCATTATTCTTCTAACCATTATGTTCATAAGTCCTCGAAGAATTACTCTGCTTATTCATATGCTTATCCTAACTCCTCTTATGTGAAACGAAATGGGTTGGCATTTATGCCACCTTTCTCATATGGAGCTCGCAGAGTGATGAACTCTTTGCCACCCCTTCAGATGTGGGTGCTGAAGAAAAAGAACTAATCTCTTCTGCGGGGTTAGGTCTCCAGACGTGCTCAAACTTTTGAAGAATTTGCTGGAGACCTGAAATGTGCCTGAAAGGATGCAGGCTAATCATGAAGAAATGAACTCTCATTTCTCACGTCCTCATACTGCTTTATCTGTTGCATTGCATGATGAAATTGATCTGATGATTTAATGTCATATTCTTCGCAAATGAAGTATATGAGTTTGTAAGCTGCACTAATTCATCTGCAGGATGATCAACCCAAAGCCTCTGAGTGGGTCCTCGATAGTGGATGTACAAATCACATGACTGGTGACATGAATCTCTTGATGGATGCTCCCCTAGCACCATCTCATCTGAAGCATACCATCTTCGCTGACAAAGGCAAAAGTAAGGTATTGGGTCTAGGTAAGGTTGTGATCTCAAAGGATCGACACATGGACAAAGTCATGCTTGTCGAATCCTTAGGATACAACCTCGTGTCTATCTCAATGCTTTGCCATCTTGATATCATTGTAGTCTTCGGCAATTATCGTTGTGTTGTGGTCATGGAATATGACAACTCCAAAGTCTTCGAAGGCTTTAGGAGAGGAGACTTGTATATTGTTGATTTCTCAACAGGACCTCAACCAGCTGTGTGTCTACTTGCAAAAGCTTCAGAAGGCTGGCTATAGCATCGACGACTTAGTCATGCAGGCATGAGGAATTTACACACGCTTGCAAAGAAGAAGCGTGTCATTGGCATTGAGAATGTCAAATTCCTCAAGGATCACTTATGCGGTGCCTGTGAAGCTGGAAAGATGACCAAGGCCAAGCATCTAGCGAAGACTATCATGACTACTACTCGACCATTTGAATTGCTTCACATGTATCTCTTTGGTCCTAACCATTATTCTGCAGTTTCAAATGATGCTTCTGAATATGGCTTTGTTATTGTTGATGATTACTCTCGATACACATGGGTACAAATTGTTACTTACAAACATGAAGTGCGGGAAGTCTTCAAACGATTTTCCTCGAGGGCTTCAACCAACTTTGATGTGAAGATCAAGCACATCAGAAGTGACAATGGAACTGAGTTCAAGAACTCTGGTCTTGATGACTATCTTGATGAACTTGGTATTACTCATGAGTTATCTGCTCCTTATACTCCTCAGCAGAATGGCGTCGTGGAGCGCAAGAACATGACTCTTGCTGAGATGGCTCGCACTATGCTTGATGAATACAAAACACCTCGTCGTTTCTGGATTGATGCAATTGATACTGCGTACCACATCATCAACAGAGTATATCCTCACAAATTCTTCAAGAAGACTGCCTATGAACTCCTCACTGACAAGAAACCCATTGTGAGTTATTTCAAAGTCTTCGGTGCTAAATGTTGGATTAGATATCCTCATCATAACTCAAAATTTGCACCGAAAGCATATGAAGGGTTTATGCTTGGTTACGGAAAGGACTCGCACACCTACAGAGTCTTCAACAACGTTCTTCACATGGTTATTGAAACTGTAGATGTGTGGTTTGATGAAACTAACGACTCACAAAGAGAGCACCTACCTTCTATGATAGATGAACCAGCACCTGAGGAAACTATCAAATTCAAGGCTACTGAGGATGTCATTCCGACCGAAGAATCTGCTGAAGAATTCATTCCAGAACGTGAAGAACGTAGAGCTAATGCACGTGAAGAAAATGCTGAAGAAAATGGTGCTGAAGAAAATGTTGATGAAATTCCTCGACGACAACCAGCTCATCATCGTGTTGCAAAAGAAGTGCAAATTGAGAAAATCATCAGCGACATCAAAATACCAGGTCCTCTCACACGCTCAAGAGCTTCACATTTATCTAACTTTTGTGGGCACTTTGCTTTTGTCTCTATCACAGAGCCCGCTAAGGTAGATGAAGCATTTCTGGAGCCTGAGTGGATTCAAGCTATGCAAGAAGAATTACATCAGTTCGAGCTCAACAATGTCTGGGAACTGGTCAAACGTCCAGATCCTCGCAAGCATAATATCATTGGCACAAAGTGGATCTACCGCAACAAACAAGATGAAAATGGCCTTGTGGTAAGGAATAAGGCACGGCTTATAGCTCAAGGCTACACATAGGTTGAAGGAATTGATTTCGATGAAACTTTTGCACCTGTTGCTAGACTTGAGGCTATTCGCATATTACTTGCTTATGCTAACCATCATGATATCACTCTATATCAAATGGATGTGAAAAGTGCATTCCTCAATGGTAAGCATGAGGAAGAACCGAAGAAGTATATGTTGCTCAACCCCAAGGTTTTGAAGATCCAAAGAATCCTGACAAAGTCTTCAGACTCAATAAGGCCCTCTATAGCCTCAAGCAGGCCCCTCAGGCGTGGTATGATACTCTAAAGGAATTCCTCATGAAGAAAGGCTTCAAACCCGGTTCACTTGATCCTACTCTTTTCACTAAATCTTATGATGGTGAACTATTTGTGTGCCAAATATATGTTGATGATATTATCTTTGGCTGTACTGACCAACGTTATAGTGATGAATTTGCCTATATGATGAGTGAAGAATAACAAATGTCTGTGATGGGAGAGTTGAAATTCTTCCTAGGTCTCCAAATTCGTCAACAACGCAATGGCATAATCATATCTCAGGAGAAATACCTCAAGGATGTACCGAGGAAATTCGGCATGCATGATTGAAAAGGCGTCAAAATTCCTATGCCCACAAATGGCCATCTATGCACTGATGAAAATGGTATTGACTTCGATCATAAGGTATAGCGCTCCATGATTGGTTCTTTATTGTAGTTATGTGCATCTAGGCCAGATATAATGCTTAGTGTTTGCATGTGTGCCCGATTTCAAGCTACACCGAAGGAATCACACCATAAGGTTGTGAAACATATTCTTCGATATCTAGCTCACACACCAACACTTGGATTATGGTACCCCAAGGGCTCGACTTTTGATCTCATTGGATATTCAGACTCTGACTATGCTGGTGATCGTGTAGACTGCAAGTCAACATCTGGTACATGTCACTTCCTTGGAAGATCTTTGGTCTGTTGGTCTTCGAAGAAATAGAACTGCGTATCACTGTCTACTTCTGAAGCTGAGTATATTGCTGGTGGCTCTTGTTGTGCTCAATTGTTGTGGATGAAGCAAATGCTCAAGGACTATGGCGTCAACATGAAGAATGTGCCTCTCTTCTGTGACAATGAGAGTGCCATCAAGATTGCTCACAATCCAGTTCAGCACTCGAAGACAAAGCACATTCAGATTGATCATCATTTCATTCGTGATCATGTGTTGAAGGGCGACATTTCTATTGAGCATGTGGAGACTGAAGAACAGCTAGCCGATATCTTCACAAAGCCCTTGGATGAGAAGAGATTAGCAAGTTGCGGTGTGAGCTTAATATCTTAGAATCTTCGAACGTTCTTTGAATTGGACATTCATCCTAACACTTATGCAAAATTGATGACTTAGATGTGCAACACATGAAGAATGGTTTTTCTTCAATCAATGAAGAATAACGCTCTAAGTGTGAAGAAATTAATGAAGAATTTGATTCTCAGAACCCTACGACAATTGTACGCGATGTCTGAAATCGTCATTCTTATACGGTGGGTCACACCACCACCAAAGTTGAAAATCTTCAATTTGAGTTTTTTTTAATTCCTCAGTTGTTCATATTCTTCATCTTTGCATTGTCTTCACCGTTTCCATCTCTTTTCTTCATTAGCTATATATATATATATATATATATATATATATATATATATATATATATATATATATATATATATGAGTTTATGTCCTCTACAACATTCACTTATTGCATTTTCTTCAAGTTGTTTTTTCTGCTAAGTGAATGTGATCGGACCCTTCCCCCTCTATGCTAAACTCAACCCATTCCATTCACAAATTCTTCATATGTGTTCTATTTGAAACTTGTTCAAAATCTTCACTGTGTCCTTGTCAGCTGAAGAATTTGTGAACGCAACGTTAAAACTTATCTTATCCAAAAAATTCGGTTTTGCCGCTCAAATCGTTCCGCATCCCACGACAACACTTATCTACTCACACACGATCTCACACGATCTCCACTACACAGTACGTGGGTGACACATGTCGTACGAATGAGAAGGGTCAGGGGCACGTTCGTCCATATTCTTCGGGCGAACGGTTATTCATCTCCGCTATAAATACCCCTCCCCTTCCCTCACTTTACTTTTTACTCCGCCCGTTCTCTCTCTCGCTCGAACTTCTCCAACCCTAGCGCCGCCGCTACTTCATCGTCGCCGGTGAGGAAGAGCTTCACTGCCTCGACCTCATCGTCGTCGTACTCGCGCCGGCCGCGCATTTCTTCACCCCACCGCCGCCGTAGCTGTCTTCCTCTGCCAAGTTAGGGCGTGGAAGATCTGCACAGACGAACTTCACTTCTCCAGCTCACAGTTCGTCGTGTTCTTCATCCAGGGTAATTAAAAGTTACTTTTACTGCCCTCTTTGATTCGAATGTTTTCTACAAAAATCCTCAAAGGTGTTTTTCTTCAAATCTTTACACACGAAACACCTCACATGTCATTTGTTCTTGATTCGATTTCTCTAAGCTATGTTTTTCTTCAAGATTCCTCAATTGTGTGGATTTTCAATCTATACAACTCTGGAACCTAAGACAAAGAACGCTTAGTCAAATTCTTCAAGACTCATCTGGTCAAATTCCTCAAACTTGTTCTTGTTACAAAACCTTCTGAGAATGCATATGACCTCTCCAAATTCCTCGCAACTATACTCTGTTCACAGGTACTCACGTCCGCTGTTGAATCACTAGTTTCTCATTAACTTAACTCATTTGCAGCGTTCCTCGAAGAAAAATTGCATACTTCTTCAGAGAATTCAATTGTTCAAATTCCTCGTCTGAAGAAAATGGTTGAAGGAAAGAAGCCACATAAGGGAGGAAAGAGGCCTGAGGTCAACATTGCTTTCGAAATACCTGAAGACATATATGGTGACTATTGCACTCCTGATGAGGCAAAGTTTGGAAAAGAGGACAAGAGTCAGCGCAAGGTGCGCATACAAAGAATTGAGAGGAGATGGGAAAGAGAGTGGAGGGAGTACAGATATGTTACTCCCAAGTACATGAAGAAATTCGCACTCAATCCTCCATGCCCAAGACCTCCATTGGCACATGGCCAAGTTGCAGATCCCACTAGCCTCAAGCGCGGTGAGGTTTATCCTAATGAATGGGCCAAGCGCCAGGCCAAGTTGGCCAAACAAGCAAAAGAAGAGTGAGAAAATTCAATGAAGACTATGCTACTGCTGCTGCCTCTGATGAGGCCTCTACTTCGAAGCCGAAGAAGGGCATGGCAAAGAAGCCTGCTCACAAGCTGATGGCTTCTCGCCCCTCGTTGGTTACCCCAAGTGGAAGGTTTGAGATGTAGTGTAGCGGAAGTTTTCCCTTGGCAAAGATACCAAGGATCGATTTCCCTAAGACTCCCAGTTTCAACAAGAAGGTGTCAACTGCTAACGGCGCCAGATATTAGCAATCAACGTGGACCTGCACACAGATACAAATAACTTTGCTCCCAACGAGTACAGAGAGGTTGTCAATCTCTCCGGCCTTGTAGTTTACAAAGGATCAAACGCAAGTGATAATAGTGATATGTAATGCTGCAAATAGTAAGTAAAAAGCGGAAAGTAAATAGCGGATGTGATCAGTGATGGTGATATGGACCGGGGTCCCATGATGTTCACTAGTGATGTCTCTCTCCCAAAAGACGATAAAACAGCTATGTGAGGTAAACGAATTACAGCTAGGCAATTGACAGAATTATGTGCGCAAACCAATGCTAACTATGTCACAAGAAAGGTAAGGTTCAAAGCATGGGCGGTACGCCAAGGCAAGTAGACCGAAATCCATCTGCATCTACTACTAATCATCCACCTTGAGATATCTATCCAGAACATCTCGCTAGTATTAAGTTGCGAGTCCCACCCATAGTATAAACTCAAAGCAACAGACAACTGCATTAAAAGAACTTTGCGTAAAGTAAGCAATCCTTGCACCCGCTGGCACAAGCACCGTTGTTTTCCCCCTTGTGGAAACAGCACATCCCCTAGACTCATGTTTCTGTCACTCAAGCTAGTCATCGAGGGGCATGAACCCACAATCAAGCATAACGTTCCCTCTTGGAGTCACTACCTACTGATGGGCCTTCCAAGCACTATATTTCCTTGGTTTGGCTCCATGATGAAGAAATCAACCATTGCAATCCCTTTAAGGAATTTAACTGGCACATCTTTTATTCTTCCCTGGATTTGAGAAATATCTCCATTAGTGTGTTCATGATAAGATGGTAATTTATCCATGTTAAATTTTAAAGAATCATGAACAATTTTTGGCATAGTAGAAACCATAGATCCAATATCACAATAAGCAAGGAAGTCTTGATTAGAGATGCTAATCCTAACAAGAGGCTCCCAGTCATTATCTATTTCCAAAATATCTCTCTTATTGGGTTTGGGTTTCTCTACCTTTATTAAGTCTAGAGGATCCATTCTCTTTTCAATAGTAGCAAGTCTATCTATGACAGCATCAAGATTATGATCATAAACAAAGTAACTAGATAGACCATGTATAATTTCAAGAGCTCTAGCTTCATCACACTCTAGGAAATCTCCCTCGGCTATAATGTCAAGAGAGTGTTTACACCATTTAAAAAGACCTTGGTAAAAATTCCTAAGCACAATTTTTATAGGTATCCAAGGCATAATTCTCCTATGTGCATCAGAAATTCTGTCCCATGCCTTCTTCATATTTTCTCCATCCCTTTGACGGAAATCTAGAACTTCTAATTCCCTCAAAGCACCAAATCCTAACATGTTTAGCTAAACAGATAGGACTACTAACAGAAAGGTAAATATATTTTTTGTGATTTTTGATAAAAGATACTAAAGCAAAAACTGAAAGGTAAACTAACAAGACTAAAAGCAAAGGTAAAAGATAACATGCAACTCCCCTATCCTGAAGAGTGGAGTCCCCGGCAACAGCGCCAGAAAATACTCCTTGATGGGCCTCGAACCCCTCGTTGGTTACCCCAAGTGGAAGGTGTAAGATGCAGTATGTAGAAGTGTTTTCCCTTAGCAAAGATACCAAGGATCGAATCCCCAGAGACTCCTAGGTTCAACAAGTAGGTGTCAACTGCTAACGGCGCAATTAGCAATCAACGTGGACCTCCACACAGATACAAATAACTCTGCTCCCAACGAGTA
Source organism: Secale cereale (assembly GCA_902687465.1). Taxonomy (NCBI): domain Eukaryota; kingdom Viridiplantae; phylum Streptophyta; class Magnoliopsida; order Poales; family Poaceae; genus Secale; species Secale cereale. Next base: position 151,106,240 of record LR738711.1, on the reverse strand, counting down.
CAGAGAGGTTGTCAATCCCTCCCGCCTTGTAGTTCACAAAGGGTTAAAAGCAAATGATAGTAGTGATAGATAGTGTTTTGCAATAGTAAGTAAATAGCGAAAAGTAAATAGCGGATGTGATCAATGATGGTAATATGGACCCGAGTCTCATGATGTTCACTAGTGATGTCTCTCTCCCAAAAGACGATAAAACAGCTATGTGAGGTAAACAAATTACAGCTGGGCAATTGATAGGACCACGAACGCAAACCAATGCTGATTACATTGCAGAAAGGTTGAGGTTCAAAGCATGGGCGGTACGCCAAAATAAGTAGACCGAAATCCATCAATATCTACTACTAATCATCCACCTTGAGATATCTATCCAGAACATCTCACTGGTATTAAGTTGCGAGTCCCACCCATAGTGTAAACTCAATGCAACAGACAACTGCATTAAAAGAACTTTGCGTAAAGTAAACAATCCTTGCACCCGCGGGCACAAGCACCGTTGTTTTCCCCCTTGTGTCAACAGCACATCCCCTAGACTCATGTTTCTGTCACTCAAGCTAGTCATCGAGGGGCATGAACCCACAATCGAGCATAACGTTCCCTCTTGGAGTCACTACGTATTACTTGGCCAAAGCAGTAAATAACAACAGAGAACATGCAAGAATTACTTATGAACATAAATATAAAAGAGGTAGATCAAATATATTACTCAAGATCAATCTGAACATAATCCCATAATCCATCGGATCCCAGCAAACTCAACATAGCAACAGCATAAGGATTACATATGTGCCTCGATCATGTAGGGCAGCTCACGAGGACTAATTAGTGAAGCACAAGAACGGGAGGAGAACATCACATAGCTACTGGTCATGGACTCATGGTCCAAGGGAGACTACTCACGAGTCATCTGGGAGGCGTCCATGGTGGTGGAGAAGCTCCCGGTGGTGATCCTCCCCTCCGGCAGGGTGCCGGGAAGAGTTCTCCTGGTGCTCCCGATCTTGGAAGCGGCGGCAGCGGCGGAACAGAGATGGGATCGCGAAAAGAGTTCCTGTTCTGATGGTTTCGGAGGAAGCTTTAAATATATGCCAAAGGGGAGCATCGGGGAAGCTTCGGGGGGCCCAGGCGCCCCCCCCCCCCCCCCCGGCGCGGCCCAGGGGGGTGCGCGCCGCCAGGGCGCCTGGAGCCCTGGTGCCCCCCCCCCAGGCTGTCCTTCGGACGCAGGGTTGTTTCCGAAACGCTGATTTTTTATATAATTTTTCTGGATTTTTCTGGGCAGTTCTCGTAACGTGAAAACCTGAAATACAAAAACAGCCGAAAACAGAAACTGGCACTGGGGTGCACTGGATTAGTAAGTTAGTCCAAAATATGATCAAAATTGTATGGAAGTGTATGAATATCATAGCAATATCACCCAAAAGTGGCATGGAGCAAGCAGAAATTATAGATACGTTTTGGACGTATCAACATCCCCAAGCTTAATTCCTGCTCGTCCTCGAGTAGGTAAATGATAACAAGAATAATTTCTGTGGTGACATGCTATTAACCATATAGGACTTATTCATAGTCATATGACAAAAGCTTACTGAGACATTGATTCTATAGTAATTAAGTTGCCTCAAGAGAAAATCACAAATGACTGAAAGTTTTACAACATGAAACTGAAACATCAAAAAGATTTGCAATGAACATGATGTGCAAACATGATAAAGTGATATCTAGCTTGCCCCCTTTAGTGAAGCAAAACATAAATGTAGGGACACCTTCAAGGTTTAAGTGATGACTAGATACAATGATTTCAGAAATAACAATATCACAATCATGCAAAAGACAATGCTACTTTGGGACAATGCACATTATACTCAGAATGACAATCATGCTCTCAGTAGTTGGTGCTTTTAAAAGAAGGTGGAGACTCAACATAAAAGTAAAAGATGGTTATGTGCTAGAGCTTTTTATTTTGAAAACATGGAAGCAATTTTGTCAACGGCAGTAGTACTTCATATGTGTCATGTATAAGACCTCCTATAAGTTGCAAGCCTAATGCATCGAATACCAATAGTGCTCGCACCTTGTCCTAATTAGCTCGGATTTCCATGGGTTATCATTGCATTACATATGTTTCAACCAAGTGTCACAAAGGGGTACCTCTATGCCACCTATACAAAGGTCCAAGGAGATAAATCGCATTTGATTTCTCGTTTTTGATAGATCTCAACTTGAGGACATCCATACCGGGACAACATAGAAAATAGATGATGGACTCCTCTTAAATGCATAAGCAAATTCTCATAAGAGATTGAGGATTAAGTCCAAGCTAAAACTTCCACCATGATGCATGGCTTTGGTTGGCGGCCCAATGTTCTTCTCTAACAATATGCATACTCATTCAACCCACGGCAAATCACCCTTACTTCAGACAAGACGAACATGCATAGCAACTCACATGATATTCAACAAAAGTGTGATAGTTGATGGCGTCCCCAAAAACATGGTTACCGCACAACAAGCAACTTATAAGAAATAAGATACATAGGCAACATATTCTTTACCACAATAGTTTTTAAGCTACTTTCCCATGAGCTATGTATTGCAAAGTTAGTTTTAGTACAGGTGGAGGTTAGCAAAAGACTGGGAGCGACCAACTAAGAGAGCAATGACGGTCATAATCATGCAGAGCGACAAAGCAATATTGAATCAGGCATGGTAGTTATATCGCTACTCAGAAATAAAAGATCATCAAGGCTTGACAGACTTTCTTTACAGTCTTAAATATGCGTGAGCATACGCCAAGTCAATCAAAATAAATTCTCGAAGGAAGATATTACTAAACCATACCACATCATCGGCAAACAAATCATGTTGGTATTCCAATAACACATTGGCAATCCCCCAGCTATTTGAGACTAACCACAAGAAAACCTGAACTACTAAGCACCATTATGCACGTAGCATCTTTATCATAGACATATTAACCAATGCAACGGAAGCAAACTCTCTTAATAAGGTGAGCATGATAATTAAAGAGAGTTCAAGCAACCAACTAAACAAAAGCTCTTTGAAAAGATAAGCATGAATACTAAGAGCAGAGCATGATAGTAGCTATTAAAAGACAAAGAACACACACAGCAAAGATAGACATGAAAATTCTATGTTATGTTCTAGGTAGAAGTGGAGCGTGTTTCTCTCCCACATAAAGGAATGCTGGGTTCCGACTCGTTATGAGAAACTAAAAAGAAAACTAAAAGCAAGACGCTCCAAGCATAGCACATAACACATGAAGTGATAAAAATATAGCGAAACGAAAGACGAACTGATAATGTTGATGGAGAAGGGGATGCACGGGGGCATCCCCAAGCTTATACGCTTGAGTCTCCTTGAATATTTCTTGGGGGTGCACGGGGGCATCCCCAAGCTTGAGCGCTTGACACTCCTGAATCTTTTTATCATCTTCCCTCGCACACTTGAAAACTCCCTTCATACATAAATCATCATAATCTGATTAGCGAGTTTGTACCCTTAATAAAATAATTATACCTTGCTGGAAATAAAGATATTCTTGAAGTTCTACTGTTTCTCAAGATTGCCAAAAGGTTTTTGCAAAGAAAAAGCAAGCTCTTGATTTGCTAAATGAAGGAAAGGCAAAACAGGACAGAATCTGTGAAAAACAGAACAGCAGGTAGTAATTGATCTGTTCGGGATACTTCTGCAACTCTAATCAAAAAACTCAGAACAGACGCACGAAAGACAATTATATAGAGAACGCTGTCGAAACAATTCAGACCAAAAAGATGATCTGGTGATTTTATACGAATTTTTCTATCCAAGGACAGAATCTGTTTCCTGGACAGCACGTCACAACTTTTGAACTTTCTAGCAATCAGAGGCTATATTTGGCACAAATATGAAAAGCAAAGATACAATGATGATGCTACAGCAGTAAACAACATCAAGACGCAACAAAAGCAAAAAAATTATTCATGTGGGCTGCCTCCCAAAAGCGCTTTCTTTTATGCCTTTAAGCTAGGCATAATGCATAGAGGAATCAATAACCATCATAATAATCGGAGTTATAAATTGCTTCAAATGGTTCCTCAACAAGTTCATTCTTGTTCCTTCTAGGAAAGGGGTACACACCTTTTGCCTTCCCGCGTAAGCGGATTTGTCCCTTACCTATATCAATGAAGCCTTTAACTGCTCGGAGGAAGTCCCTTCCAAGCACTATATTTCCTTGGTTTGGCTCCATGATGAAGAAATCAACCATTGCAATCCCTTTAAGGAATTTAACTGGCACATCTTTTATTCTTCCCTGGATTTCAGAAATATCTCCATTAGTGTGTTCATGATAAGATGGTAATTTATCCATCTTAAATTTTAAAGAATCATGAACAATTTTTGGCATAGTAGAAACCATAGATCCAATATCACAATAAGCAAGGAAGTCTTGATTAGAGATGCTAATCCTAACAAGAGGCTCCCAATCATTATCTATTTCCAAAATATCTCTCTTATTGGGTTTGGGTTTCTCTACCTTTATTAAGTCTAGAGCATCCATTCTCTTTTCAATAGTAGCAAGTCTATCTATGACAGCATCAAGATTATGATCATAAACAAAGTTACTAGATAGACCATTTATAATTTCAAGAGCTCTAGCTTCATCACACTCTAGGAAATCTCCCTCGGCTATAATGTCAAGAGAGTGTTTACACCATTTAAAAAGACCTTGGTAAAAATTCCTAAGCACAATTTTTATAGGTATCCAAGGCATAATTCTCCTATGTGCATCAGAAATTCTGTCCCATGCCTTCTTCATATTTTCTCCATCCCTTTGATGGAAATCTAGAACTTATGATTCCCTCAAAGCACCAAATCCTAACATGTTTAGCTAAACAGATAGGACTACTAACAGAAAGGTAAATAATGTTTTTTTGTGATTTTTGATAAAAGATACTAAAGCAAAAACTGAAAGGTAAACTAACAAGACTAAAAGCAAAGGTAAAAGATAGCGTGCAACTCCCCTATCCTGAAGAGTGGAGTCCCCAGCAACGGCGCCAGAAAATACTCCTTGATGGGCCTCGAACCCCTCGTTGGTTACCCCAAGTGGAAGGTGTAAGATGCAGTATGTAGAAGTGTTTTCCCTTAGCAAAGATACCAAGGATCGAATCCCCAGAGACTCCTAGGTTCAACAAGTAGGTGTCAACTGCTAACGGCGCAATTAGCAATCAACGTGGACCTCCACACAGATACAAATAACTTTGCTCCCAACGAGTACAGAGAGGTTGTCAATCCCTCCCGCCTTGTAGTTCACAAAGGGTTAAAAGCAAATGATAGTAGTGATAGATAGTGTTTTGCAATAGTAAGTAAATAGCGAAAAGTAAATAGCGGATGTGATCAATGATGGTAATATGGACCGGAGTCTCATGATGTTCACTAGTGATGTCTCTCTCCCCAAAGACGATAAAACAGCTATGTGAGGTAAACAAATTACAGTTGTGCAATTGACAGGACCACGAACGCAAACCAATGCTGATTACATTGCAGAAAGGTTGAGGTTCAAAGCATGGGTGGTACGCCAAAATAAGTAGACCGAAATCCATCAATATCTACTACTAATCATCCACCTTGAGATATCTATCCAGAACATCTCGCTGGTATTAAGTTGCGAGTCCCACCCATAGTGTAAACTCAATGCAACAGACAACTGCATTAAAAGAACTTTGCGTAAAGTAAACAATCCTTGCACCGGCGGGCACAAGCACCGTTGTTTTCCCCCTTGTGGCAACAGCACATCCCCTAGACTCATGTTTCTGTCACTCAAGCTAGTCATCGAGGGGCATGAACCCACAATCGAGCATAACATTCCCTCTTGGAGTCACTACGTATTACTTGGCCAAAGCAATAAATAACAACGGAGAACATGCAAGAATTACTTATGAACAGAAATACAAAAGAGGTAGATCAAATATATTACTCAAGATCAATCTGAACATAATCCCATAATCCATCGGATCCCAGCAAACTCAACATAGCAACAGCATAAGGATTACATATGTGCCTCGATCATGTAGGGCAGCTCACGAGGACTAATTAGTGAAGCACAAGAATGGGAGGAGAACATCACATAGCTATTGGTCATGGACTCATGGTCCAAGGGAGACTACTCACGAGTCATCCGGGGGGCGTCCATGGTGGTGGAGAAGCTCCCGGTGGTGATCCTCCCCTCCGGCAAGGTGTCGGGAAGAGTTCTCCTGGTGCTCCCGATCTTGGAAGCGGCGGCGGCGGCGGAACAGAGATGGGATCGCGAAAAGAGTTCCTGTTCTGAGGGTTTCGGAGGACGCTTTAAATATATGCCAAAGGGGAGCATCGGGGAAGCTTCGGGGGGCCCAGGCGCCCCCCCGGCGCGGCCCAGGGGGCGCGCCGCCCGGGCGCCTGGAGCCCTGGTGCCCCCCCCCCCCCGAGGCTGTCCTTCGGACGCAGGGTTGTTTCCGAAACGCTGATTTTTTATATAATTTTTATGGATTTTTCTGGGCAGTTCTCGTAACGTGAAAACCTGAAATACAAAAACAGCCGAAAACAGAAACTGGCACTGGGGTGCACTGGATTAGTAAGTTAGTCCAAATATGATCAAAAGTGTATGGAAGTGTATGAATATCATATCAATATCACCCAAAAGTGGCATGGAGCAAGCAGAAATTATAGATACGTTTTGGACGTATCACCTACTACTTGGCCAAAGCAATAAATAACAACGGAGAACATGCAAGAATTACTTACGAACATAAATATAAAAGAGGTAGATCAAATATATTACTCAAACACAATCTGAACATAATCTCACAATCCATCGGATCCCAGCAAACTCATCATAGCAACAGCATAAGGATTACATATGTGCCTCGATCATGTAGGTCAGCTCACGAGGACTAATTAGTGAAGCACAAGAACGGGAGGAGAACATCACATAGCTACTGGTTATGGACCCATGGTCCAAGGGATACTACTCACAACTCATCCGGGAGGCGTCCATGGTGGTGGAGAGGCTCCCGGTGGTGATCCTCCCCTCCGGCAGGGTGCCGAGAAGAGTTCTCCTGGCGCTCCCGATCTTGGAAGCGCGGCGGCGGCGGAACAGAGATGAGATCGCGAAAAAGGATTCCTGTCTCGAGGGTTTCGGGACACGATATAAATATATGCTAAAGGGGGGCATCAGCGGAGGCCTGGGGGGCCCA
>LR738711.1:151038704-151098966 GCA_902687465.1 Secale cereale | reverse complement strand
CCCCCCCCGGCGCGGCCAGGAGGGGGCCGCGCCACCAGGGCGCCTGGAGCCCTGGTGGCCCCCCTCCGGCTGTACTTTGGCTACCAGGAAGCTTCTGGAACGCTGATTTTTTATATAATTTTTCTGGGATTTTTCTGGCAGTTCTCGTAATGGGGAAACCCTGAAATACAAAAACAGCAGAAAACAGAAACTGGCACTGGGGTGCACTGAGTTAATAGGTTAGTCCAAATATGATCAAAAGTGTATGGAAGTGTATAAATATCATAGCAATATCACCCAAAAGAGGCATGGAGCAAGCAGAAATTATAGATACGTTTTGGACGTATCAACATCCCCAAGCTTAATTCCTGCTCGTCCTCGAGTAGGTAAATGATAACAAGAATAATTTCTGTGGTGACATGCTATTAACCATATAAGGATTTTTCATAGTCACATGACAAAAGCTTACTGAGACAATGAATCTGTAGTAATTAAGTTGCCTCATGAGAAAATCACAAAGAACTGAAAGTTTTACAACATGATACTGAAACATCAAATAGATTTGTAATGAGCATGGTGTGCAAATATGATAAAGTGATATCTCGCTTGCCCCCTTTAGTGAAGCAAAACATAAATGCAGGGGCACCTCCAAGGTTTAAGTGATGACTAGATACAATAATTTCAAAATAAACGATATCACAATCATGCAAAAGACAATGCTACTTTGGGACAATGCATATTACACTCAGAATGACAATCATGCTCTCAGTAGTTGGTGCTTTAAAAGAAGGTGGAGACTCTCGAACCGTGGCTTTTGTTGGCAAGGTTGAAAACCCGTAGTCAGAAACAAACACAAAATATGTACCAGAGCTCTTGGTTTTAAAAACAGAGGTAATAATTATTTTTTTGATTATGCATGTTCCGTCAACGAATGCTAGCAGATAGCTCAATCACTTCTTGAGATGGACAAGTTTCGAGGAACGGCTCCCGAATGAGGACGCTCACATCCTCTTAATCTCCTTTGTTTATCACTGCCAAAGTTTTCTGATTTCTCATGAACAAAGCGTGAAGGAGGGTTTGTTTGTTATATTAATTTTGAGCCGGGCGCACTCAATGCCAGTTCCTTCTCGTGTTATGGGTTTGCACATTAGACATGCAATCTCGGGGTGAAGCTTGTCCAACTTAGAAAGATCATGAATTAACTACTACTTCCTCATGAACTTAAAACAGAGGCACAAAATAGGAATGCATTTTTTTTATTTTTGAATAATTTCGAGATGGTACATGCAAGTCTCCGTTAGGAATGGCAGGTAAATACCATGTAGGAAGGTATGGTGGACTCATATGGCATAACTGGTTTAAAAGAATTTGGATGCACAAGCAGTCAGTCCGCTTAGTACAGGTGGAGGTTAGCAAAAGACTGGGAGCGACCAACTAAGAGAGCAATGACGGTCATAATCATGCAGAGCGACAAAGCAACATTGAATCAGGCATGGTTGTTTTATCGCTACTCAGAAACAAAAGATCATCTAGGCTTGACAGACATTCTTTACAGTCTTAAATATACGTGAGCATACGCCAAGTCAATCAAAATAAATTCTTGAAGGAAGATATTACTAAACCATACCACATCATAGGCAAACAAATCATGTTGGTGTTCCAATAACACATTGGGAACCCCCCAGCTATTTGAGACTAACCGTAAGAAAACATGAACTACTAAGCACCATTATGCGCGCAGCATTTTTATCATAGACATATCAACCATGCAACAGAAGCAAACTCTCTTAATAAGATAATCATGATAAATAAGAGAGTTCAAGCAACCAACTAAACAAAATCTCTTTAAAAAGATAAGCATGAAAACTAAAAGCTAAGCATGATAGTAGCTATTGAAAGACAAAGAACACACACAGCAAAGATAGACATGAAAATTCTATGTTATGTTCTAGGTAGAAGTGGAGCGTGTTTCTCTCCCACATAAAGAAAGCTGAGTTCCGACTCGTTATGAAAAGCTAAAGAAAACTAAAAAAGGAAAACTAAAAGCAAGACGCTCCAAGCATAGCACATAACACATGAAGTGATAAAAATATAGTGGAACAAAAGACGAACTGATAATGTTGATGGAGAAGGGGATGCATGGGGGCATCCCCAAGCTTAGACGCTTGAGTCTCCTTGAATATTTCTTGGGCGTGCATGGGGGCATCCCCAAGCTTGAGCGTTTGACACTCCTGAATCTTTTTATCATCTTCCCTCGCACACTTGAAAACTCCCTTCATACATAACTCATCATAATCTGATTAGCGAGGTTAGTACCCTTAATAAAATAATTGTTCCTTGCTGGAAATAAAGATATTCTTGAAGGTCTACTGTTTCTCAAGATTGCCAAAAGGTTTTTGCAAAGAAAAAGCAAGCTCAAGGTTTGCAAAATGAAGGAAAGGCAAAACAGGACAGAATCTGTGAAAAATAGAACAGCAGGTAGTAAATGATTTTTTCGGGGCACTTCTGCAACTCTAATCAAAAAACTCAGAACAGATGCACGAAAGACAATTATATAGAGCATGCTGTCGAAACAATTCAGACCAAAAAGATGACCTGGTGATTTTATACGAATTTTTCTATCCAAGGACAGAATCTGTTTCCTGGACAGCACGTCACAACTTTTGAACTTTCTTGCAATCAGAGGCTACACTTGGCACAAAGTTGAAAAGTAAAGATACAATGATGATGCTACTGTAATAACAACATCAAGACACAACAAAAGCAAAATAAAATTTTATTCATGTGGGCTGCCTCCCAAAAGCGCTTTCTTTTATGCCTTTAAGCTAGGCATAATGCAAAAAGATCAAGTTGTATCAATTGAACCATCATCAAGATCATCAAAAAGCTCTTCAATAGTACAGCTAATCTTAAGAGGACTTTCAAATAAAGGCCTCATAGAGATACTTCTAGGGAGAAGACCAAAAGGATAAAAGTCAAGGGAAGATTCATTTATAAATTCATCAAAGAGAGGTGTTTCTTCCAAAGTCTTTACAGTTTCAACCCCTTTGGCAATAGATGGATTACTTTTAGAACGGGGAGCCTTTCGAACGTGAACGAACTTAGGCTCCTTCTTTGCCGGAGTTTCTACCTTTTTGGTTTTGATTGAGGAGAAAGTAGTTCCTAGAGTATCAAAGATTTCCTCAATCTTGTCTATCCTAGAAGAGTCCAAATCATGGGATTTGATGGTCTCCAAAGTTTTGAAAATTTTATGCATGGATCTATCAAGCCTATTCAAATTCCCTTGGATCTTACGATCCAACTCGTTTATCTTATTAATGCTTGGCATCTCTAACTCTATCTTTTCAAGTTTTTTCATAATGTGAGCTAGGGTGATGTCCTCTTGAATGCTAACAACAGGGGGATTCCCAACTAGATTTTCAATAATACTAAGAGACTCCCAAACTGGGGCCTCTAGAAAATTTCCATTGATAACAGTATCTAGAATAAACCTATTCCAAGAAGTAATTCCAACATAAAAATCTCTAAGCAGGATAGTAGTAGATTGCTTCTTGGTGGCTCTTTTTTGAGAATCATTAATTCTATACCAAGCATCTTTTAGACTTTCCCCACCTCTTTGTTTAAAGGTGAGAACTTCTGCCTCGCCAAAGACAAAAGGACCCGACATAATGACAACTAAAGAATGAGATAACTATTTTTGTGATTTTTGATAAAAGATACTAAAGCAAAAACTGAAAGGTAAACTAACAAGACTAAAAAGCAAAGGTAAAAGATAGCGTGCAACTCCCCTATCTTGAAGAGTGGAGTCCCCGGCGAAGGCGCCAGAAAACTTTGCTTGATGACTTCTCGCCCCTCGTTGGTTACCCCAAGTGGAAGGTTTGAGATGCAGTGTAGCGGAAGTTTTCCCTTGGCAAAGATACCAAGGATCGATTTCCCTGAGACTCCCAGTTTCAACAAGAAGGTGTCAACTGCTAACGGCGCCAGATATTAGCAATCAACGTGGACCTGCACACAGATACAAATAACTTTGCTCCCAACGAGTACAGAGAGGTTGTCAATCTCTCCGGCCTTGTAGTTTACAAAGGATCAAACGCAAGTGATAATAGTGATAGGTAATGCTGCAAATAGTAAGTAAAAAGCGGAAAGTAAATAGCGGATGTGATCAGTGATGGTGATATGGACCAGGGTCCCATGATGTTCACTAGTGATGTCTCTCTCCCAAAAGACGATAAAACAGCTATGTGAGGTAAACGAATTACAGCTGGGCAATTGATAGAATTATGTGCGCAAACCAATGCTAACTATGTTACAAGAAAGGTAGAGGTTCAAAGCATGGGCGGTACGCCAAGGCAAGTAGACCGAAATCCATCTGCATCTACTACTAATCATCCACCTTGAGATATCTATCCAGAACATCTCGCTGGTATTAAGTTGCGAGTCCCACCCATACTATAAACTCAAAGCAACAGACAACTGCATTAAAAGAACTTTGCGTAAAGTAAACAATCCTTGCACCCGCGGGCACAAGCACCGTTGTTTTCCCCCTTGTGGCAATAGCACATCCCCTAGACTCATGTTTCTGTCACTCAAGCTAGTCATCGAGGGGCATGAACCCACAATCAAGCATAATGTTCCCTCTTGGAGTCACTACCTACTACTTGGCCAAAGCAATAAATAACAACGAAGAACATGCAAGAATTACTTACGAACATAAATATAAAAGAGGTAGATCAAATATATTACTCAAACACAATCTGAACATAATCTCACAATCCATCGGATCCCAGCAAACTCATCATAGCAACAGCATAAGGATTACATATGTGCCTCGATCATGTAGGGCAGCTCACGAGGACTAATTAGTGAAGCACAAGAACGGGAGGAGAACATCACATAGCTACTGGTCATGGACCCATGGTCCAAGGGAGACTACTCACAACTCATCCGGGAGGCGTCCATGGTGGTGGAGAGGCTCCCGGTGGTGATCCTCCCCTCCGGCAAGGTGCTGGGAAGAGTTCTCCTGGCGCTCCCGATCTTGGAAGCGCGGCGGCGGCGGAACATAGATGAGATCACGAAAAAGGGTTCCCGTCTCGAGGGTTTCGGGAAACGATATAAATATATGCCAAAGAGGGGCATGAGCGGAGGCCTGGGGGGCCCAGGCGCCCCCCGGCGTGGCCAGGAGGGGGCCGCGCCACCAGGGCGCCTGGAGCCCTGGTGGCCCCCCTCCGGCTGTACTTTGGCTACGGGAAGCTTCTGGAACGCTGATTTTTTATATAATTTTTCCGTGATTTTTCTGGCAGTTCTCGTAATGGGAAAACCTGAAATACAAAAACAGCAGAAAACAGAAACTGGCACTGGGGTGCACTGAGTTAATAGGTTAGTCCAAATATGATCAAAAGTGTATGGAAGTGTATAAATATCATAGCAATATCACCCAAAAGAGGCATGGAGCAAGCAGAAATTATAGATATGTTTTGGACGTATCACAAGCCAAGTGCTTCTTCTTCAATGCCCTCACGGACAAGTTCCTCAGCAATGCCCTCACGGCCAGATTCTTCAAAGCCCTCACGGCAAATTCCTAAAACTGCTCCTGCTCATCCTAAGTCCTCAGCTCCTCCGCCAAAGTCTTCAGATGCTCAAGCAAAATCATCTGCACCAGTGCATCTTGCCACATGTCAAAGGACTGCGAGCATATCCATTGCCTCAGGAGCCTCAGCAAGTTCCTCAGCGATACCAAGTTCCTCAGCTGGTCCCTCTCTGCTGAAGAAAAAGACCACTGCTGGATGAGGTTCTCGCCCAAGTCCTCACAAGAAACAAGTTGCTTTTTAAGTGCCCTCTGATGACGAAGCTCATGATGAAGAACTTGTTCAAATCATCTGAGACGAGCAAGAAAGGGCCACTAGATCCAAAGGAAGCGAAGTGCCACTGCTTTTGGATCCAAAGGTGATCCTTGACTTTATTGATCTCTGGCATCAGGATCCCAACACTCCTATGCCTGACTTCAACCTGACTCCTGGCCAAAGTCACATGTTGACCGCCTTCATCGGCAAAGAAAAATGGAAATTTGAAAAGGCCAGGCAGACGAGGAAAGCACAGTACAAGAAGGAGTGCTTCCTGAAGAAGAATGTTGTCAACATGACAACTGAAGAACTTGTAAAGATTCAGGGTGAAGTCAAAACCGTCAGTGATGAATTCGACGCATATCGCGCAGATTGGATTGGCGCCAAAGTCAGATTTGTGAATTTGACTAAAGGTTTTTCTTCAAGTGTTGCTCGTCAAACACACATTGAAATTCCTCAAGTTGAAGCATGTGCTCAATCTACTCAAGGACATGCCAGCACCGCTGAAGAACATCAGGCTACTGAAGATAATACCAGGGCTGATGACTGCATTCCAGCTGCTGAAGAAATTGCCAGGGCAACCTCTAGTGTTGTGCCTGAAGAAATTGTCAGGCTAGCTGAAGCTCCAAAGGCTGTGCCTGAAAAACATGAAGAAGTCAGGGAAACTGCATCAGTTGTGCCTGAAGAAATTCAACCAGATTCCTCTGCTCCTCCTGTGCCTACTCCAACTCCAATACTTCCATCTGCATCATATATGAAGAAAACAAAGGCTGCAGAGCGTGCAGCTATGAAGAAAAGGAAGGCATCAACTTCATCAGATTCTTCAGCTCCGAAGAAGATGAAGCCTTTTACAAGCTCAGCTCATAACCCAATCGATGTCGCTCCCATCTCCTCCATGCCATCAAAGGAACTTATTCCGTTTGATGAAGAATATGTGATTCCTAGTGAATCAGATGAAGATATTTCCTCTGCTGCTTCCTCAGAGCAAGCGGATGAATAAATTGAAGCGGATGAATCCCTTCAACCCCAATCATCTCCTCGCCTATGCCTCAGTTCACTGCTGAAGAGGTCGGCGTTGAGGAATTGGAAGAACAGAACTCGGACGTGGACATTGGGAGTGCTACTCCTTTAATGAATGATGAATTTTGGGATAGTCAGCATCCCAACTCTCCTCTGTTCATGCCGCTGCAACAAATTCCTCATTTCCCAGCACAAACTGTTCCATTGGGCTCTGAAGAAACTCATCCCACACAGTCTGTCCATGAAGACATTCCAGCCACTAGTGCTGAAGAAACTGCTGCTGCTGCTGAATCTATGAAGACTGCCACTGAAGAGGAACCAGAAATTCCTTAGCCTGAAGAACCTGAGATTGCGAATCCGGAGGTTGTGATGCAATTGACTGACACTCCTCAACCCAAGCCAAAAGATCCATTCTCACGGAAGCAAACTTTCAAGAAGGCTGATTTCTTCCACGAGCACGTGTTCTTCACTGACTACACCCCTTATGACTCTGCTCGCATTAGGAAGAGGCATTTCTGGACTGCCAGTCAGGCAAATTTCTATTCCTCTATGCTATTCAATAAAGACAAGGTATTCAATCATCAGCACACTCCTCACGTGGATATGGAATCTCTGTTGTGCTTCGTGTCAGTCCTCAGTGTTCTTCACGATGCTGGATTGTTGGGCTTCTGCACTTACATATGTGATTGGAATGAAGAACTCATTCTTCAATTCTATGCAACGCTGCACATCACTGGAAATTCTGAAGATGTGAATTCATGGGTGCTGGACTGGATGACCAAAAACACTCACTACAAGGCACCAGCTTCTGAATTACTTCACGCCTTGCCTCTCAGTGTACATGCAAGTGCTGATGAAGCCTTTGAAGCCAGGTCAAGCCCCAAGGACCAAATTCCTCGTGAAGGAATTGATGTTTCTACCTCGGACTGTCTATCGCATTCTGACGAAGACTTTGAGTCCTATCAAGGGCCACGACTCAAATGATGAAGAAGTCGTTGGCATCATGAAGAGTCTGCTGAACATCATCCATGGCGTTCCCATCAACTTCCATGATTTCTTCATGAGGACTATGGCAAATGTTGCATTGTCCCCTTTCAACCTGAAGCCTTATGCTCCATGGATTATGAGATTCATCAGGACAAGGTCTTCAGTGAACTACAAAGCTGACACACTGATTCATTGCAGCTACTTGCCCCCAATTGAAGTCCTCAAACGGACATTTTCCTCACCTGATGACAAGGGCAAGGCCACTTCTGTTTTTTATGAAGGCATTCGTCCATTGGATGGTCAATTTCGCAAAGCTGCATCCTACTCCACCAATGATGACTCTGCCACTCATGACTCTGCCGCCAACGCTCCCAAGCAAAATCCTCAAGGCACAGCTCCCAGGGTGATGACTGATC
Organism: Secale cereale; assembly: GCA_902687465.1. Lineage (NCBI taxonomy): Eukaryota > Viridiplantae > Streptophyta > Magnoliopsida > Poales > Poaceae > Secale > Secale cereale. Next base: position 151,090,724 of record LR738711.1, on the reverse strand, counting down.
GTGAGCTTCTCCTCAGTCTACACTAGAAAGTTGATCGCAACCACAAATGGGTCAAGTGTCAGTTTGGTTCAATTCTTCACAACATGACTTGTACACACAATGCAGTGAAGAAAAACCATTACTACCTCCATGAAACCCTCAACCGCACCTGGGTTGTTCTGTCTCATCTTTATGGCAAAGAAGATCTAAAGAAAATGGGTCTCAAGGATGACTATGACTGGTCTGCTCCTCCTCCGAAGAAATACAAGAAGGTAAAGGTTCCTCCCTTGGTGGCCAGCTCCTATTCTTCATCGCGTGAAACTGACGAGTATAAAGACTTGGACGACACTGCGGCAGGCCCTACATCAACCATCGACCCCAACAACGCTGGCGCTCCTTCATCATCTTGAGATTCTTCACGGGTGTTAGTCCTCACTTTCGATCCTTTTGGTCATTCTATGACAAAGTGTGAGAAATTTGAGTTAGTCTTCAAGCGGGTCTACTTATATGGGCATTTTTTGGCTAAGTTACAACTCTCGTTCTTCTGATGACTTTGTTGGATCGAGTTGTAAACTTAAACTCCATGGTGACCTGATACTTTTGCTGTGGTGTTTCTGCATGCTTATTCCTCATTAATGTTTATGCACACATGTTGAATTACATCGGTCACCATATTTCATCATGCATTTCAAATTCTTCATATTATATGTCAAATGCGTGTATGAATTACAAGATATAGGGGGGAGATCTCCATGATTCTACTCTTCAAGTGTGCATTGCTTCAAAACCAAATTCCTCACTATGCACATCTTCAGGGGGAGTTCTTCTATATCTTGCAATCAAATTCCTAAATATCAGTATTTACACTTCTTATGTTTATCCCCGTTGAAAACTTAACCTATATTGTCATCAATCACCAAAAGGGAGAGATTGTAAGTGCATCTAGTGCCCCTTAGTGATTTTGATGTATTTAAGACTAATAGGTTAAGGGACTAATGTGTTTATGAGTGTACACAGGTCTATAAGTCTATGAGGAGTTTGATATTTACATAGAAAGTCATCCCCTAAAAATGAAGTTCTTCGACTGAAGACTTTGGATTTCTGAAGACTTTCTGAAGACTTTGAAAGTGAAGAAATTGGTGTGACCTTGAAGACTTGGTATTCATTTATGGGACATGAAGTGTGAAGACTTTTGTTTTCGTAGTTTCATTTTCTCTTTCTTGAGTCATAGGAAACACTGTAGTATTAAAGGGAGTCGAGGAAATACTAAGGAAAAATTTCCATGTGATGCTCAACTCAAAATCATACACCTACCAATCCCTTTGAGTGAAGCCATTGGAAATCTCATACAGTTCAGTCATATTCTTCAGTGATAGAGACGAAGTTCTTCTGGTCTCTGAGGAAATTGTTCTAACTAAGGAGTTAGGAATTCGCTAGTGCGGATTACCTACACAGTGAGGAACATGATAGCCCTGAGGAATTTGATACTCAAATTTCCGACCGTTGTTGTGCTACGCGCCAGCTGTCCCAAAATATCTACCTACCTAACGGTCATATCATTAAAGGGCATTTATGTCTTATCATGTCGGGCTGCTCCCTAGGCTATAAATAGCCGCCCCCTACAACCACTAGCTGGTTGGCTGCTCCGATAGAAACTGACACTTGTCATAAGAGCAACCCATCCTCCGAGGACTTTGAGCGAAAATCATCAAGTGAGGAAAAACCCAAAACCAAACCCAAACACCTACAGACCCAAAAAGTGATTGAGCATCACTGAAGAGATTGATCTTGCATGGATCCGACGCTTGTTACCTTTGAAAACTGTGCTTCTTCCAGACGGTTAGGCGTCATGGTCTTGAGCATCCAAGAGGAATTGTGGATCGCCGAGTGACCGAGTCTGTGAAGGTTCGGAAGTCACCTGAAGACTTACCACGAGTGATTGGGCGAGGTCTGTGTGACCTTAGCTCAAGGGGAATACAGTGAGGACTTGGTGTCTTGGACTGTGTGTCCAGGACTGGGTGTCCGGGACTGTGTGTCCTCAGGTTTAAATACCTAGCCGCCCTAACTAGATGTACAACTGAGACAGCAGTTGGAACTGGTCTAACAAATCATTGTCTTCACCAAGCTTACTGGTTCTATTTCCTCAACTCTTTCATTTCCTCATATCTGTGTTGTGTGCTTGTCCATATCTGTTTGAAGACTTTGACTGAAGACTTTCTCAATTTCCTCAGTTCAATTTCTTCAGTCTGTTTGTCTTCATCCTGTGTTATCCTGTGATTACTCATTCTGTACTCTTTGCTTGTCTTCATATCTTCATGATGACCATGCTTGTATTCTGCTATGTTTACTTCTGAGTACTTATTCCGCTTAAAGTGGTTCTTCGCTAAGGAATTTGCTCAATAGCAAATTCCTCGGTGAAGAATTCATAAAAATCGCCTATTCACCCCCCCCCCCTCTAGTCGATATAACGCACTTTCAATGTGCAACACATGAAGAAATGTTTTTCTTCAATCAATGAAGAAAAACACTCTAAGTGTCGTGGATTTAGCATGGCAGATGTCCGGATTAATGGACTTAGGTGTGAGGCCATCGCTCGGGTTAGCTTGAAGGGGTTAAAGCGGACAAAGGACACATGGAGTTTTATACTTGTTCGGCCCCTTCGATGAAGGTAAAAGCCTACGTCTAGTTTGGTGTGGTATTTCTTGGGCTTCGATGACCAGGGAGCGAATCCGCTTGCCTGTGTCTCGAGCTGTTGTTTCTTGTCCTGAACCATCACTGGGTCGTCCCTTTATATAGGAAGCGACGCCCGGTCCAGTTTACAGAGTCCCGAGGCCGGCTCATAAACGTGTCCGCCTCGGTCTCTACTCTTTCTATCTTACATCCCAAGTTACATGGTACGACGGTTTATAGACCGTGGGCCTTATACATGGGCCCTAAACCTCTATGGGCTATGACCTCTTGTTATATATTCTATTGGACTTGTAATAATACAACCTTGTCAGTGTAATCCGGAGCCTCCTGGTCGGTTTATACCTGCTGGTAATATCCCTGACATTAGGCCCCAGATTGATTTGAACTTGTTCATGTCAGTCTTCCAAGTCTTGTACAAATTTCCTTTCTGCAACTTGTTTGCTTCATAAACCGGCCATGACGTCATCTCCTGAAATCGTGTCAATCCGTCGTGACATCATCTCCGCATTTAATGCCTGCATCTGTTTGTTACCTTTCTTTATTATCGCACCGAAGATCGAGGCGACAGCTCAATCTTTATCCGATTTCTGGCCTCCTCGATTCCCGCGCTTACCGTTTTTATCTCTTCGGCCTATAAATACCGTTGAGGCCTATCTCTTTTCCCCTTCTGCTTCGTCTTCCTCCATCTCCAGCGCCCGAGCTTCCGCCGCCGTCCGTCGAGCTCGACGTCGTGTGACGCCCGAAGACCGACGTCCCAGAAGATTCCAGATGTTCCGGGTCTCCCGTGTGTTTCTTTTGTGCTTGCTTTATTTATTTTTTGCATTGCATCATGTCATCATGCCATCATGACTTTAATTTTGCATCGCATCTAAATAAATTGTTTGGATCTTCGGTCCATTTAAATCGAGGGAATTCACTGGTGACTTCTCTTTATAACATATCCTCCCGATAGTAGGGAGCTATTATAAAAATATCCCAGTGCTTTGGAATCACCAAAAACACACTTGCATCTTTCTCTTGCCACCAAATCCCTTGTCAAGTGCACCTTCCCCACTAGCTTCTTCTTTTCATGTCTCACTCTTTATTGCTAGTGACATTTTCCTGTTCGAGAAAATGTTCAATATCTTCCTATAAATACTAGGTCATGCCAAGACCACCTCCTCCAATTTCCATGTCTTTTGGAAGTGCTTTGGTTGTCCTACGGATTTATTCAAGTTTGAGTTATTTTCAAACTTGCATAAATTAGTAGTCTCTAAAAATTGCCAAAGGATTTTATTAATATAGCCCACAATTCCAGGGTTCTAGGGATATTTTATTCTTAGCTAAACCCTTCTCCTAACTCCCTGATCTTTTTCTGTAACTCATGTTTATTGTTAAACAAAATATGAGGTGAAGTGAGGGATTAAAGAGGGCCAACCAGGCCTCTGTTTTTTTCCATCTCCACCCACATGGCCCAAGGCCTAGCCGGCCACTAGGCCTCCATAGGCCAGGCCCAGTCGCCCCCTCCAACCTAAACCCTAGCCCCGACCCACTCCTCCTCTCGTCCTCCCCCCTTGCGCCGCTAGGCAGGGCAGAAGCCCCGACCCAATCGATCCCCATCTCATCTCCCGACCCCTCTCGTCTCCCCTGCCTCGAACCTCCTCCTCCTCCTTCTCGTGTCCCTCTTCTCCAATGCACCCCCGCCGCGCCTCGCCATGGTGCCCCGCGGGCCAGCCTTGCATGCGTCCGTCGCTGCTCCGCCGCTCGGGCGCCAGCACCGCACCCGATCCCCTTGGCGCCCCTGTCCGCATCGTCCGCCGGCCTCCCCTAGCTGCTGACGGCGCCACCGCTTGCTACCTCGACCACCTCGCCGGAGCTGGTCGCACCTCTGCCCAGAGCCCCAAGACATCGCCCCGCGCCACCCTTCCTATCTTGCTCCGGCCGTGGCACCCGCGCCCTCAAGCTCCTGTGCCAGCCTCGCCTTCCTGCGCCACCTCTTCAACTCAAGCGTCTCAAGCAAGCTGCCTTGGTTGCTGCTTCCATCTTCCCCACGCGAGCGTCGCCGGCGCGCCACCTCGCCTCGGGCGTTCGACCCCAAGCCACCACCTCACACCATGGTCTTCATCCACCTAGAACGCCAAGGCCCTCTGTTTGGCCCCGATGACCTCGGGATCATGTGCACTTCCAGTGCCGTTGCTCGCCGCGAGACCAAGACCACCACCAATCTGAGCATTCCCACGACCTTTTCGCCTTTTGTCATCGCCAAGACCTCAAGTACCTCGACGGCCGCTGTTTTTGAAGACCCCAAGTACCACCACGCTCGGAGCCCTCGAATCCATCAAGTTCGACAACGACACGTGTACGACTACTACATGAACGAGTACCACGACGACCCTCGTAGAGTTCGGATTTGTCAAGTTCGACTACCGTCGCCGAGGACCCGTGTAATGCATGCGTCAAGTTCGACTACCGTCGCCGTGTACCACTACTTCCTCGACGAACGTGAACGACTACTTCCTTTTGGCAACGTGAACGACAACTTCGACAACTACCGCCTCGAGAACGTCTACTTCCACTACTTCCACTACGTCCCTTGACGACTCGAACCGCTTCGAGAACGAACGTTCCGAAGGTATAACCCGAGACGATGACCCGTGGACGAATGCTTGTGTTGTATGAGATGTTTCCCTTGTGTGCACCGTGCCCGTTTCGTCTTTTGTCATGCTCCTCGGTTGCCTCGTCGCCGACCCGTGGGAACCCGGAAGCCGGGATCATCCGACCTTTCTTCTTGCATGACACACTCTCCGTCATCTTTTGCTCCGGACTCTCAACGAGTTACCGGAACCGAGATGTTGCCGTTGCATCATTTTCGGATCGTTGCCATGGCACCCTTTCTTTCCTCCACGGTGACACATACTCCTTATCTCTTCATGTTCACTTTTAATAAAAATTGCATAAACTTGATCATGTCATCCGCATCATGTTAACAACATTAAAATGTGTGAATTGTTGTTGCTTAAAATTGCTAAACATGCATATGGGGATTTTCCCAAAATTGATGTTGTTATTTCCGGCCTCATTTAAAATGCCTAAATAGGTAGTTTGCTCTTGCTTCACCTCTTTCCTTGTTAACAAACATTTAATCTTGTCTTGTAAATAAACGAGAGTCAATTAAATAATTAAAATGTGGTGTTTCGTCAATATGCAACTCGTTGCATATTGAGCTCCACTTAACTTGTAGTACTTGTTTGTGCACTTTGCCATGACATGCATATTTAAACCGGACATGCATCATACTTGGATGTGCATCGTATGCCATGTTTATGCTTGTGTGTTTACCGTGTTGTTTGCTTCTTTCCGGTTGCTTCTCTTGTTAGCTTCGGTTCCGTCCGGAGTTGTGAGATTTCGCTCGACTATGTTGCTCCGTCTACTTCTTGGATCCATTCTTCTTCCTTGCGGGATCTCAGGCAAGATGATCATACCCTTGGATACCTTTACTACCATTGCCATGCTTAGTTGTCTCGATGCTATCGTTACATGTCGCGCTACCCATCTTTTATGTCAGCCTCTCCTTGTTGCCATGAAACCTCTAACCTTTTGACACCTTCCTAGCAAAACCACTGTTTGGCTATGTTACCCGCTTGCTCAGCCCCTCTTATAGCGTTGTTAGTTGCAGGTGAAGATGAAGATCGTTCCAGGAGGGAACTTGTTGTTGGAATATCACAATATCTATTATTATTATTAACACACCTATATACTGGGCATGGGTGGAAGGCTTGGCCTTTTGCTCGGTGTTTTGTTCCACTCATGCCACCTTAGGCGCCGATAAACCGACATTATGTTCCTTGATTTTGCGTTCCTTACACGATGGGTGGATGGGGACCCCTTGACAGTTCGTCTTTGAATAAAACTCCTCTAGCAAGGCCCAACTTTGGTTTTAATTTTCTCATAATAACAACTTAATTAATTAATTAAATTGCATAGGGGGTCGCGTCCCCGGGTACTCTTTTCTACATAGCAGGGGGGCCAGTGCTGATGGTGTTGGTCCCAAACGGGGAGACTGCGGGGCCACCACGGGGAAACTCGAGGATTGGCTCCCGTAGGATCACCTATCCGGTTGTGGCCTGAGGCGAGATATGCGCGGCTACTATCAGGGTGTCGGCACGCCGGGAGGTCTTGCTGGACTTGTTTTACCATTGTCGAAATGTCTTGTGCACCGGGATGCCGAGCCTGATCGGATTTCCCTAAGATAAGGGGTGATGATATTATATTCATCACTTCAGCTAATCGTGAGAGCTTGTGATGGGCTAAGTTGGGACACCCCTGCAGGGTTATGATGTTTCGAAAGCCGTGCCCGCGGTTATGTGGCAGATTGGAATTTGTTAATGTCCGGTTGTAGAAAGCTTGACAGAGGATCCGTAGTAAAACACACAACTGTGTGAGTAACCGTGACTGTCTCTTTTCACTTTGAGAAGAGAACACGGTGGGGTTATGTTTGACTCATAGGTAGTTCAGGATCTTTAGCGATCACTACTAGTTGCGACCGTTTGCGTAGATGCTCATCTTATTCTTGTACTCGTAAGTTAGCCACCATATTATGCTTAGCCGCTGCTGCAACCTCACCACTTTACCTTCCTACCCATAAAGCTTTGCTAGTCTTGATACCCATGGTTATGGGATTGCTGAGTCCTCGTGGCTCACAGATACTACAACACCAGATGCAGGTTCAGCCGAGAATGATGCGGGCGTTGGTTCAAGTACTTCACCGGGAGTTCGATGAAGAGAGTGGCCGTATGCTTGTGACGTGTTCGACGATCAGTAGTGGTTTCTACTAGGGGTGATTCGGACCTGTGGCTTTATGTTGTTGTTGGTATCTTTCTTTTGGATCTTCACCCGTAGTCGGGTTGTGATGTTTTGAATGATGTTTGCTTATGTAATGTATTGTGTGAAGTGGCGAGTGTAAGCCAACTATCTCCTTTTTGCAATTTCATCCCTATTTTTACATGAGTCGTGCAAAGATACCAAACTTGAGATCATTCCAGAATGGGCTTATATCTTTAAGTCGTGCCTCGACACGTAGGAGGTATAGTCCCATCCTGGGCATTACACGTCGCCAGCAAGTCTGGTCGCCGCATCAACCTGAACGCGGCCAGAGAACTCGCCCCGTCCTCTGTTTCCTCGGGTACGCTATCTTCTCCCCATAGATCTCACTTTTAGGTTTTCTTCTGTAGCTCGCTATAAACCCTCGTTCTTGTAGTTCATCGCTGTAGATTGATCTTAGCTATAGATATAAACTCGTTAGGCTTGATCCTCATCCGTGCGCTTCCGCTCCACCATTATACTTTAGCTTCTCCAACACTGTTAGTTTAGATTGAACCTGTAGAGAACTCACGCAGCCTTCGCTAAATATAACTTGTATTATTATGTCTTTTCCTTGCATCTTAGATCCATATTTACCTCAGCTTCGTGTGAAAACAGTTTCTCGCACTTCTAGATCTGCAACTCGCTTATATTGCCGGTTTAGCCATACCCTGCGCATCATATGCTTGTCTTGACGATTTTAGATTTAAACCCGTATTCCACAATTGACGGTTTAACTTTCTCCATCTATCGTCGTGAACCGGTAGCTGTCTCACTCGTACCTGCTTCCGGATTAGTAGATACCATTAGCCCTTTGTTTAAACCGACAATTAAGTCCATACATGTATAGAATGCACTGGTTTATATCTAGCAGTTGGTAAGACGGGTCTTGCACTGTATTTTTCAGCACTCCCTCATCAGAAACGATGGCCAAACAATTTGTTGCTTGCAATTGGGTTCCTTCCCGGATCACGGAAAATGATTTAGTTGAAGCGGCATCAATTGGTGTTCTGGGCCCTAAGGAAGTTATGCACTGGTGGGCCCCTGGAAAGGAATGCCCTCCTGAGCCTAAGGAGGGAGAAATCATAGTTTTTTATGATCATTTGGCCCGGGGTTTCAGTCCTCCCAGTTCAAAATTCTTCCGGGATGTGTTAGCCGCTTCTCAACTCCACCCACAAGATGTAGGCCCGAATTTTGTATCGAACATCTGTAACTTTCAAGTTTTATCGGAGGCATACCTTCAAGAAGAACCATCAGTGGATCTGTTCCGGGATTTCTTCCATCTGAACCGGCGGACGGAGTTTACTAATGGGGCTCATCAGGAGCTGGGAGGTGTCAGCATCCAGAAAAGGAAGGATGTGAGCTTTCCCCACGCCGCTCTTCACAGCCACCCCAAGGAATGGAACCAGATTTGGTTCTATTGTAAGGATACTTCACCTGAAGGAGAGAATCCGCTGCCAGGTTTCCACGCTTATCGTCTGGCAACAACCCATCCTTTGCCACAGTGTCTAAGCACCCAAGACCGGGCTCGATTTGCCCCTCAGCTTTCCAAGCTTAGGGCTTTTGTGGCGAACGGTTTAACCGGCGTTGACTTCGTTCGCTGCTGGCTTTCTTGGATCATCCTTCCACTAAGCCGGCGCTCAAGTCTGATGTGCAAATATATCGGCAAACCGTAAGATCCTCAATGCCACACCAAAATAGTACTTCCTGACAATGAAGTTACTGAGTCTGCAAAGAAAATGTTGAACATCCCCCTGGAGGATTGCAGCCGGACCGGTTTAGCTCCGTTCTGTTTAACCAATAAATCGCCAGCGGTAAGACTGATGATCCTCCCCAGCCAATTGCTGCCTCGACAGCAGATGTTGAGATAACCGGGTTAGGCTTCACTGCTCCCATGGAGCCTGTCACCTTGGCTAGGCATACTACCAAGGAAGAGAAATTTCAACAAGATAAAGGCAAGTGGAGCACAGACCTATCAAGCTATGCTCAACAGAGTGCCCAGGAACTTCATTCCGGGTATCTGAACCGGCTCTTCACCAGCCGCGACTATGAAGCCGGCTTAGTTAACATGATGAAGGACAAATATGAGGTGCGTTAGGGATATTACTAGCAGGTATAAACCGGCTAGTATAAACCGGATTATGATAATATAGTTGTGTAATTGTAAAACCCAGTAGAGGTTACGGCCCATGAAGGCTTAGGGCCCATGTATAGAGTTACGGTTTGTAAACCGCCTGGTCATGTAACTTGAGAGACAAGGAAGAAAGAGCAGAGACCGAGGCGGACACAAATATGAGCCAGCCTCGGGACTCTGTAAACCGGACCGGGCGTCGCCTCTATATAAAGGGACGACCCGGCGACGGTTCAAGGACAGGAAACAACCCGTCGAGGCACAGGCAAGCAATCCGCTCCCTATTCATCGATGCCCAAGCAATACCAAACCAAACTAGACGTAGGCTTTTACCTTTCTTGAAGGGGCCGAACTAGTATAAAACCTCTGTGTCCTTTGTGTGCTTTTAACCCCTTCAAGCTAACCCGTGCGATGGTTCCTCAACTAAGTCCGTTAAACCGGACATCTGCCGTGTTAATTCCACGACAGTTGGCGCCCACCGTGGGGCCTCCGCACGATGGTTTCGAGTTCTTGAAGGGCAGCTTTAAAGGGCTCAGGGGCTACGCGGTCGGCCGGATGACCAAGAGTCGCCGCGGCCGGATCTACATCGACGACGCAGGCTGGGACCCGGAGGCCGATTCAATCGAATATGGGTATCGGGTTCCCTTCGGTGGCATCCACGTCTTCATCGGTAAAATTGGTGAACCGGGACCTGGGCCGGACATCTTCCCCAACATCGTCGAGCCGGCTCAGCGTGCGAGATCGGCCCGGATTCAACCAGCCATGAAGCGTGTTTTCATCGGAGCAATTCACGGGGTTCAAGCCGAGGACGGATCGGATTCCGGTGGCGAGACAGTTATCTATTCCGACGATGAATCTTCATCCGGAGAGACTGAGTCCTTGTATCTGTTGCGGGACGGCCAATCTGAGGGTGTGTCCGACGGAGACAGTATTCCAGACCTCTTTGATCTGCCAAGCCGGGTGGCTGTTTTTATGGCCGGATCACAACCTATGCCACAATCCACGGTGAACGGGGCGATCACCGCAGAAGCTGGTGTAGGGGGGAGCGGCCAAGCCCTCTCGCCCTCTGACGCTCTGTCCGCCTTGATCGAAGAGTTCACAACCCGGGCCGTAGCAGAGGTGGCTCCAGCAGACAAGGCGCAACACGATGCAGAACTCCTCCAGCTGAAGGGCCGGATCGATCAAGCAAAAGAGGATCTGAAGGCAGAGAAGGCTATGATAGCGATAAGGCAGGCAGAGCTGGATGATCAGGCTTTTCAGCTGAGGATGGAACAGGCCTCTACGCAAGGAGTAAGGAATCAAAGGTACTAGCCTCGTCTACCGCCGGTATACGAGGCGACGAATCTTTTCAGGACACCAGGAGCGGGAGCCAGCAATGATCCGGTGGTAAACCGGAGGGCGGCCCCGGCGAGGGGCGAGCCGGTTCAGCAGCCCGCTGCCAAGTAAGATCGGCGGATTATGTCCACGCCTCACGTTCCTACCCCTCCGGGTCATTACTCAAATCCTTTGGATAACATTGTTGCTGCCACTTCATGCCTGGCCGCTTTACCCATTGAGGGGACATCCCCCGTGGCAATGGAGGCACGCAGGGTCAAGGATCTGCTTAACACAGCATTAACACAGCAGCAAGCATATTCTTATAGCAGGGAGAGGCTTCATTCAACACCCCGCCATAGCCGGAGTTATACTAGGCATTGGGAGGAACCAGAGGTATCTAGTAGTGAACGGAGGCGACACCGTCACAGACAAGATAATCCGGCGGGCGCACAGGCACAAGCTCAGGGGGCGCAAGAACGGGTTAGATCTACGGCTTGCGAGGAGGTCCGCCAAACGACGCCGGTTCACACAACCACAGCAGAAACGGGAGTCACGACGAGTTCCTTCGGGGTGCAGTGTCTTGTTCCCGCTTTACGGAGCGTGAAGTTGCCCAAGGATTTTAAGGGTCCACGTAAGGTGCCTAATTACACAGCAGATTTGGCCCCGGAAGCTTGGGTTGAGAGTTATGAGATGGCCATGGAGATGCTGGACGTGGATGAAGCAGCTTGCGCGAAGTACTTTACCATGATGCTTGAGGGTACAGCCCGGACCTGGCTGAAAGGTTTACCACCTAATTCCATCGGATCATGGGGAGAGTTACGCTGCCAGTTTATCAAAAATTTCAAGGATACGTGCAAGCAGCCAATGTCAGTGGTAGATCTGGAAGCCTGTATACAAGGAGACCAGGAGCCTACAAGTTCATGGGTGCGGCGAGTATCAGAAATCTTACACTCTTCGAACGATATCAATCCCAGTACGGCAATAGTGACGCTAGAAAACAATTGCCGGTTTGAGTCTCTGAAGTTAAAACTGGGACGGCTCAAACGGGATTGTAATGACATGGAACTCTCATGAGCGCTCTGGTGAAGTACGGGGACTCTGATAACACTAAGTATCCAGAAGCGGATGGAGATAAAACGGGAAAACCCAATAAGCCCGGTAAACCGGCATAGGCTAATCCGGTCGGAACAAGCTTCTTAGGCAAACGAAAGGCACAGGGTGGCTTTGATTTCGTGGCCAATACCCAAGTTCAAGGAGGCTTTCAGCGCAACAAGGGTAAACTGCCTCTACAAACCAGCGGGGGGCCCGTTAGCTCGGAGCAAGAGTTGAATGAGCCTTGCCCGAAACACGGATCAAAGGAAGATCCAGCTAAACACACTCTAGGAGAATGCAAAGCCATGATGGAAGCCATGAGCAAGTTCAGATCTAACAATAGGCCACCGGGCGGCGGATCAGGCCCTGGGTTTTACGGTCCGGGTCACCAGGGGAACGGCTCCGGATTAGGATATCGTGGCAACAACAGTGGTTATAATAACCAAGGCAATAATCAATATGGTCAGGGCGGTTACAATAACCAAGGCAATCAGCAGCATGGTCAGGGTGGTTACAATAACCAAAACAACCAACAGCAGGGCCAGGGTAATCACAATAACCAAGGCAATCAGCAGCGTCAGCAGCAGCAGCAGCAATCCGGATATCAGAGTAATCCGAAGGAGCTGAGTAGCGGGCAGTATCATGTGTTTACTACGAGTTTGTGTAAACGGGATCAGAAAATCTTAAAACGGGTGGTCCATGCGGTTGAGCCGGCAACACCACAGTTCCTGCGCTGGACGGAGCAACCTATCGTGTGGAGCCGAGAGGATCATCCGCCGCGAGTGGATAATCTGGGCCAATTGGCTTTAGTGGTGGCACCACAGGTGGGTGGCTACAAATTCACTAAAGTCCTCATGGACGGCGGCAGCAGCATCAATATCTTATATTATGAGACTTTCCGTCGGATGGGGCTGACGGATAAGAAGCTAAGACAGTCAAACACGGTGTTTCATGGAGTGGTGCCAGGTAAATCACCTTACCCAGTTGGGAAAATTGACCTGGAAGTTACCTTTGGAGATGAACAGGATTCCAGGTCGGAGATGATAACCTTTGAAGTTGTCAAGATCCGGAGCCCCTATCATGCTCTGTTTGGAAGATCGGTTTATGCCAAGTTTATGGCCAGGCCATGTTATGTTTATCTACAGCTCAAGATGTCGGGTCACAAAGGAACCATCACGGTTCATGGAAGTCGCAAGATTGCATTGGAGTGTGAAGAAGGAGACGCTGCTTATGCGGAAGCAGTATGCGCTACGGAGGAGTTGAAGTTTTACAAGGACAATGTTGATCCGGCAGATATGTCCCTGTTGAAGAAGCCAACTACAGAGCATGATCCGGCATTGAAGTTTAAGTCTGCGGAGGAGACCAAGCAAGTTGATTTTGTGCCAGACGATTCATCCAAGCAGTTCACTATCAGCGCTAACCTTGATCCTAAATAGGAAGGCGCGCTCATCAAGTTCATCCGTGAGAACCGGGATATTTTTGCATGGAAACCTTCTGACATGCCAGGTACTCCGGGGGAACTCGCTGAGCACAGTCTTAACATTGATCCGAAGTTTAAACCGGTCAAGCAGTATCTACGCCGCTTCAACGAAGAAAGGCGCAAGGCTATAGGAGAAGAAGTGGCCAGGCTTTTGGCCGCGGGGTTCATAGTTGAAGTTTTTCACCCGGAGTGGTTGGCTAATCCGGTGCTGGTGTTAAAGAAAAATGGAAAGTGGAGAATGTGTGTAGATTACACAAATCTAAACAAAGCTTGTCCAACCGATCCTTTTGCTCTTCCTCGTATTGATCAGATCATTGATGCCACAGCAGGATGTGAGCGGCTACGTTTTTTGGATGCATACTCAGGACATCACCGGATCAAGATGGCAGTTAAAGATCAGGAGAAGACGTCCTTCATAACCCCTTTTGGTGCCTTTTGCTATGTATCTATGCCCTTTGGGCTCAAGAGTGCCCAAGCAACCTACCAGCGTTGTGTACAGAATTGTCTCAAGGGGCAGATAGGGAGGAATGTTCATGCTTATGTGGACGATATTGTGGTGAAGTCAAGGAAGGAAGAGACGCTGATAGAGGACCTCAAGGAGACCTTTGACAATCTTCGGGCCTATAAAATGATGCTTAACCCGGAGAAGTGTGCTTTCGGTGTTCCGACGGGTAAGCTCCTTGGATTCTTGGTGTCAAACAGAGGAATAGAAGCCAATCCGGAGAAGATCAAGGCAATCACATCTTTGACTAAACCGGCTTGCATCAATGATGTTCAGCGGATCGCTGGTCGGATCACAGCATTGAGCCGGTTCATAAGCCGTCTGGGAGAGAAGGCAATCCCGCTTTATCAGATGCTGAAAAAGACAGACCGGTTTATATGGAGTAATGAGGCAAACACTGCGTTTGAAGATTTGAAGCGGCAATTGGCAGAGCCGCCGGTCCTTGCTGCCCCTGTTGATAATGAGTCATTATTGTTATACGTCGCCGCCAATGCACGGGCAGTCAGCGTGGCAATCGTGGTTGAGCGCAAGGAGGCAGGGAAGGAATACCCGGTTCAACGTCCAGTCTATTATGTCAGTGAAGTTCTCATTGAATCCAAGCAAAGGTACCCGCATTGGCAGAAGCTGGTATATGGTGTGTTCATGGCAAACCGGAAGTTGAAACATTATTTCCAAGGCCACCCAATAACTGTCGTTAGTTCAGCACCATTGGGGGATATAATCCAGAACAGGGAAGCTACTGGCAGAGTGGTGAAGTGGGCCATTGAGCTTAGCCCACACGGATTGAAATATGTGCCACGCACCGCTATCAAATCTCAAGCATTGGTAGATTTCATCAATGATTGGACAGAACTGCAAACACCAGAGGAGAAGCCGGATTTTACATACTGGACGATTCATTTTGATGGTTCAAGGCAATTAGAAGGCTCGGGGGCTGGAGTTGTTTTAACTTCCCCGCGAGGGGACAAGTTGTGTTATGTCCTCCGTTTACTGTTTCCTTGTACTAATAATGCAGCAGAGTATGAAGCATTGCTTCATGGCTTACAGATGGCTAAGGAAATGAACTTGAGCCGGGTCAAGTGTTTTGGCGATTCAGATTTAGTGGCACAGCAAGTATCCGGCAAGTGGGATTCAAGAGACCCTCTCATGGCAGCTTACAGACGAGAAGTTGAAGCAGTCGCAGGATATTTCAAAGGATATCAGGTGGATCACATAGACCGGCGAAGGAATGAAGCGGCCGATGCTCTGAGCCGGCTGGGTTCTCAACGTAAACCGGTACCACCGAATACTTTTTTGGATGAGCTGCACAGTCCATCAGTTCAAATACCATCGGAGGAAGACCTGGCTGTTCCTGATCCGGAGGCACAGTTAGTTGCAGCGCTTCATGTTATTCCGGATTGGACGCTGCCATATTTGGCGTATTTAAGCCGGGGAGAGCTGCCGGACGACGAGATCGAAGCAATACAGATAATCCGGCGTTCCAAATCTATGACAATTGCAAACGAAGAACTTCACCATCGTAGTGTTTCTGGAGCATTTCAGCGGTGTGTGTCATCTGAGGAAGGTTGTGATATTCTGCGTGAGATCCATGAAGGGGATTGTGGCCATCATGCCGGTTCAAATTCCTTGGTGGCTAAAGCTTTTCGACATGGGTTCTATTGGCTGACAGCCCATGCTGATGCAGCGGATCTAGTCCGGAAGTGCGATGCTTGTCAGAAATTTTCATGACGTGCTCATGTTCCGGCACAGGAGCTCCGGATGATACCGATTACTTGGCCGTTTGCGACTTGGGGGCTTGATATGGTTGGGCCTTTCAAATGATCCCAGGATCAAAAAACTCATCTGCTGGTTGCTGTGGACAAATTTACGAAATGGATTGAGGCAGAGCCTGTGAGCAAGTGTGATGCGGCAACAGCGGTTAAATTCATCAAAAAGGTAATTTTCCAGTTTGGTTTTCCACACAGCATCATCACAGACAATGGCACCAATTTATCTAAGGGAGAGATGGAAGAGTTTTGTCAACGCAAGCATATTCGACTAGATGTATCTTCTGTAGCTCATCCTCAATCCAATGGTCAAGTTGAAAGAGCGAATCAGGAGATTTTGCGAGGTATCAAGCCCCGGCTTATGACTCCCCTGCAAAGAACACCAGGGTGCTGGGTTGAGGAGTTACCTTCTGTCCTCTGGAGCATCAATACTACGCCGAACCGGTCCACAGGATATACACCTTTCTTTATGGTGTATGGTGCTGAAGCGGTCCTTCCAAGTGATATCCGTCATGATTCGCCACGGGTGACAGCTTATGTTGAAGCAGCCAATGAGCAGGCAAGACAGGACAGTTTGGACCGGCTGGATGAAGAACGTGACATAGCAGCAGCATGGTCTGCAATTTATCAACATGACTTGCGCAGATATCACAGCCGCCGGATCAAGACCAGGACGTTCCAGGAGGGAGATTTGGTACTCCGGCTCATCCAAGATCAAACAGATATGCACAAGCTATCCCCGCCTTGGGAAGGGCCCTTTGTGGTCAGCAAGAATCTGCACAACGGTTCATATTACCTGGTGGACGTTCGAGAACACAAGGACTCACGGACATCGGAGGAAGAGTCAAAGAGGCCGTGGAACATCACCCTCTTGCGGCCCTACTATACCTGAGCCATGAGCTCTGCTGTATCCTATGTATATATTATGATTAATGAATAAACCGGCACCCTCGATAAACCGGGGGATCAGCCTTTTTTCCAATATAAGTGTCTTATGGCGATAACCATCTACAGCTTACATCTCTTATTATATGTCATATTTAAAAAAATGCTTTGATCAGTCTATCTGGTTGTGTAGGACAATTGCCGTATATGTACTCTGGAGCTGTGATCACTAAAGGGCTTCCTGTTCAAACATAGGTCGTATTCGAACCAAAGAGAACATAGCCATTTCCTGTTCAAACATAGGTCGTATTCGAACCAAAGAGAACATAGCCATTCTGTTCAAACATGGGTCGTATTCGAACCAAAGAGAACATGGCAAAGGCCAGTAGGGGGTTAGGATCGTATTCGAATCCTAGCTTAGCCCCTATGGTCCGGTTTGCATGATCGTATTCGAATCATAAGCTCAATGGATCGTATTTGAATCCATTGCTTGGCTAAAATTTCAAAGGCTAGTAGGGGGTTAGGATCGTATTCGAATCCTAGCTTAGCCCCTATGGTCCGATTTACTGATCGTATTCGAATCAGAAGCTCAATGGATCGTATTCGAATCCATTGCTTGGCTAAATTTTTAAGGCCAGTAGGGGGTTAGGATCGTATTTGAATCCTAGCTTAGCCCCTATGGTTCGGTTTACTGATCGTATTCGAATCAGAAGTCTCGATTTGGAGCCTGGCAGCTCGCAAAAAGCCTCGACTACATGGTTTTATTTGCAAACTTGTATTTTTTGTATTTGTGTTTTATGGTTCTTTGATCCGGAGTGGGACAACTCCAAAGTTGACCGCATATCTTCAAAAGTCTGGACGCAGAGCTCCAGCATTATTTAAACCGGTAGTTCTTTTAAACCCGAAATAATTGGGTATGCCCCGACGGAGCCAAGGGCTTCCTCAGAAACAACAATGTTCGCCGGATTAAGGATATCAAGCATACTTAATCGCAGGTATGAAGTTATTTCTGTTTTAAACAGATACTTGTTTGGTATATTTATGAGAGCAATTTAATCGGTCCGGCGATAAACCGCTAGGACATCTTTTAAGTGTTTTCTATACAGAAACAGATAGTATGCAAGTTAAAACATATCAGACAAAGGATTCAACTTGGCAGATACCAAAGCAAAGTTGGGACATCCGGATCACGACGGACAATAGTTCAAAGCTATCCTATTACAAAGGCACAGCAGGCCTGAACAGATTAAAGTTTTTTCTGGCAAAGTAAAACCAAGGCTACAAAGATAAACTGTTTGGCCTATGCTTCCTCTTGCTGGGACAGTTGAGGATCGACCTGTTCCGGAGCTTCTTCGTCTTCTTGAAGCGGCTGAAAGTCAGGGACGCACCAATCGATTTTTGTCAAAGCAGGGAAGTACATCTCTTCCGTAATAAGATCAGACGGATCAACATCTGGGGCGAAAGTGTGGGGGCGCACTGGTGGGATTAGATTCACGGTATCATAAACCGGTCGATCCACCCGCTCATTCTGTAAATCGTACGCCGGATGATACCTGGTCAAATCTGATTCCACAGCAAGTTTGCTGGAAAGAGGACGCATCTCCTCGTCAAAGCATGAAGGTCTTTACCAGTGAAGGCTGATCCATCTTCTTTGGTGCTGGGATACCCATTCAGAGCTTCTTCCGGATCAAAGTCTGGTACCCACGCTTTGGCTCTGGTGAGCGCTACGAGAGAACCGGCTCGGGCAGCAGACTTCTTCACCTCTTCCAAGCGTGCAGGCAAGATAGACAATTTCTCCAGAGTGCCTTGAATGGTGGTAGGGGCCGGTTTATTGAAAGACATTGCGCTTATATTCCTTTGAGCGCCGGAATACAGCTGCTCGACCAGAGTATAAGACGCCTTGAGTTTCTTCCGTAAATCATCCCCAAGACGGGTAACGCGGTGCCCTACATATGATCATTACAGTTAAACCGGACCGGGATACAGATTGCAAGGATGAAAGCATGCGTGCAGGTTAAGTGCTTACCGAAGATGGCAGAAGTCATCAGTTCTATTTGCCGCTTTAAACTGGTTAACTCTTCTATCATTGGATTAAGAGTTCTTCAGCATCCTTTGCTCTTTTTTCCAGAGCATTCTTTTGCACTTCAAAGGCTGTCCGCTCCTCTTCAAAATATTTCTTCAGCTGTTTAGCAGTAGTTAAGCTCAGCGCCAATTCTTTTTTGGCCTTAGCAGCAGCAGATTCAGTTTCGGCAAGTCTGTTCCGGAGTTCAGTGATTTCTTCAGACCTCCGGTTTAAATCAGCCTGCAAGGGAATTCAAGTGGAATAAATAACATAAGTTCAGACAAAGTCTCAAGTACATAACCAAGTTATCCACTTGACACTTGGGGGCTAATGGGCTATTGAAGTATCAAAGAGTGGCACTTCAAAACAAGTCTCAAGCACACAAACAAGTTGTCTACTTGACACTTGGGGGCTAATGGATAGTTGAAACATCAAAGGAAATATTCAGACAAGTCCCAGGCACATAAACCGAATTATGCCCCTGGCACTTGGGGGCTAATGTAAGATCATTTGCTCAAATTGGAAGTACCGGTTCACCTTCTAAGCATAGCTAAACCGGAACTTGGGGGCTACCATGATATAGACAGAAACACAACAAAGGCAAAAACAAAAGACAAGGGAGATGCCTCGTATTTTTCCTTCATCATGTTGATTAAGCCCGCTTCATAATCCCGACCAGTATGAAGCCGGTTCAAATACCCGGAATAGAGCTCCTGGGCACTCAGCTCGGCGAAACTAGACAAGTCTGTGCTCCATTTGCCCTTTTCTTGATGGAGTTTCTCCGCTTTAGTTGTATGCTTGGCTAAAACAGTGGGCTCGGCGGGAGCGGTGTAAGCTGTACCGGTTATTTGAACATCCGGCGAAGGAGCAGCTGCCGGTGGTGGAGTAGCAGTGTGAACCGGACTAGCGGGAGCCGGGCTAGTCCGAGGAGGGTTGGCCCGGTCAGGACTCGCCGGTTCGTGGACATTTTCAGTGTTGGGGTTATCAGGAGCAGTGGCATAAGTGTGATCCATGGGAGTAGGATCTTCAAGCTGAACTGTAGGCTCACGTTCCGGAGGGATGGTTGTATCCGAATCAACGGCCGGATCGTCAGTGGCAGTCTCAGCAGCCGTTTTGCTGGCCTTTGCCTTTTTGCTAGGCTTAGGCTTGCTGAAAGGAATTAGAAAATAAATCAGAGTCACAGAAGCAAATGCAATCATAAACCGGATAAGATGAAAGACTTACCCCGGGACAGTTTTCAGGGCTGGGACCTGTGTGGCAGTTGATTCGCCAGAAGATGATAAAGGGGTCTCCTGATAATTAGGATCAGACGGTTTAAGTGGTTTGCGTATAAGCCCGGCCTTGGGATGAAGAAGAGTTGGAGAAAGTATAACCTCAGAGCGGCGCCTCCGAGCCGGAGTAAGAGATATTCCAGAAGACTCAACCACAAGGCCACTATGGCGTGTAGCCCGGCGAGCTTCATGTTGCTGTTTCTTCAAAAGAAAATTGGGGTCCAGTTGAGCATAAGGATGAGAAAACTGATATTTCCGGACTACCCGACGAATCTTTGGTGGAGGTGGTTCTGAATCTGAAGAAAGAGTGATTACCTCAGTTTCTGCCGCTTTATCCCCTTCAGCCAAATCCTGTGAAAAAGACACTATTAACATAAACCGGGATAAAAGAATAATAAAGCATGTCAGGTTTGATTCATACCTCATAATCCAGATCATCCTCTTCAACATGAGAACCGGAGCCTGCAGCCGCTTTTCTCTTCTTAACTATGAAGGTTTTCCGGCGCGGCTGTTCGCCTGCTTTATCCTGAGGTTTCCTTTTCCAAAAAGGATCGTCGGCCTGTGCAAAAGATGAGAGATAATTGGAAGGCGATTTAAATGAACGGATTAAAAACATACATAAGATATTAAGACTTACTGTAGGCAGTTTGTTCTTCTTATAGTATGGAGCCAATCTGGTTTGGCTACATTCTTCCAAAGAGACATTGAGCATTTTCTTGGCAGATTCAATAACTTCCGTTTCAGAAAGTACTACGTCGGTAAACCATTGAGGATCATCCGGCTTTCCGGAATATTTACACATCAGACTGGAGCGCGGACTCAGAGGGAGGATACTCCAGGCAAGCCAGCAACGCATAAAATCAACTTCGGTTAATCCGTTGGCCATAAAGGCCTTGAGCTTGGCGAGTTGAGAAGCGAACCGGGGCCGTTATGAGGAGCTGAGACGCTGCGGCAGAGGGTGATCTTCAGGAAGACGATGTTCGCGATAACCCGGCAGTGGGTTCTCTCCATCAGGTGAAGCGTCATGGCAATAAAACCAAGACTTGTTCCAATCCTTGGGGTGTGTATGGAGAGCGGCATGAGGAAAGACTGCGTCTCTTCTCTTTTGAATGCTGACCCCGCGCAGTTCTTGATGAGGTCCGCCAGTAAATTCAGTTCGCCGGTTCAAATGGAAAAAATCCCGGAACAAGTCGACTGATGGCTCCTCTTGCAGATACGCCTCTGAGAAAACTTGAAAATCGCAGATGTTTGAAATGGAGTTTGGACCTATGTCCCGAGTGTGAAGCTGAAAAGCAGCAAGCACGTCCCGGAAGAATTTCGAACCGGGAGGAGTAAAACCTCGGGCCATGTGATCAAAGAAGACAATAACTTCCCCTTCTTTGGGAGTAGGGGGACATTCATTTCCTGGGGCCCGCCATTTTAGGTCTGCTTGAGGACCCAGAGTGCCAATTGCAACAGCGTTAACTAAATCTTCTTCCGTAATGATGGAAGGGACCCAGTCGCAAGAAACAAACTGTTTGGCAGACATAGTAGCAGAAGGAAAGTGCTGAAAGGGTGAAGTATAAAATCCGGATTATTCAAGTATAGAGGCATAAACCGAAACACATATGCAAAATCACAACGACGGTTTAGACAAGGGACTAATGACATTGCTAGACCGGAAGTAAGCAGGAAACGCGCTACTACCGGTTCATGATAACAAAAGAGAGGAGCTAAACAGTCGTGTTCATTGTCGATACATTATAGAAGCAATGTATGACCGACTAAACCGGCGAATATCTTACAGATCTACAAGGATGAAGAAACAAGTTTCCACAGAAAGCTAAGGTAAAACAGATCTGGGCAGTAAGAAAAAGAGAAAACTTATGCAAGTCTATTACAGAAAGAACTACGGGGGTCTTATATAGAGCAGATGAATCTAAGATTGAATCTAATGCCGAAATCTAAGCATAAGGCAGCGGAGCGGAAGCAAGTTTCAAAGACAAATCTAAAGGTTGAAACCACTACGAGCATGGCGTATAGGACGAACAGACGAAGCTTTTCTAGGTCTAATGGCCGAGGCATGGAAAGAACCCTAAGGCTACAGATCTACAGTAAGGGAGAAAGAATACCTGAGGCAGCAGGAAGCGGCGGCGGAGTTATCTAATCGCGTTCAGGTTGATGTAGCGGCCGACTTGCTGGCGACGGCGAGCTTGACGGACGACGGCGGAAGCTTGAGCTCGGGCAACAAAGGAAGAAGACGAGCGGAAGGAGATAGAGAAGAGATGCGGCGGTATTTATAAAGGGGAAGAGACGAAACGGCAGGCGCGGGATTTAAGGAAGTGAGAGATTGGATAAAGATTCCCTGTCGCCTCGATTCTCGGGATAGCTTTTAAACAAAAGTAACAAACAGCTGCGCGCGATAAATGCGGAAGTGATGTCACGATCGAATTAAGTGATTTCCGAGGATGACGTCATCGCCGGTTTACAAAACTGAGAAGACACAAGAAAGAAGATTATGCGAGACTGGGAAGACTGATGTGAACAAGTTCAAATCATTCTGGGGCCTAATGCCAGGGATATTACTAGCAGGTATAAACCGGCTAGTATAAACCGGATTATGATGATATAGTTGTGTAATTGTAAAACCCAGTAGAGGTTACGGCCCATGAAGGCTTAGGGCCCATGTATAGAGTTACGGTTTGTAAACCGCCTGGTCATGTAACTTGAGAGACAAGGAAGAAAGAGCAGAGACCGAGGCGGACACAAATATGAGCCGGCCTCGGGACTCTGTAAACCAGACCGGGCGTCGCCTCTATATAAAGGGACGACGCGGCGATGGTTCAAGGACAGGAAACAACCCGTCGAGACACAGGCAAGCAATCCGCTCCCTGTTCATCGACGCCCAAGCAATACCAAACCAAACTAGACGTAGGCATTTACCTTCCTCGAAGGGGCCGAACTAGTATAAAACCTCTATGTCCTTTGTGTGCTTTTAACCCCTTCAAGCTAACCCGTGCGATGGTTCCTCAACTAAGTCCGTTAAACCGGACATCTACCGTGTTAATTCCACGACAAGGTGACTTTCTTTTCTTTTGCTTTCTGTTTCTGCTTTGTACTTTGCAATCATACCTTTAGGCCATAGTAGCCCCCAAGTGCCGGTTTAGCTTCACTGTAGGTGAACCGGGACTTAACTTATGTCTGAGAATGAATGTACATTAGCCCCCAAGTGCCAAGGTCATAACTTGTTTATGTGCTTGGGACTTGTCTGAAAAAATTTGCTTTCTGTACTTCAATTGCACATTAGCCCCCAAGTGTCAAGTGCATAACTTGTTGTGTGCTTGAGACTTTAATTGATCTATCCTTCTGATCTGTTTGATTTCCTTGCAGGCTGACTTGACCCAGAGGGCTTCGGAGGCAACTGAGCTCCGGAATAGCTTGGCCTTCCATGAAACTGCTTCAACCAAAGCTAAGGAAGAACTTGTCCTTGCTTTGACTAATATGGAAAAACTGAAGGAAGATTTTGAAGCGGAGCGGTCCACGTGGGAGGTGCAGAGGGACGCTCTTACAAAAAGAGCAAAGGACGCCGAAGCTGCTCTTAATCTGGTTACGCAGGAGCTATCCGGGTTGAAACAGCAAATAGAGCACATGACTTCTGCTATCTTCGGTGAGTACCTGTCTTTGTATGTTTTACACCTTTGCAATCTTTGTTCCGCTCCGGTTTAAATCGCCAAATGTATATAGGGAGGCGCATAACTCATCTTGGAGACGATGTCCGGAAGAAGCTCAAGGCAGCTTATACCCTGGTGGAGCAGCTCTACTCCGGCGCTCAAAGGGCTATCAGTGCCATGTCACACAATAAACCGGTGCTGACCACCATCCAAGCCACCCTGGAAAAGTTGTCTGTTCTACCAGTATGTCTTGTTGAGGTGAAGAAGTCTGCTGCGGGAGCTGGCTCTCTCATGGCGCTGACCCGGGCCAAAGCATGGGTCCCTGATTTTTATCCGGCTGAAGCCATGAACGGCTACCCCAGCATGAAAGAGGACGGGTCAGCCTTCTCTACTGAAGATCTCCGCTCTTTGACCAAGGATATGCGCCCTCTCGCCAATAAGCTTGCTGATGAAGCAGATTTGACAAGGTATCATCCGGCTTATGATCTAGAAAATTTGCGCGTGGAGCGGCCGGTTTACAACACTGAAAATCTGATCCCACCAGTTCGCAATCACACTTTCACTCTAGATATTGACCCTTCAGATCTTATCAATGAAGAAGTGTATTTCCGTGCTCTCTCCAAGATTGACTGGAGCGCTCCGGGTTTCCAGCCATTGCCTGAAGTCGATGAAGACCCGGAACAAATTGACCCTCAGCCTTCGCAGCGTGAAGAGGAGTCGTAAACCGTCCGGTTTAACTTGTAGTTGTTGAGTACTTTGCCAGAAACTTTTAATCCATTCGGGCCTGCGAGTGCCTTGTAATAGAATAGATGAAATATTGCCTTTGTCCCACTGTCATGGTATTATTTTGTTTGCCACTCCCAATTTATCATCTGTTTGCAATGCTTGACCAATTTATATGACATGTGCCTGCATAAACGAAGCTAAAAGATGTCCTGGCGGTTTACCACCGGACGGATTATACTGGTCTGACATATTTATCAAAGAAATAGCTTGTGATCACAAACATATACCATACCTCTGATTAAGTGTGCTTGTTGACCTTAACCCGGTAGGAATAATTGATAGCGCAGGCGCTGATGAGGCCCTTGTCTCTCTTATGCGGCTTAACCTGATGGCTGATCCGGGTTACAATGAACGCCGGTTTAACTCTCGCTAGTGTTCATGACCCATACTTTAACTTTGTAAATATATGGTCAGCCTTGTAGCTGTCCAGTCTCGCGTCAATGGACTTGGTTAAAAACCAATGATCATGACGACCAAGATTTTTGAAATCATAAAAAATAGAATTAAGGTTTTTTGGGCAAATAAGACCATGTAGTCGAGGCTTTTTACGAGCTGTCAGGCTCCAAATTCGAGGCTTTTTATGAGCTGCCAGGCTACTGTCATTAACCACCTATCAAGATGCTCTGCAATCCTTAACCAAATCATTAATGACAAGCCACCCAATGTTTCAAAATCTCATAAATATTTTATCTTTAGGTGATCAACTCGATGATCGTCAATTTAACGTGGCCAAGTTCAGGGTCCCGAAGGAGTAACTTGTGGCAGGTTCGATGGGTCATACCAGGTTTACCTGGACGGCGTGATTTACTTGATGCAGGCAGGTTAATCCGGGGTTTTAGGTGCATGCACCGGGCTTCCAAGCCATGTTCACTACAAGGGTATTCAACTCTCTGCGAGCCCCTCGATAGTGTGTGAGCCGTTTTTGCTCGTCGGGGCATATGTTTGAGATGGGTTGGGCACCAACACTCTCTTCTACCCCTCATCATCATGTGGAAATTGCCGAAGCAACCGGAGCAGTGCTCTTATGATGGGCTTCATACCGCCGCCGGCTCAAGAGGCCATGGAAAACTCCCTTGCCCGCGAAAGCCCCCATGTGATTCTTGTTTGATAAGATGGTTGATTCCTTGATGTATCAAGGGCGCCGGTTTTGGAGGCCATGGTGAGCTTCCGTAGAGAAATCCCATGTGATACTCCTTTGAAGAACATGGCTGATTCCTTGATTCTGTCAAGGGCGCCGATTTAGGAGGCCATGGTGAGCTTCCGTAGAGAACTCCCATGTGATACTCCTTTGAAGAACACGGCGGATTCCTTGACTCTGTCAAGGGCGCCGGCTTAAGAGGCCATGGAAGGTTTCTTTCGAAGCCCCCATGTGATACTCTTGTGTAGAAAGGACACGGCTGATTCCCTGATGCTATCAGGGGCGCCGGTTTAAGAGGCCATGGAGAGCTTTTTTCGAAGCCCCCATGTGATACTCTTTTTGCGAAGATGGCTGATTCCCCGTGTTCCGGGGGCGCCAGTTTATTGTATTAATTATAATATATACATTGTACATAAAGCGGAGCCAATGGCTCAAGTGTAGTAAGGTCGAAGAAGAGCGATGTTCCACGGCCGCTTCGTCTCCTCTCCGCCGTACGTGGGTCCTTATGTTCTCGAACGTCGACAAGGTAGTATGATTCGTTGTGCAGATTTTTGCTGACTACAAAGGGTCCTTCCCAAGGTGGGGATAGCTTGTGCATATCTGTCTGGTCTTGGATGAGCCGGAGCACCAGATCTCCTTCCTGAAACGTCCTGGTCTTGACCCGGTGGCTGTGGTACCGGTGCAGATCTTGTTGATAAATCGCTGATCGTGCTGCTGCCGTGTCCCGTTCCTCGTCTAGCCGGTCCAAACTATCTTGCCTTGCTTGTTCATTATCCGCTTCAACATAGGCCGCTACGCGTGGTGAATCATGCCGGATATCACTAGGGAGGACCGCTTCAGCGCCGTACACCATGAAAAAAGGTGTGTACCCTGTTGATCTGTTAGGTGTAGTGTTGATGCTCCATAAGACAGAAGGCAACTCCTCTACCCAGGAACCCGGCGTTCTTTGCAAAGGAACCATAAGCCGGGGCTTGATGCCTCTCAAGATCTCTTGATTGGCTCTCTCAGCTTGACCATTGGACTGAGGGTGAGCTACTGATGACACATCAAGGCGAATATGTTCTCTTTGACAGAACTCTTCCATCTCTCCTTTAGATAGGTTGGTGCCATTATTAGTTATAATGTTGTGTGGAAAGCCAAACCGGAAAATTACCTTTTTGATGAATTTTACCGCTGTTGCAGCATCACACTTACTGACAGGCTCTGCTTCAATCCACTTTGTAAATTTGTCCACTACTACTAACAGGTGGGTTTTCTAATCTTGGGATCTTTTAAAGGGTCCAACCATGTCAAGCTCCCAAGTCGGAAACGGCCAAGTGATTGGAATCATCCGCAGCTCCTGTGCCGGTACATGAGCACACCGCGAAAACTTCTGGCAAGCGTCACATTTTCTGACCAAGTCCTCTGTGTTGGCGTGAGCCGTCAGCCAGTAGAACCCATGTCGAAAAGCTTTAGCTACCAAGGACTTTGAACCGGCGTGATGACCACAATCCCCTTCATGAATCTCTCGAAGAATATCACAGCCTTCTTCTGACGATACGCACCGCTGAAACGCTCCAGAAACGCTGCGGTGATGAAGTTCTCCATTGACGATAGTCATAGACTTAGACCGCTGGATTATCTGCCGAGCCTCCACTTCGTCCTCTGGCAATTCACCTCGGCTCATATATGCCAGATAAGGGAGTGTCCAATCCGGAATGACGTGAAGCGCTGCAACTAACTGTGCTTCCGGATCAGGAACAGCCAAATCCTCCTCTGAAGGTATCTGTACCGACGGATTGTGCAATTCATCCAAGAAGGTATTAGGTGGAACCGGTTTACGCTGAGAGCCCAGCCGGCTTAATGCATCAGCCGCTTCATTTTTCCGCCGGTCTATGTGGTCCACCTGATATCCCTTGAAGTATCCTGCTATTGCATCCACTTCTCGCCGATAAGCCGCCATGAGCGGATCCTTAGAGTCCCACTTACCAGATACCTGTTGTGCCACTAGATCAGAGTCGCCAAAGCACTTCACCCGGCTTAAGTTCATCTCCTTGGCCATCCGTAAATCGTGGAGGAGAGCTTCATACTCAGCAGCATTGTTAGTACAAGGGAACATTAATCGAAGGACGTAACAGAACTTATCACCTCGTGGGTAAGTTAACACGACTCCAGCCCCCGAGCCCTCCAATTTCTTTGAACCGTCAAAGTGAATAGTCCAGTATGTATGATCCGGCTTCTCCTCAGGTGCTTGCAACTCTATCCAATCATTGATGAAATCCACCAGTGCTTGGGACTTTATAGCAGTACGGGGCACATATTTTAATCCGTGTGGGCTAAGCTCAATGGCCAACTTCGCCACTCTGCCAGTGGCTTCTCTGTTCTGGATTATATCCCCCAACGGAGCTGAACTGACAAAAGTGATTGGGTGGCCCTGGAAATAGTGCTTCAACTTCCGGTTTGCCATGAACACACCATATACTAACCTCTGCCAGTGTGGATATCTTTGCTTCGACTCAATGAGGACCTCACTGATGTAGTAAACCGGAAGTTGAATCGGATATTCCTTGACTGCTTCCTTGCGCTCCACCACAATGGCCACGCTAACTGCACATGCATTGGCGGCCACGTATAACAACAGCGGCTCCTTGTCAACCGGTGCAGCAACGACTGGTGGTTCTGCCAATTGCCACTTCAGATCCTCGAACGCAATGTTTGCAGCATCGCTCCAGACAAACCGGTCCGTCTTCTTCATCATCTGGTAAAGCGGGATCGCCTTTTCTCCTAAATGGCTGATGAACCGACTCAATGCTGCAATACGGCCCGCCACGCGCTGGACATCATTGATACATGCCGGTTTAGCCAAGGATGTAATCGCCTTGATCTTCTCCGGATTAGCTTCCATCCCTCTGTTTGACACTAAGAATCCAAGGAGCTTGCCTGCTGGAACACCAAAAACACACTTCTCCAGATTGAGCATCATCTTGTAAATCCGAAGGTTGTCAAAGGTTTCTTTTAAATCCTCTATCACTGTCTCCTCCTTCCTGGATTTCACCACAATGTCATCAACATAAGCATGGACATTTTTTCCAATCTGCCCTTTGAAGCAGTTCTGTACACAACGTTGATAAGTTGCTTGGGCACTCTTGAGCCCAAAAGGCATGGATACATAGCAGAATGCTCCAAAGGGAGTTATGAAAGTTGTCTTCTCCTGGTCCTTAACTGCCATCTTGATCTGATGATAACCTGAATACGCATCCAAAAAACTTAGCCGCTCACATCCCGCCGTAGCATCGATAATCTGATCAATACGGGGGAGAGCAAAAGGATCCGTCGGGCAAGCCTTGTTCAAGTCTGTGTAATCAACACACATCCTCCAGGTCCCGTTTTTCTTGAGTACCAGCACCGGATTAGCCAGCCACTCCAGATGAAATACCTCAACTATGAAACCTGCGGCTAAGAGCCTGGCCACTTCTTCTCCTATAGCCTTGCGCCTCTCCTCATTGAAGCGGCGCAAATACTGCTTGACCGGTTTAAATTTTGGATCAATATTAAGACTGTGCTCAGCGAGTTCCCTCGGTATACCTCGCATGTCAGAAGGTTTCCATGCAAAGATATCCCAGTTCTCACGGGTGAACTTGATGAGCGCGCTTTCCTATTTGGGGTCTAGGTTAGCGCTGATAGTGAACTGCTTACACGAATCGCCCAGAACAAAGTCAACCTGCTTGGTCTCCTCTGCTGATTTGAATTTCAACGTCGGATCATGCTCTGTAGTTGGCTTCTTCAACGGGGACATATCTGTCGGATCAACATTGTCCTTATAGAACTTCAGCTCCTCCGTAGCACAAACTGCCTCAGCATATGTCGCGTCTCCTTCCTCGCATTCTAAAGCGATCTTGTGGCTCCCGTGAACCGTGATGGTTCCCTTGTGACCCGGCATCTTGAGCTGCAGATAAACATAACACGGTCTAGCCATGAACTTGGCGTAAACCGGCCTCCCAAACAGAGCATGATAAGGGCTCCTGATCTTTACAACCTCAAAGGTCACCGTCTCTGATCTAGAGTCCTGCTCATTATGGTTTATGTCTTCTACAGCATTCACTTATAGCTAATTCTTCAAGCTGTTTTTTTTCTCGCTAAGTGAATGTGATCGGACCTTCCCCCTCTATGCTAAACTCAACCCATTCTATTCACAAATTATTCATGTGCGTTCTATTTGAAACTCGTTCAAAATCTTCACTCTGTCCTTGTTAGCTGAACAATTTCCGAACGCAACGTTAAAACTTATCTTATCCAACATTTTCGGTTTTGCCGCTCAAATCGTTCCGCATCCCACGACAATACTTATCTATTCACCCACGATCTCACACGATCTCTACTTCTCAGTACGTGGGTGACACATGTCGAGCGAATGAGAAGGGTCAGGGGAACGTTCGTCCAAATTCTTCGGGCGAACGGTTATTCATCTCCGCTATAAATACCCCCTCCCCTTCCTCATTTAACTTTTACTTTGCTCGTTCTCTCTCCCGCTCGAGCTCCTCCAACCCTAGCGCCGTCGCTACTTCATCGTCGCTGGCGAGGAAGAGCTTCACTGCCTCGACCTCGTCGTCGTGGTACTCGCGCCGCCCGCGGATTTCTTCACTCCACCGCCGCCGTAGATGTCTTCCTCAGCCAAGTTAGGGCGTGAAAGATCTGCACTGATGAACTTCACTTCTCCACCTCACAGTTCATCGTGTTCTTCGTCGAGGGTAATTAAAAGTTACTTTTACTGCCCTCATTGATTCAAATGATTACTACAAAATCCTTAAAGGTGTTTTTCTTCAAATCTTCACACACTAAACACCTCACATGTCATCTGTTCTTGATTCATTTCTCTAAGCTATGATGTTCTTCAAGATTCCTCAATTGTGTGGATTTCAAAATCTATACAACTCCGGAACCTAAGACAAAGAACGCTTGGTGAAATTCTTCAAGACTCATCTGGTCAAATTCCTCAAACCTGTTCTTATTTACAAAACCTTCTGAGAACGCATATGACCTCTCCAAATTCCTCGCAACTATACTCTGTTCACAGGTACTCATGTCCACTGCTGAATCACTAGGATCTCATCAACTTAACTCATTTGCAGCGTTCCTCGAAGAAAAGTTGGATACTTCTTTAGAGAATTCAATTGTTCAAATTCCTCGTCTGAAGAAAATGGTTGATGGAAAGAAGCCACAAAAGGGAGGAAAGAGGCCTGAGGTCAACACTACTTTCGAAATCCCTGAAGACATTTATGCTGACTACTGCACTCCTGATGAGGCAAAGTATGGAAAAGAGGAAAAAATCAGCGCAAAGTGCGCATTCAGAGGATAGAGAGGAGATGGGCAAGAGAGTGGAGAGAGTACAAGTATGTAAATCCCAAGTACATGAAGAAATTCGCACTCAATTCTCCATGCCCAAGACCTCCATTGGCACATGGCCAAGTTGCAGACCCCACTAGCCTCAAGCGCGGTGAGGATTATCCTGATGAATGGGCTAAGCGCCAGGCCAAGTTGACCAAACAAGCAGAAGAAGCAGTGAGGAAGTTCAATGAAGACTCTGTTGCTGCTACTGCCACTGCTGAGGCCTCTTCTAGCAAGCCGAAGAAGGCCATGGCAAAGAAGCCTGCTCATAAGCCAAGTGCTTTAAAGCCATCACAGCCAAGTTCCTCAGCAATGCCCTCACGGCCAGATTCCTCAAAGCCCTCACGGCCAACTCCTCAAATAGCTCCTGCTCCTCCAAAGTCCTCAGCTGCTCCAAGTTCCTCAGCTGGCCCCTTTCTGCTCAAGAAAAAGACCACTGCTGGAAGAGGTTCCTGCCCAAGTCCTCACAAGAAGCAATTCGCTTTCCAAGTGTCGTCTGATGATGACGAAGTTGATGATGAAGAACTGGTTGAAATCATCAGAGACAAACAAGTCAAGGCCGCTAGAGCCAAAGGAAGCGAAGTGCCACTGCTTTTGGATCCGAAGGTGATCCTCGACTTCATTGATCTCTGGCACAAGGATCCCAACACTCCTATGCCTAACTTCAATCTGACTCCTGGCCAAAGTCACATGCTGGCCGTCTTCATAGGCGAAGAAAAGTGGAAATTTGAAAAGGCCAGGCAGACAAAGAAAGCGCAGTACAAGAAGGAGCGCTACCTGAAGAAAAATGTTGTCAATATGACAACTGGTGAACTTGTGAAGCTTCAGGGTGAGATCAAAACCCTCAACGATGAATTTGACGCATACAGTGTCGATTGGATGGGCGCCAAAGTCAGATTTGTGAATTTAACAAAATGATTTTCATCAAATGTTGCACGTCCATCGCACATTGAAATTCCTCGGGCTGAAGCATATGTTCAGTCTACTGAAGAACATGCCAGCACCGCTGAAGAACATCAGGCTGCTGAAGAAGATGAGAATACCAGGGCTGATGACTACATTCCAGCCGCTGAAGAAATTGCCAGGGCAATCTCTAGTGTTGTGCCTAAAGAAAATGTCAGGACAGCTGAAGCTCCAAAGGCTGTGCCTGAAGAATATGAAGAAGTCACGGTAACTGCAACAGTTGTGCCTGAAGAAATTCAACCAAATTCCTCTGCTCCTCCTGCGCCTACTCCAACTCCAAACCTTCCAGCTGCATCAGATGTGAAGAAGACCAAGGCTACAGAGCGTGCAGCTGTGAAGAAAAGGAAGACATCAACTTCATCAGATTCTTCAGCTCCGAAGAAGATGAAGCCATTGACAAGCTCAGTTGACAACCCAATACATGCCATTCCTATTTCAACCATGCCATCAAAGTACCTTGTTCCTTTTGATGAAGACTATGTGATTCCCAGTGAATCAGAAGAAGACATTCCCTCTGCTACTTCCTCAGAGCAGACGAATGAATAAATTGAAGTGGACGCAATCCCTTCAACACCAATTATCTCCTCGCCTATGGCTCAGTTCACTGCTGAAGAGGCCGGTGTTGAGGAGTTGGATGGACAAGAATCTGACGTGGACATTGGGAGTGCTACTCCATTGATGAATGATGACTTTTGGGATAGTCAGCATCCCAACTCCCCTCTGTTCACGCCACTGCAACAAATTCGTCAGTCCCCTACACATACTGTTTCATTGGGCTCTGAAGAAACTCATCCCACACCATCTGTCCATGAAGACATTCCAGCCCCTAGTGCTGAAGAAACCGCTGCTGCTGCTGAATCCATGAAGACTCAGCTTGCCACTGAAGAGGAACCAGAAATTCCTCAGACTGAAGAACCTGGGATTGCGCATCCTGAGGTTGTGATGCAACTGACTGACACCCCTCAACC
The DNA here is from genome assembly GCA_902687465.1 of Secale cereale. Taxonomy (NCBI): domain Eukaryota; kingdom Viridiplantae; phylum Streptophyta; class Magnoliopsida; order Poales; family Poaceae; genus Secale; species Secale cereale. Next base: position 151,057,840 of record LR738711.1, on the reverse strand, counting down.
CAAGACAAAGGATCCTTTCTCATGAAAGCAAACTTTCAAGAAAGCTGATTTCTTCAACGAGCACGTATTCTTCACTGACTACAACCCCTATGACTCTGCTTGCATTAGGAAGAGGCATTTCTGGACTGCGAGCCAGGCAAATTTCTATTCCTCGGTGTTGTTCAACAAAGACAAAGTCTTCGATCATGCGCACATTCATCACATGGATATGGAATCTCTGTCGTGCTTCGTGCCAGTCCTCAGTGTTTTTCACGATGCTGGACTGTTAGGTTTCTACACTGACATCTGTGATTGGAATGAAGAACTCATTCTTCAATTCTACGCAACGCTGCACATCAACGGAAACTCTGAAGGTGTGAATTCATGGGTGCTGGACTGGATGACAGAAAATACTCACTACAAGGCCCCAGCCACTGAATTACTTCAAGCTTTGCCTCTCAGTCCTCCCACTGAAGCTGCTCGTTGCATGTACGAAGAAACTGAACTTATAGATCATTATATGCAAGTGTTGATGAAGCCATTGAAGCCGGGTCAAGCCCCAAGGACCAAATTCCTAGTGAAGGAATTGCTATTTCTGCCTCGGACTGTCTATCACATTCTAACAAAGACATTGAGTCCTATCAAGGGCCACGACTCAAATGATGAAGAAGTTGTTGGCATCATGAAGAATCTGCTATTCAACATCATCCATGGCGTTCCCGTCAACTTCCATGATTTCTTCATGAGGACTATGGAAAATGTTGCACTGTCCCCTTTCAGCCTGAAGCCTTATGCTCCGTGGATTATAAGATTCATCAGGACAAGGTCTTCAGTAAACTACAAAGCTGATACACTGAATCATTACAGCTACTTGCCCCCGATTGAAGTCCTCAAACAGACATTTTCCTCAACTGATGACAAGGGCAAGGCTTCTGCTGTTATTGATGAAGGCATTTGTCCATTGGATGGTCAATTTCGCAAAGCTGCATCCTACTCCACCAATGATGACTCTGCCACCCATGACTCTGCCGCCAACGCTCCCAAGCAAAATCCTCAAGGCACAGCTCCCAGGGTGATGACTGATCGTGAGCTTCTGCTCAGTCTTCACCAAAAGGTTGATCGCAATCAAAAATGGGTCAAGCGTTAGTTTGGTTCAATTCTTCACAACATGACTTCTACACACAATGCAGTGAAGAAAAACCATTACTACCTCCATGAAACCCTCAACCGCACCTGGGCTGTTCTGCCTCACCTTTACGGCGAAAAAAATCTGAAGAAAATGGGTCTTCAGGATGACTTTGACTGGTCTGCTCCTCCACCGAAGAAATACAAGAAGGTCAAGGTTCCACCCTTGGTGGCCAGCTCCTATTCTTCATCGCGCAATACTAACAAGTATGAAGACTTGGACGACACTGCGGCAGGCCCTACATCAACCATCGACCCCAACAACACTGGCGCTCCTTCATCATCTTGAGATTCTTCATCACGCGGGTCCTTAGGTTCGATCTTTTTGGTCATTCGATGACAAAGGGGGAGAACTTTGAGTTAGTCTTCAAGCGTGTCTATCTATATGGGCGTTTTTTTCTAAGTTACAACTTTCATTCTTCTGATGACTTTGCTGAATCGAGTTGTAAACTTAAACTCTATGGTGACCTAATACTTTAGCTGTGGTTTTTCTGCTTGCTTATTCCTCATTAATGTTTATGCACGCATGCTGAATTACATCAGTCGCCATATTTCATCATGCATTTCAAATTCTTCATATTATATGTTAAATGCGTGTATGAATTACAAGATATAGGGGGAGAACTCCATGATTCTACTCTTCAAGTGTGCATTGCTTCAAAAGCAAATTCCTCACGATGCATATCTTCAGGGGGAGTTCTTATATATCTTGCAATCAAATTCCTCGATATCAGTATCTACACTTCATATGTTTATCCCCGTTGAAAACTTAACCTATATTGTCATCAATCACCAAAAAGGGGGAGATTGTAAGTGCACCTAGTGCCCCTTAGTGATTTAGGTGTATTGAAGACTTATAGGTTAAGGGACTAATGTGTTTATGAGTGTACACAGGTCTGTAAGTCTATGACGAGTTTGATATTTACAAAGAAAGTCGCCCCTCAAAATGAAGTTCTCCGACTGAAGACTTTGGATTTCTGAAGACTTTCTGAAGACTTTGAAAGTGAAGAAATTGGTGTGACCTTGAAGACTTGGTATTCATTTGAGGAACATGAAGCGTGAAGACTTTTGTTTTCGTAGTTTCTTTTTTCTCTTTCTTGAGTCATAGGAAACATCGTACAGTTAAAGGGGGTCGAAAAAATACTAAGGAAAATTTTCCATTTGATGCTCAACTCAAAATTCTACACCTACCAATCCCTTCGAGTGAAGCCATTGGAAATCTCATACAGTTCAGTCATATTCTTCAGTGACAGAGACGAAGTTCTTCTGGTCTTTGAGGAATTTGTTATGACTGAGGAGTTAGGAATTCGCCAGTGCGGATTTCCTACAATTGAGGAACATGATAGCCCTGAGGAATTTGATACTCAAATTTCCGACCGTTGATGTGCTAGGCGCCAGCTGTCCCAAAATATCTACCCACGGGTCATAGCATTAAAGGGCATTTATGTCTTATCATATCGGGCTGCTCCCTAGGCTATAAATAGCCGCCCCCTACAACCACTAGCTGGTTGGCTGCTCCGAGAGAAACTAACACTTTTCATAAGAGCAACCCATCCTCCGAGGAGTTAGAGTGAAAATCATCAAGTGAGGAAAAACCCAAAACCAAACCCAAACACCTACAAACCCAAAAGTGATTGAGCATCACTAAAGAGATTAATCCTGCGTGGATCCGACGCTTGTTACCTTTGAAGACTGTGCTTATTCCAGACGGTTAGGTGTCATGGTCTAGAGCATCCAAGAGGAATTGTGGATTGCCGAGTGACTGAGTTTGTGAAGGTTAGGAAGTCACCTGTGAAGACTTACCACGAGTGATTGGGCGAGGTCTGTGTGACCTTAGCTCAAGGGGAATAGGATGAGGACTTGGTGTCTTGGACTGTGTGTCCAGGACTGGGTGTCCGGGACTGTGTGTCCGGGACTGTGTGTCCTCAGGTTTAAATACCTAGCCGCCCTAACCAGATATACAACTGAGACAGCAGTTGGAACTAGTCTACCAAATCATTGTCTTCACCAAGCTTACTGGTTCTATTTCCTGAACTCTTTCATTTCCTCATAACTGTGTTGTGTGCTTGTTCATAGATGTTTGAAGACTTTGACTGAAGACTTTCTCAACTTCCTCAGTTCAATCGTGATATATGAGTTTATGTCTTCTACAGCATTCACTTATAGCTGATTCTTCAAGCTGTTTTTTTCTCGCTAAGTGAATGTGATCGGACCTTCCCCCTCTATGCTAAACTCAACCCATTCTATTCACAAATTATTCATGTGCGTTCTATTTGAAACTCTTTCAAAATCTTCACTCTGTCCTTGTCAGCTTAAGAATTTGCGAACGCAACGTTAAAACTTATCTTATCCAACATTTTCGGTTTTGTCGCTCAAATTGTTCTGCATCCCATGACAATACTTATCTATTCACCCATGATCTCACATGATCTCTACTTCTCAGTACGTGGGTGACACATGTCGAGCGAATGAGAAGGGTTAGGGGCACGTCCGTCCAAATTCTTCGGGCGAACGGTTATTCATCTCCGCTATAAATACCCCCTCCCCTTCCTCATTTAACTTTTACTCCGCTTATTCTCTCTCCCGCTCGAGCTCCTCCAACCCTAGCACCGTCGCTACTTCATCGTCGCTGGTGAGGAAGAGCTTCACTGCCTCGACCTCGTCGTCGTGGTACTCGCGCCGCCCGCGGATTTCTTCACTCCGCCGCCGCCGTAGATGTCTTCATCAGCCAAGTTAGGGCGTGGAAGATCTGCACTGACGAACTTCACTTCTCCACCTCACAGTTCATCGTGTTCTTCGTCGAGGGTAATTAAAAGTTACTTTTACTGCCCTCTTTGGTTCAAATGATTACTACAAAATCCTCAAAGGTGTTTTTCTTCAAATCTTCACACACTAAACACCTCACATGTCATCTATTCTTGATTCATTTCTCTAAGCTATGATGTTCTTCAAGATTCCTCAATTGTGTGGATTTCAAAATCTATACAACTCTGGAACCTAAGACAAAGAACGCTTGGTGAAATTCTTCAAGACTCATCTGGTCAAATTCCTCAAACTTGTTCTTTTTACAAAACCTTCTGAGAACGCATATGTAGGGATGGCAATGGGGACAATCCCCTATGGGGATACCTATGACATCCCCATCCGCATATATTCTCTATCATCCCATCCCCATCCCCGTTTACATGACTGGGGATGAAATTTCCCCATACCCATGCCCCACTGGGGAACGGGGCCCCATTAGGGTCCCCATCCCCATAAACAAATACTCATAGACATAATATGACACCCTATAATCAACATACATAAATGGTGTTGTCCTTGTCCTGCTAATGCATATCTAGGTCGTACTAACTTCTTGGTCATGGTGGCAGCTGAGACGAGGACGTGAGATATGTTTAAGTTTTTTTTTCCAGAGCCTTTTTTGTTTTCACAAGTTTTTTGTGAATATTTTAAGGTTGACAGTAGTGTCACAGTTACTAACCGGGTCCCCGATGGGTATTGGGTCTGGGGAATAGGATATCGTCCCCATCCCCATTGTACCCTATGGGGAATAAATTAGTTTGGTAAATATCCCCATGGGGATGTTTTTCGCCCATCCCCACCCCCTAATAGATGAAATCCCCATGGGTTTGATGGGTATGGGGCCCCGTTGCCATCCCTACGCATATGACCTCTCCAAATTCCTCGCAACTATACTCTGTTCACAGGTACTCATGTCCACTGCTGAATCACTAGGTTCTCATCAACTTAACTCATTTGCAGCATTCCTCGAAGAAAAGTTGGATACTTCTTCAGAGAATTCAATTGTTCAAATTCCTCGTCTAAAGAAAATGGTTGATGGAAAGAAGCCACAAAAGGGAGGAAAGAGGCCTGAGGTCAACACTGCTTTCGAAATCCCTGAAGACATTTATGCTGACTACTGCACTCCTGATGAGGCAAAGTATGGAAAAGAAGAAAAAATCAGCGCAAAGTGCGCATTCAGAGGATAGAGAGGAGATGGGCAAGAGAGTGGAGAGAGTACAGGTATGTAAATCCCAAGTACATGAAGAAATTCGCACTCAATTCTCCATGCCCAAGACCTCCATTGGCACATGGCCAAGTTGCAGATCCCACTAGCCTCAAGCGCGGTGAGGATTATCCTGATGAATGGGCTAAGCGCCAGGCCAAGTTGGCCAAACAAGCAAAAGAAGCAGTGAGGAAGTTCAATGAAGACTCTGTTGCTGCTGCTGCCACTGCTGAGGCCTCTTCTAGCAAGCCGAAGAAGGCCATGGCAAAGAAGCCTGCTCATAAGCCAAGTGCTTTAAAGCCATCACAGCCAAGTTCCTCAGCAATGCCCTCACGGCCAGATTCCTCAAAGCCCTCACGGCCAACTCCTCAAACTGCTCCTGCTCCTCCAAAGTCCTCAGCTGCTCCAAGTACCTTAGTTGGCCTCTCTCTGCTCAAGAAAAAGACCACTGCTGGAAGAGGTTCTCGCCCAAGTCCTCACAAGAAGCAAGTCGCTTTCCAAGTGCCGTCTGATGATGACGAAGTTGATGATGAAGAACTGGTTGAAATCATCAGAGACAAACAAGTCAAGGCCGCTAGAGCCAAAGGAAGCGAAGTGCCACTGCTTTTGGATCCGAAGGTGATCCTCGACTTCATTGATCTCTGGCACAAGGATCCCAACACTCCTATGCCTTACTTCAATCTGACTCCTGGCCAAAGTCACATGTTGACCGCCTTCATAGGCGAAGAAAAGTGGAAATTTGAAAAGGCCAGGCAGACGAAGAAAGCGCAGTACAAGAAGGAGCGCAACCTGAAGAAATACGTTGTCAATATGACAACTGGTGAACTTGTGAAGCTTCAGGGTGAGATCAAAACCCTCAGTGATGAATTTGACGCATACTGTGTCGATTGGATGGGCGCCAAAGTAAGATTTGTGAATTTGACAAAATGATTTTCTTCAAATGTTGCACGTCCATCGCACATTGAAATTCCTCGGGCTGAAGCATATGTTCAGTCTACTGAAGAACATGCCAGCACCGCTGAAGAACATCAGGCTGCTGAAGAAGATGAGAATACCAGGGCTGATGACTACATTCCAGCCGCTGAAGAAATTGCCAGGGCAACCTCTAGTGTTGTGCCTAAAGAAAATGTCAGGACAGCTGAAGCTCCAAAGGTTGTGCCTGAAGAATATGAAGAAGTCACGGTAACTGCAATAGTTGTGCCTGAAGAAATTCAACCAAATTCCTCTCCTCCTCATGCGCCTACTCCAACTCCAAACCTTCCATCTGCATCAGATGTGAAGAAGACCAAGGCTGTAGAGCGTGCAGCTATGAAGAAAAGGAAGGCATCAACTTCATCAGATTCTTCAGCTCCGAAGAAGATGAAGCCATTGACAAGCTCAATTGACAACCCAATACATGCCATTCCTATTTCAACCATGCCATCAAAGGACCTTGTTCCTTTTGATGAAGACTATGTTATTCCCAGTGAATCAAAAGAAGACATTCCCTCTGCTACTTCCTCAGAGCAGACGAGTAAAGAAATTGAAGTGGACGCAATCCCTTCAACACCAATTATCTCCTCGCCTATGCCTCAGTTAACTGCTGAAGAGGCCGGCGTTGAGGAATTGGATGGACAAGAATCTGACGTGGACATTGGGAGTGCTACTCCATTGATGAATGATGACTTTTGGGATAGTCAGCATCCCAACTCCCCTCTGTTCACGCTACTGCAACAAATTCCTCTGTCCCGAGCACATATTGTTTCATTGGGCTCTGAAGAAACTCATCCCACACCATCTGTCCATGAAGACATTCCAGCCCCTAGTGTTGAAGAAACTGCTGCTGGTGCTGAATCCATGAAGACTCAGCCTGCCATTGAAGAGGAACCAGAAATTCCTCAGACTGAAGAACCTGGGATTGCGCATCCTGAGGTTGTGATGCAATTGACTGACACCCCTCAACCCAAGCCAAAGGATCCTTTCTCATGAAAGCAAACTTTCAAGAAGGCTGATTTCTTCAACGAGCACGTATTCTTCACTGACTACAACCCCTATGACACTGCTTGCATTAGGAAGAGGCATTTCTGGACTGCCAGCCAGGCAAATTTCTATTCCTCAGTGCTGTTCAACAAAGACAAAGTCTTCGATCATGCGCACATTCATCACGTGGATATGGAATCTCTGTCGTGCTTCGTGCCAGTCCTCAGTGTTTTTCACGATGCTGGACTGTTAGGATTCTGCACTGACATCTGTGATTGGAATGAAGAACTCATTCTTCAATTCTACGCAACGCTTCACATCAACGGAAACTTTCAAGATGTGAATTCATGGGTGCTGGACTGGATGACAGAAAATACTCACTACAAGGCACCAGCCACTGAATTACTTCAAGCTTTGCCTCTCAGTCCTCCCACTGAAGCTGCTCGTTGCATGTACGAAGAAACTAAACTTATAGATCATTATATGCAAGTGCTGATGAAGCCATTGAAGCCGGGTCAAGCCCCAAGGACCAAATTCCTAGTGAATGAATTGCTATTTCTGCCTCGGACTATCTATCGCATTCCAACAAAGACATTGAGTCCTATCAAGGGCCACGACTCACATGATGAAGAAGTTGTTGGCATCATGAAGAATCTGCTATTCAACATCATCCATGGCGTTCCCGTCAACTTCCATGATTTCTTCATGAGGACTATGGCACATGTTGCACTGTCCCCTTTCAGCCTGAAGCCTTATGCTCCGTGGATTATAAGATTCATCAGGACAAGGTCTTCAGTAAACTAAAAAGCTGATACACTGAATCATTACAGCTACTTGCCCCCGATTGAAGTCCTCAAACGGACATTTTCCTCAACTAATGACAAGGGCAAGGCTTCTGCTGTTATTGATGAAGGCATTCGTCCATTGGATGGTCAATTTCGCAAAGCGGCATCCTACTCCACCAATGATGACTCTGCCACCCATGACTCTGCCGCCAACGCTCCCAAGCAAAATCCTCTAGGCACAGCTCCCAGGGTGATGACTGATCGTGAGCTTCTCCTCAGTCTTCACCAAAAGGTTGATCACAATCAAAAATGGGTCAAGCGTTAGTTTGGTTCAATTCTTCACAACATGACTTCTACACACAATGCAGTGAAAAAAACCATTACTACCTCCATGAAACCCTCAACCGCACCTGGGCTGTTCTGCCTCACCTTTACGGCGAAAAAGATCTGAAGAAAATGTGTCTCAAGGATGACTTTGACTGGTCTTCTCCTCCACCAAAGAAATACCAGAAGGTCAAGGTTCCACCCTAGGTGGCCAGCTCCTATTCTTCATCGCGCGATACTAACGAGTATGAAGACTTGGACGATACTGCGGCAGGCCTTACATCAACCATCGACCCCAACAACGCTGGCGCTCCTTCATCATCTTGAGACTCTTCATCGCGCGGGTCCTTAGTTTCGATCCTTTTGGTCATTCGATGACAAAGGGGGAGAACTTTGAGTTAGTCTTCAAGCGTGTCTATCTATATGGGCGTTTTTTTTCCTAAGTTACAACTTTCGTTCTTCTGATGACTTTGCTGAATCGAGTTGTAAACTTAAACTCTATGGTGACCTAATACTTTAGCTGTGGTTTTTCTTCATCCTTATTCCTCATTAATGTGTATGCACGCATGCTTAATTACATCAGTCGCCATATTTCATCATGCATTTCAAATTCTTCATATTATATGTTAAATGCGTGTATGAATTATAAGATATAGGTGGAGAACTCCATGATTCTACTCTTCAAGTGTGCATTGCTTCAAAAGCAAATTTCTCATGATGCACATCTTCAGGGGGGGTTCTTATATATCTTGCAATCAAATTCCTCAATATCAGTATCTACACTTCATATGTTTATCCCCGTTGAAAACTTAACCTATATTGTCATCAATCACCAAAAAGGGGGAGATTGTAAGTGCACCTAGTGCCCCTTAGTGATTTTGGTGTATTGAAGACTTATAGGTTAAGGGACTAATGTGTTTATGAGTGTACACAGGTCTATAAGTCTATGAGGAGTTTGATATTTACAAAATAGTCACCCCTCAAAATGAAGTTCTTCGACTGAAGACTTTGGATTTCTGAAGACTTTCTGAAGACTTCGAAAGTGAAGAAATTGGTGTGACCTTGAAGACTTGGTATTCATTTGAGGAACATGAAGCGTGAAGACTTTTGTTTTCGTAGTTTCTTTTTTCTCTTTCTTGAGTCATAGGAAACATTGTACTGTTAAAGGGGGTCAAAAAAATACTAAGGAAAAATTTCCATTTGATGCTCAACTCAAAATCCTAGACCTACCAATCCCTTCGAGTGAAGCCATTGGAAATCTCATACAGTTCAGTCATATTCTTCAGTGACAGAGACGAAGTTCTTCTGGTCTCTGAGGAATTTGTTCTGACTGAGGAGTTAGGAATTCGCCAGTGCGGATTTCCTACAATTGAGGAACATGATAGCCCTGAGGAATTTGATACTCAAATTTCTGACCGTTGATGTGCTACGCGCCAGCTATCCCAAAATATCTACCCACGGGTCATAGCATTAAAGGGCATTTATGTCTTATCATATCGGGCTGCTCCCTAGGCTATAAATAGCCGCCCCCTACAACCACTAGCTGGTTGGCTGCTCCGAGAGAAACTAACACTTGTCATAAGAGCAACTCATCCTCCGAGGAGTTAGAGTGAAAATCATCAAGTGAGGGAAAACCCAAAACCAAACCCAAACACCTACAAACCCAAAAGTGATTGAGCATCACTAAAGAGATTAATCCTGCGTGGATCCGACGCTTGTTACCTTTGAAGACTGTGCTTCTTCCATACGGTTAGGTTTCATGGTCTAGAGCATCCAAGAGGAATTGTGGATTGCCGAGTGACCGAGTTTGTGAAGGTTCGGAAGTCACCTATGAAGACTTACCACGAGTGATTGGGCGAGGTCTGTGTGACCTTAGCTCAAGGGGAATACGATGAGGACTTGGTGTCCTGGACTGTGTGTCCAGGACTGGGTGTCCGGGACTGTGTGTCCTCAGGTTTAAATACCTAGCCGCCCTAACTAGATATACAACTGAGACAGCAGTTGGAACTAGTCTACCAAATCATTGTCTTCACCAAGCTTACTGGTTCTATTTCCTCAACTCTTTCATTTCCTCATAACTGTGTTGTGTGCTTGTTCATATCTGTTTGAAGACTTTGACTGAAGACTTTCTCAACTTCCTCAGTTCAATTTCTTCAGTCTGTTTGTCTTCATCATGTGTTATCCTGTGTTTACGCTTTCTGTACTCTGTGCTTGTCTTCATTTCATCATGATGACCATGCTTGTGTTCTGTTATGTTTACTTCTGAGTACTTATTCCAATGCAAGTAGTTCTTCGCTAAGGAATTTTCTCACCCGCAAATTCCTCAGTGAAGAATTCGTAAAAATCGCCTATTCACCCCCCTCTAGTTGATATAACGCAATTTCAATGATTTCTTCTTCTTCTTCACGTCATCAGAACTATAATCCTTGTATTTCTTCTTCTTTGATTCCTCTTTCCACTGAGGACAATCTTGAATGTATTGACCAGGCTTCTTGCATTTGTGGCATAGCCTCTTCTTGTAGTCACTAGATGAGGAATCATTGCTCCTTGAGGATTTTCCAAAGCGACCACGTCTTGAGAACCTTTGGAATTTCTTCAAGAGAAGTGCTAGCTCCTGGCTCAGTTCTTCAAGATCACCAAGGCTACTACCAGAATCTTCACCTTCAGATTCAGAGACGACCTTGGCCTTCGGGGCACGTGATCTGCCATAGCTCAAACCATAGAGATCTCTCTTCTCAGCAAGCTGAAACTCATGAGTATTTAGCCTCTCGAGGATATCAGCGGGATCAAGTGACTTGTAATCAGCACATTCTTGTATCATCAATGCCAAAGTATCAAATGAGGAATCAAGCGATCTCAGCAATTTCTTCACCACCTCATAATCGGTGATGTCAGTGGCACCAAGTACTTGAAGCTCATTTGAGATGTCAGTGAGGCGATCGAAGGTTTCCTGAACATTTTCATTGTCAAGTCTTTTGAAGCGGTTGAAAAATTGCGAAGAACGTCAACTCGAGAGTCACGCTGTGTTGAGACTCCTTCATTGACTTTGGACAGCCTATCCCAGATAAGCTTAGCAGTTTCCAAAGCACTCACTCTTCCATACTGTCCTTTGCTCAGATGGCCACAAATGATACTCTTCGCTTGAGAATTGAGTTGCTTGAATCTCTTCACATCAGTAGCATTCAGAGAAGGTGTGACTGAGGGAACACCATTTTCCACAACATACCAGAGATCATTATCAATTGCCTCAAGATGCATTCGCATCTTATTCCTCCAGTAGGGGTAGTCCGTCCCATCGAAGGTAGGACACCGAGCAGAGACCTTGATCATACCTGTGGTCGACATAACTAAAACTCCAGGCGGTTAAACCAAAATCACACAAAACAAGGGAGTACCTTGCTCTGATACCAATTGAAAGTGCGTTATATCAACTAGAGGGGTGAACAGGCGATTTTTATGAATTCTTCACTGAGGAATCTGCGGGTGAGGAAATTCATTGGCGAAGAACTACTTGCAGCGGAATAAGTACTCAAAAGTAAACATAGCAGAACACAAGCATAGTCATCATGATGAAAAGAAGACAAGCACAGAGTATAGAAAGCGTAAACATAGGATGAAGACAAATAGACTGAAGAAATTGAACTGAGGAAATTGAGAAAGTCTTCAGTCAAAGTCTTCAAACAGATATAAACAAGCACACAACACAGTTATGAGGAAATGAAAGAGTTGAGGAAATAGAACCAGTAAGCTTGGTGAAGACAATGATTTGGTAGACCAGTTCCAACTGCTGTCTCAGTTGTACGTCTGGTTGGAGCGGCTAGGTATTGAAACCTGAGGACAACAAGTCCCGGACACACAGTCCTCACCGTATTCTCCTTGAGCTAAGGTCACAAAGACCTCGCCCAATCACTCGTGGTAAGTCTTCAGGTGACTTCCAAACCTTCACAAACTCGGTCACTCGACAATCCACAAATCCTCTAGGATGCTCTAGACCATGATGCCTAACAATCTGGAAGAAGCACAGTCTTCAAAGGTAACAAGCGTCGGATCCACACAGGATCAATCTCTTTAGTGATGCTCAATCACTTTGGGTTTGTAGGTGTTTGGGTTTGGGTTTTCCTCACTCAATGATTTTCGCTCAAAGTCCTCGGAGGATGGGATGCTCTCAAATGACAAGTGTCAGTTTCTCTCGGAGCAGCCAACCAGCTAGTGGTTGTAGGGGGCGGCTATGTATAGCCTAGGGAGCAGCCCGACATGATAAGACATAAATGCCCTTCAATAATATGACTGTTAGGTGGGTAGATATTTTGGGACAGCTGGCGCGTAGCACAGCAACGGTCGAAAATTTGAGTATCAAATTCTTCAAGGCTACCATGTTCCTCACTGTAGGCAATCCGCACTGGCGAATTCCTAACTCCTTAGTCAGAACAAATTCCTCTGAGGCGAGAAGAACTTCGTCTCTGTCACTGAAGAATATGGTTGAACTGTATGATATTTCCAATGGCTTCACTCGAATGGATTGGTAGGTGTAGGATTTTGAGTTGAGCATCACATGGAAACTTTTCCTTAGTGTTTCCTTGACCCCCTTTAACAGTACGGTGTTTCCTATGACTCAAGAAAGAGAAAACGAAACTACGAAAACAAAAGTCTTCACGCTTCATGTTCCTCAAATGAGTACCAAGTCTTCAAGGTCACACCAATTTCTTCACTTTCAAAGTCTTCAGAAAGTCTTCAGAAATCCAGAGTCTTCAGTCGAAGAACTTCATTTTTAGGGGACGACTTTCTCTATAAATATCAAACTCCTCATAGACTTATAGACCTGTGTACACTCATAAACACATTAGTCCCTTAACCTATAAGTCTTCAATACACCAAAATCACTAAGGGGCACTAGATGCACTTACATCATCCAAATGGATAGAGTTGGAAAGGTTCAAGGTTGATCAAGACTAAGTACAGAGAGTGATTCAAGTTGATCAACAAACAAAGCATAGAATATGTACCGAGAGGGATCAAGCGATCCCATGGTATGGTAAGCATTATCAATTATTCTTTGTGTACTAACCCATGGTCTTTGTGAGAGTTCTATGTGGGGTTAGGTTATCTTCCATGAGCTTGCGTCAAGAGGAAGGTCACATACAACCCATGGAGGATGACATCAAATCAAGGTTGTGGTGTGCAAGGTCAAGTGATGCATCACAAAGAGATCAAGTGCTTGAAGCTTGCCGTTCATTGTGGTTACAATGGACTTGTGAAGATGTGCCGAAGAGTGGCTCACCCATAGTGGAGTATGGGGGAGCAATCTACTAGTCTTCACCGAGCCAACGCAATCAAGAAAGGTGGTCCAACTTGAGGAGGTCAAGATCGTCTACATATAGCTCAAGTGGACTTTGTGCAAGGCAAAGGTTTGCCCTTGATAGGTTCTCTATTTTACCTGTCTCATGGTGGTAGTTTGGAGACCGGGTTATAGGATCGATTGTCGTACTATCAAGGGGGGCTCTCAAGTGAGTAGCTTGATCGTATCATTCGTACAAAGCTCAAACCATTGCATGCTTGCATCATCTTTCTTGTTTGGTTTTCTCCTTGTGAGATTTGGAAATTATGCTCATCTTCTTGACAAGCTTGAGTTCATAGAAAACGGAGTCCACATGCTTCTTCTATTGCGTTTTTGGTGTTGGAGGCTTTTCTGGTCTCTTTCGAGGAAGGGTTCTCACCATTTTCTTATGGGACTTTTTTCATTTGCTTCTTATTTTTATTTCTATCAAGATTGTGTTAGGCCATGTCGTTAGCTTTCCAACAAACTTGGTTTCATTGAATTCACAGTCCGTTTGCAGAAGTTGTGTGAGTTTTAGTGTCCTCAAAATGGCTGCAACGGTACTACCGCTTGGAGGGGATGTAAATTTTTTACTTCCGTGGCTACTTCCGCTCCGGACCAAAACTCGTCATAAGTCCAGCTATGGTAGGCACGGATGTATTTTTTTAGTACCGCTCGCAAGCAGTCGTACCGCTACCCTTGGCGGTAATACCGCTACCCCTGGTGGTAATACCGCTACCCCTAGTGGTAGTACCGTGAGGACAAGTGGTAGTACCGCTCTGACGGTTCTTCTGGCCTTTTGCCTCCTCGTTGTTGTTTTTCAAAGGGCTACTGCCGCCCTAGCGGTTGTACTGCTCCTTGGAGCGGTAGTACCGCTTGGTGCGGGCTGTGAACATAACTGTTGGATTTTTCCCCACCTATAAAAGGGGGTATTCTTCCCCAATGAACCTTATCCTTTGAGCTCGTGTTGTTCCCCCATTGTTGACCTTGTTCGAGCTTGCTATCTCTCAATCACTCCATGAATTCTTGCTAGTTTGGGGGGGAGAGGAGATCTAGATCCACATTTCCACCAATCACTTTCTCCTCTATGTGAGGGGAACCCCTTGGATCTAGATCTTGGAGTTCTTCGTGTTCTCTTCTTCATTGTTCCTCTCATTTTCCTCCCTAGCATTAGTTGCTTTGGTGGGATTTGAGAGAGAAGGACTTGGGCACTCTGTGTGCCCTTGCCATTGCATTTGGTGCATCGGTTTGAGTTCTCCACGGTGATACGTGGAAGTGAAGTTGAGAAGCTTATTACTCTTGGGTGCTTGGTACCCTTGAGCTTGTTCCTCTTGGGTGCTTGGCCGCCCTAGATGGTTGAGGTCACCTCAGAGCCATATTCCATTGTGTGAAGCTTCATGGTGTCGTTGGGGCCTCCAATTAAGTTGTGGATATAGCTCCAACCTTTGTGGTGTTCGGAGCTCAATCATTGTGGTGTAAAGCTTCGGGCAAGCGTCGGGGTCTCCAATTAGATTGTGGAGATTGCCCCGAGCAATTTGTACAGGTTCGGTGACCGCCCTCAAGGGTCCCTTAGTGGAATCACGGTATCTTGCATTGTGCGAGGGCATGAGGAGATCACGGTGGCCCCAGTGGCTTCTTGGGGAGCATTGTGCCTCCACACCGCTCCAAACGGAGATTAGCATCCACAAGGGTGTGAACTTCGGGATACATCATCGTCTCCGCGTGCCTCAGTTATCTCTTACCCAAGCCCTTTACTTATGCACTTTACTTTGTGATAGCCATATTGTTTCTTGTCATATCTTGCTATCATCTAGTTGTTTATCTTGCTTAGCATAAATTGTTGGTACACGTAGGTGAGCCTAGTGCTTGACACATTAACCGCTAGGTTTATTCCGCATTTGTTCAAGCCTAAATCGTAATTATTTTAAAGCGCCTATTCACCCCCCCCCCCCTCTAAGCAACATCCATGATTTTCCAATTGGTCTCCACGATGTCGACTAGGGGTTTAGGATTCTCTGACACTCTTAGTTTCGATGGCACAAATTTTGATGTTTGGGTATTTCACATGGTTAATCTCTTTAGGGTCATGGACACAAATTTAGAGCGAATTGTAGATATGGGTTTTTCTCCTCCAAAGGATCCCGAAAGATTATCTTTAGAGGATGAGAAAAACTCTTATCTCAATGCTCAAGCTTCTAATGTGATCTTCTATGCTTTGAGCAATGTAGTTGTTTTTTAACTCATGCCATTTCGTAATGCTCATGAGTTGTGGACAAAGCTTCAAGATAAATATGGCGTGTCCAAGGTTTGTGTCGATGATTGCTCTCCCTCCATCTCCGGTCGTGTTGTCTTCTCAACTTCTTCTACTTCACCTACATATGGTTTTCCACAAGGTAAAGATATGGTGAGTAGTGTTGGTTGATACGTCTCCAACGTATCTATAATTTTTTATTGTTCCATGCTATTATTTATGAAGTCTTGGATGTTTAATGGGCTTTATCATTCACTTTTATATCATTTTTGGGACTAACCTATTAACCCAAAGGCCCAGTCCAGATTGTTGTTTTTTGTCTATTTCAGGGTTTGGCAAAAAAAGAATATCAAACGGAGTCCAAATGGAATGAAACCTTCGCGACAGATATTTTTGGAGAAAATCACGCCCAGGAAGCTTGAAAACCACGTCAGAGGATCGAGGAGCCGCCCTTGAGAATGGGGGGCACGCCCCCCTTCCCAGGGCGCACCCCCCTGCCTCGAGGCCTCCTCGTGTGGCCCCCGGTGCCCTCCTTCTTCCTATATAAGTCCACGTACCCCAGAAACTCCATACAGAGAAAACCCTAATTCCACCGCCGTACCTTCTGTTCCCGTGGAGTGTAATGCCCAGGATGGAGTTATACCTCCTACGTGTCGAGGCACGACTTAAAGGCATAAGTCCATCCTAGAATGATCTCAAGTTTGGTATCTTTGCACAACTCATGTAAAAGAGGGATTAAATTGCAAAAGGAGATAGTTGGCTTACACTCGCCACTTCACACAATACATTACATAAACAATACATCATTCAGAACATCACAACCCGACTACGGGTGAAGAACCAAAAGAAAGATACCAAAACAACATAAAGCCACAGGTCAAGATCGAATCCTAGTAGAAACCACTACTGAACATCGAAACGTCACAAACAAACAGCCAAACTCTTCAACGAGCTCCTGGTGAAGCACTGAACCAGCTCCTGCATCAAGCTCGGCTGAACCTGCATCTGGTGGGGTGAAGTAACTGTGAGCCACAGAGGACTCAGCAATCCCGTTCCCGGGTAACACGACTATTTAAGCCTTGGGTGAGGATAAGGCTGAAGAAAGAATATGAGGTGAAGGAAAACAAACGAGAGTCTGCAGCAGCAACTAGCACTAACTTACGTAAAAGAGAGCGAGAAGAGAAGTGCATCGGTCGAAAGATGATCACGAAGTGATCCTAGCTAAAGCCGGTCAAACATAACCCCACCGTGTTCAACTCCCGAATCCCTATTCGGAAATTGACAGTCACGGTACACACGCTGGTAGTGTATTGGATCATTGTGTCAAGTTATCTACAACCGGAATTAACAAGCTCCCATCTGCCACATAACCGCGGGCACGGCTTTCGAAAGTTCAAACCCTGCAGGGGTGTTCCAACTTGACCCATTACAAGCCCACGATCCGCGGAGTCGCAACTCCATAGTTGGGAAGACCCGAGTATTCTCGGAATCCCGTGCTCAAGTTAAACCGAACTAAGGTAAGGCTAATCCAGCAAATCCTCCCGGCGTGTCGACACCCTGATAGTAGCCGCGCGTATCTAAGTCTCAGGACACGACCGGATGGGCGATTCTACGGGTGGATACCAAATACCTCGGGTTGCCCCAAGGCGGCCCCGCAGAACCCCCGTTTGGGACCAACACCATCAGCGCTGGCCCCCCCTGCTATGTAGAATTAAGAATCCTCGGGGACATGACCCCCTATGCAATTAATTATTTAAGTTGTTATTATGAGGCAAATAGTACCAATGTTGGGATTTGCTGGAAAAGACTTAGCACTTAGCGGTTTATCAAGGGGGTCCCATACACCCCAAGCGTGTTAGGAACGCATAATCAAGGAACATAACACCGGTTTATACGGTTCCTAACGGCATGAGTGGAACAAATCACCAAGCAAAAGGCTTAGCCTTCCACCCTTGCCAGTATATAGATGATTTCATTTAAGCATTTATATAGTGTGATATACCCAACCAAACTTCAACATGAAGCCAGCATCTCCAATCTTCACCTGCAACTAACAATGCTATAAGAAGGGCTGAGCGAAGCGTACTTAGCCAAGCAACGGTTTGCATAGGTAGGGTGGTTAAACATGGCAATTGGTTACAAGTAGGAGGCTGACAAGAAAGACATGGGCATCGAGGCAAAACTATAGAGCGGAACTACTAGCAAGAGGCAAAAATAGTAATGGTATCCGGGTTCGGTCATCTTGCCTGGGATTCCACAAGGGAGAAGAACGGATCCAAGAAGAAGACGGAGCAACAGTCGGGCGGATCCTCACAACTCCGGAACGAAACCGAAGCTAAAAAGAGAAGCAACCGGAAAGAAGGAAACAACACAGGGTAAACACACAAGCATCAACATGGCATACGATGCACAAGCAAGCATGATGCATGTCCGGTTTAATTATGCATGGCATGGCAAGTGCACAAACAAATACTACAAGTTAAGTGGAGCGCAATATGCAACGAGTTGCATATTGACGAAACACCACATGTTATTAATTTAGTTGACTCTTGTTATTTACAAGACAAGATTAATTGTTTTTTTAACATGCAAGAGGTGAAGCATAAAGAAACTACACTATTTAAGACAATTTAAATGAGGCCGGAGAATAACAACAACATATCCGGAAAATCCTCATGAGCATGTTTAATAATTATAAAGCAACAACAATTAACATATATAATGTTGTTAAATGATGCGGATGACATGATCAAGTTTATGCAAGTTTTATTAAAAGGTTGACAATTAGCAAGATAAGAAGCATTTGTCACCGGGGTGGAAGAAGGGTGCCACGGCAACGATCCGAAATGATGCAACGCAACAATTCGGTACCGGTAACTCGGTGAGGGACCGGTGCAAAACAAAAGGTGGAGTGAACGAGTTGAACAAGATGATGGGGTGATCCCGTTGCCGGGTTCCCACGAGTCGGTGACGAGGCAACCGAGGAACATGACAAAAGGTGGAACGGGCACGAAGCACACACGAGAGACATTCATACAACACACAACAAGCATGCATCCCACGGGTCATCGACGGGGTTATACCTTCGAAACACTCGTTTCGGGACGGTTCGAGATCGTAGTGGAAGTAGCCGTAGTAGAGGAAGTAGTGGTACACGGGGCGACGGTAGTGGTACACGATCGTAGTGGGAAGTAGTTGTTCCGTTCGTCTTGGCGGTTCCACGACGGCGGTAGTTGTTCACGGTCATCGGTAGTCGTTCGAGTCGTCGTGGACGTAGTGGAACTTGTCGTTTTCCGGGCGTCGGTAGTCGTACACGGGGCGTTTTGTAGA
>LR738711.1:150955159-151037536 GCA_902687465.1 Secale cereale | reverse complement strand
AGACGGGCGCCGGACGACCTGCTGGACGGAGAAGCAAAAGGGGCCCTCGGGCGCAGAAGGGAAACCCGTGCTCGCTGGAGAGGAGTCGAGGGAGCCTCGGAGCTGCTGGATCCTCGAGGAAGAGGCCTGGACGGCCATGGCGCTCAGGGAACGGAGGGAGGAGCTGCTCGTGGGGCGCGTCGCTGCAGTGCTGGAGGCACGGGCGGGGAACGGCGCGGGCCAGCCTTGGCTGGCTCCAGGAGCTCTGGCCTCGAAGACGGGGAGGACGGGGCCGAGGGGCACCGGGGCTCCTTGCCGCGGGCGACGGAGGGCGGAGCCTGGCCGCAGAAGGGGCGGTCGCCGGCCTGGAGAGGAGGCGAGGCAGAAGGTGCGGCCGGAGGGAGGCTATGGCGCGGCGGGGCGAAGCCACGGACTCGGCGAGGACGGGCAGAGCAGCGAGGGCGAGGCGGCGCCCTGGCGCCTGAGGGAGCGGGGCGAGGATGGCCGGCTCGCTGACGGGAGGAGGCCAGAGGCCGCGGTGGCGAAGGCGACCCTGGAGCGCCGCGCTCGGGGAGCCGCTCGGGGACGCTGGGGCCTCGGGAGATCGAGGCTGGGGCGAAGTGGAGAGAGGGGTTCGCCAGAGGAGGGAACGAGCGGGAGGAGAGGGATGAGTGGCGGCGGCGACTGGGAGAGCGAGGGAGAATCGAGGGAAGCCTGGGGTCGGGGTAGGGTTTCGGTGCGGGAGGTGGGCCAGCTGGCCTGGGAGTTGGGCCGAAAAGGGAGGCGGTTGGGCCGGCTGAAGGGGGGAAAGGAGGAGAGGCCTGGGCTGGCTGCCTTCTCTGTTAACAATAAAACTGCTGTTGTTTTACTAAAAGAAAAACAGAAAACAACAACAAGAAGAAAAGAAGGGAGGTGCTAGGAAAGGAGTTAGGGCAAGAGGATAGAATTCCCGGACTCACAAAAATGTCAGGGATTAAAATAAAATAGAAGGAGGGTTTTTGGAAGAGCCTCGAAACAACGAGAAAAGAATTATAGCAAGGTTTTGGAGGTGAAACTTGAAGTGAAATAACATGGGGAATTATGCAAGTGTGTTAGAGTAATTCCAAAGAATGGAATATTTATTAATATAGCTCCATAAATATTGAGAGACTTTTATATGTTATAAAGAGAAGTCACCTTCCCTCGATTTAAATGGACCGAAGGCCCACACGAATTATTTAGGTTGAGATGCAAAATAAAATATGACATGACATGATGACATGATGCAATGCAAAAAATAAAAAAAACACAAACACAAAGAACACACGGGCAACCCTGAACATCCGGAACTTCTGGAAGCTTCTGGGATCTTCTGGGACGTCGGTCTCGGGCGTCACAACTCTCCCACACTAACAGAGGATCTCGACCCGAGATCCTAGAGATATCACCGGGTAAAAACGGAAGAGGAAGAGGTAAAACAAAGTTGCTTCTTTGACAGACGAGTGAAACCAAGGAACCTTGAGAGGTTGAAACAATCTTGAAAGAAAGAATACAACGGGGATGAACAAAGATGAAAACACTCCGTTAGAAAAGAGTAACAAGGAGCATTACGAGAACCTTGTAGGTTGAAAGATATGAAACAAGAGCTTACGAACCAAAAGAATATGAAACCGCAATGGTATAGCCAAGGAATAAGAATGACAGAATTTGGACAGCACTCCGTCTGAAAATGCAAGGAATTAAAAAGAACTTGAGGAGAAGGGATGAAACTTGATGAAAACAGCGACATATTGCCTCCGAAACAATTAAAAGAATGGCACAAGGTTAAGAAAGATTCAGACAGCACTCCGGTTGAAAAGAGAGGCAAAACAAGAAAAGATGACGGAACTAGAATGAAGAATACAACACTCCGGTTAAATGATAAGCAAGGGAAAGAACAAGATCTCGATAAAACGAGATGATGGTTAAAGAGAGCAATATGACAAAACCTCCGGAATGAAAGAATAGCATATAGTTGAAAGAAAGAAATGAACGAAGAAAAGTATGACAACTTCTCCCAAAATGAATTAGGAAATCCTCCTTACAAAGAAGGGTTGGATAGAGTTGTTGGAAAAAATCAACAACGAAAGAATAAGTTCGTTGTGGGCTTATGGAAAACATCTCAAAATTAAGAGGTGACAACCAGCCACTCACTTAAACAATTGATTGGATTGAGATCAACAAGGAGACGATAAACTTATTCACCGGAATGATAATTGAAGAACTTGGGTCATTTATAAGCACCATAATAGCAACAATCCTTAGGGAAAGCTTTTAGGTGAATTATAACCCAAGATTACTCCAACGAATAAAAATGAGGGGTTGAAGGATCTTCTCAAAAGAAAGAAATGATGGTTTTTAATATCTCAATCTTGACAACTTGAGAGTCATGAAACATGAAGGGAAAATTATCAAGAATGACATAACACCATCTGCAAAGATAAAGTAGAAAGGATTGCAATTGGAATGCATGATGAAAAATGCTTGAGCTCCAACAAGAATCTTGATGAAGACTTCAAGGATGAATTAAATGATGATGAACCACCATGAGAACTCCGGTAATGAAAGCATGAGAAGTGAAAGATGAAAATAATAAGATTCAAAGGCCTGCGATGAATTAGATGGAGCTTGAAATGATGTAATTGAAATAACTTGGAGCTCGGGAAAACAAGATGAAGAATTTAGAATCAAGGATATGATATGATGAAAAAGCTCCAGACAAAAGAATTAAATTACCTTGAAGGAATAAGAATAAGAATTATGTCATGCATCTCCTTCACCAATTTAAATTGATGACAACCAAAGGATTTGGCATACTACTTATTCTCGTTGCAAAGAATTAAAGAGAGATCTAGCACAAGCTTGAGAAAAAATCTTCAACGAACCACCGGTAGGATTATGAGAAGAACAAATGAATGAAAACGATAACAACGGAAGAGTAAACTTGAAAGAACCACCGTAAGAATATGGAGACGAACGAAGAGACATCAATGAAGAATATTTGGAGGACGAAGTTGAAAACTGAGAACGAAGAAATATTCTGAAATGATGGCCTTCGGAGGATCACAAAGAAAGAATTCATGAAATGCTTCGGATGGTATAAAAAGAATTCCTCACAATCAAACGATAATGAGGATGGCAAGAAGCTAGAACCACGAATCTTCAAGAGAACGGGCCAAGATTTAAAAGAAACTCTTCTCCAGTCTACAATTGTTGAGAATGAAGACGAGAAATGCCATGAAGAATTGTTGAGCACTCCGGAATGAAGAATTAAAAGATGGGAGGTGGAGTTAAAGATGGAAATAATTGAAAACAAGCTTGGAGAAGGCATGTGACTGATGGGGATCATTCTTACGTCACACTTGAAAAGAATTTAAGTATAACTCCGGAAAAAGAAGAGTCAGATAAGATCCTGGGAAAAGACCTGTGGGTTAGGGCCCACTAAAGAAGTCACTGTTGGAAAGATTGCTTAAGAGATGTTGCACCGGTTGAATTAAATGGCTTGAAAAAGATGATAATCCTCAAAATAAATAATTTGAACGGAATAAGAATGGAATTATGAATCTTGAGCACTCCGGATATGAATAACAAGAGGAGAATGATTAATTGGAGCACCGGAATAAGAAAGCATTGTGAAATGAGGAAAAGGATAAGATCAACGCCGAAATCTTGAATTACATCCACCGAAGAAGAAACGAGAACGGAGAATGATGAACTTGAAGCTCTTGAGCATTTTCATGATAAAGCACCGGATAAGAACATTGAAGGAAAAAGAATGAAGAAACCTCACATGAATAAAATGGATACTTCATTCTAGAATTTCTAGCTCCGAGAAGAAGAAGGGTGGGAGGGTGGGGAAAACAAGGACAACTTGAGATGAACAAAAAGGACACCGGTTGAAAAGAATTAACATGATGATCTTGATGGTCAAGAAGAATTAGGACTCCCATAGAAATATGAGAACACCGATTAAGAAAGGTATGGAATCAACATTTGACATCGAAGCAACTCGAATACCAGAATCAAAACAAAAACAAAGGATAGATGTGTAGCATGATCTTCACAATATCATCCGAGCAAAGAATTGAACGAATGAATTCTGCAGGTACATCACTCGACGAGAAGCCACTTGGAGAGCAAAATGAAAATAAAAAGGAACAAGGAACAGATAGAACAAATACAAGATAGAAGCTTCGTTCAACATCTTCGTGCTGAAAGCTCATGGAACATGTTACAAAAGGGTTTTGCAATCCCCGGATCAGCATAGCCAAGGACCCTTTAAGATGCAACTCCCGATCAGAACAAGTCCATAAAACCACTTCACTCAATGTAGAACCCCAAACTTCATATCGTGCATCCGTTGGAAGAATACCTAGAACTACTAGATGAACCCACCTATAGATTTCCGAAAGTTTCCAGTTATGCAATCAGGTGTTGGGGATACACGGGAAGCACCGCGCAATCAACTCTAAACCTACATCCAGGTGTATCCATCCTTCAACACATAACCAGTCTTTCTCGGAAACTGTTTACCTCGGACCTTCGAAAAGCATCCACTATAACAAGCTATGGCAATACTCTCGAACTACCTCCCCAGTACTGGGTGAAGTCGGGGTTATCTTGCCACTGGCCGTATAGGAGAGATTTTCGATGTCGGCCGTCTTAAGTATTTAGTACTGCCGCGATATGCTTGTGTCAATGATACCCCGAAGCTCAACTCCTCGGTAACAGGAGGCATCGAGAACAATATCCTTGTCACAAGAACATCGAAACAATCCCAGAATACTCGCGGGATTCCTAAAAAAAAATTTGGTGCAATTTTTGAAAGTAGAAGAGAAAAGAGTAATCGTCAGGAGTCCTCACTAGAGAGAAAGGGGATGAGAAGCAAAGAAATCCTACTCTCCGATATAATATATAGGACTCAAAAAGTTTTCAGTGTGTGCCTAGACTCAACCGTCAACGATTCGATCAATCAGTGGGGGCTTCTAGGTCGGAGAAGGCTCTGATACCAACTTGTAATGCCCAGGATGGAGTTATACCTCCTACGTGTCGAGGCACGACTTAAAGGCATAAGTCCATCCTAGAATGATCTCAAGTTTGGTATCTTTGCACAACTCATGTAAAAGAGGGATTAAAATGCAAAAGGAGATAGTTGGCTTACACTCGCCACTTCACACAATACATTACATAAACAATACATCATTCAGAACATCACAACCCGACTACGGGTGAAGAACCAAAAGAAAGATACCAAAACAACATAAAGCCACAGGTCAAGATCGAATCCTAGTAGAAACCACTACTGAACATCGAAACGTCACAAACAAACAGCCAAACTCTTCAACGAGCTCCTGGTGAAGCACTGAACCAGCTCCTGCATCAAGCTCGGCTGAACCTGCATCTGGTGGGGTGAAGTAACTGTGAGCCACAGAGGACTCAGCAATCCCGTTCCCGGGTAACACGACTATTTAAGCCTTGGGTGAGGATAAGGCTGAAGAAAGAATATGAGGTGAAGGAAAACAAACGAGAGTCTGCAGCAGCAACTAGCACTAACTTACGTAAAAGAGAGCGAGAAGAGAAGTGCATCGGTCGAAAGATGATCACGAAGTGATCCTAGCTAAAGCCGGTCAAACATAACCCCACCGTGTTCAACTCCCGAATCCCTATTCGGAAATTGACAGTCACGGTACACACGCTGGTAGTGTATTGGATCATTGTGTCAAGTTATCTACAACCGGAATTAACAAGCTCCCATCTGCCACATAACCGCGGGCACGGCTTTCGAAAGTTCAAACCCTGCAGGGGTGTTCCAACTTGACCCATTACAAGCCCACGATCCGCGGAGTCGCAACTCCATAGTTGGGAAGACCCGAGTATTCTCGGAATCCCGTGCTCAAGTTAAACCGAACTAAGGTAAGGCTAATCCAGCAAATCCTCCCGGCGTGTCGACACCCTGATAGTAGCCGCGCGTATCTAAGTCTCAGGACACGACCGGATGGGCGATTCTACGGGTGGATACCAAATACCTCGGGTTGCCCCAAGGCGGCCCCGCAGAACCCCCGTTTGGGACCAACACCATCAGCGCTGGCCCCCCCTGCTATGTAGAATTAAGAATCCTCGGGGACATGACCCCCTATGCAATTAATTATTTAAGTTGTTATTATGAGGCAAATAGTACCAATGTTGGGATTTGCTGGAAAAGACTTAGCACTTAGCGGTTTATCAAGGGGGTCCCATACACCCCAACCGTGTTAGGAACGCATAATCAAGGAACATAACACCGGTTTATACGGTTCCTAACGGCATGAGTGGAACAAATCACCAAGCAAAAGGCTTAGCCTTCCACCCTTGCCAGTATATAGATGATTTCATTTAAGCATTTATATAGTGTGATATACCCAACCAAACTTCAACATGAAGCCAGCATCTCCAATCTTCACCTGCAACTAACAATGCTATAAGAAGGGCTGAGCGAAGCGTACTTAGCCAAGCAACGGTTTGCATAGGTAGGGTGGTTAAACATGGCAATTGGTTACAAGTAGGAGGCTGACAAGAAAGACATGGGCATCGAGGAAAAACTATAGAGCGGAACTACTAGCAAGAGGCAAAAATAGTAATGGTATCCGGGTTCGGTCATCTTGCCTGGGATTCCACAAGGGAGAAGAACGGATCCAAGAAGAAGACGGAGCAACAGTCGGGCGGATCCTCACAACTCCGGAACGAAACCGAAGCTAAAAAGAGAAGCAACCGGAAAGAAGGAAACAACACAGGGTAAACACACAAGCATCAACATGGCATACGATGCACAAGCAAGCATGATGCATGTCCGGTTTAATTATGCATGGCATGGCAAGTGCACAAACAAATACTACAAGTTAAGTGGAGCGCAATATGCAACGAGTTGCATATTGACGAAACACCACATGTTATTAATTTAGTTGACTCTTGTTATTTACAAGACAAGATTAATTGTTTTTTTAACATGCAAGAGGTGAAGCATAAAGAAACTACACTATTTAAGACAATTTAAATGAGGCCGGAGAATAACAACAACATATCCGGAAAATCCTCATGAGCATGTTTAATAATTATAAAGCAACAACAATTAACATATATAATGTTGTTAAATGATGCGGATGACATGATCAAG
Source organism: Secale cereale (assembly GCA_902687465.1). NCBI lineage: Eukaryota > Viridiplantae > Streptophyta > Magnoliopsida > Poales > Poaceae > Secale > Secale cereale. The sequence goes on along the minus strand of LR738711.1, from coordinate 151,030,389 downwards.
TTTATGCAAGTTTTATTAAAAGGTTGACAATTAGCAAGATAAGAAGCATTTGTCACCGGGGTGGAAGAAGGGTGCCACGGCAACGATCCGAAATGATGCAACGCAACAATTCGGTACCGGTAACTCGGTGAGGGACCGGTGCAAAACAAAAGGTGGAGTGAACGAGTTGAACAAGATGATGGGGTGATCCCGTTGCCGGGTTCCCACGAGTCGGTGACGAGGCAACCGAGGAACATGACAAAAGGTGGAACGGGCACGAAGCACACACGAGAGACATTCATACAACACACAACAAGCATGCATCCCACGGGTCATCGACGGGGTTATACCTTCGAAACACTCGTTTCGGGACGGTTCGAGATCGTAGTGGAAGTAGCCGTAGTAGAGGAAGTAGTGGTACACGGGGCGACGGTAGTGGTACACGATCGTAGTGGGAAGTAGTTGTTCCGTTCGTCTTGGCGGTTCCACGACGGCGGTAGTTGTTCACGGTCATCGGTAGTCGTTCGAGTCGTCGTGGACGTAGTGGAACTTGTCGTTTTCCGGGCGTCGGTAGTCGTACACGGGGCATTTTGTAGATGTACTCGGGTCGTATACGTAGAGGTACTTGTCTCGAAGAGGTACTTGTTCGGGTCGCCGTAGTTGTACACGGTCATCTGTCCAAAAATTACAGCACGCAACAGAACAAAAACAAAACAAACTACAGCACAAAACTCAACACGGCAGCAACACAAGGGACAGCGGCGGACGGAGACGGGCGCCGGACGACCTGCTGGACGGAGAAGCAAAAGGGGCCCTCGGGCGCAGAAGGGAAACCCGTGCTCGCTGGAGAGGAGTCGAGGGAGCCTCGGAGCTGCTGGATCCTCGAGGAAGAGGCCTGGACGGCCATGGCGCTCAGGGAACGGAGGGAGGAGCTGCTCGTGGGGCGCGTCGCTGCAGTGCTGGAGGCACGGGCGGGGAACGGCGCGGGCCAGCCTTGGCTGGCTCCAGGAGCTCTGGCCTCGAAGACGGGGAGGACGGGGCCGAGGGGCACCGGGGCTCCTTGCCGCGGGCGACGGAGGGCGGAGCCTGGCCGCAGAAGGGGCGGTCGCCGGCCTGGAGAGGAGGCGAGGCAGAAGGTGCGGCCGGAGGGAGGCTATGGCGCGGCGGGGCGAAGCCACGGACTCGGCGAGGACGGGCAGAGCAGCGAGGGCGAGGCGGCGCCCTGGCGCCTGAGGGAGCGGGGCGAGGATGGCCGGCTCGCTGACGGGAGGAGGCCAGAGGCCGCGGTGGCGAAGGCGACCCTGGAGCGCCGCGCTCGGGGAGCCGCTCGGGGACGCTGGGGCCTCGGGAGATCGAGGCTGGGGCGAAGTGGAGAGAGGGGTTCGCCAGAGGAGGGAACGAGCGGGAGGAGAGGGATGAGTGGCGGCGGCGACTGGGAGAGCGAGGGAGAATCGAGGGAAGCCTGGGGTCGGGGTAGGGTTTCGGTGCGGGAGGTGGGCCAGCTGGCCTGGGAGTTGGGCCGAAAAGGGAGGCGGTTGGGCCGGCTGAAGGGGGGAAAGGAGGAGAGGCCTGGGCTGGCTGCCTTCTCTGTTAACAATAAAACTGCTGTTGTTTTACTAAAAGAAAAACAGAAAACAACAACAAGAAGAAAAGAAGGGAGGTGCTAGGAAAGGAGTTAGGGCAAGAGGATAGAATTCCCGGACTCACAAAAATGTCAGGGATTAAAATAAAATAGAAGGAGGGTTTTTGGAAGAGCCTCGAAACAACGAGAAAAGAATTATAGCAAGGTTTTGGAGGTGAAACTTGAAGTGAAATAACATGGGGAATTATGCAAGTGTGTTAGAGTAATTCCAAAGAATGGAATATTTATTAATATAGCTCCATAAATATTGAGAGACTTTTATATGTTATAAAGAGAAGTCACCTTCCCTCGATTTAAATGGACCGAAGGCCCACACGAATTATTTAGGTTGAGATGCAAAATAAAATATGACATGACATGATGACATGATGCAATGCAAAAAATAAAAAAAAACACAAACACAAAGAACACACGGGCAACCCTGAACATCCGGAACTTCTGGAAGCTTCTGGGATCTTCTGGGACGTCGGTCTCGGGCGTCACATGGAGATCCCATCGTGGAGCCTGTTCCGGAGCTCCACCGGAGGGGGGTCCATCACGGAGGCCTTCACCATCATCATCATCGCCCTCACCATGAGTTGTGAGTAGTTTACCATAGACCTTCGGGTCCATAGCTGGTATCTAGATGGCTTCTTCTCTCTCTCCGGATCTCAATACAAAGTTCTCCTCGGAGATCTATTCGATGTAATCTCTTTTTGTGGTGTGTTTGTCGAGATCCGATGAATTGTGAGTTTATGATCAAGGTTATCTATGAAAGATATTTGGTTCTTCTGTGAACTTTTTATTTGTGCTCATAATATCCTTACAAGTCTCTTCGAATTATCGGTTTGGTTTGGCCTACTAGATCTATAGTTCTTGCAATGGGAGAAGTGCTTGGCTTTGGGTTCAATATTGCGGTGCCCTTTCCCAGTGACAGTAGGGGCAGCAAGGCACGTATTGTATTGTTGCCATCGAGGATAAAAGATGGGGTTTACATCATATTGCTTGAGTTTACCCCTCTACATCATGTCATCTTGCTTAAAGCGTTACTCTGTTCGTATGAACTCAATACACTAGATGCATGCTGGATAGCGGTCGATGTGTGGAGTAATAGTAGTAGATGCAGGCAGGACTCGGTCTACTTGTCTCGGACGTGATGCATATATACAATGATCATGCTAGATAGTCTCATAATTATTTGCTTTTCTATCAATTGCTCGACAGTAATTTGTTTACCCGTCGTAGAATATCGCTATCATGAGAGAAGCCACTAGAGAAAACTATGGCCCCCGGGTCTATTCTCAACATATTAATCTACATCTACTTTACTTTTACCGTTTTTATTTGTTGTTTTATTAAACCAAAAATACCAAAAATATAAACTATCATCTCTATCAGATATCACTCTCGTAAGTGACCGTAAAGGGATTGACAACCCATTATCGCGTTTGCTGCGAAGTTCTTATTTGTTTGTGCAGGTGCGAGGGACTCGCGCGTGGTCTCCTACTGGATTGATACCTTGGTTCTAAAAAACTGAGGGAAATACTTACGCTACTGTGTTGCATCTCCCTTTCCTCTTCGAGGGAATACAACGCAAGCTCAAGAGGTAGCATTGGTCACTGCAATGATGATAGTATGCTTATTGTGGATGATCCTTCATCACTATCTTATTGCAATGCTCCATCTTTCGACTTCAACACTTCGAGCTCTCTAAATGTTTCACATGCTTGTGTTGATAGTCCTTGCATATCATGTAGAAATTGCTTGACTAAATCTCATGATGATATGCTTGCTATGTCTCGTTGCCATGATAAAGATGCATATATTTCCTTGAATTGTTGTTCTAACAACTAGCAAAGTGGCCCTCGCAAGTGCGAGGGCATCATTTTTAGATGGCTATTCATATCATGCCATATGAAACGGTCCATTTTATAACCACAACAAATAAATTTCCAATTAAATATCACATTTTGCTGGTAATGTATACAATGTGTTTGTAAATTATGGGTGAATTAATATTATGCCGTTTTAAAAGGTTGTGTGTTATGTTCAATGTTTTGTAAATGTCTTTCAATAAAAATATTGTAGATATGTAGTACGGATAAAGAAGATGTAACCTTAACACTAAATTCTCCTGACAACAAACTTATTTTTCCTTGTTCGTTATTTGTGTAGGAGTATCATTTTCCTCCCTTTTGTAGCCATGTGCGCAATTACCTTCGAGTGATCTTTCTCTTCCATGCACATCTTGCGTTTGATGTCCTTTTGTTGACATTTACTCTGCAAATAGTTCAGGCCATTAGCCCGGAATCCATTTGAACACTCCAATCTAGTTCACCTTTTGGCACTAACGTGTAAAGTTACTCGCAAACTATGATAAAATTACTTTGTAATTCCTAGACACTATTGCTAGAAATAACCAGTGTGTTTTATTTTTTGTACATCGGTCATCATCGAGTTTTCTTTTCTCTCATCATAATAACATGAGTACTTTTAGAATTGTTTTCATGTATTTTTACACTTTATATATTATAATTAGTAGTATTGTTGTCATTCTGTCAAAGTAATTCATGCCTACATGTAGCAGCGTTTATATTTTTATAACCTATATGGCAATTGTTTTGTCCTCGTACGAAACAATTTTTTTGAATATTATATTAGTAGTGCACATAAGTGAAGTTTGGTTGTGTGCTAATAGTTGCTAAGTATGATAGGTAGTTGTCTAGTTATCAGTGCGTCGGAGTAAAGCTCAGCATGCGACCTGGACAATTTGTCCTTTGTATAGAGTCACCCCGTATAATCATGAGTAGAAATTTAAGTTTATGTCATCACCAAATTCTTTCAAGATATCAAAAAGGGTAAAAACTTATAATATGAAAATGAGATAGTATCATATTTTACTAATTCGATTTTTAAATTTACACCGCTACCACCAGGTTAGTCCTTTTAGGATACCGAAAAATGTTCCAATGTTTTTCAATCTGAAGAATTTTCTAATGGTATACCTAACTACCTAAAATATGAAAGAAAATAGTAGAACTGCCAAAATTTTCTAATTGGATCATATATAAGCTTGTTGCGGATGATCATGTATGTCTCATTTTTTGGAGATCGATTGTGCGTAAACGATAAGATTCATGCATCAGAGCATGACAGGCTCTGAAGCATGTGATTGTTATTTATTGTGTTCTTTGTACTGTCATGGCCTTATAAATAAACAAAAATACACATAGCACATGTCTGCTTCAAGGCGTCTCACAGTAGAATAATTGTTTTTAGGTAATCATCATGTATGTATGTTGTGAGGTGCATACATATATGCACTTATTTTTGTCTTTATATTTATATACTTTTTTTAGAACATGGATGCGATGCAAAAAATGGGACATGTCTTGGATCTCAAACCATGAGACAGATCAATTTTTTTTGTTTCCCTTTTTATGCTATATACACGTCAGGGGATGTACATGTACCAAATATTTTTTTCCATGAACATATGTACATGCGTACATGTGTCACGTAAGTTCTCTCAGGCCCACCATGCTATATATCTTACACAGATTTAGACGCAAAGGTAATATTAATTTTAGGTGAGCCACACGGAAAAGTCTAACTAATTTTGGGCATCCGATTTGTTATTTCTTCCACGGCGGGGACACAGTTGGATCTCAAGCCATGTGACAGTCCAAACATTTTTTTCCTTCTTTTCTAAGGCTATACATCGAGGGTTGTACCTATTTTTTTTCCTTGAACATATGTAGATGCGTACATGTGTTGGATCTCAAGCCATGTGGCAGTTCATTTTTTGTTTCCTTCTTAATGCTATACGCTGGGGATGTACCAAATATATTTTTCCCTTCTGTACATGTGTACATGTGTCACGTAAATCCTCTTAGGCCCACCATGTTATGTATGTTACATAGATTTAAACGGTCAGATAATATTATGTTTAAGAGATCCACGAGATCTAGGGCTACTATTTTCTGATTAACATGGAATTTTACAGCCTATTTCTCTTCCTTCTGGTTCACCGTATATTACTTCTAATATATAATAGATGTAGAGAAAATCCAACACCCCATGGAACAAGATGTAGCCTTGAATGGCGCTTCGAGGGATCCAACATCATCAACTATTGTGTTTTGCCTTATGGTAAGGCTTCAAAGGTATCTCCCACTTTGAATCCCAATATATCTTGTGATGATTTTGATGATGACAAGAATGATGATGATGTTGATAGTTATGAAGAGAATGATAATGTTGCAATAGCATGTTGGGAGAATTCAAAAGGATAGTATGACTATCATGCATGGGTGCAATAGCAACAATTCCATGTTTGACATAAGGAACTATAGCAAGTTCATTTCCATAAGCATAATTCATACTGGTGTCTTGGCCACAAGCATAGCAAGCATCATCAAAATGGGATATTCCAAATGAATCCAAGGGATCATAACATTCATCCTTCGGTAAGCACGAAGGGAAAATAAACAATGTATGAGTTAAAGAGTTACTCTCATTAGAAGGTGGGCACGGGTGATTGATGTCTACTACATAACCTTCTTCTTGTAGACGTTGTCGGGCCTCCAAGTGCAGAGGTTTGTAGGACAGTAACAAATTTCCCTCAAGTGGATGACCTAAGGTTTATCAATCCGTGGAAGGCGTAGGATGAAGATGGTCTCTCTCAAGCAACCCTGCAACCAAATAACAAAGAGTCTCTTGTGTCCCCAACACACCCAATACAATGGTAAATTGTATAGGTGCACTAGTTCGGCGAAGAGATGATGATACAAGTGCAATATGGATGGTAGATATAGGTTTTTGTAATCTGAAAATATAAAAACAGCAAGGTAGCAAGTGGTAAACGTGAGCATAAACGGTGTTGCAATGATAGGAAACAAGGCCTAGGGTTCATACTTTCACTAGTGCAAGTTCTCTCAACAATAATAACATAACTGGATCATATAACTATCCCTCAACATGCAACAAAGAGTCACCCCAAAGTCACTAATAGCGGAGAACAAACGAAGAGATTATGGTAGGGTATGAAACCACCTCAAAGTTATTCTTTCTGATCGATCTATTCAAGAGTCCGTAGTAAAATAGCACAAAGCTATTCTTTCCGATCAATCTATCGTTGAGTTCGTACTAGAATAACACCTTAAGACACAAATCAACCAAAACCCTAATGTCACCTAGATACTCCATTGTCACCTCAAGTATCCGTGGGCATGATTATACGATATGCATCACACAATCTCAGATTCATCTATTCAACCAACACAAAGAACTTCAAAGAGTGCCCCAAAGTTTCTACCGGAGAGTCAAGACGAAAACATGTGCCAACCTTTATGCATAGATACCCAAGGTCACGGAACCCGCAAGTTGATCACCAAAACATACATCAAGTGAATCAATAGAATACCCCATTGTCACCACAGGTATCCCACGCAAGACATACAACAAGTGTTCTCAAATCCTTAAAGACTCAATCCGATAAGATAACTTCAAAGGGAAAACTCAATTCATCACAAGAGAGTAGAGGGGGAGAAACATCATAAGATCCAACTATAATAGCAAAGCTCGCGATACATCAAGATCGTGCCATCTCAAGAACACGAGAGAGAGAGAGAGAGAGAGAGAGAGATCAAACACATAGCTACTGGTACATACCCTCAGCCCCGAGGGTGGACTACTCCCTCCTCGTCATGGAGAGCACCGGCATGATGAAGATGGCCACCGGAGAGGGATTCCCCCCTCCAGCAGGGTGCCAAAACGGGTCTAGATTGGTTTTCGGTGGCAACAGAGGATTTCAGCGGCGGAACTCCCGATCTAGGTTATTTTCCGGAGGTTTTTGTATATATAGGAGGTGTTGGAGTCGGGGCCAAGTAAAGGAGGTCTACGGTCTGTCCACGAGGCAGGGGGTGCCCAATAGTGGGGGCGCCCCCCCCCCCACCCTCGTGGGCAGCCCGTGGGTCTTCTCTTCCCCCTCCGGCACTCCATGGGCTTCTTCTGGTCCAAAAATGATCTTCGTTGAATTTCAGGTCAATTGGGCTCCGTTTGATATTCCTTTACTGCGAAACCCTAAAACAGGAGAAAAACAGAAACTGGCACTGGGCTCTGGGTTAATAGGTTAGTCCCAAAAATCATATAAAAGTGTATAATAAAGCCCATAAAACATCCTAGAACGATAATATAATAGCATGGAACAATCAAAAATTATAGATACGTTGGAGACGTATCAAGCATCCCCAAGCTTAATTCATGCTTGTCCTTGAGTAGGTAAATGATAAAAAAAGAATTTTTGATGTGGAATGCTAACCAGTATAGTTTTTCAATGTAATTCTCTTAATTGTGGCATGAATGTTCAGATCTGAAGGATTCAAGATAAAAGTCTATATTGACATAATAAATAACAATACTTCAAGCAATACTAACAAAGCAATCACGTCTTCTCAAAATACTATGGCTAAAGAAAGTTATCCCTACAATATCATATAGTGTTGGCTATGCTCCCTGGCTATCACACAAAATATTCATATCATGCACAACCCCGATTTCAGCCAAGCATTTGTTTTCATGCTCCATCTTTTCAAACCTTTCAACTTTCACGCAATACACGAGCGTGAGCCATGGACATAGCACTATGTGTGGAATAGAGTGGTGGTTGCGGAGAAGACAAAAAGGAGGGAGATAGTCTCACATCGACTAGGCGTATCAATGGGCTATGGAGATGCCCATTAATAGATATCAATGTGAGTGAGTAGGGATTGCCATGCAATAGATGCACTAGAGCTATAAATGTATGAAATCTCAACAAAAGAAACTAAGTGGGTGTGCATCCAACTTGCTTGCTCACGAAGACCTAGGGCATTTGAGGAAGTCCATCGTTGGAATATACAAGACAAGTTCTATAATGAAAATTCCCACTAGTATATGAAAGTGACTAAACATGAGACTCTCTATCATGAAGAACATGGTGCTACTTTGAAGCACAAGTGTGGAAAAAGATAGTAGCAATTGTCCCTTTTTTCTTTTTCTTTTTTTCTTTTTTTGGGCCTTTCTTTTTTTCTTTGGCCTTTCCTTCTTTTTTTGGAGGGGCTTTCTTTATTTAGCCTTTCCTCACATGGGACAATGCTCTAATAATGATGATCATCACACTTATATTGATTTACAACTCGATATTACAACTTGATACTAGAACAAAATATGACTCTATATGAATGCCTCCGGCGGTGTACCGGGATATGCAGTGAATCAAGAGTGACATGTATGAAAAATTATACATGGTGGCTTTGCCACAAATACGATGTCAACTACATGATCATGCATGGCAATATGACAATATGAAGCGTGTCATATGAACGAAACGGTCGAAAGTTGCATGGCAATATATCTCAGAATGGCTATGGAAATGCCATGATAGGTAGGTGTGGTGGCTGTTTTGAGGAAGATATATGGTGGCTGTTTTGAGGAGGGATATATAGTGGGTGTATGGTACCGGCGAAAGTTGTGCGGTACATGAGAGGCTAGCAATGGTGGAAGGGTGAGAGTGCGTATAATCCATGGACTCAACCTTAGTCATAAGAACTCATATACTTATTGCAAAAATTTATGAGTAATCAAAATAAAGCAATCAACGCATGCTCCTAGGGGGGAGGTTGGTAGGAGTTAACTATCGCGAGCCCCCGACCTCCACACAAAGGATGACACTCTACAAATACCCCATGCTCTAACTTCGTCACATAGCGGTTCACCATACGTGCATGCTACGAGAATCACTAACTTTAACACAAGTATTTCTCAATTTCATAATAACTCTACTACCATGACTCTAATATCACTATCGTCATATCTCAAAACAATTATCAAGCATCCAACCTCTCATAATATTCAATGCACTTAGTATGAAAGTTTTTACTACGTTCATCTTGGATGCCTATCATGTTAAGGCTAGTTTTATAGCCAAAGTACATTACCATGTTATTCTAATAGACTCTTAAAAGGATATAAGTGAAGCATGAGAGTTCATCTATTTCTTCAAAATAAGACCACCGCCGTGCTCTAAAATATATAAGTGAAGCACTAGAGCAATAACAAACTACTCCCAAACATATAAGTGAAGATCAATGAGTAGTTGAATAATTATGTAACTATGTGAAGACTCTCTAACATTTAAGAACCTCAGATCTTGGGATAATATTCAAACAGCAAGCAAAACAAAATAAACTAAATTGACTCTCCAAGCAAAACACATATCATGTGGTGAATAAAAATATAGCTCCGAGTATAGTTACCGATAGATGAAGACGAAAGAGGGGATGCCTTCCCGGGGCATCCCCAAGCTTAGGCTTTTGGTTGTCCTTGAATGTTACTTTGGGGTGCCTTGGGCATCCCCAAGATTAGGCTCTTGCCACTCTTTGTTCCATAGTCCATCAAAGCAATACTCAAAACTTGAAAACTTCACAACACAAAACTTAGACAAAAATCTCGTGAGCTCCGTTAGTATAAGAAAACAAACCACCACTCAAAGGTACTGTTGTGAACTCATTCTAAATTCATATTGGTGTAATATCTAATGTATTACAACTTCTCTATGGTTCATACCCTCCGATACTACTCATAGATTCATCAAAATAAGCAGACAACACTCGGAAAATGGAATCTGTCAAAAACAGAACAGTCTGTAGTAATCTGTAACTTTCACATACTTCTGTAAATCCAAAAAAATTGAAATAAATTGGTAAATTTGAGGAATTTTTCTATTAATCATCTGCAAAAATAATCAACTAAATAGCACACTCCAGTAAAATCTGGTGACTATACTAGTGAGCGCTAACGATTCTGTTTTTCACAGCATGATCATAAAGACTTCACACAAGTCTTCCCAAAGGTTCTACTTGGCACAAACACTAATTAAAACATAAAACCACATCTAAACAGAAGCTAGATGCAATATTTATTCCTAAACAGAAGCAAAATCAAAGAAAATAAAATAAAGCTGGGTTGCCTCCCAACAAGCGCTATCGCTTAACGCCCCTAGCTAGGCATGATGATTTCAATGATGCTCGCATAAAAGATAGGAATTGAAACATAATGGGAGCATCATGAAGAATATGACTAGCACATTTAAGTCTAACACACTTCCTATGCATAGGGATTTTGTAATCAAACAACTTATGGGAACGATAATCAACTAGCATAGGAAGGGAAGACAAGCATAGCTTCAAAACTTTAAGCACATAGAGAGGAAACTTGATATTATCGCATTTCCTACAAGCATATGATCCTCTCTCATAATAATTTTCGGTAGCATCATGAATGAATTCAACAATATAACCAGCACATAAAGCATTCTTGTCATGATCCCCAAGCATATAAATTTTATTACTCTCCACATAAGCAAAATTCTTCTCATTCATAGTAGTGGGAGTATCATAAGAGACTTGAATACTATAGATTGTTTCCACATTAAAAGAGTAATGTTCAGAAAAAGGGTAATCATAATCATGACAAGTTTTATAAATATAATCATCACTAATTTTTATATCATAAGTGTCATCACAATAATCATCATGAATAGGAGGCATGCTATCATCATAATAGATTTGCATATCAAGACTTGGGAGGCTAAAAATACCATCTTCATCAAGCGTAGCATCTTCAAGCTTGGGACAAACGTTAATTGCAGCAAATAAATTCTCAAACATGTTGTCGGTGTACTAAGGTAGGGGTACCTCAGTACCCCAACTTGTGCACGGGCGGTAGCAGCTTCCCGCGGCAGGGCCTACCACGTGCTTGCCGGAGACCTTTCCTAACCCATATGAAGCCATTCAAAAACAAAGTATGCAAGACAGAAGATCAAGCCCCCGGCAAGTGGAGCTTGCCGGGAAGGCCCTTCCAGGCTCAAGATTACCTCACTATCACAAGACCCTGGCAAGAGGAGCTTGCCAGAAAGACTAGAAGATTACATTTCAGAAGACACGCCTCGGCGCAGCATGCGCCCCGGCAGGGCCCGGGGAGCGACAAGCTTCAGAGCCCGACAAGCTTCCGGGCCCGGCAAGGTCAAGGCCCCGGCAAGGTGCTTGCCGGGGAGAGTTACGCTGTGTGCCCGCGCTCCAGCTCATCGAACCACGCGTCGCCCTGGGGCCATTCCAGGGACGCGTGGCGGATGGCTGTGCAGCCTGGGGGACACGGTGGCACTCCACGGTGACGAAGCCATCGCCGTGGCAAACGGAGACGCAAGGGCGGGCGCTTTTGGGGTCGACGGTGACGGGCATTTAATGCTCTTGTCCCCCACTATCAAAGTAGGTGATGACCACTGTTTATGCACTGTTCACGCACTGTTCCCGCACTATTCCAACTACCACCAAAGTTACTTTTCTACCCTCCTCCTCTACGTGACACCTGTCGGTGACCCCTTGGGCTATAAAAGGAGGCCCATGCACAACGTAGAGGGGGTTCGGAACCTAGATCGCTCATTCGCTCGGTATAGCTAGTTCTTCAAGCTCCCGAGCTCCAACATTCAATACAATCTAAGCAGGAGTAGGGTTTTACGCGTCCATCGCGGCCCGAACCTGGGTAAACTGCCCGCGTGCGCTCCTTGATCTGCTCTTTGTGCTCCCTCCGCTCCCTCACCGCACGAACAAAGGGGCTCCGGTCCCATAGGTGCTCGTGGTGGACAGTTTCCCCCGACATCTTTGGCGCGCCAGGTAGGGGGCGTCGAGGTTGTGCGAACCTGATCCGGCGTTCACGCGGGCGCATTCTTCATCAACCTCTCCAACTTCGTCAGCTTCATCAGCAACAACAACATGGCCCCGAAGAAGAAGGCTTCGGAGGTCGCAGGCCCGTCTGCGTCTGTTCCGCCGCCACCAGAACCAATGGTGGGCGGAGGAGACGCCGTCGGAAGGGTGGTCGCCGGCGAGGGAACTCGCGGCACCACCAAATCCAAGGACAAGACGGACGACCGAGCCTCGGTCTCCGTAGATGCGCCTCGTCCATCTCAGCAGACGACGACCCAGCAGCGCCGTGGTACAGGAGGTACCATCCGCTTGCTGGGACAAGGCCAAACCGGAGGTTCGCGGGACGCTCCGGGCCACCGTCCTGGCACGAGCAAGGCACGGTCGCCGGGGCGGGACCCTGCTCCTTCTAACCCTGTTAGGAGTCCGAGCATATCCCGCTCCTCGCACCGCTCGCCCCCGCTCCCCTCCTCTCCAGCAGAAGCGCTCGCAAGAGCGCAACTGCTTCTCGATTTCCCTCCAGCGGCAGACAAGGCCGAAGACTGGAGGGCAACCATCCAGAGCCTGATCGCCTTCGCCAACAACGACTCTCCGCAGCAGCCGGCGACCTCGCGGCCGCGGCAAGTCGAGAAGACGAAGGCCGACGGCGACAAGACCGCCGGGGGTGCAACTACGATGCACTCCCCGCCGCGGAAGCAGAAGACGCCGCCCCGCCGGATTAACGTCGACGACGACTCCACGGCGTCGTCGGATCCGCGGGCTCGTCGGGACCAGCGCCAGGTCCTTGACGATCGGCGACAAGAAGACGCTCGAACGACGATCGAGCGCCGCCGAGAAGCCCGGCGACAATCAGATCAGCGAGCTGGGACAGCTGTCGATACGCACGCGCCCGGTGAACCAGGCGACTTGTCGTACGCGGCAGGTTGCCCTGCATTTACACGTGAGCTGCGGCGTGTCCAGTGGCCCAGCATGAAGAACTTCAAGCCCGACGTACCGGAGAAGTACGACGGCAAGACGCACCCCTCGGAATTCCTCAGCATTTACACCATCGCGGTGCAGGCTGCCGGGGGGCACGACGAGAAGATACTGGCGAACTACTTCCCGCTGGTGCTTAAGCCGAACGTTCGTTCTTGGCTTATGCACTTGCCGGAAGGCTCCATTTCTTCTTGGGCAGATCTTTGCCACAAATTTGTTGGCGCCTTCACGGGCGGCCACAAACCCCACGGCCAGGAGAGTGATCTCCACATTCTGGCCCAGAAGGAAGGAGAACCTCTGCGCAAGTACATCCAGCGCTTCAGCCGTGTGCAGCACAACATCCCCGACGTCCACCCTGCCGCGGTTATCAGCGCGTTCCATCAGAACGTGCGTAACCGCCGCATGCGTGAGGAGATGGCCATGACCAAGATACGGGATGTCAGCGAGCTCTATGCTCTGGCTGACAAGTGCGCGCGCGCCGAAGAGGGGAGGAGACTCCCCGGGGAGGATGCTGGCGCAGGAGGAAGCGACAGCGACGACGCCGCCCCGGCAAAGAAGAGCCGGCGGCGGAACAATAGAAGAAAGAACAAGAAGGAGGTGCTTGCCGTCGAGAAGTCCGGCAAGGAGGCTCCCGCCAAGCAAACACAGGCTGGCGGCTCCGGCAAGGAGCCTGCCCCTGTAGCGGCAGCCGACAAGCAGGACGGCTCCGACAAGCAATACTGCAAGATCCACCGCACCAAGGGCCACGACCTCTCCAACTGCAAACGCGTCGAGTACCTCATCGAGCAGCAGAAAGCTGAGTACGAGCGGCGCGACAAGGTTAAGGCCCAAGGTGGCGGAGGAGAGCCAAGTAAGAAGCGGCCGTTCAATGGCCGGGGAGGACGCCGCGGCAAGGCCAAGCAGCGGCAAGGTGATCGACCTCCCCGGGGCCGCGACAAGGATGAAGAAGACGACGACGATGACATGGAGGAAGAAGATAACAGCGAGCAGGAGTTCCAGAAAGCCACGGAAGTCCTGTGCGTCGACGGCGGCGCCTCTCTGCACACTTCCCACCGCCAACTCAAGCAGTGGGCGCGGGAAGTGAATGCAGCAGAGCCGCCCGTGGAGTCGCGCAGGCTCCTTAAATGGTCCAGCACGCCCATCATTTTTGATCTTGAGGATCACCCTGACCGCACCACTGCGGTCGGGTGCTTGCCGATGCTGGTCTCACCCACCATCCGCAACCTCAAGGTCACCAAAATGCTGGTTGACGGCGGGGCCGGGCTGAACTTGATCTCCTCTGCTGTGATCAAGAAACTCCAAATCCCAGATGGCGAGCTCGAAGAGACTGGATCCTTCCAAGGAATAAACCCGGGGAGGAGCAAGCCCAAGGGGAAGATAACCCTGCCAGTGACCTTTGGCGGGGAGCTGAACTTCAGGACGGAGAGGATAACCTTCGATGTTGCCGATATCCCGTTGCCATACAATGGGATACTTGGACGTCCTGCCCTCGCCAAGTTCATGGCGGCTTCCCACTACGCCTACAATGTACTCAAGATGCCGGGGCCGATAAGTGTCATCTCTGTCCATGGCGACAAGAAGGACGCGCTTATTTGCGCCGACAAGATCTACCGGGACGCAGCAGCCGCGGCGGAGAGCAGCACACTTGCCGCTGAAGCTCCCGAGGAGAAGAAGACCAAGACCAAGTCCGGCAAGTGCTCTGGGGCCCACTCCGGCAAACGCACCTCTTCGGAGTGCTGCGCTGCCGTCGAGGACGTTCCATCGAGCTCCACCGGCAAGAACAAGAAAGGAATGGCCGCTCCACCGGAAACCAAGAAGGTGTCCGCCAAGGAGGACGGCACTGGTGGTACCTTCACCATCAGTGCTACACTTGATAGCAAATAGGAAAGCGCGCTCGTTGCCTTCCTGCGGGCGAATGTCGATGTGTTTGCCTGGCAACCATCTGACATCCCCGGTGTTCCCAGGAAGGTAATTGAGCACAAGCTTGCTGTTTGCCCTCATGCGCGGCCCGTCAAGCAGAAGGTCAGGAAGCAAGCCGTGGAGCGCCAAGAATTCATTGCCGAAGAAATCAAGAAGTTGGAAGCAGCAGGCCTGGTTAGAGGCGTGATCCATCCGACATGGTTAGCAAACCCAGTTGTCGTGCGTAAGGCTAACGGGAAGTGGAGACTGTGTATAGACTTCACCGATGTGAATAAAGCATGTCCCAAGGATCCATTTCCCTTGCCGCGCATTGACCAGATCGTTGACTCCACTGCTGGATGTGAGCTGCTCTCCTTTCTTGATGCATATTCAGGCTACCACCAGATCTTTATGGCCAAGGAAGATGAAGAGAAGACTGCATTCATTACTCCATGTGGCACATATTGCTTCATTCGCATGCCTTTCGGATTGAAGAATGCAGGCTCAACATTTGCAAGGGTGGTGCACACTGCTTTTGAGCCACAGATCCACAGGAATGTAGAAGCTTACATGGATGACATAGTGGTGAAGAGCAAAAGCAAGGATACCCTAATTCAAGATTTGGAAGAAACTTCTGCAAATCTGCGCAAGATCCAGCTTAAGTTGAACCCCGAGAAGTGCGTCTTTGGAGTCCCCTCCGGCAAGCTTCTCGGGTTCTTCGTGTCTCAGAGGGGGATCGAAGCCAACCCCGACAAGATTAAAGCCATCGAGCAGATCGAAGCCCCGAAGCGCGTCAAGGATGTCAGGAGGCTTGCAGGTTGTGTGGCTGCCCTCAGTAGGTTCATTTCGAAGTCTGCAGAACGCGCCCTGCTTTTCTTCAAGATCTTGAAGAAGGCAGGTCCTATGAAATGGACTCCGGAAGCGGAGGCAGCGCTGCAGGATTTGAAACGGTACCTATCCTCCACTCCAATACTTGTCGCACCTAAACCACAGGAGAAGTTGTTGATGTACCTAGCGGCAACCAACCAGGTGGTTAGTGCTGCGTTAGTAGCGGAGAGGGAGGCCGACGAGGAGCCTACACCACCGACAAGCGAATCCAGCGACGAGCAGGGGGCTGCTCCGACAAGCTCTGGCCCCGACAAGGACAACTCTGCGCAGGGACAAGGAGAAGTGCGAAGAAGGATGGTGCAGCGCCCGGTGTATTTTGTGAGTTCCCTCTTGCAGGGGGCTAGGTCGAGATACTCCGGGGTGCAAAAGTTGCTTTTCGGCCTCCTCATGGCCTCGAGAAATCTGAGCCATTACTTCCAAGCACATGAGATAACAGTGGTCACTCGCTTCCCGCTGAAGAGGATATTGCACAACCCAGAAGCAACAGGCAGGATCGTCGAGTGGGCACTGGAGCTGTCAAGCTTTGGTCTCAAATTTGAGAGTACCTCGACTATACAGAGCCGAGCTTTGGCAGAATTCATAGCTGAATGGACCCCAACGTCCGATGAAGAAGTTCCAGAGACAAGTGTACCCGTGCAAGAAGCGACAAGCGAATGGGTAATGTACTTTGATGGTGCCTTCTCACTGCAAGGCGCTGGAGCCGGTGTGGTACTCATAGCACCCACCGGAGAACACCTCAAGTATGTTATCCAGATGCACTTTCCCAGGGAGCAAGCGATAAATAATACCGCCGAGTATGAAGGCTTGCTTGCCGGGCTCCGAATTGCAGCTGAACTTGGGATTAGGAAGCTGATTGTGCGGGGAGGTTCTCAGTTGGTGGTCCGACAAGTCAACAAGAATTACCAGAGCCCTTTGATGGAAGCTTATGTAGATGAAGTGAGAAAGCTTGAAGAGCACTTTGAAGGTCTGCAAATGGAGCACGTTCCAAGAGCTCAGAATGAAATTGCAGATGGCCTTTCAAAGTGTGCCGCAATGAAGTTACCTGTGGAACCAGGGACCTTCCTGCTCAAGCTGACTCAGCCATCCGTTACACCATCAATTGGGCAGCACAAGAAGAGAAAGTTGGTCTCCGGAGACTACTTGCCGGCGGATCTCCCCGAGGCCGCCGCCAAGGTCCCCAAGATCAACGATCAGAACGCTGAGGAACAGTTTGCTCCTGCAGATCCTAGGGTCTGTACAGTTTAAGCGAGCGTTCCCGACAAGCCTCGCCCCGGCGAGCTTGCCGGGGGACCATCAGCTCCGGCAGAACCGGAGGTCCTTGCCGTGGAAGCTGAGGTCCCCGCAGCGGCCCTCATGCCTTTGGTCCTTGCCGTTGAGCCTCGGGCTCCGGCATGGGCACAGCGGGTTGTCCGTTTTCTGCAAACTGGAGAACTTCCCGACGACCCAGAAGAGATAGAAAAGATAACCAGACAGTCAAGTATGTACCAGTTCGTGGATAACAAGCTATACAGAAGAAGACTCAATGGTGTCAGGTTGAAGTGCATTTCCAGAGAAGATGGACAGAAGCTGTTGGCAGAGATACACGGAGGCATATGTGGCCATCACATTGGCGCAAGGGCACTTGCCGGGAAAGCTTTCCGGCAAGGGTTCTTTTGGCAAGAAGCCCTCCAAGATGCAACTGCACTAGTAACCAAGTGTGAAGCGTGCCAGTTCCATGCAAAGCAAATTCACCAGCCAGCTCAAGCTCTCCAGACGATCCCTTTGTCCTGGCCCTTCTCGGTCTGGGGGCTCGATATCCTCGGCCCTTTCCCCCGTGCTGTCGGGGGCTTTGAGTACTTGTACGTTGCAATCGACAAGTTCACAAAGTGGCCAGAAGTGGAACCGGTGAGAAAGGTGACAGCACAGTCAGCGGTCAGGTTCTTCAGAGCAATTGTTTGCCGTTTCGGAATCCCTAACAGGATCATCACCGACAACGGTACGCAGTTCACTAGTCGCACCTTCATGCAGTACGTCCAAGACCTTGGCGCCAAGGTCTGCTTCGCTTCTGTTGCTCACCCGAGGAGCAACGGTCAAGCGGAGAGGGCAAATGCTGAAGTGCTGCGCGGACTCAAGACGAGGACCTTTGACAGGCTGCACAAGTGCGGAAGAAACTGGATAGAGGAGCTACCGGCGGCTCTTTGGTCAATCAGAACGACACCAAGTCGAGCCACCGGACAGACACCCTTTGCTCTTGTCTATGGAGCAGAAGCAGTTCTCCCCACGGAACTCGTATACGGATCTCCTCGAGTGCTCGCTTATGATGAGCTCGAGCAAGAGCAACTGCGACAAGATGATGCATTGCTCCTCGAGGAGGAACGTCTCCAGGCTGCTGTACGAGCTGCTCGATACCAGCAAGCCTTGCGCCGCTACCATAGCCGCAAGGTTAAGGCCAGGAGTCTCGAGGAAGGCGACCTTGTTCTTCGGCGTGTTCAGTCCGCCAAGAATTCCAACAAGTTGACGCCAAAGTGGGAAGGCCCTTATCGGGTGAGACAAGTCACAAGGCCCGGTGCTGTCCGCCTTGAGACCGAAGAAGGCTTACCGGTGAGCAATTCCTGGAACATAGAGCATCTTCGCAAGTTTCACCCATAAGGCGCGGTTGCCGTGATCCGCTCCAGCAACCACCTTTTGTACAAGCCTTGCCGCTGTTGCATGTAACCCTTTGTACAAAGCCGGGCGCAGATCCCGTGCATCAGTAAAGTTTTCGTGTTTTTGCACTATTCGCCTTTACCATGCTTTTCTTTACTATTTGCATGCATCATTTAGCATCTTGTGCAACACACGTATCCGGTAAGCATTAGCACGCCGAAAGGCCATATACTTGTTTCCCTCTTCTTTCTCCTTTCCTCTTAAACAGAAGGAATGTTCCTCGCGCACAAGTTTGCTGGGGGGGAAGGAGATGGAAGATGAACCGAGTGCTGTTCAAGAAAGAGAAGCCTCACCGAGAAGCAAGCAATATAGAAGCCTCACCGGGAAGCAAGCAATATATGAAAGCTAAGTTACCAGAATTTGAGCAGTTAAAATTTTTAAATTTTAAGTTATCTTCCTTGAACAACCACACTTTGTATGGAAAACCTGTGCGCGGAGGAACCTACCCGTGGCTAGCCGCACCTTTATCTTGTTTTCGAGTACGCTCAACGACTCGAGTGAGCTGCGACAAGTGTCGCGCCCTTGTTTCGTTTCCGAGTTCGCTCAGCAAGCTAAGTGCGTTGCGACTAGCTGCGGCAAGGTTGCTTGCCGGTAAGACCTTAGCCAGCAGGCCGCTCGGAGTCCAGCACTCAGCGCTCGCGGCAAGGGCCCCTTGCCGGCAAGTCCCCTAGAAGCGTAGGGTTAAAAGCGTACAAAGTAAAGGACCAAAGCAAGGGAGATAACATTGCACGGATTGCTCAAAATAAAATAATATATTACAAAGGATAACTTGTCGCAATAACTAATAAGTTTGTGTCCATGGCACACTTTGCAGCAACAAAGGAAATAAAAAGGAAGAGGCCTAATCTACGCAGTCGCCTTCAACCCTGGAGATCTTGTTCACCTTGGCGATAATGTGGGCGACCTGCGCCTTCAGCGCCTCCATATCCGCGTCGGCCGGCAAACTGCGGAGAACGTTGACGAGGTTTATACCAGGATTGCGGTACACTATCTTCGTCAGAACGCGCTCCAAGGTTCCCGCGCAGAGCTGGCGTGACTCCTCGGCCAGCTGCGCGGGGAGCTTCTTCTGAAGATTTGCGAGCGCCGGCACGATCCCTCTGAAGAAGAGACTGAGCTTGGTGCTGTGGGGGAGATTTGGATCCGGAGAGTATATGAGATGCTCAACCCTCAGCGCCATCAGCTCCTTGTCGATACTAGCCGCAGAAGCCACCAGATCTTCAGTCCATACCTCGACGGTCTGGCGGAAATTGTTGGTTGCAGTAGTGGCGCTCTCCACCAAGCCTCGCTCTTTCCGGAGCTCGTCCTTCAGTTTGGTCTCGCGGTCCCGGACGGCGTCGAGCGAGTCCTTCAGCGTGGAGACCTTCAGCTCCAGATCTGCAATCGAGTCCTTGGTGGCCTTCAGCTCGTCGCCCTGCTTGGAGAGGCGTACTTGAAGCTCGGAGTTAGTGTGGGCGTCTTTCTCGCGCTCTAGGTTGAGCGCGGTGACCCTATCCGTGCTCGCCTTCACGTACTCCTCCAGCTGCGCCACCTTGGCCTCGAGGTCCCTCTTGGCAGTCTCCGCGGTGGCGGCGGCGGCCCTCGCTTCCTTCAGTTCCCCGCCAAGGGCCTGCTCCCGAGCGGTAAGGTCTTCCTCGTGAGCGTCGAGGTTTACTTTCCGTTGGGTGAGCTCTCCTTCTCGCCGGGACAGCGCTTCTCCGGCGAGTCGCTGCTGCTCCTCGGCCTCGGCCTTCTCCAGAAGCCATTCTTGGTACTCTCCAGCAAGCCTCTCGTGCTCCTCCGCCACGTTGCGGAGGGCCTCCTGGTTGGCGGCGCGGAGCTCCGCGGCGCGCTTCTCCATATCTGCTGCGGCCTTGGCGGTGAGGGCCTCCCGAGACTCAAGCTTTGCCTGCCTGGCCCGGTAAAGGGCCAGGAGCCGGTGGAGCAACTTCTCCTCCTCGGGCTCGTCGCTCCCGCCAGGCGCCTCGACGATCTTCAGCCCCGCGGAGGCGAGAACCTCCCCATCGAAGGTCTCTCCCCCCTCGGGGGCTCGCGATGAGGATCCCCACGGCACTTGGATGAAGACGCCGTTGGGAGCCTTAAGGTAGAAGCCCGACTGCTCCTTTTCAGCGGAGGGATCGGCGGCCGGTGCAGCACTCGATGCTCCTGCCGCCTCCGGGCCGGCAGTGCGGTCGCCGTCCCCCTCCTCGGCCGCAGCGTCTGCGGTTGGAGCAGTCTCCTCCGCGGCGGGCTCATCGGCTCCCACCCTGCTATCAGTAGCAGTGGCGTTGCCGTCGCCGCCGCCCGCCTCCTCCTCGACGACGACCTCCGTCTCCATCTGCTCTGGGGGAGGAGGATCTAGAAGAAGAAGAAAAATAAGAAGTTCAAGCAAATATCCAAAAAAGACGACTCCAAGAAGACAAGGTTACAAAACTTACCTTGGCGGACTTCGTCGACGACAGGCTCCCTCACCGGGGAGCTCTCCCTTGGCGGGGTGGCCACCCTCGCCGGGCTGCTCGCCCTCGGCGGGGTACTCGCCCTTGGCGGAGTACCCGCCCTTGGCGGAGCACTCTCCCTTGCTGGAGAGTTCGTCCTTGGCGGGGACGGCGGGGCCTGCGGCTCCTCGGGAGTGGTCTCCGGGCGCCCCTGTGGCTGCGGCTCCACCTCTGCACAAGACAATCAAGACAAAACAAAAACAACAAGATGTTAGTACAAGACAAAATCCTCAAGCGCGCCCGACGAGCGGAAAGATCAAGCCCAGACTTACGCTGGGGGCTGCGCTGGGGGCTGCTCCTCGGAGCAGCGCTTGGGTCCGGCAAGCTCGTCGCCGGCGCGTCCCCTGTCGCCGCGACGGGCGAGTCGTCCTCGACCTCGACAACGGGAACCTTGGCCTTCTTCGCCGCTCGCTGGGCCAGGGTCCTGGAATCAAAGCAAGAAGCAAGGTCAGAATCATCGAAGAAAGAATCAAGGCAAACTGAAGAAGATACAAAACTTCAAGCACTTACTCCTCTTCCTCGTCGTCGTCGCTGAGGGCGGAGAAATCAAACTCCACCTGAGGCGCGTCCGCGCGAGGAGCAGGAGGAGAAGCCTCCCTCGGGCGCTTGGCGGTCCCCGGGGCTGGGGGCTGCGAAGACCCGGCCCCTGTGGACGCCGAGTCCCGGGGAGCAGGCGGAGCGGCTGCTCCGCTCCGAGAAGACCCTCCTCCACTTGGCGCTGACGTACGGGGCACCTCCGCCGCAGCCTGTGCGCGGGTCGCCTCCGCCACGGGTGGTGCGCCGGGCGCTCCCGTCGCAGCTTGGCTCCCCCGGGTAGCTCGCGCCACCCGGCGAGCAGGTTGTTGTCGGGGCGCCTGCGCCCTCGTCGTCATCGTCGCCTTGTGGAGACGCTTCAACGGAGATCACCTGGGACTTGCCCGTGGCGGGGAGGTCTCCGAGGACGAGGAGACATCGTCGTTGAGCCCCAGAGACCCACCGGAGTCCTCGCCGGCCTCGGCCTCCTCCTCCTCCTCCTTGGCCGGCCCGCTGGGCCCAGCACCCTGCCCTGCGGCCGTGCTCCCTCCGGCGCCTCCACTCCCTCCGGCACCTTTGTTTCCTCCGGCGACGTCGCCTCTCGCGGCGGCCTCGGTCACGATCCCGGGGATCCCAGCATGCCTCAGAGAGGGGACCCCGGCGAGCTCGTCGGCCGGAAGCTTGAGCAGCCTGCGGATCTCCGCCTCTTCTGCTTGGCACGACGCTTCCGCAGCCTCTGCCTCTTCAACTGAAAACCCAAACTCGCCTGCCGCTGCGGCTGCGGCGGCCTCCTCTACCCGAGAAGCAATATAAGCAATCTCCCGCTCAGTGGTGTCCCGGGTGAGACCCTTGATCTCCTCCTTGTTCTTCGGCACCTCCACCAGGTTGTCGAAGAAGCTCATGATGGCATCCGGCTTGGGCGCTATCCAAGTGGGGTCGACGCCATGCGAGTCACATGCGGGCATCATTGTGCGTAAGGGGTCCCGGGCCGTGCTGTTGCACAGGGGCACCACTCCCCGGGGAGCTCTGAACCACTCTGGGTGGGCCGGGTCGTGCTTAAAAAGTTCCCGGACCATCCCCTTCAGCTCCAGCGACGTGAAGTTGAAGTTTAGCCCTGGGCGCAGTCTCATAATGTCCGCCGCATTGCCGTACTCCCATGCTGGCCTCTTCCTCTCCTGTAGAGGGGCAATGCGGCGGCGGAGGAAGTCTGCCCCTACTTCTCCCATGGTCAACTTGGCTACCCGAAGACGAAGAATTCTGACAAGGGCGACGTTAAGCTTGATGTCGTTCGAGTCCAGGTCGCTCCAGTCCCTGCCGCGCACTATAGCAGTTGTGCGCGGCGCGGTGAAGGGCTGCGGCTCCTCCTCTACTATCCAGCACCAATCCGCGCGCCACTCCTCCCACTTGCCGCGGAGCTCCCCTTGCAGATAGGATTCCTTCTTGTTCAAGCGGAAGACCCAAGAGATACCCCCGGAGAGGGGAGCGCCGGCCTCTACTCTAGGTGTAAAGAAATGCCTAAAAAGTGCTACGTTTGGATAGATCCCAATATAGTTTTCGCACAGATGTGCGAAAACCGCCATCGTGAGGATGGCGTTGGGGGTGAAGTCTAAAAGATGGAGGTTGTAGGTGTTCATGATATCACAAAAAAATTCAGAGAATGGAGGGCAAAGGCCGCAGTGGAAGAAAGCAGCGAAGAAGAAATACCCGCCGGGGTACAGATCCTTGGCGGCGGCGGGATAAACTCTGGTCCGAGGATGCGCCTTGGTCTCCTTGGCCCAGAACAGGTAGTATTTGTTCCAGAGCTCGCGCGCGCTGAGCCTTGGCGCGAAGACAACATTCCTCTTCCGCAGAAGAGCAAGCTTCGCCGCCTGCTCGGATTTCTCTTTCTTGGTCTTCTCCGCCTTCGCCTTCTCGGTCTTCGGGGCCATGGCGGAGGCGGCGAGGGAAGAGGGACGAGGAGTCCGGCGGCGCCGCAGATGCGAGAGACGGCGGAGGAGGTGTGGAGTCGGAGCGCAAAGGGGAATTTCTGAAGATAGAAGAAGCAATGAAGGCGAAGTAAGGTAACGGCCCCTGCTTCCTCTGCTTTTAAGGGGGGAGTGGGGGACGCTCCGCATTTTCCCATTAAAGAACGTGGCCACGTTCCCTCCCATGACGCCGCAATCGACGCGTGCCGTTACGGAGGGACGCGGCGGATGCGGAAGGGAATTCGGCGTGCCGTGAGCCGCGCGTGCCCGTGCACTGTTTTGGGCCTGGCCCAACAGTGCTCGGCACCGTGTGTGGCCCAGGCCCGGGGGCTCCTGTCGGTGTACTAAGGTAGGGGTACCTCAGTACCCCAACTTGTGCACGGGCGGTAGCAGCTTCCCGCGGCAGGGCCTACCACATGCTTGCCGGAGACCTTTCCTAACCCATATGAAGCCATTCAAAAACAAAGTATGCAAGACAGAAGATCAAGCCCCCGGCAAGTGGAGCTTGCCGGGAAGGCCGTTCCAGGCTCAAGATTACCTCACTAGCACAAGACCCTGGCAAGAGGAGCTTGCCAGAAAGACTAGAAGATTACATTTCAGAAGACACGCCTCGGCGCAGCATGCGCCCCGGCAGGGCCCGGGGAGCGACAAGCTTCAGAGCCCGACAAGCTTCCGGGCCCGGCAAGGTCAAGGCCCCGGCAAGGTGCTTGCCGGGGAGAGTTACGCTGTGTGCCCGCGCTCCAACTCATCGAACCACGCGTCGCCCTGGGGCCATTCCAGGGACGCGTGGCGGATGGTTGTGCAGCCTGGGGGACACGGTGGCACTCCACGGTGACGAAGCCATCGCCGTGGCAAACGGAGACGCAAGGGCGGGCGCTTTTGGGGTCGACGGTGATGGGCATTTAATGCTCTTGTCCCCCACTGTCAAAGTAGGTGATGACCACTGTTTATGCACTGTTCACGCACTGTTCCCGCACTATTCCAACTACCACCAAAGTTACTTTTCTACCCTCCTCCTCTACGTGACACCTGTTGGTGACCCTTGGGCTATAAAAGGAGGCCCATGCACAACGTAGAGGGGGTTCGGAACCTAGATCTCTCATTCGCTCGATATAGCTAGTTCTTCAAGCTCCCGAGCTCCAACATTCAATACAATCTAAGCAGGAGTAGGGTTTTACGCGTCCATCGCGGCCCGAACCTGGGTAAACTGCCCGCATGCGCTCCACGATCTGCTCTTTGTGCTCCCTCCGCTCCCTCACCGCACGAACAAAGGGGCTCCGGTCCCATAGGTGCTCGTGGTGGACAGTTTCCCCCGACACATGTATTCTCATCAAACATAGCATCCCCATGCTTGGGCCTTTTCATATCATAGGCATAAACGCTCTCACCGTTAATAGTATGGATAGACCCGATAGTATAGCAATTATCATCATCACAATGAGTAATAGGAGCAACATGGAAGAGATACCTCTTTGTCTTCGCTTCTCCGTCTTTTCTTTTTCTTCTTCACATTAAGTATGGATTTAATCTTCTTTTTGGAGCTCCTTATTAATGAGATTGGTAGAATAGGAGGCTCCTCCTCGTTACCAGATTCATCATAAGAAATAATAGGAGGATATTGGGAAATCTCTTCCCTTTCATTACTATTCTCTTCATCTCCTATTTGTTTTCTTGACTTAAGGTAATTGGCAATATAAGGATTTTCAATGCAATTCACCGCACAATACATATAAATTTCCTCTAAATCAAAATGAATAAGTTTATCAAGGGCAAATCCTGGAAGATGCTTAGTTCTACATTTGATTTCTTCATAACCCAGAAGCAAGATAAGTTCATTATGATGTGCAAGGAAAATCAAGTCGTCACAATTTTTGGACACGATTCGACCGTGAAACAATTCACATTGGGAAATGAAATGACCACGTTCATTGCAAAGTTCACAAGTATGGCTAAGAAATTTTAAATTTTCAGCACAATCATCTAGCCTATGTAGCAACCATTTAGTTTCTAAATACTTATGCCTCTTGCAACATCTATCTTCCCTATTTGGTATGTACTTGCAAACTCTATGCACTCCACAAAAATCAACATGCTTATATGAGATATTTTCATCATGACTAGTGCAA
Organism: Secale cereale; assembly: GCA_902687465.1. Lineage (NCBI taxonomy): Eukaryota > Viridiplantae > Streptophyta > Magnoliopsida > Poales > Poaceae > Secale > Secale cereale. Next base: position 151,004,529 of record LR738711.1, on the reverse strand, counting down.
TCATCATTAGTACCATGGATATTCAAAGGATTCACACTAAGAACATTGCAATCATGATCATAATTCAAGTTTTTAGTGTCAAGTATTCTATGTAATTCTTCTTCTGGTACTTGAGCACAACTTTTTTCCATCATTTTCACGAAAGATATTAAAAAGATGAAGCATATGAGGTAACCTTAATTCCATTTTTGTAGTTTTCTTTTATAAACTAAACTAGTGATAAAAAAGAAACTAAAAGATTTGATTGCAAGATCTAAAGATATACCTTCAAGCACTCACCTCCCCGGCAACGGTGCCAGAAAAGAGCTTGATGTCTACTACACAACCTTCTTCTTGTAGACGTTGTTGGGCCTCCAAGTCCAGAGGTTTGTAGGATAGTAGCAAATTTCCCTCAAGTGGATGACCTAAGGTTTATCAATCCGTGGGAGGCGTAGGATGAAGATGGTCTCTCTCAAGCAACCCTGCAACCAAATAACAAAGAGTCTCTTGTGTCCCCAACACACCCAATGCAATGGTAAATTGTATAGGTGCACTAGTTCGCCGAAGAGATGATGATACAAGTGCAATATGGATGGTAGATGTAGGTTTTTGTAATCTGAAAATATAAAAACAGCAAGGTAGCAAGTGGTAAACGTGAGCATAAACGGTGTTGCAATGATAGGAAACAAGGCCTAGGATTCATACTTTCACTAGTGCAAGTTCTCTCAACAATAATAACATAACTGGATCATATAACTATCCCTCAACATGCAATAAACAGTCACTCGAAAGTCACTAATAGCGGAGAACAAACGAAGAGATTATGGTAGGGTATGAAACCACCTCAAAGTTATCCTTTCTGATCGATATGTTCAAGAGTCTGTAGTAAAATAGCACGAAGCTATTCTTTTTCCATTCAATCTATCATAAAGTTCGTACTAGAATAACACCTGATGGCTTCTCGCCCCTCGTTGGTTACCCCAAGTGGAAGGTTTGAGATGCAGTGTAGCGGAAGTTTTCCCTTGGCAATACCAAGGATCGATTTCCCTGAGACTCCCAGTTTCAACAAGAAGGTGTCAACTGCTAACGGCGCCAGATATTAGCAATCAACGTGGACCTGCACACAGATACAAATAACTTTGCTCCCAACGAGTACAGAGAGGTTGTCAATCCCTCCAACCTTGTAGTTTACAAAGGATCAAACGCAAGTGATAGTAGTGATAGATATAATTGCAATAGTAAATAAAAAGAGGAAAGTAAATAGCGGATGTGATCAATGATGGTAATATGGACCGGAGTCTCATGATGTTCACTAGTGATGTCTCTCTCCCAAAAGACGATAAAACAGCTATGTGAGGTAAAAGAATTACAGCAGGGCAATTGACAGAATTATGTGCGCAAACCAATGCTAACTATGTTGCAAGAAAGTTAGAGGTTCAAAGCATGGGCGGTACGCCAAGGTAAGTAGACCGAAATCCATCTGGATCTACTACTAATCATCCACCTTGAGATATCTATCCAGAACATCTCGCTGGTATTAAGTTGCGAGTCCCACCCATAGTGTAAACTCAAAGCAACAGACAACTGCATTAAAAGAACTTTGCGTAAAGTAAACAATCCTTGCACCCGCGGGCACAAGCACCGTTGTTTTCCCCCTTATGGCAACAGCACATCCCCTAGACTCATGTTTCTGTCACTCAAGCTAGTCATCGAGGGGCATGAACCCACAATCAAGCATAACGTTCCCTCTTGGAGTCACTACCTACTACTTGGCCAAAGCAATAAATAACAACGGAGAACATGCAAGAATTACTTACGAACATAAATATAAAAGAGGTGAATCAAATATATTACTCAAACACAATCTGAACATAATCTCATAATCCATCGGATCCCAGCAAACTCATCATAGCAACAACATAAGGATTACATATGTCCCTCGATCATGTAGGGCAGCTCACGAGGACTAATTAGTGAAGCACAAGAACGGGAGGAGAACATCACATATCTACTGGTCATGGACCCATGGTCCAAGGGAGACTACTCACAACTCATCCGGGAGGCGTCCATGGTGGTGGAGAAGCTCCCGGTGGTGATCCTTCCCTCCGGCAGGGTGCCGGGAAGAGTTCTCCTGGTGCTCCCGATCTTGGAAGCGGCGGCGGCGGCGAAACAGAGATGAGATCGCGAAAAAGAGTTCCCGTCTCGAGGGTTTCGGGAGACGGTATAAATATATGCCAAAGGGGGGCATCATACGAGGCTCGGGGGGGCCAGGCGCCCCCCCCCCCCGGCGTGGCCCAGGGGGGGCGCGCCACCAGGGCGCCTGGAGCCCTGGTGGCCCCCCTCCGGCTGTGCTTCGGGTGCCTGGTAGCTTCTGGAACGCTGATTTTTTATATAATTTTTCCGGGATTTTTCTGGCAGTTCTCGTAATGGGAAAACCTGAAATACAAAAACAGCCGAAAACAGAAACTGGCACTGGGGTGCACTGTGTTAATAGGTTAGTCCAAATATGATCAAAAGTGTATGGAACTGTATAAATATCATAGCAATATCACCCAAAAGAGGCATGGAGCAAGCAGAAATTATAGATACGTTTTGGACGTATCAACATCCCCAAGCTTAATTCCTGCTCATCCTCGAGTAGGTAAATGATAACAAGAATAATTTCTGTGGTGACATGCTATTAACCATATAGGACTTTTTCATAGTCACATGACAAAAGCTTACTGAGACAATGAATCTATAGTAATTAAGTTGCCTCATGAGAAAATCACAAAGAACTGAAAGTTTTACAATATGATACTGTAGCATCAAATAGATTTGTAATGAACATGGTGTGCAAATATGATAAAGTGATATCTCGCTTGCCCCCTTTAGTGAAGCAAAACATAAATGCAGGGGCACCTCCAAGTTTTAAGTGATGACTAGATACAATGATTTCAAAATAAACGATATCACAATCATGCAAAAGACAATGCTACTTTGGGACAATGCACATTACACTCAGAATGACAATCATGCTCTCAGTAGTTGGTGCTTTAAAAGAAGGTGGAGACTCTCGAACCGTGGCTTTTGTTGGCAAGGTTGAAAACCCGTAGTCGGAAACAAAGACAAAACATGTACCAGAGCTCTTGGTTTTAAAACAGAGGTAATAAATTTTTTTTAGATCATGCATGTTTCGTCAATGAATGCTAGCAGACAACTCAATCACTTCTTGAGATGGACAAGTTTCGAGGAACGGCTCCCGAATGAGGACGATCACATCCTTTTAATCTCCTTTGTTTATCACTGCCAAAGTTTTCTGATTTCTCATGAACAAAGCGTGAAGGAGGGTTTGTTTGTTATATTAATTTTGAGCCGGGCACACTCAATGCCAGTTCCTTCTCGTATTATGGGTTTGCACATTATACATGCAATCCTGGGGTGAAGCTTGTCCAACTTAAAAAGATTATGAATTAACTACTACTTCCTCATGGACTTACAATAGAGGCACAAAATAGGAATGCTTTTCTTTGAATAATTTCGAGATGGTACATGCAAGTCTCCGTTAGGAATGGCAGGTAAATACCATGTAGGAAGGTATGGTGGACTCATATGGCATAACTGGTTTAAAAGAATGTGGATGCATAAGAAGTCAGTCCGCTTAGTACAGGTAGAGGTTAGCAAAAGACTGGGAGCGACCAACTAAGAGAGCAATGACGGTCATAATCATGCAGAGCGACAAAGCAACATTGAATCAGGCATGGGAGTTATATCGCTACTCAGAAACAAAAGATCATCAAGGCTTGACAGACTTTCTTTACAGTCTTAAATATGCGTGAGCATACGCCAAGTCAATCAAAATAACTTCTTTGAAGGAAGATATTACTAAACCATACCACATCATAGGCAAACTAATCATGTTGGTACTCCAATAACACATTGGAAACCCCCTAGCTATTTGAGACTAACCATAAGAAAACATGAACTACTAAGCGCCATTATGCACGTAGCATCTTTATCATAGACATATCAACCATGCAACAGAAGCAAACTCTCTTAATAAGATAAGCATGATAAATAAAGAGAGCTCAAGCAACCAACTAAACAAAAGCTCTTTAAAAAGATAAGCATGAAAACTAAAAGCTAAGCATGATAGTAGCTATTGAAAGACAAAGAACACACACAGCAAAGATAGACATGAAAATTCTATGTTATGTTCTAGGTAGAAGTGGAGCGTGTTTCTCTCCCACATAAAGAAAGCTGAGTTCCGACTCGTTATGAAAAGCTAAAGAAAACTAAAAAGGAAACTAAAAGCAAGACGCTCCAAGCATAGCACATAACACATGAAGTGATAAAAATATAGTGGAACGAAAGACGAACTGATAATGTTGATGGAGAAGGAGATGCACGGGGGCATCCCCAAGCTTAGAAGCTTGAGTCTTCTTGAATATTTCTTGGGGTGCATGGGGGCATCCCCAAGCTTGAGCGCTTGACACTCCTGAATCTTTTTATCATCTTCCCTCGCACACTTGAAAACTCCCTTCATACATAACTCATCATAATCTGATTAGCGAGGTTAGTACCCATAATAAAATAAATGTTCCTTGCTGGAAATAAGGATATTCTTGAAAGTCTACTGTTTCTCAAGATTGCCAAAAGGTTTTTGCAAAGAAAAAGCAAGCTCAAGGTTTGCAAAATGAAGGAAAGGCAAAACAGGACAGAATCAGTGAAAAACAGAACAACAGGTAGTAAATAATTTTTTCGGGGTACTTCTGCAACTCTAATCAAAAAACTCAAAACAAACGCACGAAAGACAATTGTATAGAGCACGCTGTCGAAAAAAATCAGACCAAAAAGATGATATGGTGATTTTATACGAATTTTTCTATCCAAGGACAGAATCTGTTTCCTGGACAGCACGTCACAACTTTTGAACTTTCTTGCAATCAGAGGCTACACTTGGCACAAAATTGAAAAATAAAGATACAATGATGTTGCTACAGTAGTAACAAACATCAAGACCACTAAAACTGAAAGAACAAACTGAAAGCAAAGATAACAAGGGTTGTCTCCCTAGAGCTCTTTCTTTATAGCCATAAAGATAGGCTTAAGACTTTAATGATGCTCTCGTAGGAATAAGAGTTGAAGAACAAAAGAGAGCATCAAGAAGCAAATACCAAACACATTTAAGCCTAACATGCTTCCTATGCATAGGAATATTGCAATACAATAATTCATTGAAGCACAAAGCAATAAGCATAGGAAGACAAAACAAGTGCAGCTTCAAAACCTTCAACATAAAGAGAGGGAACTTGATATTATTGAAATATCTATAAGCATATATTCCCTTCTCATAATAATTTTCAGTGGGATCACGAATAAACTCAACAATATAAGCATCACATAAAGCATTGTTGCCATGATCCACATGCAAAAAGGTATCATTACTCTTCATATAAGAAAAATCTTTCTTATTAGGAATAGTGAGAGTAAAGCAATCATAACCATCATGGTAATCATTGTATTTAGGAGGCATATCATAATCATAATAAATTTTATCCTCAATAGTAGGTGGACTGAAAACATCATATTCATCATTGTAATCATATATAGGAAGCAAAGTATCATCAAAGTAATTTTTCTCTTCAAAAGTTGGGGGACTAAAAATATCATGTTCATCAAACGTGTCATCCCCAAGCTTAGAGCTTTCCATGTCATTAGCAATATTGATATTCAAAGAAAGCATACTAATAACATCACCACCATCATGATTGTTATGCAAATAATAAAGTTCCATAGGTTTTTTAATTTTCTCTTCAAACACATCATGTCCCAAAGCAAGGTAGAGCTTATAAAGTTCTCTCATATTTTTGTTGTTTTCCATTAAGCAAAACTAGTGAAAAGACATAAAGAAAACTGAAAGGTAAACTAACAAGACTAAAAGCAAAGATAAAAGATAGCGTGCAACTCCCCTATCCTGAAGAGTGGAGTCCCCGGCAACGGCGCCAGAAAACTTTGCTTGATGGCTTCTCGCCCCTCATTGGTTACCCCAAGTGGAAGGTTTGAGATGCAGTGTAGCGGAAGTTTTCCCTTGGCAATACCAAGGATCGATTTCCCTGAGACTCCCAGTTTCAACAAGAAGGTGTCAACTGCTAACGGTGCCAGATATTAGCAATCAACGTGGACCTGCACACAGATACAAATAACTTTGCTCCCAACGAGTACAGAGAGGTTGTCAATCCCTACGGCCTTGTAGTTTACAAAGGATCAAACGCAAGTGATAGTAGTGATAGATATAATTGCAATAGTAAATAAAAAGCGGAAAGTAAATAGCGGATGTGATCAATGATGGTAATATGGACCGGAGTCTCATGATGTTCACTAGTGATGTCTCTCTCCCAAAAGACAATAAAACAGCTATGTGAGGTAAACGAATTACAACTCGGCAATTGACAGAATTATGTGCGCAAACCAATGCTAACTATGTTGCAAGAAAGGTAGAGGTTCAAAGCATGGGCAGCACGCCGAGGTAAGTAGACCGAAATCCATCTGCATCTACTACTAATCATCCACCTTGAGATATCTATCCAGAACATCTCGCTGGTATTAAGTTCCGAGTCCCACCCATAGTGTAAACTCAAAGCAACAGACAACTGCATTAAAAGAACTTTGCGTAAAGTAAACAATCCTTGCACCCGCGGGCACAAGCACCGTTGTTTTCCCCCTTGTGGCAACAGCACATCCCCTAGACTCATGTTTCTGTCACTCAAGCTAGTCATCGAGGGGCATGAACCCACAATCAAGCATAACGTTCCCTCTTGGAGTCACTACCTACTACTTGGCCAAAGCAATAATTAACAATGGAGAACATGCAAGAATTACTTACGAACATAAATATAAAAGAGGTGAATCAAATATATTACTCAAACACAATCTGAACATAATCTCATAATCCATCGGATCCCAACAAACTCATCATAGCAACAGCATAAGGATTACATATGTGCCTCGATCATGTAGGGCAGCTCACGAGGACTAATTAGTGAAGCACAAGAGCGGGAGGAGAACATCACATAGCTACTGGTCATGGACCCATGGTCCAAGGGAGACTACTCACAACTCATCCGGGAGGCGTCCATGGTGGTGGAGAAGCTCCCGGTGGTGATCCTCCCCTCCGGCAGGGTGCCGGGAAGAGTTCTCCTGGTGCTCCCAATCTTGGAAGCGGCGGCGGCGGCGGAACAGAGATGAGATCGCGAAAAAGAGTTCCCGTCTCGAGGGTTTCGGGAGACGGTATAAATATATGCCAAAGGGGGCATCAGACGAGGCTCGGGGGCCCAGGCGCCCCCCCGGCGCGGCCCAGGGGGGGCGCGCCACCAGGGCGCCTGGAGCCCTGGTGGCCCCCCTCCGGCTGTGCTTTGGGTGCCTGGTAGCTTCTGGAACGCTATTTTTTTATATAATTTTTCCGGGATTTTTCTGGCAGTTCTCGTAATGGGAAAACCTGAAATACAAAAACAGCCGAAAACAGAAACTGGCACTGGGGTGCACTGAGTTAATAGGTTAGTCCAAATATGATCAAAAGTGTATGGAAGTGTATAAATATCATAGCAATATCACCCAAAAGAGGCATGGAGCAAGCAGAAATTATAGATACGTTTTGGACGTATCAACACCTTAAGACACAAATCAACCAAAACCCTAATGTCACCTAGATACCCCATTGTCACCTCAAGTATCCGTGGGCATGATTATACGATATGCATCACACAATCTCAAATTCATCTATTCAACCAACACAAAGAACTTCAAAGAGTGCCCCAAAGTTTCTACCGGAGAGTCAAGACGAAAACGTGTGCCAACCTCTATGCATAGATTCCCAAGGTCACGGAACCCGCAAGTTGATCACCAAAACATACATCAAGTGAATCAATAGAATACCCCATTGTCACCATAGGTATCACACGCAAGACATACAACAAGTGTTCTCAAATCCTTAAAGACTCAATCCGATAAGATAACTTCAAAGGGAAAACTCAATTCATGACAAGAGAGTAGAGGGGGAGAAACATCATAAGATCCAACTATAATATCAAAGCTCGCGATACATCAAGATCGTGCCATCTCAAGAACACGAGAGAGAGAGAGAGAGAGAGAGAGAGAGAGAGAGATCAAACACATAGCTACTAGTACATACCATCAGCCCCGAGGGTGGACTACTCCCTCCTCGTCATGGAGAGCACCGGGATGATGAAGATGGCCACCGGAAAGGGATCCTCCCCGGCAGGGTGCCAGAACGGGTCTAGATTGGTTTTCGGTGGCAACAGAGGCTTTCGGCGGCGAAACTCCCGATCTAGGTTATTTTCCGAAGGTTTCTGTATATATAGGAGGTGTTGGAGTCGGGGCCAAGCAAAGGAGGTCTATGGGCTGTCCACGAGGCAGGGGGCGCGCCCAGTAGGGGGGCGCCCCCCACCCTCGTTGGCAGCCCGTGGGTCTTCTCGTCCCCCTCCGGCACTCTGTGGGCTTCTACTGGTCCAAAAATGATCTCCGTTGAATTTCAGGTCAATTGGGCTCCGTTTGATATTCCTTTTCTGCGAAACCCTAAAACAGGAGAAAAAAAGAAACTGGCACTGGGCTCTGGGTTAATAGGTTAGTCCCAAAAATCATATAAAAGTGTATAATAAAGCCCATAAAACATCCTAGAAGGATAATATAATAGCATGGAACAATAAAAAAATTATAGATATGTTGGAGATGTATCAGTGATCAATCCACTCTTCCTCCTTTTGTTCTTTGCTCTCCTCCTCATATTTTTCATCCAATGATATCACAATGTCATCAATTTCTTCTTCCATAGATTCCTATAAAATATTAGTCTATTCTTGGACAGCGGAGACTTTCTCAATAAATTTATCAATATCAGAATTGTATTCATAATTCTCATAGCAATATTTACGTATAGCAAAAATTTCAGGGCTGTAAACAACATCATCATAATTTTCACACTTTTCAAACAAAGATTCTATTTCATATGCACCCTTAAAAGCAACAAATTTGTCTATTCGTTCCACATCATAGTAATCATATATGCCATTGCTACTTCTCGAGCTTGCGTTGTATTCCCTCGAAGAGGAAAGGATGATGCAGCATAGTAGTGTAAGTATTTCCCTTAGTTTTTGAGAACCAAGGTATCAATCCAGTAGGAGACCACGCGTGAGTCCCTCGCACCTGCACAAACAAATAAGAACTTCGCAGCCAACGTGATAAGGGGTTGTCAATCCCTTTACGGTCACTTACGAAAGTGAGATCTGATAGATATGATAGTCTGATATTTTTGGTATTTTTGGATATAAGAACAAAAAGTAAAAACGAAAAAGTAAAGTAGATTGTAGATTGATATGTTGAGAATAGTCTCGGGGGCCATAGGTTTCTCTAGTGGCTTCTGTCATGATAGCAGAATTCTACGGTGGGTGAACGAATTACTGTCGAGCAATTGATAGAAAAGCGAAAAATTATGAGACTATCTAGGCATGATCATAATATATAGGCATCACGTCCGAGACAAGTAGATCGAAATGATTCTACATCTACTACTATTACTCCACACATCGACCACTATCCAACATGCATCTAGAGTATTAAGTTCATAAGAACAGAGTAACGCCTTAAGCAAGATGACATGATGTAGAGGGATAAACTCAAATAACATGATATAAACCCCATCTTTTTATCCTCGATGGCAACAATACAATACGTGCCTTGCTGCCCCTACTGTCACTGGGAAAGGACACCGCAAGATTGAACCCAAAGCCAAGCACTTCTACCATTGCAAGAACTATAGATCTAGTAGGCCAAACCAAACGAATAATTCGAAGAGAATTGCAAGGATATTATAATCATACATAAAAAAGTTCAGAAAAGAACCAAATATTTCTCATAGATAATCTTGATCATAAACCCACAGTTCATCGGATCTCGACAAACACACCGCAAAAAGAGATTACATCGAATAGATCTCCTCGAAGATCGAGGAGAACTTGGTATTGAGATCCAAAGAGAGAGAAGAAGCCATCTAGGTACTAACTATGGACCCGAAGGTCTGTGGTAAACTACTCACAACTCATGGTGAGGCGATGATGATGATGATGTAGAAGCACTCCGTGGTAGATCCCCCCTCCGGCGGAGCTCCGGAACAGGCCCCAAGATGGGATCTCATGGTAACAAAAGGTTCCGGCGGTGGAACTAGGGTTTTCTCTGTTGTTCTGATGTTTCCGAGGTACGTAGGTATATATAGGAGGAAGGAGGGCACCGGGGGCCAGACGTGGGGCCCACGAGGCAGGGGGCGCGCCCTGTAGGGGGGACCCCACCCTCGTGGACGCCACGTCAGCCCTATTCTGTGGTTCTCAAGTCTCCCGTGTGTATTTTGCTCCAAAAATATATCTCCCGAAGTTTCATTACGTTTGGACTCCGTTTGATATTCCTTTTCTGTAAAACCCTGAAATAGGCAAAAAAAAACAGCAATCTGGACTGGGCCTTTGGGTTAATAGGTTAGTCCCAAAAATAATATAAAAGTGTATAACAAAGCCCATTAAACATCCAAAACATCATAAATAATAGCATGGAACAATAAAAAATTATAGATACGTTGGAGACGTATCAAGCATCCCTAAGCTTAATTCCTGCTTGTTCTCGAGTAGGTAAATGATAAAAACATAATTTTTGATGTGGAATGCTAACCAACATAATTTTCAATGTAGTTCTCTTTATTGTAGCATGAATGTTCAGCACTAAAAGATTCAAGAAAAAATTCTATATTGACATAAGAAATAATAATACTTCAAGCATACTAACAAAGCAATCATGTCTTCTAAAAATACTATGGCTAAAGAAAGTTATCCCTAGAAAATCATATAGTCTGGTTATGCTCCCTCTTCATCACAAAAAATATTCATATCATGCACAACCCCGGTTTCAGCCAAGCACTTGTTTTCATACTCTATTCTTTCAAACCTTTCAACTTTCACGCAATACATGAGCGTGAGCCATGGACATAGCACTATGGGTGGAACAGAATGGTGGTTGTGGAGAAGACAAAAATGAGGGAGATAGTCTCACATCGACTAGGCGTATCAATGGCTATGGAGATGCCCATCAATAGATATCAATGTGAGTGAGTAGGGATTGCCATGCAACGGATGCACTAGAGCTAAATATGTATGAAAGCTCAACAAAAGAAACTAAGTGGGTGTGCATCCAACATGCTTGCTCATGAAGACCTAGGGCATTTGAGGAAGCCCATCGTTGGAATATACAAGCCAAGTTCTATAATGAAAATTCCCACTAGTATATGAAAGTGACTAAGCATGAGACTCTCTATCATGAAGAACATGGTGTTACTTTGAAGCAAAAGTGTGGAAAAAGATAGTAGCAATTGTCCCCCTTTTTCCTTTCTTTTTTTTCTTTTTTTCTTTTTTTTCTCTTTTTTGGAGGGGCCTTTTCTTTGTTTGGCCTTTCCTCACACGGGACAATGCTCTAATAATGATGATCGTCACACTTCTATTGATTTACAACTCGATACTAGAACAAAGTATGACTCTATATGAATGCCTCCGACAGTGTATCGGGATGTGCAATGAATCAAGAGTGACATGTATGAAAAATTATGCATGGTGGCTTTGCCACAAATACGATGTCAACTACATGAACTTGCATGGCAATATGACAATATGAAGCGTGTCATATGAACGAAATGGTGGAAAGTTGCATGGCAATATATCTCGGAATGGCTATGGAAATGCCATGATAGGTAGATATGGTAGCTATTTTGAGGAAAATATAGGGTGGCTATTTTGAGGAAGGTATATAGTGGGTGAATGGCACCGGCGAAAGTTGCGCGGTACAAGAGAGGCTAGCAATGGTGGAAGGGTGAGAGTGCGTATAATCCATGGACTCAACATTAGTCATAAGAACTCATATACTTATTGCAAAAATTTACGAGTCATCAAAACAACGCAATCAATGCATGATCTTAGGGGGAGGTTGGTAGGAGTTAACCATCGCGCGCCCCCGACCTCCACACAAAGGTTGACACTCTACAAATACCTCATGCTCTAACTTCGTCACATAGCGGTTCACCATACGTGCATGCAACGGAAATCACTAACCTTAACACAAGTGTTTCTCAATTTCATAATAACTCCACTAGCATGACTCTAATATAACTATCCTCATATCTCAAAACAATTATCAGGCATCCAACTTATCATCCTATTTAATGCACTTAGTATGAAAGTTTTTTCTACATTCATTTTGGATGCCTATCATGTGAAGACTAGTTTTATAGCCAAAGCACATTACCATGATGTTCTAATATACTCTCAAAAGGATATAAGTGAATCATGAGAGATCAACAATTCTTCAAAATAAAATCACCATTGTGCTCTAAAAGATATAACTGAAGCACTAGAGCAAACTATTTAACTCAAAAGATATCAGTGAAGCACATAGAGTGTTCTAACAATTCCTAGGCCATATTTATCTCTCTCAAAAAGGTGTGTCCAGCAAGGATAATTGTGGCAAACTAACAAGCAAAGACTCAAATAATACATGACGCTCCAAGTAAAACACATATCATGTGGTGAATAAAAATATAGTCCCGAGTATAGTTACCGATGGATGAAGACGAAAGAGGGGATGCCTTCCCGGGGCATCCCCAAGCTTAGGCTTTTGGTTGTTCTTGAATTTTACCTTGGGGTGCCTTGGGCATCCCCAAGCTTAGGCTCTTGCCACTCTTTGTTCCGTAGTCCATCAAAGCAATACTCAAAACTTGAAAACTTCACAACAGAAAACTTAGACAAAATTCTCGTGAGCTCCGTTAGTATAAGAAAGCAAACCGCCACTCAAAGGTACTGTAATGAACTCATTCTTTGTTTATATTAGTGTTAAACCTACTGTATTCCAACTTCTATATGATTCATACTCCCCAATACTACTCATAGATTCATCAAGATAAGCAAACAACACACACAAAACAAAATTTGTCAAAAACAGAACAGTCTGTAGTAATTTGTAACTTCCGCATACTTCTGTAACTCCAAAAAAATTGAAAAAATTTGGTAAACGTGAGGAATTTGTCTATTAATCATCTGCAAAAAGAATCAACTAAATAGCACACTCCAGTAAAATCTGGTGACTATTCTAGCGAGCGCTAATGATTCTATTTTTCACAGCAAGATCATATAAACTTCACACAAGTCTTCCCAAAGGTTCTACTTGGCACAAACACTAATTAAAACACAAAACCACATCTAAACAGAAGCTAGATGCAATATTTATTCCTAAACAGAAGCAAAAACAAAAAATATAAAATTGGGTTGCCTCCCAACAAGCGCTATCATTTAACGCCCCTAGCTATGCATGATAGATGGATAGATCTAGGTATTGCCATCTTTGGAAGGAAATCCATAAGTGGCTCTCATAATAGATTCATAAGGTAATTTAATTTTCTTTCTAGGAAAGTCTTCCATGCCTTTCCTTAATGGAAATTGGAATCTAATATTTCCTTCCTTCATATCAATAATTGCACCAATCGTTCTAAGGAAAGGTCTACCAAGAATAATAGGACATGAAGGATTGCAATCTATATCAAGAACAATGAAATCTACGGGCACATAATTCCTATTGGCAACAATAAGAACATCATTAATCCTTCCCATAGGTTTCTTAATAGTAGAATCCGCAAGATGCAAATTTAAAGAACAATCATCAAGCTCATGGAAACCTAACAAATCACACAAAGTTTTTGGGATAGTGGAAACACTTGCACCCAAATCACACAAAGAAAAGCATTCATGATCTTTAATTTTAATTTTAATAGTAGGTTCCCACTCATCATAAAGCTTTCTAGGGATAGAAACTTCTAATTCAAGTTTTTCTTCATAAGATTGCATCAAAGCATCAACTATGTGTTTGGTAAAAGCTTTATTTTTACTATAAGCATGCGGAGAATTTAGTATTGATTCCAACAAGGAAATACAATCAATCAAAGAGCAATTATCATAATTGAATCCCTTGAAATCCAAAGTAGTGGGTTCATCACTATGCAAAGTTTTAACCTCTTCAATCCCACTTTTAGCAATTTTAGCATCAAGATCTAAAAACTCCGAATCATCGGGACACCTTTTAATTAAAGTAGACTCATCTCCAATCCCATCTTTATCAAGATTCATACTAGAAAACAAGGATCTAATAGGAGACACATCAATAACTTTCAGATCTTCATCTTTATTTTCATGCTCTTCTGGTTTAGGAGCCATCTTATTAACTAAGGTGGACTGTTTATCCGAAATTTGGGCTATCAAGTTCTCAAGATGAGCAAACTGAGATTTCAAACCATAAAATTCCTTGGACATATCATCAAGGTCTTTATTCATATACTCCATAAAGTTTTTCTGTTCCTTAAGCTTGTTTCTAAAGAAATCATTATGTTCAAATTGCACAGACATAAAATGTCTAACATTGTTTTCGATCTCCTCCAGCCTCTTGAGGTGAGAGTCAACACTGATAGGGAGAGCCATAGCGACAAGCAAGCAATCCAACACACAAGCAAAGAAGAAGCAAGCGAACGGGAAACACACGGCAAAAAGAAGGGCAAATAAAACGGCAAGGGTGAAGTGGGGGAGAGGAAAACGAGGGGCAAATAAATGTAATCTGAAGGATAAGGGTTTGTGATAGGTACTTGATATATGACTTTTGCGTAAGCCTCCCCGGCAACGGCGCTAGAAATTCTTCTTGCTACTTCTCGAGCTTGCGTTGTATTCCCTCGAAAAGGAAAGGGTGATGCAGCACAGTAGCGTAAGTATTTCCCTCAATTTTTGAGAACCAATGTATCAATCCAGTAGGAGACCACGCGCGAGTCCCTCGCACCTGCACAAACAAATAAGAACTTCGCAGCCAACGCGATAAGGGGTTGTCAATCCCTTTACAGTCACTTACGAAAGTGAGATCTGATAGATATGATAGTCTGATATTTTTGGTATTTTTGGATATAAGAACAGAAAGTAAAAACGGAAAAGTAAAGTAGATTGTAGATTGATATGTTGAGAATAGTCCCGGGGCCCATAGGTTTCTCTAGTGGCTTCTCTCGTGATAGCAGAATTCTACGGTGGGTGAACAAATTACTGTCGAGCAATTGATAGAAAAGTGAATAATTATGAGACTATCTAGGCATGATCATTATATATAGGCATCACGTCCGAGACAAGTAGGCCGAAACGATTCTGCATCTACTACTATTACTCCACACATAGACCGCTATCCAGCATGCATCTAGAGTATTAAGTTCATAAGAACAGAGTAATGCCTTAAGAAAGATGACATGATGTAGAGGGATAAACTCAAATAACATGATATAAACCCCATCTTTTTATCCTCGATGGCAACAATACAATATGTGCCTTGCTGCCCCTACTGTCACTGGGAAAGGACACCGCAAGATTGAACCCAAAGCCAAGCACTTCTCCCATTGCAAGAACTATAGATCTAGTAGGCCAAACCAAACCAATAATTCGAAGAGACTTGCAAGGATATTATAATCATACATAAAAGAGTTCAGAAAAGAACCAAATATTTCTCATAAATAATCTTGATCATAAACCCACAATTCATCGGATCTCGACAAACACACCGCAAAAAGAGATTACATCGAATAGATCTCCTCGAAGACCGAGGAGAACTTGGTATTGAGATCCGCAGAGAGAGAAGAAGCCATCTAGGTACTAACTATGGACCCAAAAGGTCTGTGGTAAACTACTCACAACTCATGGTGAGGCGATGATGATGATGTAGAAGCACTCCGTGGTAGATCCCCCCTCCGGCGGAGCTCTGGAACAGGCCCCAAGATGGGATCTCACAAGAACAGAAGGTTGCGGTGGTGGAACTAGGGTTTTCTCTGTTGTTCAGATGTTTTCGGGGTACGTAGGTATATATAGGAGGAAGGAGGGCATCGGGGGCCAGACGTGGGGCCCACGAGGCAGGGGCGCGCCCTGTAGGGGGGGCACCCTCGTGGACGCCACGTCGGCCATTAGCATAATAAGCCAAGGTTTCATTATCATTAAATTTACATGAAAAGGGAAGGTGTCGAGCCTTCATCCTAGAGCAACAAGTATAATCATATCTCTGGCATAAATTCCAAGCATACCAATGCAACATATAAATTTGATCCCATGATACTTTCCCTTTGTGAGTCAAGAGATAATCCCTAAAGTATTCACGTTGATCCAACGTGTCTCGCATTGTCAAGTTGAATGGGGTTTTCTCAGGATTATCAAAGTAGTGTTTAATATTTTTCACATAACGAGCGTCGAGGGTTTTAGGAGGTTCCCCATCTCCATGAGTAGCAAGTACACCTATTTTTTGGGGTATTTTGTGTTCCATATCCATAACTAAAGATAGGGAACAACTTACAACAGAAAATAAAATAAAGCAAACAAGCACACACGAGAATATTCACCCCACACTATTGCTCTCCGACAACAGCGCCAGAAAAAGGCCTTGATAACCCACAAGTGTAGGGGTTATTTTGTAGCCTTTTTTGATAAGTAAGAGTGTCGAACCCAACGGGGATCTAAAGGTAGAACAAATATTCCCTCAAGTTCTATCGACCACCGACACAACTCTACGCACACTTAATATTTGCTTTACCTAGAACAAGAATAAAACTAGAAGTACTTTGCGAGAACAAAACTAAGAATAAATTACAAGATAATAAACTTAGTAGTGTAGTAGAAAGCTTTTTGTAACACAAGAGAAAGATTTATCCCTAGGCAATCAATAACTAGATCGGTAATCATTCTTGCACTTTTATATGAGGGTGAGGCATGAGCTAACATACTTTTCGTACTTGGATCATATGCACTTATGATTGTAACTCTAGCAAGCATCCACAACTACTAAAGATCATTAAGGTAAAACCCAACCATAGCCTTAAGTATCAAGTCCTCTTTACTCCCATACGCAACACCCCGTTACTCAGGCGTAAGTTTCTATCACCTAGCCACCCACTACAAGAGAATCATGAACATATTGCAACACCCTACAGTGGGGACCCCTCATGTTTACGCGACACAGAGGACACCGTAGGACAGCACCATAATAAAATATACACTCAAACCAACCACGGTCGTCGATTAGCCCGTAGGACAAAATATATCTACTCAAACATCATAGGATGGCCACATATCATTGGATAAGAATATATAGTGTTGATCACCATGTTTAAGTAGAGAATTACAGCGGGAATAGAGAGGTTACACCGCTGCATAGAGGAGGAGAAAGTTGGTGTTGACGGTAGCAAGATTCTTGATGTAGATCGCCGTCCCGATCCTTTCCCCGGTGACACTCCGGTGCCACTGGGAGAGAGGGGGGAGAGCCCCCTCCTTCTTCCTTGGCCTCCTACCTAGATGGGAGGAGGGTATCCCCTCTAGTCCATGACCTCCATGGCGGCAGAGGGGCGGAGCTCCTCCGAGATTGGATTTGTCTCTCTGTTTCTCTTCTGTTTCGCGACCCCCAGATCTGGCCCTTCACCGTTTCTTAAATTCCCGGAGATTCGTAACTCCCATTGGGCTAAAAAATTACACATTTTTCCATAAATTATCTTTCTTGCACCAGAAGAAGAGCCCCAACTGACTTACGGGGTGCCCACGAGGCACCACTACACGCCAGGGGGTGGGGTCGAGCCTTGCTATCTAGTGGAGGTTGTGGGCCTCCGTTTGCGTTGATTCCAACTCCAAAAAATCACATATATTCCAAAATAATTCTTCGTAAATTTTTATTGCGTTTGGACTTTGTTTGATATGGATATTCTGCGAAACAAAAAACATGCAACAAGCAGGAACTGGTACTAGGCACTGGATCAATATGTTAGTCCAATAAATCATATAAAACATGTTGGGGAACGTAGTATTTTAAAATTTTTCCTACGATCACGCAAGATCTATGTACTAGATGCATAGCAACGAGAGGGGAGAGAGTGTCTACGTACCCTCGTAGACCGAAAGCGGAAGCGTCAAGTGACGCGGTTGATGTAGTCGAACTTGTTCGTGATTCAACCGATCAAGCACCGAACGTACGGCACCTCCGCGTTCAGCACACGTTCAGCTGGATGACGTCCCACGAGCTCTTGATCCAGTTGAGCTTCACGGGAGAGTTTCGTCAGCATGACGGCGTGGTGACAGATATGATGAAGTTACCGGCGCAGGGCTTCGCCTAAGCACTGCAACAGTATGACCGAGGTGTGTTTCTGTGGAGGAGGGCACCGCACACGGCTGGAGAGATCAACTTGTGTGTCCTAGGGTGCCCCCCTGCCCCCGTATATAAAGGAGCAAGGGGGGAGGCCGGCCGGCCCTCCTATGGCACGCCAAGAGGAGCAATCCTACTAGGAATAGGATTGCAATCCTACTCCTAGTAGGAATCACCAAGAGGGAGAAGGGGGAAGGAAAGAGAGGGAGAGAAGGAGAGGGAAAGAGGGGGCCGCGCCCCCCTCCCCTAGTCCAATTCGGACTGCCCCTTGGGAGGGGGCGCGCCACCTCCTGGATGCTGCCCTCTGTCTTCCCTATGGCCCACTAGGGCCCAACTTTACCCCGGGGGGTTCCGGTAACCCCCCGACACTCCGGTAAATGCCGAAACTTTCCAGAACACTTCCGGTGTCCGAATATAGTTGTCCAATATATCAATCTTTACGTCTCGGACATTCCGAGACTCCTCGTCATGTCCGTGATCTCATCCGGGACTCCGAACTACCTTCGGTACATCAAAACTCATAAACTCATAATACCGATCGTCATCAAACGTTAAGCCTGCGGACCCTACGGGTTCGAGAACTATGTAGACATGACCGAGACTCATCTCCGGTCAATAACCAATAGCGGAACCTGGATGCTCATATTGGCTCCTACATATTCTACGAAGATCTTTATTGGTCAAACCGCATAACAACATACATTGTTCCCTTTGTCATTGGTATGTTACTTGCCCGAGATTTGATCGTCGGTATCTCAATACCTAGTTCAATCTCATTACCGGCAAGTCTCTTTACTCGTTCTGTAATACATCATCTCGTGACTAACTTATTAGTTATTTGCTTGCAAGGCTTATTATGATGTGTATTACCGAGAGGGCCCATAGATACCTCTCCGACACTCGGAGTAACAAATCCTATTCTTGATCTATGCCAACACGACGAACACTTTCGTAGACACTTGTAGAGCATCTTTATGATCACCCAGCTACGTTGTGACGTTTGATAGCACACAAGGTGTTCCTCCGGTATTCGAGAGTTGCATAATCTCATAGTCATAGGAACATGTATAAGTCATGAAGAAAGCAATAGCAGTAAAACTAAACGATCATAGTGCTAAGCTAACGGACGGGTCTTGTCCATCACATCATTCTTCTAATGATGTGATCCTGTTGATCAAATGACAACTCATGTCTCTGGCTAGGAAACATAACCATCTTTGATCAATGAGCTAGTCTAGTAGAGGCATACTAGGGACATACTATTTTGTCTATGTATTCACACATGTACTAAGTTTCGGGTTAATACAATTCTAGCATGAATAAAAGACATTTATCATGATATAAGGAAATACAAATAACATATTTATTATTGCCTCTAGGGCATATTTCTTTCAGTCTCCCACTTGAACTAGAGTCAATAATCTAGATTACAAAGTAATGATCCTAACACCCATGGAGTCTTGGTGCTGATCATGTTTTGCCCATGGAAGAGGCTTAGTCAACGGGTCTGCAACATTCAGATCCGTATGTATCTTGCAAATCTCTATGTCTCCCTCCTTGACTAGATTGCGGATGGAGTTGAAGCGTCTTTTGATGTGCTTTGTTCTCTTGTGAAACCTGGATTCCTTCGCCAAGGCTATTGCTCCAGTGTTGTCACAAAAGATTTTCATTGGACCCGATGCACTAGGTATAACACCTAGATCGGATATGAACTCCTTCATCCAGACTCCTTCATTTGCTGCTTCCAAAGTAGCTATGTATTCCGCTTCACACGTAGATCCCGCCATGACGCTCTTCTTGGAACTGCACCAACTGACAGCTCCACCGTTCAATAAAAATACATATCCGGTTTGTGACTTTGAGTCATCCGGATCAGTGTCAAAGCTTGAATCGACGTAACCATTTACGACGAGCTCTTTGTCACCTCCATACACGAGAAACATATCCTTTGTCCTTTTCAGGTATTTCAGGATGTTCTTGACCGCTGTCCAGTGATCCACTCTTGGATTACTTTGGTACCTCCCTCCTAGACTTATAGCAAGGCACACATCAGGTCTGGTACACAGCATTGCATACATGATAGATCCTATGGCTGAGGCATAGGGAATGACTTTCATTTTCTCTCTATATTCTACAGTGGTCGGGCATTGTGTCTTACTCAACTTCACACCTTGTAACACAGGAAAGAACCCTTTCTTTGACTGATCCATTTTGAACTTCTTCAAAACTTTATCAAGGTATGTGCTTTGTGAAAGTCCAATTAAGCGTCTTGATCTATCTCTATAGATCTTGATGCCTAATATGTAAGCAGCTTCACCGAGGTCTTTCATTGAAAAACTCTTATTCAAGTATCCTTTTATGCTATCCAGAAATTATATATCATTTCCAATCAACAATATGTCATCCACATATAATATTAGAAATGCTACAGAGCTCCCACTCACTTTCTTGTAAATACAGGCTTCTCCAAAAGTCTGTATAAAACCATATGCTTTGATCACCTCATCAAAGCGTATATTCCAACTCCGAGATGTTTGCACCAGTCCATAGATGGATTGCTGGAGCTTGCACACTTTGTTAGCACCTTTTGGATCGATAAAACCCTCTGGTTGCATCATATACAACTCTTCTTTGAGATATCCATTCAGGAATGCAGTTTTGACATCCATTTGCCAGATTTCATAATCATAAAATGCGGCAATTGCTAACATGATTCGGACAGACTTAAGCATCGCTACGGGTGAGAAAGTCTCATCATAGTCAACTCCTTGAACTTGTCGAAACCCTTTCGCAACAAGTCGAGCTTTGTAAACAGTAACATTACCGTCTGTGTCAGTCTTCCTCTTGAAGATCCATTTATTTTCGATGACTTGCCGATCATCGGGCAAGTCAACCAAAGTACACACTTTGTTCTCATACATGGATCCCATCTCAGATTTCATGGCCTCAAGCCATTTTGCGGAATCTGGGCTCATCATCGCTTCCTCATAGTTCGTAGGTTCATCATGGTCTAGTAACATGACTTCCAGAACTGGGTTGCCGTACCATTCTGGTGCGGAACGTACTCTCATTGATCTACGACATTCAACAGAAACTTGATCTGAAGTTTCATGATCATCATCATTAGCTTCCTCACTAATTGGTGTAGGAATCACTGGAACTAGTTTTTGTGATGTACTACTTTCCAATTCAGGAGAAGGTACAATTACCTCATCAAGTTCTACTTTCCTCCCACTCACTTCTTTCGAGAGAAACTCCTTCTCTAGAAAGGATCCATTCTTAGAAACGAATATCTTGCCTTCGGATCTGTGATAGAAGGTGTACCCAACAGTCTCCTTTGGGTATTCTATGAAGACACATTTCTCCGACTTGGGTTTGAGCTTATCAGGTTGAAGCTTTTTCACATAAGCATCACAGCCCCAAACTTTAAGAAACGTCAACTTTGGTTTCTTGCCAAACCACAGTTCATAAGGCGTCGTCTCAATGGATTTAGATGGTGCCCTATTTAATGTGAATGCAGCTGTCTCTAAAGCATAACCCCAAAACGATAGTGGTAAATCGGTAAGAGACATCATAGACCGCACCATATCCAATAAAGTACGGTTACGACGTTCGGACACACCATTATGCTGTGGTGTTCCGTGTGGCGTGAGTTGTGAAACTATTCCACATTGTTTCAAATGAAGACCAAACTCGTAACTCAAATATTCACCTCCACGATCAGATCGTAGAAACTTTATTTTCTTGTTACAATGATTCTCTACTTCACTCTGAAATTCTTTGAACTTTTCAAATGTTTCAGACTTGTGTTTCATTAAGTAGATATACCCATATCTGCTTAAATTATCAGTGAAGGTCAGAAAATAACAATACCCATCGCGAGCTTCATCACTCATTGGTCCACATACATCTATATGTATGATCTCCAACAAATCTGTTGCTCGCTCCATTGTTCCGGAGAACGGAATTTTAGTCATCTTGCCCATGAGGCATGGTTTTCGCAAGCACCAAGTGATTCATAATCAAGTGATTCCAAAACTCCATCTCTATGGAGTTTCTTCATGCGTTTTACACCAATATGACCTAAACGACAGTGCCACTAATAAGTCGCACTATCATTATGAACTTTACATCTTTTGGTTTCAAGATTATGAATATGTGTATCACTACAATTGAGATCCAACAAGAATAGACCACTCTTCAATGGTGCATGACCATAAAAGACATTATTCATAAAAATAGAACAATCATTATTCTTTGATTTAAATGAATAACCGTCTCGCAACAAACAAGATCCAGATATAATGTTCATGCTTAATGCTGGCACCAAATAACAATTATTCAGGTCTAAAACTAATCCCGAAGGTAGATGTAGAGGTAGCGTGCCGACGACGATCACATCGACTTTGGAACCATTTCCCACGCGCATCGTCACCTCGTTCTTAGCCAATCTTCATTTAATCCATAGTCCCTATTTCGAGTTACAAATATTAGCAACCGAACTGGTATCAAATACCCAGGTACTACTACGAGCATTAGTAAGGTACACATCAATAACATGTATATCACATATACCTTTGTTCACCTTGTCATCCTTCTTATCCGCCAAATACTTGGGGCAGTTCCGCTTTCAGTGTCCAGTCCCTTTGCAGTAGAAGCACTTAGTTTCAGGCTTGGTTCCAGACTTGGGTTTCTTCGCGGGAGTAGCAACTGTCTTGCTATTCTTCTTGAAGTTCCCCTTCTTTCCCTTGCCCTTTTTCTTGAAACTAGTGGTCTTGTTAACCATGAACACTTGATGCTCCTTTTTGATTTCTTCCTCCGCGGCTTTGAGCATAGCGAAGAGCTCGGGAATTGTCTTCTGCATCCCTTGCATATTATAGTTCATCACGAAGCCTTTATAGCTTGGTGGCAGTGATTTAAGAATTCTATCAATAACACTATGCTCGTCAACTTTGCAACCAAGTTGAGTCATATGATTGTAGTGCCCATACATTGTGAGCAAGTGTTCACTGATAGAACTATTCTCCTCCATCTTACAGCTATAGAACTTATTGGAGATCTCATATTTCTCAATCCGAGCATTTGCTTGAAATATTAACTTCAACTCCTAGAACATCTCATATGGTCCATGACGTTCAAAACGTCCTTGAAGTCCCGGTTCTAAGCCATAAAGCATGGCACACTGAACTATCGTGTAGTCATCAGTCCGCGCCTGCCAGACGTTCAAAGCGTCCACATTAGCGGGAGGGGGCTTGTCACCTAGCGGTGCTTCAAGGACATAATTCTTCTGTGCAACAATGAGGATAATCCTCAAGTAACGGACCCAGTCCGTGTAATTGCTACCATCATCTTTCAACTTAGATTTCTCTAGGAACGCATTAAAATTCAAAGGAACGGTAGCACGGGCCATTGATCTACAACAACATAGATATGCAAAAACTATCATGACTAAGTTCATGATAAATTAAAGTTCAATTTAATCATATTACTTAAAGAACTCCCACTTAGATAGACATCCCTCCGGTCATCTAAATGATCACGTGATCCAAATCAACTAAACCATGTCCGATCATCACGTGAGATGGAGTAGTTTCAATGGTGAACATCTTATGTTGATCATATCTACTATATGATTCACGCTCGACATTTCGGTATCCAGTGTTCCGAGGCCATATCTGCATATGCTAGGCTCGTCAAGTTTAACCCGAGTATTCTGCGTGTGCAAAACTGGCTTACACCCGTTGTATTTGAACGTAGATCTTCTCACACCCGATCAGCACGTGGTGTCTCGGCACGACGAACTTTCGCAACGGTGCATACTCAGGGAGAACAATTATAACTTGAAATTTTGTAAGGGATCATCTTATAATGCTACCGTCGTACTAAGCAAAATAAGAAGCATAATAAGATAAACATCACATGCAATCAAAATATGTGACATGATATGGCCATCATCATCTTGTGCTTTTGATCTCCATCTCCAAAGCACCGTCATGATCACCTTTGTCACCGGCGCGACACCTTGATCTCCATCGTAGCATCGTTGTCGTCTCGCCAACTATTGCTTCCACGACTATCGCTGCCACTTAGTGATAAAGTAAAGCAATTACATGGCGACTATATTTCATACAATAAAGCGACAACCATATGGCTCCTGCCAGTTGCCGATAACTTTACAAAACATGATCATCTCATACAAAACAGTATAACTCATCATGTCTTGACCATATCACATCACAACATGCCCTGCAAAAACAAGTTAGACGTCCTCTACTTTGTTGTTGCAAGTTTTACGTGGCTGCTACGGGCTTAGCAAGAATCGTTCTTACATACGCATACAAAACCACAACGATGTTTCGTAAAGTATGTGTTGTTTTAACCTTCACAAGGACCGGGCGTAGTCACACTCGATTCAGCTAAAGTGAGAGAGACAGACACCCGCCAATCACCTTTAAGCAACGAGTGCTCATAACGGTGAAACCAGTCTCGCGTAAGCGTACGCGTAATGTCGGTTTGGGCCGCTTCATCTCACAATACCGCCGAAGCAAAGTATGACATGCTGGTAAGCAGTATGACTAGTATCGTCCACAACTCATTGTGTTCTACTCGTGCATATCATCTACTGATGACCCTCAACCGTAAGGGATCTATTGCAGCGTTTTCGATAAGTAAGAGTGTCGAACCCAACGAGGAGCAGAAGGTATTGATAAGTGATTCTGTGCAAGAAATCACTGCAAGCACTGAAAGGTAACTTTTTAGGGGTTTCTCGATATAAGTAACAGGAAAGTAAAAGCAAGCAATGTAAAAGGCACTGAGAGTAGCAAGTGGCCCAATCCTTTCTTAGCAAAGGAGAGGCCTAGCAGCTGAACTTATAAAGACTAAAGCGTTCCTGAGGACACACGGGAGAGGTAGTCATGTGCTTTCACCATATTCCGTATCGATACTATGTTATGTGTTGATAAGTGTTGAGTGGGTGGATCTATGCTAGTACACTCTCTAGACTAAGATGAGTGCACTCTTATGATTAAACACCTTGCAAGCATCCGCAAATACAAGATAGAATTTAAGGCAAAAGCCTAACCATAGCAATACGATCGAGGGTCCATTATTCCCTTATGCAAAAGCGTGCGAACTGGGGTTCAGATTTCTGTCACTCCGGCAACCCACCATAAGCATTCTTTATACACAATGTATTCTCCTAGGTCCTTAATAAGGCGAAGTGTTGGGTGTTCGACTCACACAACACCACTAGTAGAATGACAACGCAACTTAAGTATCAAACAACACATATTACTTCAACAACATATGACTACTAACAACAAGACTTTCCCCATGTCCTCAAGAACTAAGGTAACTACTCACGAGACATAAAAGAGATCATGATCAGTGGGTATAAATAGGTGATAAACAATCTGGACATCATAATATTTCTCCAACAAAACTCAATAGCATTCACCACAAAGTAGTAATCAACACCGATGGAGTAGAGAGGATAGGTAGTACGAGTTACAACACAGGTTGCGATTGTAAGATGAGATTTGGATGAAGATGGAGATGGTGCTGGTGTTGGGGATGATGTTGATGATGATCTCGATGATGCCCGTGACGATGGTGATGACGATGGCGACGATCTACCCTTCCGGGAGGTGATCTCCCCGGCGGAATCTGCCCGCCGGAGATGGCTTTTTCTTCTCTGTAGGTTTCCGCCACGGAGCGGCGGCGGAACTCCGTAAAAATTCCCGTCCCTAGGGTTTTTGGATAACGGAGAGCATATATGCAAAAGGGGGCGGCCAGAGGTGGGCCAGGGGCTCCAGGCGCCCCCCCCCCCCCCCCGGCGCGGCCAGGGGGGCGCGCCCCCAGGGCGCCTGGGCACCCTGTGGCCCCCCTCTGGTTGCCCTTTCGCGTGCCTTCGTGATCCGTCTGAAAAATATCTCCCGTCAATTTTCAGGTAATTTGGAGGTATTCTTCTTCAGCAACTCAGCGTCCACTTTTTACTGCTGAATCCTGCGTCTACTGCTTCGGCGTCGAAAAGTTAGCAAACTGTGTAAAATAGACCAAAACAACATAACAACATCACCGTAACGTGAAATATATCAATGAATAAGGATAAATTATGATACAAAATAGTGATGCATTTTGGACGTATCAACACCCCCAAGCTTAGACCTCGCTTGTCCCCAAGCGAATACTGAGCTCGGTAAACCTGTCCACAAGTTTAGAGAGTGAAGTGTCGATAAACAGAATACGAACAAGAAGCATCACAGTTTCCTCACCAACTTAAATATCCTCAACAACAATCTTCAACTCATAAGGCCTTTATAAAAGAGTGGTAACACTTATATTCGAAAGTAGGGCTAAGGAAACTTATTGAATCATGGCAAACATGTCCTTTGGTCAAAGAACAACTAATAGCTTTTACTTTTGCTCTTTCTTTATGTTTTGATGAGACTAATTGAAGCTTTTGAAAGAACATGTCATCAGGCAAGAAGTGAAAGTGTTAACACAAAGGAAGATATTTGCCTTAGCTGGGCTTGACAAACAACTTACTTATCAAATGATAATGTCAACAAGGATATGATATGACAAATCTTAATGCAACTTTATATGAATGAATCCTTATCAACATCAAATGTCTCCTCTCTTTAAGAATAGAAGGGAGTAGGAATAACTGACTCAACTTAAAATTAAAAGATAGGCCCTGTTCTAGGGTAGTAGGGAAAACTCATGTGCTATCCTCAAATCAAACAGAATGAAAACAAGTTTTGAGAGGTGCATGATTTGTCAACGAATGCTAATAGATAACTCAACTACTTCTTGAGCTAGACAAGTTTCGAGGAACGGCTCCCGCACGAGGACGATCACATCCTCTTATTCTCCTTTGTTAATCACTGCCAAAGTTTTCTGATTTCTCATGAACAAAGCGTGAAGGAGGGTTTGTTTGTTATATTATCTTTTTGAGCCGGGCGCACTCAATGCCAGTTCCTTCTCGTATTATGGGTTTGCACATTATACATGCAATCCCGGGGTGAAGCTTGTCCAACTCAAAAAGATCATGGATTAGCTATTACTTCCTCATGAGCTAAAACAGAGGCACAAAATAAAAGATTTTGAACATTTGAGGATAACACATAAATTCTGTACTTTAGGAGGTGGTAGTGGAATACCACGAGTAGGAAGGTATGGTGGACTCATATGGAAGGTATTGGCTTAAGGGTATGGATGCACAAGCAGAATTCCGCTTAGTACAGAGTTAGGCTAGCAAAGGTTTTGAAAGAACAGACAATTGATGATGACTAAGATGCAAAGCAATATAAAGCATGAACATTGGAATAAGCATAACACATCAAGTTGTCTTCCTTGTCAGCATAACACTTCAAACATAATAACATAAAGGTTTTGGCTATGTTGATACTTTAAGAAAATCATGCTTGTTGTTATGACCAAAGCTATGTTTGCCAAGATTAAATAAAGTTTTCACATCCATACCTAACATAAGGTCAATACTCCACATAAGAGTCATCATATAAGGTCGATTGTGTGAAGAGAATACCGAGTGCAGCAAAAGGAACCAATAAACTTCTCATTAATATTCCATCATAGACGACTCCACACTCACGGATACAATTCTTCACCGAAGGAGTGATAGACCTCAATGCACACACCTATCTCATATAACAACCTCCCTAGACATGATACGACTCTACTTGACTCTAAAAGACAAAAGGTAAAGATAATGATACCGGGCACTCCCCCAAGCTTGGAACAAGCCAAGGGAATGCCATTACCCCAGGAGATTTCACTCATCATCCTTGTTGGCGTTGATCAAGTAGTCCTTGGCGAAACGCTTCCATGGAAGGGGTTCTCCAGTCTCATATGAGAAGCTCGTCTCTTGAATCCTGCATTCAGCACCCAAACCCATGCGCATAAACCTTAGTTCATACTCACAGTTCTGGTTATGTAGATCATTAATTTGCCCTTGGAGCTCTATAATTCTTTCTTCAGACGCGGTGATGCTTTTCCACATCTCCTTCATCTCCTTCAGGAAGTAGTTCTTCAGCTCGTTGGTGATGTTAAAGTTAGCTTCAACACCACGCTCGATCATCTTCTTGTACTCGAAGACTTCTTGCTCCACTTCTTCCAGCCTGGCCTGGATGCTCCCCTCCTTGATAGGTCCCTTCAGATCTTCTTGATGAAGGACACCGTCCTCCATCCGAACAACCTGAGGGTGCTTCTTCACCTCAGCGAGGTAAGGGTTGATGACGTTGACGATGAACTTGTCCTTGGGGGAACTTGGAGAAGCCATGGCACCTAAATTCAGCTGAAAGATTCCCTGGCAGAAACAGATCAAAGAGAAAACACGTGAAATCGCAAGATACGTTGCCGGAACAATCCGGGCAAATATATAGGAAAAATTTATGCACAGAAAGGAAGGTAACGGACAAAAGCGGGGTCGGAGACGGACTCCTGGGTGTCCAGGCGGCCTCCCGGCGCGGCCCAGGGGGGGCGCGCCAGGACTCCCTGGAGGTCATCTCCGGCTCCACTTAGGCTCGGAATTTTACTAATTTTGCAGAAACTCGTAATACGGAACTTTTATGGCGGTTCGCGATGTTTCCTTACCGTACTACATACCTTTTCTTTATTCTGCTTCTGCTGGCATCTGAAACAGGGCCGCAACATGTTCTTCGTGGGTTGTTGTGTATATTATATTCACATCAACATTGACAGGGTCTCCTGCTATGTAATGTTTAAGTCTTTGCCCATTCACAACTTGAGGTTTGGTGCCTTCAAAATTATTAATCTTAATTGCACCAGACCGATAAACTTCTTCAATATGAAATGGTCCTTCCCACCTGGAAAGTAGTTTACCTGGAGAAAACCTGAAACGGGATCTAAACAACAAAACTTTATCACCAACATTAAATTCACGTTTCAGAATCTTCCTATAATGCCACTTTTTTACCTTTTCCTTGAACATTTTAGCGCTCTCGTAAGCTTCACTTCTCCATTCATCTAGAGAAGTCAAGTTCATGAGACGCTTCTCACCAGCTAATTTTGGGTCAGCATTAAGCTCTCTAACAGCCCAGAAAGCTTTGTGCTCTAACTCTAATGGCAAATGGCAAGCCTTGCCATACACCATCTTATAGGGGGACATGCCCATGGGGTTTTTGTAAGCAGTTCTATATGCCCACAAAGCATCTCCTAACTTATTTGACCAGTCCTTTCTATTTCTGTTTACTGTCTTCTGCAAGATCAACTTAATCTCTCTATTGGTGAGATCAACTTGCCCACTAGTTTGAGGATGATAAGGTGAAGCAATTCTATGATTAACATCGTATTTGGCCAAAGCTTTTCTAAAAGCTCCGTGCGTGAAGTGTGATCCTCCATCGGTCATGAGATACCTTGGTACACCAAACCTAGGAAAAATTACATCTTTAAGCATTTTCAAAGATGTCTTGTGATCAGCACTTACAGTGGGGATTGCTTCAACCCACTTGGTCACATAATCAACAGCTACTAAAATGTGAGTGTACTTGTGCGAAGAAGGAAAAGGACCCATAAAATCAAAACCCCAACAATCGAAAGGTTCAATCACTAGTGAGTAATTCATAGGCATCTCATTCCTTCTACTAATGTTACCAACTCTCTGACATTTATCACAGGCTAAAACATAATTTCTAGCATCTTTAAAGAGAGTAGGCCAATAAAAACCTGATTGAAGAACCTTATGTGCAGTCCTCTCACCGGCATGATGTCCTCCATAGGGACTATCATGACACCGTCTGAGAATGTCCTTCTGCTCATGTTCCGGAATGCATCTCCTCACGATCCCGTCGGGACCTTCTTTGAAAAGATGTGGGTCATCCCAGAAGTAGTGCCTCAAATCATGAAAGAACTTCTTCCTTTGCTGAAGTGTTAAACCTGGAGGCAAATACTTGGCAACAATAAAATTAGCATAATCTGCATACCAAGGGTCGGAAAGAGATTGTACTTTTACAACGGCAAGTTGCTCGTCTGGAAAACTATTGTTGACTGGGATGGGATCATGCGGTATATCTTCCATCCTTGAAAGATTGTCCGCTACCGGATTGTCTTCTCCTTTCCTATCAACAATCTGCAAATCAAATTCTTGAAGAAGGAGTACCCATCTGATAAGCCTTGGCTTGGCATCCTTCTTTGTCATAAGGTACTTAATGGCAGCATGATCAGTATGAATAATAACTTTGGAATCAACAATATATTGTCTAAATTTATCACAAGCAAAAACTACAGCTAAGAATTCCTTCTCAGTAGTAGCATAATTCCTTTGAGCACTATCAAGAGTTTTGCTAGCATAATGTATAACATTCAATTTCTTATCAACTCTTTGTCCTAAAACAGCTCCAACAGCAAAATCACTTGCATCACACATAATCTCAAAAGGTAAATTCCAGTCAGGTGGTTGTACTATAGGAGCGGTTATTAAAGCTTTCTTAAGGACTTCAAAAGCTTCCTTACAATTTTCATCAAATACAAAAGGAACGTCCTTCTAGAGAAGATTAGTGAGGGGTCTTGAGGTTTTAGAAAAGTCTTTAATAAATCTTCTATAAAAACCTGCATGACCGAGGAAACTGCGAATACCTTTGATGTCCCTTGGATAGGGCATCCTCTCAATAGCTTCGATCTTGGCTTTGTCCACTTCAATTCCCCTTTCGGAAATCTTGTGACCAAGAACAATTCCTTCATTAACCATGAAGTGGCACTTTTCCCAGTTGAGTACCAAATTTGTCTCCTCGCATCTCTGCAAAACTTTATTGAGGTTGTGAAGACAATGGTCAAAAGAAGTTCCATAGACGGAGAAATCGTCCATGAAGACTTCCATAATATCCCCGCAGAAACCATGAAAGATAGCAGACATACACCTTTGAAAAGTAGCAGGGGCATTACATAAACCA
Organism: Secale cereale; assembly: GCA_902687465.1. Taxonomy (NCBI): domain Eukaryota; kingdom Viridiplantae; phylum Streptophyta; class Magnoliopsida; order Poales; family Poaceae; genus Secale; species Secale cereale. Next base: position 150,973,348 of record LR738711.1, on the reverse strand, counting down.
AAAGGCATACGCCTGTAAGCATAAGTACCAAAGGGACAAGTAAAAGTGGTCTTCTCTTGATCGGCAGTGTTAACATGAATTTGAGAGAAGCCAGAATAACCATCGAGATAACAAAAGTGGGTATTTTTGGATAACCTTTCAAGCATTTGGTCGATGAACGGCAACGGGTAGTGATCCTTCCTGGTTGCTTTGTTCAACTTCCTGTAATCAATACACATTCTATATCCAATAATAATTCTCTGAGGTATTAATTCATTTTTATCATTAGGAACCACAGTTGTACCTCCTTTCTTAGGAACACAATGTACCGGACTTACCCACTTACTATCAGCTATAGGGTAGATAATACCTGCGGCTAGAAGCTTGAGAATCTCAGTTCTCACGACATCCATCATCTTCGGGTTCAACCGTCGTTGATGATCAACAATCGGTTTAGCATCAGGCTCAAGGTTGATAGTATGTTGACAGATAGATGGACTAATCCCCTTAAGGTCATCAAGGGTATAGCCAATTGCGCCTCGGTGTTTACGAAGTACTTCCAATAATCGCTCTTCTTCATATCCTGAAAGGTTAGAATTGATAATAACAGGATATACTTTATTTTCATCTAAATAAGCATACTTGAGCGTATCGGGCAGAGGTTTAAGATCGAACACCGGGTCTTCTTTCGGTTTTGATAAAATTCCCAAAGGTTCAACCGGAAGGTTGTGCTTCAGGATAGCAGGCTGCCTCAAGAATATTTCATCTAGTTCATTTCTTTCCTGCATATGCAAATCATTCTCGTGGTCCTCCATGTATTGCTGCAAAGGATCATTAGGGGGAATAGCAATAGAGGCAATACTTTCAATAATTTTATCATCACTAGGTAAATCAGTACCACGAGGCTGCTTAGAGAACTTAGAAAAATTAAATTCATATGGCTCACCATCGAATTCAACAGAAACTTTACCTTTCTTGCAATCTATTATAGCTCCACAAGTTCTAAGAAAAGGTCTACCAAAAATAATTGGACAAAAATTGTCCCTCTCTGAACCAAGTACTAGAAAGTCGGTAGGGTATTTTACCTTTCCACATAGGACTTCAACGTCCCTCACAATCCCGATAGGATAGATAGTTGTTCTGTTTGCAAGATGAATGGTAACATCAACTTCTTCAAGTTCACAAGGGGAAATATCACCGATGATTTCTTCATAAAGTGAATAGGGGATAGCGCTTGCACTCGATCCCAAATCGCATAGCCCATAATAATTGTGATCTCCTATTTTAACAGATACCACTGGAGTACCTGAAATTGGGCCTTTATTCTTGGCTGTGACAAGGTTAGTGGAAACAGCACAAAAATTTATATTGGAATCCAAAACATCATTAGTAGCAAGGTCTTTAATCAATGCAACTTGAGGATCGACCTTGATCTGGTCCTCGGGCTCATCAACTCTTCTCTCACTTTTATTTATATGCCTGTCACAAGAGAGTGCCCCCTTATCCTCGTGGGAAAAGGAGGCTGTTCATATATAACTGCAGGCAAGATAGGGTCAGCAACATAAATATCAATAGGTGGCTCTTTAAAAGGTTCATGGTGTTGGTCTCTCTTCTTTTTAAAAGAATCAACGTGAGAGGCAAAATTCTTACAGAAACCAATCACTAGATGGGAATCGAGACCAATCTTAGAGCAAAAAGTATTGAAGTAATCAGTTTTCACATAGCTCTCAATATAATCATGTTCGTAATTTATAGCGGGTTCAATACCTTTATCAATTTCCCAATCTTCGGTATTCCTCTGGATCCTTTCGATGAGATCCCACCTTTCTTCAACACTCTTCTTCTGAAATACCCCACTAGAGGAGGCATCTAGCATCTCCTTATCCTGACGAGAAAGCCTGGCATAAAAATTTGTAAGTATAATTTCCTTGGGAAGCTTATGAATAGGGCATTTGAGCATTAGGGACTTCAATCTCCCCCAAGCTTGAGCAATGCTTTCTCCGTTACGAGACCTAAAGTTATAGATATAGTTCCTGTCTCGATGAATTTCATGAAGAGGATAAAACTTAGTATAAAAGAGAGACATAAGCTCCTGCCAGTCAAGCAAGTGTGAGTTATCGAGAAGCCTATACCAATCCGAAGCTTTATCTATAAGTGATACGGCAAACAATTTTCTCATGACAAACTCCCTCGATACACCTGCAAGCTTAAATAATGAACTTAGTTGTGACAGATATAGCAAGTGTTCACCGGGATGTCTGTCTCCTGCATAACGATTAGCCAAAACATAATCGATAATGCCAGCTGGTATTTTATAAGGCACAATTTCAGTAGGAGGAGGATCAACCACCACAGGTGTGGGGCGTCTTCCCGCAAGCAACGCTCCAATAACAAGGTTATCCATAAGCACAAAGAGCAGCAATAGCAAAAACAAAAACAGAATTATAAAAACTTCCTTACCAGTTTCACTTTACCAATAGCGCTACGCTCCCCGACAACGGCGCCAGAAAACGGTACTTGATGACCCTCAACCGTAAGGGATCTACTACAGCGTTTTCGATAAGTAAGATTGTCGAACCCAACGAGGAGCAGAAGGTAATTATAAGCGATTCTGAGCAAGAAATCACTGCAAGCACTGAAAGATAACTTTTTAGGGGTTTCTCGATATAAGTAACAGGAAAGTAAAAGCAAGCAATGTAAAAGGCACTGAGAGTAGCAAGTGGCCCAATCATTTCTTAGCAAAGGAGAGGCCTAGCAGCTGAACTTATAAAGACTAAAGCGTTCCTGAGGACACATGGGAGAGGTAGTCATGTGCTTTCACCATATTCCGTATCGATACTATGTTATGTGTTGATAAGTGTTGAGTGGGTGGATCTATGCTAGTACACTCTCTAGACTAAGATGAGTGCACTCTTATGATTAAACACCTTGCAAGCATCCGCAAATACAAGATAGAATTTAAGGCAAAAGCCTAACCATAGCAATACGATCGAGGATCCATTATTCCCTTATGCAAAAGCGTGCGAACTGGGGTTCAGGTTTCTGTCACTCCGGCAAGCCACCATAAGCATTCTTTATACACAATGTATTCTCCTAGGTCCTTAATAAGGCGAAGTGTTGGGTGTTCGACTCACACAACACCACTAGTAGAATGACAACGCAACTTAAGTATCAAACAACACATATTACTTCAACAGCATATGACTACTAACAACAAGACTTTCCCCATGTCCTCAAGAACTAAGGTAACTACTCACGAGACATAAAAGAGATCATGATCAATGGATATAAATAGGTGATAAACAATCTAGACATAATAATATTTCTCCAACAAAACTCAATAGCATTCACCACAAAGTAGTAATCAACACCGATGGAGTAGAGAGGATAGGTAGTACGAGTTACAACACAGGTTGCGATTGTAAGATGAGATTTGGATGAAGATGGAGATGGTGCTGGTGTTGGGGATGATGTTGATGATGATCTCGATGATGCCCGTGACGATGGTGATGACGATGGCGACGATCTCCCCTTCCAGGAGGTGATCTCCCCGGCGGAATCTGCCCGCCGGAGATGGCTTTTTCTTCTCTGTAGGTTTCCGCCACGGAGCGGCGGCGGAACTCCGTAAAAATTCCCGTCCCTAGGGTTTTTGGATAACGGAGAGCATATATGCAAAAGGGGGCGGCTAGAGGTGGGCCAGGGGCTCCAGGCGCCCCCCCCCCTGGCGCGGCCAGGGGGGCGCGCCCCCAGGGCGCCTGGGCACCCTGTGGCCCCCCTCTGGTTTCCCTTTCGCGTGCCTTCGTGATCCGTCTGAAAAATATCTCCCGTCAATTTTCAGGTAATTTGGAGGTATTCTTCTTCAGCAACTCAGCGTCCACTTTTTACTGCTGAATCCTGCATCTGCTGCTTCGGCATCGGAAAGTTTGCAAACTGTGTAAAATAGACCAAAACAACATAAGAACATCACCGTAACGTGAAATATATCAATGAATAAGGATAAATTATGATACAAAATAGTGATGCATTTTGGACGTATCATCTACGCATAGACCTGACTCTGATACCACTGTTGGGGATCATAGTATTTTCAAAAATTTCCTACGATCACGCAAGATCTATCTACCAGATGCATAGCAACGAGAGGGGAGAGAGTGTCTACGTACCCTTGTAGACCGAAAGCGGAAGCGTCAAGTGACGCGGTTGATGTAGTCGAACTTCTTCACGATTCAACCAACAAGCACCGAACGTACGACACCTCCGCGTTCAGCACACGTTCAGCTTGATGACGTCCCATGAGCTCTTGATCCAGTTGAGCTTCACGGGAGAGTTTCGTCAGCACGACGGCGTGGTGACGGATATGATGAAGTTACCAGCGCAGGGCTTCGCCTAAGCACTGCAACGGTATGACCGAGGTGTGTTTCTATAGCAGAACCTGGATGCTCATATTGGCTCCTACATATTCTATGAAGATCTTTATCGGTCAAACCGCATAACAACATACGTTGTTCCCTTTGTCGTCGGTATGTTACTTGCCCAAGATTCGATCGTCAGTATCTCAATACCTAGTTCAATCTCGTTACCGGCAAGTCTCTTTACTCGTTCCGTAATACATCATCTCGTGACTAACTTATTAGTTATTTGCTTGCAAGGCTTATTATGATGTGTATTACCGAGAGGGCCCAGAGATACCTCTCCGACACTCGGAGTGACAAATCCTATTCTTGATCTATGCCAACACCACGAACACTTTCGGAGACACCTGTAGAGCATCTTTATGATCACCCACTTATGTTGTGACGTTTGATAGCACACAAGGTGTTCCTCATGTATTCGGTAGTTGCATAATCTCATAGTCATAGGAACATGTATAGGTCATGAAAAAGCAATAACAGTAAAACTAAACGATCATAGTGCTAAGCTAACGGACGGGTCTTGTCCATCACATCATTCTTCTATGATGTGATCCCGTTGATCAAATGACAACTCATGTCTATGGCTAGGAAACATAACCATCTTTGATCAATGAGCTAGTCTAGTAGAGGCATACTAGGGACATACTATTTTGTCTATGTATTCACACATGTACTAAGTTTCCGGTTAATACAATTCTAGCATGAATAAAAGACATTTATCATGATATAAAGAAATACAAATAACATCTTTATTATTGCCTCTAGGGCATATTTCCTTCAAAATGTTGCCAAAAATATGTGAAAGTTGTATAATATTGGCATGTAACAATAAAAAATTATAGATATAACGAAGACGTACCACTAGCTCACAGCGAATCCCAAGTAAGAGAGTTCCCTCTTCGCAAATGAGCACTTAGAGAATTTGATTTGCCATTGGTCCTGACATAATAATTGCAAGACTTCCCGGAGATATTTGACATGATCGGTGAAGGAGATGGATAATACCAAAATGTTGTCGAAGAATACCAATGCGCAGTGGCGCATAACAGACTTCAAAGTGTGGTTCATGGCTCCTGGAAATGTGACCGTCCCCCTGCAACGCCAAAAGGGAGTACTCTGTACTCATAGTGGCCAGAGCGCGTCTGAAAAACCGTTTTGTATTCCTCCCTTGCAGCTAACCGGATTTAGTGATAGCCGGCACGTAGGTCTAATTTGGAAAACCAACTTTCTCCAGCCAATTCATCCAAAAGTTCATCGATGACCGAAAGAGGGAATTTGGGCGTGACCATCAAAGCATTCAGCCTGCGGTAGTCAATGCATGGATACCACTACCCGTCTTTCTTCCTGACTAGGATGGCTGGGAAAGCAAATGGGTTGTTGGAGTGTCGAATGATGCCTGATGCTAGCAATTCTTCCATTTGACACTCGATCTCTATTTTTGTGTCTGGTGAGTGCCTGTAGGGTTGGATGCTTATAGGTTGGGCTCCTGGTAAGAGGGGAATACGATGATCGCACGCCATGTTGGGTGGAAGGCCTTGAGGTGCCACAGATACATCCGAGAACTCATCCAAGAGTTGTTGGATTTCAATTGGTGGGGCTGGTGACTCTGCATTTTTCTATACTGGCTTGGCATCCGGAGAACAAACATAAACCAAATGATCCACCTCTCCCTGTACACACATAAAGTGCAGCTCTTCGCATGAAATTTTAGGGCAATTGGAAGCAGAAAACTGACGGCCTTGCAATTTGATAGTACTAGTTTCAGACTGAAGTGTGACTGTCCTGCTGATCCAATCAATGTCTGGATTAGATGCTTCCAACCAATCCATCCCGACAATGACATCAAATCCTCCTAGAGGTAAAACCTTGAGTGATGCGAAGATTTGATTATTTTGGACTGTCCATGGGCAATTGAGTTCCCGATCACATTGTAGTTCATCCCCATTGACAACTTTAACTCGAGCTGATATGGCCATAGGTTGCAGTCCCTGTAGTCCACCCACACACCTGGAGTTAATAAAGGAGGTTGAGCTGCCCGAATCCACTAGCACCTCCAAACTCTTCCCCCTGAATTGTGCCACTGAATTGCAACAACTTGGAAGAATCGTTCCAATTGAATGCCTGCAAAGAGGCATAAAGTGTTTCTTCCATGGTATCTGAAGTGTTACTCACTTCTCCTTCCTCTGCTGGTGTAACTCCCATAAAATCCATGAATTCCTCTAGTACCTGCATCTGGATGGTTGCAGGACAAGTGTGGTCTCGTCCCCAACGTTCTCCACACTTGAAGCAGAACCCTCGAGCTTGCATGTATGCATAGAGTGTGTTGAGGGGGTTAGCTTCCGATGGTTGCGGACGTGGCAGCTCAATGGGGGCCGCGCGCATTGCCTCCACACCGCGACTGTCACCCGCGACTGGTGTTGTAGGTGGTCATGGTTGATGGAGAGGGACTGCTTGTAGAGGAAGGTGTGGCACTGGTCGATAAGCTTGCTCCGGAAAATGTATGTTCTCTGGTCGCACTCCATCTTGCACCTCCTCCTGGACCAGGGTGACAACACATGATGTTTCCAAATCAGCCGGGCATTGGACCATGATCGCCGCATGCAAATCCGCCCAGAGTCCATCTTAAAGCATGTAAAAAATAAAACGGATGAGTTTCTTCAGAATATGGTAATAATTGGTTCATCAAATGCTCAAATCTATCAATGTAATCCTGGACTGTGCTAGATTTCTTAATGGCAAAAAAATTGTCTAATCAAGAGCTGGTGTCGATCCCGACCGAAACGGGTGGAGAGCAAATTGCATAACCCCTCCCAATTCAGGTTCATGACTGTTTTCCTAAAGGACTGTAACCACACTGCTGTAGTAGGGGAGGATTCAGAGTGGCCATCTGGACCCAGACAGTCTCGTGAATCGAGTAGATGGCAAAATAATGTTCACAGAGGTACTTCCACAGAAGGCGATTCTAACCATCGAACACCGGGAACGACATTGATGGTGGACTAGGAGCATGGGAAGCAAAATAACGGAGCAAAATTCCCTGGAACACTAGCAGATGCCGGGGTTTGGGGATTGACCGTACCGTTGGCCGGAGGGGCCGGCATACTTAGAAGCACCCTGTCGACCGCCGTCCGTGGAGGTGAGGCAGTGTCGTGGCCATCAGCCCGAGGAGAAGTGTGCGCCAAAAATCCATCCAAAGACAAATTGCTCTTCCGCACCGGCATATCGAGGTGATCTGTCGCTGACGCCTCCTCCGCGTTGGTGCCCTTGTCGCTCGCGTGTTGCTTCTTGAGCAGGCCAACCGCCTCTTGCAGATCAACGATCTAGGAGTCGATCACGGGCCTCCAAGATGCGAACTCGTCGCGACCGTTGACTTGATATCCTCTCTCCATTCCGCGCAGAGCTCCGTGGAGAAATCCTTGAGGCCGCCCTTGGTAACGGGCTCCATATCCCGTTGCATCCGATCAGCTCGTTGCTTCCGCGTCTCGTTGATGGACACCGCCAGAATGGAAGCGAAATCGGGCCCTGACTCTGAGTACCAAGTGTTAACACTGCTTTACTGTCTCACATTCATATGAGGTTCGGAGTACAATATTGGCTCCTTACAAGCACATCATTGCCAATTTTCAGGAAGGGAAAGTGGAAGTGGAAGGAACTAGGGTTCTAAGTGGTAGGTAGCCGCCATGTCGTGCCGGCCTGATCGATCTTTAATCATCTCCGAAACGTGATCCCTGCTTTATACTTCCTGGGTGGTGCTAACCCACTCATCACCAATCACTTGTTTGGGCTCTCCTTGTCGGGCCTTGGGTCGTCCCCTCGACGGTCTCGTCTGGTGGGTGGTTGGGTGGCGGAGTACTGTTAGGACTGCTAACAATAGCATTCGAAAAGTTGTTGATGTAGACCTGTAGACGCCTATGACCACAATCTATGAAGCAAATCGCCCCTCCCCCCACCCCCACCCCCCCAAGAAGAAAGCGTTGACAACGGCCCGTAGATACTCCAAAGACCCAATCGAATCCATACGGATCCATCAAAAACATAGAATGACCATATTCCGGAAGACCCGTGGGAGCCATGGCTCCACACACCCTCCACGAACGATAATATAGACCAAAAGAAACGAGGACATGTGAAAAGAACATTATTCGTACACGAAGATGGTGCCGTCTCGCCGCCCCAAACCAGACACGTAAACTCCCTAAAAAAAACCTAAACCAAGTTTCCCACACTGTTGCACACCGGATCTGGGTTTGAGGTCGAGCATGGCTTTGTCGGAGGTTGCCATCATGCTGGATCTGGAGCCTCCAGACACCGCCGGCGAGCATCGCCAATGGAAGACCACTGCAGTAGGCTCACACCCCCCCTAACGCAGATACACAACAGCCCACCGACGCCCTCCATAAACAGGACCTCACCGTCAACGGCGTCGCGCAGGCTTTGCCCGGTGACGCGGCGAGAGAGGGAGGACATGAGTGGCGACTAGGCTTGTAGATCGCCCGCCGCAGCCATCTCTTTCCGAAACAAAAACAGCTTGCGTCTTGTTTGTCTTGCCGCATGTTTTCCTTTCCTTTCCGTCGCTTGTTATTGTTTTGTTCCTCGCTGCCGTGCTTGAGTTTACATACACGTCCAAACCAACCAACCTTCGTCCACAATATCGCCACGGCCGCTTACCTCTCAGTGGAGTGAATCTAGTGGGGCCAGCGTAGTGGTTAGCAGGGCGCCACTGGAGCAGGGAACACGATTCAGAGCTCCACCTCCTCCCTGCATCCTCCGACAGGGAGGACAAATCCTTTTTATCTTCGTTTTGTTTGATTCCCCGTGAAGCTGAAGCTGAAGCTGAGGAAGCGGCAAATGGGGCAAGGTGGTCAGCGCCAACCCTCGATCTCCACCAAATCCCACTTCCCTCAGTTTCGTGCCATGATCTCATTCCCTAGAGTTCCTCCATGCCTGTAATATCTCAGTTTACTATGGTCGCAGGCACACCATATTTGCTTGCATCAGCAGCAGCCTGCCAAGGAGGAGGAGATCTCACTCTGGAGCTGGGTTCCCTGTGTTTCAGCCAGATGATTCTAATCGATCTCGTAAACCTTCTTTTCTCAGCCGTCTATGTCTCGAGCCTGCTGATCGCCGCTTGCAAGAGGGAGTTCAGGGTCGTCAGGGCAGGGGACCTTCCATTCCCGTGCGCTCTAGCTTCCCCCTGCTGCGCGCTTCTTGGCATTGCGTGCGTCTGCCTGGGACTGGGAGCATGGGGCTCATCTCCCCACGCAGCACTGCTCGTCTTCCTGAGAGGCTTTGTGTGGGTGTCCTTGTCTGTTTCCTTGGTCGTCCGTCCGACGAGGCTCTCCGGAGCTCTGGCGGTGGCGTGGTGGGCGCTGGACGCCGTTCTCATCACGGCCAACTGTTTGGAGAAGATTGTGACGGGTGGAAATCTGGGAGTTCTTGACGTGCTGTCGTGGGTCGTGGCCTTCTTGCTTCTGCTGAGCGCGATCCGAGTTTGCAGATGCCTCGCCGGGGCCGCCGCCAGCGATGGAGGTGGCGCGGAGTCCGAGCCTCTCCTTGCGGCGGGAGGAGGGGAGAGGCGGGCGGCGTTCGGCGAGGCCGGATTCTTCAGCCGCCTGACGTTCACGTGGATGGACTCGCTCCTGCGCCTTGGGTACTCCAAGCCGCTGGGCCTCGGCGACATCCCGCCGCTCGACGCCGACGACGCGGCGGCGGAGGCGTGCCGTAAGTTCCTCGGCGAGTGGCATCGACGGAGGAGGGAATCGCATAAAACGAGCAATCTCGCGCTCCGGGTGCTCGCCGAGTGCCACAAGAAGGAGCTGCTCCTGACGGCGCTCTACACGTTGCTACGCACACTGTCCTTCGCCGCGTCGCCGGTGATGCTGTACTGTTTCGTGTCGTACTCCGATCGGCAGGAGCAGGAGCGGGATCTTGGCACCGGGGCCGCGCTCGTCGCCGGCCTTCTGGCCATGAAGCTGGTGGAGTCGCTGTCGCAGAGGCACTGGTTCTTCGGGTCGAGGCGGCTGGGCATGCGCATGCGCTCGGCCCTCATGGCCGCCGTCTTCGAGAAGCAGCTGCGGCTGTCCAGCGAGGGGCGGGGGCGGCACTCGTCCGGCGAGATCGCCAACTACATCGCCGTGGACGCGTACCGTCTGGGCGAGTTCCCCTTCTGGCTGCACATGGCATGGAGCATGCCGGTGCAGCTGGTCCTCGCCATCGCGCTCCTGTTCTGGATCGTCGGCGCCGGCGCGCTCCCCGCGCTGGCTCCCGTGGCCATCTGCGGCGTGCTCAACGTCCCTTTCGCCAGGATGCTGCAGCAGTACCAGTCGAGGTTCATGCAGGCGCAGGACGAGCGGCAGCGCGCCACGGCGGAGGTGCTTCACAGCATGAAGATCGTGAAGCTGCAGTCGTGGGAGGACAAGTTCAGGGCGACGGTGCAGCGGCTGCGCGACGTGGAGGTGCGGTGGCTCGGCGAGACGCAGCTCAAGAAGGCCTACGGCAGCGCGCTCTACTGGGTGTCGCCGACGGTCATCTCCGCCGTGGTCTTGGCGGGCACGGCCGCGGTCCAGAGCGCGCCCCTGGACGCTAGCGTGGTGTTCACCGTGCTCGCCACCATGCGCGTCGTCTCGGAGCCCATGAGGATGCTGCCCGAGGTGATGTCCGTCATGATCCAGGTCAAGGTGTCGCTGGACCGCATCGGGAAGTTCCTCACCGAGGACGAATTCCAAGACGACGCCGTGGACAGGACACCGGCGTCCGACAAGAGCCTGGACATGCACAACGGCGTCTTCAGCTGGGAGCCCAGCAAGGGCACGCCAACCCTGAAAGACATCAACATCACCGCAACCCGCGGCCAGAAGATCGCCGTGTGCGGGCCTGTCGGCGCCGGGAAATCGTCGTTGCTGTGCGCGACGCTCGGCGAGATACCAAGAATGTCCGGATCAGTACGTACGTCGAACCAATTTTCTTGCACATTTGTTCCAAATTTCTCTGGCATGTACTGAATATTTTTCATCTTCTTCAACCAGGTGGCCGTGAGTGGCTCGGTGGCCTATGTGTCCCAGACGTCGTGGATCCAGAGCGGCACGGTGCGCGACAACATCCTCTTCGGGAAGCCGATGAGGAGCTCGGAGTACGAGAGGGCCTTGAGGTGCTGCGCGCTGGACAAGGACATGGAGAACTTCCCGCACGGCGACCTGACGGAGATCGGGCAGAGGGGCCTCAACATGAGCGGCGGGCAGAAGCAGAGGATCCAGCTCGCAAGGGCCGTCTACAGCGACGCCGACGTCTACCTCCTCGACGACCCTTTCAGCGCCGTCGACGCGCACACCGCCGCCACCCTTTTCAACGTCAGCACATGAGGACTCTTCTCCTTCCCAAACCTCACTGTCAGTGCCATTGTTATGTACTGTAGTAGGATTGTGACAGCCGCTTTGTCTGCGTTGCAGGATTGTGTCATGGGGGAGCTCGAGGACAAGACGGTCATTCTTGTAACGCACCAAGTTGAGTTCCTCTCCAAGGTTGACAGGATTTTGGTGGGTTTCCTCTCTGCCTGTCTGCACAAAACTGACCACCATAGACGGCACTGTCTGACAGTTAGTTGTTCATGTTAGGTCATGGAGAAGGGCGAGATAACGCAGGAGGGAACCTACGAGGAGCTCCTGCAGTTCGGCACGGCATTCGAGCAGCTTGTCAATGCTCACCAGGACTCAAAAACAACGCTGGACTCCAATGTGGCGAAAGAAGGAGCCATGATTCAGTACCAACAACCGATGATAAAGCAGGGCAGCGACGCGGAGATCTCCACAGGCAACCTGCCATCGGTCCAGCTGACCCAAGAGGAGGAGAGGGAGCTGGGAGGAGCCGGCCTGAAAACATACAAGGACTACGTGTCAGTGTCCAAGGGGTGGTTCCTCCTCGTCCTCATAGTGCTCACACAGTGCGTGTTCGTCGCCCTGCAGTACCTCGCGACTTACTGGCTCGCGGCGACGATCCAGAGCCGTCGGTTCAGCGTCGGGATCGTCGTCGGAGTCTACGCGGTGATGACAACTGCCAGCTGCCTGTTTGCCTATGTGAGGAGCCTTGTTGCTGCCCACTTCGGCCTCAAGGCGTCGAGGGAGTTCTTTTCGGGCTTCATGGATTCCGTGTTCAAGGCCCCCATGCTCTTCTTTGACTCTACCCCGACCGGAAGGATCATGACCCGGGTAGAGTATATATTTCACAACTTCTTCAGTCATACTTATATATGCCGATGTTACTGCAGATTTGCACCGTTAATTATGCATTTTTATGCAGGCTTCATCGGATTTGTGCATCTTGGACTTCGACATCCCGTTCACGATGACCTTTGTGATATCCGGCACGGTTGAGGTGGCGGCAACGGTGGTGATAATGATCATGGTTACATGGCAGGTTGTTCTGGTTGCCGTTCCTGCTGTCATTGGGGTTCTGTACATTCAGGTGAGCATCATGAAAGAACCCTACATTCATCTTCTTGTGCAGCAGAGCCAGTGTGAACAATGCTATACTGTTGTTGCAGAGATACTACATTGCCTCCGCCAGAGAGTTGGTGAGGATCAACGGCACCACAAAGGCGCCCGTGATGAACTACGCCGCTGAATCGATGCTCGGAGTGGTCACCATAAGGGCCTTTGCGGCGACAAATAGGTTCATTCAGACAAATCTTAAGCTCGTCGACATGGATGCAACAATGTTCTTCTACACAAATGCAGCGCTAGAGTGGGTGCTTCTGCGTGTCGAGGCGATGCAAATCGTGGTCATTGTTACGTCATCCGTTCTTCTCGTTATGCTACCGGAGGGATCAGTTGCTCCAGGTGCATATTTATTGTTCAGGGTTGAGTACTTCCATTACATAATGTGCAGAAATATGGCATGTCACTCAAGTCTTCTCTTGGCATTTTTTTTCCAGGATTTCTTGGGCTATGCCTCTCATATGCCTTGACGCTTTCTTCCGCGCAAGTGTTCTTAACACGATTCTACTCAAATCTGGAGAATTATATGATCTCGGTGGAGAGAATCAAACAGTTCATGCATCTACCATCTGAGCCTCCGGCTGTTATCAGTGACAGACGGCCTGCTCCATCATGGCCATCTGAAGGAAAGATAAATCTGGAGAACTTGAGAGTAAGAAACTGAAAAACTAAGAAACAACCAGCTCATTCATCTGATGTTCTGAAGTGTCATATACACCATGTTTTTCAGGTCAAGTATCGCGAAAATGCGCCTACGGTTTTGCGCGGGATCACTTGCACATTTGCAGCTGGAAACAAGATTGGAGTTGTTGGAAGAACCGGGAGCGGGAAGACCACTCTCCTGAGCGCGTTGTTCCGCCTCATTGACCCCTCCGGCGGGCGAATTCTCATCGACGATGTCGACATTTGCACCATAGGACTGAAGGACCTTAGGATGAAACTCAGCATCATTCCTCAGGAGCCAACCCTTTTCAGGGGCAGCGTAAGGAGCAACGTCGATCCTCTGGGTCTGTATACAGATCAGGATATCTGGGAGGTCTGACCACAAATCACTACATTCTGAAATCCACATCATTTTCAGTATTTTCCATCGGTCTTTGTTGGGGACACGTTTGTTGATCCCGATCCTGACACGCTGGTCTTTTACAGGCATTGGATAAGTGCCAGTTGAAGAAGACAATCAGTGTCCTTCCTCAACTTCTTGAGTCACCAGGTGAGACAATGATCCTGAGTTCTGAGCCTGAAATAAAGCCTGTCCGAAATGTGACAAGCAGCTTATCCTTGCATCTTCAGTGAGCGATGACGGAGAGAACTGGAGCGCCGGGCAACGGCAGCTCTTCTGCCTCGCGCGCGTCCTTCTAAGCAGGAACAGGATCCTGGTCCTCGACGAGGCTACGGCGTCGATCGACTCGGCCACCGACGCCATCCTGCAGAGGGTCATCAAGCAGGAGTTCTCAGGGTGCACGGTGATCACCATAGCACACAGGGTTCCCACCGTCACAGACAGTGATATGGTCATGGTTCTTTCCTACGGTAAGCATCTGCCTCTACGCGCTGCTAATATTAAGCCGGGGATACGGATTTACCAATGGACAAGATATCTTGTTTGTTGCAGGTAAGCTTATAGAGTACGACAGGCCATCGAGGCTGATGGAAAATGAGGACTCCGCATTCTTTAAGCTCGTCGCCGAGTACTGGTCCAACTATAAGTGAATGCAGATAAATCAATAATTTTGTCGGCTGTAGACTACAACTCTTCACATACTAAGTGAAATTTTTGGAACTGAAAATTGTTTGGGACAAGATAGGGATGGAAATGTATGAGTGTATGACACAGTGACCCAAATGTATGATGTACTCCCTCCGTTCCGAAATATAAGTACTGGTCCAACTATGGACTACATACGGAGCAAAATGAGTGAATCTACACTCTAAAACGCATATATATACATCCGTATGTGGTCCATAGTGAAATGCCTACAAAGACTTATATTTAGAAACGGAGGGAGTAAGTTTGTAGAAAATATGGGTTAGAGTATTCATTTGCCTTCATCGGATTATGCAGTTGGTTTGTGGTGGTCACACGGCCTCTTTGAACCACCCCTCTAACATTTGTTTGTATGTTTGTGGGGGGCAACCCTTTTTCGGAGTGTGTCATAATTTGTTATAATGAACTGTTGAACTGGTTTGCTGCCTTTATGTCGTTGCCGAACCTTGCCTATATCATCTCCATGGGCTCCTTCCCTCCTTGCCACCTTCAGGACTCCCTAATTGTTTGAGCCTAGTGTGCTACCTCCATCTTCTTTCAATCTACCTAACCTACCATGGATATCACAAAACCGGAAATGGAATTTTTTGGAGCGTTAGAGGTCTTAGTTCTGACATCAAAGGAAATTCTGTTTGAAAAAAAAAGAGCGGAAAGCGCATGCTATTTACATACACAAAGAAATAGTGTTTTGATCCCTCACATTAGCACATGGTGGCTCAGTTCATTCCTTGGTTAAAAATGTCTCTAGCACCCTACATGTGCACAAGATCAATTGTAGCTTTTCAAATGAGACAGTGTTGAAGGCACATAAAAGCAGTGATTGTGAATGCTCTGACCTGTACTCTCAAAACCTGAAATCAACTGACCAAGTGAGTGGTCAAAGTGAAAGTTCACAATTATTCTGGCATCTGGAATATATCCGAGTTTGGACACCTGCGTGCATCTCTGGTCTCTGAGATGGTTGTGGTCTGAAAGTGCTGCCGCTCTGAATGATGGATGCGGGTTACGTGATTGATTGTACTGCAGGAACTGTATGGTCTGAACCCACTATCCTTCCGTGGATGCTTCAAAGCCTAGGCAAAGGGAAAAGATAGTAACACAACCCACACGGAAGGAATATTTGGCCGTCGTCGCTTCACACTACATTGCCCCATCAGAATTCTCACACCGTCACACGCCATAGATCAAACACTCACAACACGGCGGTGAGAGGGACGGAGGGAGAGGAGGCGATCGAGGTCGAGGGGGGTACCTGACCTGACGAGGGGAAATTCTGAGTGCGTGGCAAGGGCGACGCCTCCGTTGGGATAGTGGCCGTGAGCAGATTGGATTGGATAGATTGTGCAGGGCAGGCCTCCCGGTTATGCTCCAAGCTCTGTGGGCAATTTTGCACGGATTGATCCGGTTCTTGTGGAGCTACGTGAGAGGTAATGTACGATCGGCATCTCGCCATCTCGATCTCGGGCGGTTACATGTAGATAGACCGTTTGTTTGGGCTTTAGCTTCTGGATCGGGGAACCACTTCTTTTATCGGGGATCGGCGAAACTTGGCATGCCGTGTGTATCAGTTTGCCATGTTTTTCTTTGGCTTTTCCTGGATTTTTTTAATAAAAATTGCGTCTAGGAAGTAAAGATAATAGTATTTCTTCGTTTTTATTTACCATACATATTATTTTTGTCTTAAGTCAAGCTTCGTAACATTGACCAATTCATATAACAATATATTGTAAGATCCACATTTTTCAAATGAATACCATTAGAGTCATCACTAAATATATTTATTATTGTAACTGTTTATTTTAATATCTTGTAAACTTTGTCACATTTTTAAGGCATCTCCAACCGATGGTGAAAAACACATATGTGCCTAGGAAAACGGGCGTTTAGTTTTTTTTTAAGCTCCAAACAGTGCTTTAACAAATGAAGTATCTGTAAATTGTGATCAATTTTGTGAACAACCCCAAAATTTGCCTACCGTTGCTGCATATTTGTAGCGCCCATATAGCCGCTGCAAAAGCTAAAGCCGCACACACCAAACCCGCAATTGCCCGTGAAAGTTTCCCGCCATTAGTTTGCGTCACACGCCGGCACCACCACTGATTTCGGGCGCCCCAAGCAGCAACAACCCACCCCCCCTTGACAATATCCACCCCTATTTTCACATGCTTAGTGCGGCATCCCCGCCTTTGCCTGTAACAGCTATCGCCCAAATTCGGACACCGTCACCGGATCTAGTGCCCAATTTGGCCACCACCTCCGCCTCTCCTAATCTATCGATCACGGGCTTCGCTGATGGATTCGACTGCCACTTTGGCTGGATTTGTGTGATGTCAGGCTCAGATGCGTGCAACTCCGCCGCGCCGCCCTGCTTCGAGCGCCACAAGCATGCCATGGCGTTTGGTGCCGACGGTTGGTCCACCACGCCATCGAGATCACCTACGAGGGTGAGTGGAAGTGGCTCGTCAGTTTCGAGACCCCTAAGCTTGTTGCACGCGTGTACGATATGGTGGCACGGAGGTGTAGCCATAGCCGGGCTGAGCTCAACTTTCATGAGGTAGAGTCAGTCGAGGAGGCGCAGTTCATCACCCATGTTATGCATATTGTTTCCGTGAGGAGGAGAAGGCACACCGTCGGCCGAGGCGCACCGAAGGGTCGAGAAAAGGGGTGCGTTGTACATGGTGAAGTTCGCCAAGGCCAATCCAGACCTCGTGGTAACAGAGTTTGAATTCTTCACCAAGAAGGATAAGGAGTGCATTACGAAGGATGACATGGTGTGTGATGATCTACTGTAACATTATACTCGTAGTATGCCCGTCTATCCTAATATTGTATAATTATGTTATTTGAAATGTTTAAATGTTTAGAGTTTGAATTTCAAAATGTGTAGTGAATCATGTTCAAGCATCGTTTTTAGGCATAAGTTTTACATCGCCTGCAAAAGCAACATCACCCGTGGTGTCCCAAAAATCTTCTATTTCATGCCAATAATCGCTTTGGGGCATCAAGTTTTCAATTATCGGTTGGATGCTCTCTTTCTTTAACATAAAATGATTTTATTCCTCATATGATAGACATATCTTTTGCCATTTGGGAAGGATAAAGTCTGAGATATTATAGAATCCCAAAAGCCAGATAAGCTAGACCTAAAAGAATGTTAGCTAAAAAGTCTTCAACCTGATTGGGTGCTCTTACTAATATGCCATGTTGAATTTTTGGAATAACAAACAGAGTATCGTTTCTGTACGTTGTTAGATCAGAGTTAGAATTGTAGGCCCACAACGCAGAGTCGGTTTAACTTAACCCCTGCTACTTCTTCTTAAGTTCCTCTCTTCCAAACCAAATTTCGTGTCTAATCTCGTCGCCTCGCCGTCTCCCACGCCCCCAAAACCCTAGACGCGACCCAGCTCCGCCGTCGCCCGCCGCGGCCCGCGGCCATGGATATCCTCCGCGCGAACCTCCACAAGGTCCGCATCCCGGAGCCCACCAACCGCATCCACAAGGACGAGTGCTGCATCTCCTTCGACACCCCGGTAAGCCCCCC